>OZ004617.1:42699407-43899407 GCA_963924575.1 Pycnomerus fuliginosus | reverse complement strand
AAAATTCGCATAATTTCGTTTTTCCTCGGTAATAAAATTCAATGCATTTGCGGGATTCAGTTTACCTTTTACAATTTTTCAGTTATTCCTACGCAATGGGTAGGTATAAGTGCGCATTTCAACCCCCACAAAAGTTTTAATTGCATAATTTGGTTACTTTCGTGTCACACTTAATTTTCACTCTTCTTGACTTTTCATCCCTTTTCGCAATTTTTCAGCCCCGACTGTTAATTTTTCAAAATTCGCCAAATGTTGTTTTAATTCCGGTAATTCATTTTATTTACTCATTCCTGTTCATTTTCAATTTTTAAATTCTGTAACAGATTTTTTTTAACATTTCGCCTTTTTGGCACATCTGTGCGTTTGCGGATTCCCTACTACTAGGTGCAGATTGATAAAATCTGCACCCGATTCCAGTAAGGCCAGCCGCCCCTACCTACACATTAACGTGATAAACATCTACAGGGATACACATCGCATTGATATACATCTTCCGTCGGCTTTTACGTTAGTGCCGTGAAAGTACTAAATAAGTTGGCCTAGAGTCCGAATAATCACACAGGAACAATATTTAATACATAATCTAAAGATAATTGTCCGCAAAAATGACAATTATTGTCAGAATTTATAATTGTCGACAATTATACGACCCCATATAGTCATGATTAATATTACTTGAAGCAGTAAATCTGGGAGCTATTTCACGCTTTTATTTTACTAATTCGCGAAAATCAGCTGCTAATAGATGGTATTGCTGGACCACAAAATGGCCGTCTCATGAGACCGGGGAGCCAGATGTCAGACACTTTGCTGATTTTCGCGAATAAAAACACTAAATTATGTCCGAAATGTGTCGAAATTAACACTCTCTTTATAGAAACAACGGGAAGGATGTTTTCTATAAAGTTTCTATATTCGTAGCAATCGTAGCGTTACCAAGTTTTTATTTTATTAGTGTTTTTATTTAGTTTATGTTCTCTTATAGGCAAAATTGCGACGTTGCCACTTGCACAAAAACCATTAAAAATTGTAAAACTTTATTGCCGTAATACTGTAGACAAAAAAACAATAATAAATAAATATTTTATTTAATTAATGCTAGAGGTATCCTTCAGTTACGATACAAAATAACAAAAAACAAAAAATCAATGATTTAAAATGATGATAAAATTCCTACTTGAACTACATTAAAAAGGCAGGTACTAGCACATTAGGTTCAGTAGACTGTGTGCATAAGCCATTGGTTTCACGTTAGGATGGGGCTAAAACAGAAAAAATTATCACTTACCCGACATTACGGTAAGTATACTACTGTGCTATTCAGAAAATATACAGTGCGAACGTTCGCTGTGGAAAAAATTCTTGTGTCATCTGCTGCTAAAATCCTCGGACAGGTCGATTTAATTTTTTTAATGGGGATTTGATGAAGTGGTCACTGGTCAGGTATTTTTCCTTAACTTTGTTTTCTCAAATGTAATGACACTTTTTTGTAAACGGATTCGGAATCTACGATTTTTTCTGATTTAAAAACATGTATCACACTTGACCGGAAGTGCAGTCACCGCCAGCCTAGATTTTCAAGAACATCGAAGAAATCTGACAAAAGTTTAATTTTTGAAAATCGGAATACAAATTCAACTACGCGATTACATTTAAAAAAACTTCTTTTGCTATTTTGACAAATTGCGAAGCGAAAAAATTAAAAAAAACCAAAGACAAATAAAAGGAAATGTAATTGCGCAGTTGAATTTGAATCAAAAAAATAAGGCTGACGTGTATTTCCGATATTCAAAAATCTAGTTTTTTGACCGTATTTTTCGATGTTTTTGAAAATCTAGGGTGGCCGTGATTGCACTTCCGTTCAAGTATGATACATGTTTTTAACCCAAAAAACATCGTAAGATTACGAATCCGTTAATAAAAAAAGTGTCGATTAGGAATCCGTTGATAAAAAACTGTCATTCCATTTGAGAAAACAGAAAACTAAGTTAAGGTTATTTCCGGTTGAACCGGAGGTGGGAAAAATCTGACTGCAGAATCAGATCCGCATTAAAAAAATTAAATCGACCGGTCCGAGGATTTTAGCAGCAGATGACCCAAGAAATTTCTAATGGGAATATTCCACAGCCAACTTTCGCACTGTATGGTAACGGGAGGCTATGGAAACAAGTGAATCGCAATCTGTCGAAAGTACACTTGTCTAGGGTTAGTTCGCGCCCCCAAACAAGTCCCCGGTAAAATGACAGGTTGCGATTCATTTGTTTCCGTAGCCACCCGTTATCACGTATTTTCTGAATAACACTGTAATTCCGTTTAAAATTAACGTAAAAGCGTCGACAAAAAGTTCATACTTGGTTGACTTTCCAAGCACAACTTAATTTTTCCTTCAAAGCCAAAAATTTGTTTTTTTTCAAACGTCAAAAAAACTGCACTTCAATGACATTTTTGACAACGTTAAAGTGACATTTCTAAGCCATGGCAATGAAGTACATTATTTTTACTCCGGCGGCGATGAAGTACGTTATTTTTACTCCGGCGGCAGAATTTTTATTTCAGCCGCCGGAGTAATTAGTGACATTTTTCCATTCACATCAACTTGTGAATCTTCGGTAAGCGGATCTAATAGCAAACTAAGCTTATTCTTAAAGATTTGAGCACCTAACAATTTTATTAAAAATATACACTTTTAATGCATCTTCGGTCGAAGCAAAAAAAATAGCATATGTAATTCGGAGTAAAAGTGCCTTTGTGTGGCTCAGCTGGACCCAGCTTTGCCACACAAAGTATCACTTTTACTCCTAATAACATAATATACTATTATTCTCTTTATTAAAATAAAAAAACTCAACGACTCTTACTTTTAATTTATTATTTTGAATACCTATGAAAATTCTATGTAAATAGTTAAAAAAAAGTTAATATTGAACGATAAATGGTGCCGCCAGCTTGCGGATTAGATGAAGAATTATATATAAGATTTTAGTTAGAAATTAGAAGCGAGAGAAAAAATTAAATGGGAGGCCGCAGGCTGAAAATAAGTATAAAACCGGAGGCCGCAGGCCGAGAGGAAAAATTGAACGGGAGGCCCCAGGCCAAAAGTAAAGATTAAAGAGGAGGCTGCAAGTAAGGATTGAACGGGAGGAAGCAAGCCTAGAGGAAAAATTGAACGAGAGGCCGCGAACCGAGAGGAAAAATGAAATGGGAGGCCGTAGGCCGAAAGTAAGTATTAAACAGGAGGCTGCAAGTAAAGACTGAACGGGAGGAAGCAGGCCGAGAGGAAAAAGTGAACTAGAGGCCGCAGACCGAGAGTAAAAAATTTAAATTTAAATAACGCATCATTTTGGCTTCGTTTATGAACTAATCGCGGGGAGTTGTTCGCTGAATTTTTTTCCACAGGTAGAGGCCATCGGTATCTAAAACCTGACGGCCTAAAATTTCCAACAAATTAATTAGGGAAGCAGGAAAAAAATTAAATCGAATTCTCCACGTAAATCCCTATGGTCACCTTGGAGAGTGGGGTATACTGTATAATCTCGTTAGTGCATTGACTGTTATCGGTAATTTTTTAGAATGAATTTCAATAATGTAATAATTAGCCTGAGTGCAATATACGTTATTAGAATGCACGAGAAAAAATTACCTGATACAATCAATGCACGAAGGAGATTAATGCGCAAGTCAGCATTATTGAAAATGTTTTAAAAATAAAAGGAATCATAAAAAATCGCATTTTATCATTTTCAAAATGAATCAAGAGAAAAATTGGCTTTTCTTTGCGTAACGCCCCTGTCTGATAACTTTGCATAGGTGCAATAATCTGCGATTATTTGTGCAATGTTATCGATGTAATATCTAGGCGACAGTTCAAAATACGCTTTGCTTATCGGGCTGAATAAAGTAATATAAAAGACGTGCGCATTAATCACCATAAGTTTCAAAAATGGATAACATAGTGTTACTACATAAAAAGTTAAGTTGGATGTTATCTCTGTAATTTTAAGTTAAAGTGACGATTCAGATTAACACAATTTTAATCCGAAATTGTTTGATTCTCATATTAAAACGCGACAAAAAACTGGACAACTTCGGTGGAAAAATGCACTATCACTAGCAACATCCCAAAACTTAATTTACACAGCTAACGCGTTTCGAATAGAACGTGCCCATTATCAAAGCTAAACAACCCTATACCTTAATATTTATAGGTCCACCAGCGTAGCTCCACCCCCCCGGCTGTGAAGGTTGGACATTGTACAGGTCGAGAAAAATGGTTCCTCTCTGGTGAACACCCCATAATAACGTAAACAGAGGAGGAAAACCTGCATCATCATTCATGAGCCTATCTCTAGACTTATAAATGACGATACTCTCCATTGCGTCCAGAATCTGCACCGACTGGGGTCGAAAACAGCAAAAATGTCATCTACATATCTAAACCAGATCCTGATGAATACTTCTGCCAAATCAGTGGTTGCTTTTTTGAGAAAAAGGATGGTACTGCCATGTGGAAGCCCCCTTTCCCCATTCCTGGCAGAACTATTCATGAGCGTCTTTGACAGAGTTGCAAGCCGAATGTGGTTAATATTTCTGAGGTTCTGGTTTAAATATGTGGATGACATTTTTGCTGTTTTTGACACCAGTCAGTCCAGTTTAGAGGAATTCACTTCAAAATGAAATTAAATCTACTCGTGAAGTTGAAAAGGAGAACAAACTCCCTTTTCTAGAGAGTGATTAGAAATAAAATAATGATGTTATAATTTAACGTTTAAGCATAGCATATACCGCTACATCTCGGCAGACTTCCATCATTGTGCACAACACAAGATAGCGAGTTTCCACTTTTTGGCAGTCCGTCAAAATTGAGATCTAAAATATGTTGGACAAACACAGAGGTCTCTCACCGCTAGATTTTAGGTGTTGCCCTGCATGCTTTACACACTGACTATAGAATATGTGATAATATTAAGCTAGTTTGTAGTGTGAACAAAGTGCAAATTCTGGACGCAATGGAAAGTATCGTCATTTATAAGTCTAGAGATAGGTTCATGAATAGTGATGCAGCTCCTATAGCTTTTTCTTCTCCGTTTAGGTCATTATAGGGTGTTCGCCAGTGTGTAACCCCCGGGTCCACTCGGAGCTACGCTGGCGGACCTGCAGGGTCTTTCACGAAAACCCTTGGTCAGACGGACGGAAAGTTTTGATATTCGGTTCGCGAAAATTTGTATACCGGGGTTTTTGAATATTTTAAATTCAACGAAAATATTTTCAAGATGGCGGCACTTCCGTTTATACCGGTAGTAGATGTCAATTTCATTATTTTAAATGGAACACCCCAATTTTTAACTTCGATTCTAATTCTGCATGAAATTCTGGAAATTTTGATATAAAACACCGTAGTTAAATTAGACCGTTTCGGAGAAAAAAAAAATTTGTTTTCCAGAGACCGAAACGTTACTGAACTTAAATTAAAAATTACCTAATATCTTCAAAACAAAATATGGTATTAGCTTCAAATTTTCAGAGCAAAGAAACATACCCTCATGCTAATCGATTTATGGTGCATCGCCCAAAAAATCTGTTTGGGGGGGCTTAAACGCAGGGGTGTTCGTCCGCTTATAAAAAACAACTGAAACTCAATTTTTTCAAATGGAATGGATACCTTTTCATTAGACAAATCGATAGCAAATTTAATTCTCTATCTGCCTATGTATGATGTTCCTATACCCATCTCTGATAGTTTTAAACTTATTGACATGTTTTTCCTTTTTCGAGAAATCGTTTATTTTAAAAGGAAAGGTGACTTTGGACTTTTGGTATTTTTATATTTTGAGCCCCGCTCAGCTAAGAGTGGTTTTCCGTCAACCGACTAAGACTGAAATACCAACTTGGAAAACAAAAAAGTAACTATTTATTGAACAAAATAAAACATTTTATCTTTGGTACTTTAAAACGTGTTCAAACTGTCCTCCCCGATGTTGCAAGCAAAGTTCAATCAGTGGCGGCAATCAGCGGGGCGAGGTCTGTCAGGATACCTCTCGATGAAAGTGCGGCAAGCTCTTGCGGAAATTCTATTGTCCTCTCCATAAATAATTAACCAATTTAGAAAATCTTCATTTTCAAATTGTGCCATTTGAAACGAAATTTACGCAACGTTTGACAGACATAAAAAGAGAATTTGACAAAATCCATAGTCAACTTTCATATAAAATAAACGATTCCTCGAAAGAAACACCGAAAATGGAAAACATGTCAATAATTTTAAAACTATCAGAGATGGGTATAGGAAACCAAGGGTATAGGTACATCATACATAGGAAGATTGAGAATTAAATTTGCTATCGATTTGTGTAATGAAGAGAAGAGGTATCCATTCCATTTGAAAAAATAGAGGTTCAGTTGTTTTGTGTAAGCTGAAGAACGCCCCTGCGTTTAAGCCCCCCAAACAGATTTTTTGGGCGATGCACCCTAAATCACTTAGCATGAGGGTATGTTTCTTTGCTCTGAAAATTTGAAGTCAATACCATCTTTTGTTTAGAAGATATTAATTTTTAAGTTCAGTAGCGTTTCGGTCTCTGGGATTAGAAAATATTTTTTTTTTCTCCGAAACCGTCAAATTTAACTATAGGGTGCTTTATATCAAAATTCCCAGAATATCATGCAGAATTAGAATTTAAATAAAAAATACGGGTGTTCCATTTAAAATAATGAAGTTGACATCCACTTCCGGTATAAAAGGGAAGTGCCGTCATCTTCAAACTATTTTCGTTGAATTTAAAATATTCAAAAACCCCGAAATACCAATTTTCGTGAATCGGATATCAAAACTTTCCGAAATACGTCTAACCAAGCGTCTTCGAGAAAGACCCTGTATAAACATTTCAGTTTTTTGCAAGGTAGGGTTGTTTAGCTTTGATAATGGGCACGTTGTGTTCGAAACGTGTCAGCCGTGAAAATCAAGCTTTTCAAAATTCCCGCTTTTAACAAGAAAAAGTATCAAATTTTTGGTTTTGCTTAAAAAACAGATACATTACTAGGTATCTAGAAAGCACATAACTGCAGGAGGCCATGGAAACAAGTGAACCGTAATCGCAGTTGGTTGGCACAGTCCGAGTCCCAAGATAAAATGACAGATGTAAACTAACTTTGAACAGACGTCGTTTCGACAGATCCGGATTCATTTGTTTCCATAGCCACACGTGGCCACACCTTATCACATACCGGGTTGCCAACGAAACCGGGCTCACCCCCATTTTTATCCGTATTTCTTAAAATATGCATGATAAACTACATTATTTGAAATTTAGAGAAATTTTGACTCACTTCCGGTTTCATTCTGCATTGAATTCTTGAGTATGACAATATTTTTTTCTAGTGTTGTGAATGATTATATTTAGCAAAATGATATATATCATATTTTGATATTTATCTGCCATATATTTATCATTTATAGCAGATATTTAGCATTTCACTATTAGTTGCAGTAACATAACCTAACAAGTGAAGAGAAAGTTAAATTTTGATTAGTAAGTATCATGAGAAATGTCTTTCAAATTAACACCTTTTGGGTTGCAAAAAAGATTTCGGACTTAAGCATTTCAGAAAAAATAAGAAACACAAGAAATCTTTCACTTGGGTAATCCAGAGCAAATGGAAAAATATAATTTAATGGAATACAAACGCAGTCCAAAATAATTTAGAACACTTTTTGATGTTCTCTTCGAGTTTCGAGGTTCTCTTCCAACCGCTTCTAACGAAAAGTTGTAATAAAATAGAGTGAAAATGACCAAAAAACTAAATTTAAAAATATAGAATTAATATTGACGTATTTGATATCAAACTGCTCGGAAAGTGACAAAAGTGTCGTTGATGGTGGTTAAAGTTAAATATTTTTTTAGCAATTTCCTGCTGACATACATAGCAGGATATATACCGGGTGGCCCATTCAAGACGATCCAATCGTAATAACTTTTGAACGAAATAAGATATCAACTTGCGGTCTTCGACAGATTCCTTGGCATTGTGGGGGCATGTTTCGCCATAATTTGACCTTGTTCAGTTTGCGCATTTCACCCCCACCCCAACCAACGTCAAAATCTTAAATGTCAACACACCCCGTGTCGTATATCAAATCAAAGCCCTTGGAAAATGCTATTCACTGTTCTAAGTAGTTTGAGAATTTAGCGAACCGTTTTCAGGTTAGAAACAAAAATGCAATTTAACATAAATTAGGGATCCGTGAAAAGTTTTGAAAAACTCGATGAAAAATTTGTTGTTATGTGGACTAAAAATGTGACTGATTAGATGCCTAGTGAGTTTTATTTGTTATTAGCTTTTTTGGAGCATTAATTTTTGCAGTCCCACACGGATCAACGAGAGAACCAATAGTGACCTATCCAAACAAAGCTAATAACGATTAAACTCGCTAGACATCTAATCAGTCACATTTTTAGTCCACATATCAACAGATTTTTCATCGAGTCATTCAAAACTTTCCACGGAATTCCAATTTCAGTAAATTCGAATACAGTACATTTTTGTCTCTAACATGAAAACGGTTCGCTAAATTCTCAAACTATTTAGAACAGTGAATAGCATTCTTCAAAAGCTTTCATTTGATGTATCACTCGAGGTATGTTGCCATTTAAAATTTTGATGTTGATTGGGGTGGGGGGTAAATGCGTAAACTGAACAAGGTCAAAGCTATGGTGAAACATGTCCCCCTCAATGCCAAGGAATCTGTCGAAAACCGCAAGTCGATATTTTATTCCGTTTAAAAGTTATTACGACTGGATCCTCTTGAATGGGCCACCCGGTATATTGCTATACACGGTGGGTAATTTTTCGATGCTTACCATTGGGAATTTCCCGATATTTTGATTCGTTATCGAGTTATCACAAAAAATCTCAAAATTGCGAATTTAAAGAAAAATTAATATCTTCCTAACGATTGATGTTGTTTAAATGGAACTTAGAACTTTTATATTTTTGACAGCTGTCAATTGAATAGCATCGACATAAATTTTCTAGGCCTCTAGATTTTGAATAACGACAGTCAACTTTTTAATCTTTTATGGCCGCCATATTGACTTACGACACCATCAAATGCACAAAAAAATTGGCTTTTCAAAAATGTACTCAACATAAACTTTTTTGACATGTCAGAATTTGAAAATTGCAAAAAGTACGCCGACTTCTTCAATCTCTTATAACATGTGAAAACAATTGAATTCAACGGTAATAAATTACGTCTTGCGGTCGTGTGAATCAGGCTTTCACAATTTGTCTTAAAAACGTTAAAGTGGTTACATTTTAGAAAAGAAAAGTTGACTGTCTTTATTCAAAATCTAGAATGCCTAGAAAATTTCTGTCAATGCCATTCAATTGACAGCTGTCAAAAATATAAAAGTTTAAAGTTTCATTGAAATAACATCAATCGTTAGGAAGATATTAATTTTTCTTTAAATTGACAATTTTCAGATTTTTTGTGATAACTCAGGAACGCATCAAAATATCGGGAAATTCTCTTCAGGTGCTTAATCGCCAAGAAATAGCGCAACTTTTCCCTAATATCCTAAGATCCCAATGGTGAGCGTCGAAAAATTACCCACCCTGTATATCATCGGAAAATAAATAACACGCTATTTTACATCATATGACAAAAGTTTTTCAGGGGTCATAGGACTGTAGATGAATCAAGTTTTTTTTGAAAATATGAAATCATAAATTTGAAAAAAAATATTCTGTCATACTCAGAATTTTATACAGAACTTGAAAAATTCATTGATAGGTCCATATCCGCTTAAACCGGAAATGCGGAAATAAAGGGGGGTGCGCCTGGTTTCGTTGACACCCGGTATTTTCTGAATAGCACATTTGTCAAACTGCAGTAACTTTTCTTTTTTTTTAGTATACTCACAACTGCTTCGTACGTTGTAAATTTTGGTTCCATTTCTCTGCCTTTTAATGTTATAAAAGCACCCTTATTACCCATTGTATCACTGAAACATTTTTTTCTTTAACAAAAGTCCAGTTCGGTCCACAATTTACCAATAATTAGGAGCGGAAAACACGGTAATACATTTTCCATCGTGAGCAACTTCGTAGCCATAGTTCTTGACCTCGTGACTCCTGATGACGTAATCCAGCTTGTTGAGCTCGAGGAACCTCTTAGTGACGTCAGGACCGAACTGACAGCCGACCCCCCGCTTGCTGGGGGCCCTCCCGTTCTGGGGTTGGGGGTCCGACCAGAGGAGTTCGCACATGGGGCCCTCCTCGGGGGGCTGCCGGTTCCGGTCGATTTTCGAGATCTCCTCCAGGGTGACGTCATCCCTGGAGAACAGACCGCCGTGCATTACCTGGAACGGTGATGACGTCATGACAAGTGAATTTGGGCGAACAAACCGCGAGACGGCGCTCGGCAAAGTCACATCTTTCACGTATCTCACTGTCGAGAAAGGAGTGTATGGGATAAGCCACTATTCCAAATATCAGGTTAAATGAAATATTATATCTCTCTACATCGGCAAAGTCATATTAACAAAAAAAAGAATGAAAATAGTGTACAATGAAGAAAAAACCCATAGAGGGTATTGAAGTTTATAGGGTTACTGCACTTGTGTCAAGTTGAAAATTCGCGAAAATCAGCAAAGTGTCTGACATCTGGTGGCAATACTTTAATTACACTGAGAGACAGGATACGGAAATACTTTTAAACGTCCGTCATCATAATTTCGGCTTACGTCAGTCAGTTCTCAGTTGCGAGGTTAGGTAGTAGTTTTGTTCGGAGACATCCTCTCGCTGACTCGAAATTTTGGGAATAATTCTGTGGAATTTTACGTTTTGTGTACTTAAGTGGAACATTGTAAATCCAGGAAAAGTTGACTTTTAAAAAATCCACGTATCGATGTCACCAACTGACACTGTCAGGCACGTCACGCTATTATCTGTCCGGGATCCACACGACCGAGATTCACCCGATTTCCATGGCGATTCATTGTTGACAACAATGATTCACCATGGAAATAGGGTGAATCGCGGTCGTGTGGATCCCGGACAGACTATAGAATTCTCACCTCCGACTCCCCAGTGGGGTGAGATCGCCATTTTGTGGTTTAGCAATGCCATCTATTAGCAGCTGATTTTCGCGAATAAAGTTCTATTAAGAATAAATGTTCAATTTTGTCTTATTTCCAACAGTGTTTTCAAAATACCGCACACATGATTTTTTGTGCATAGTTTCCTTATGTGTTCTATAGAGTATCATATGCCAAAATGGCATGTGCGGTATTTTGAGAACTGGGTGGCCCATGACCAAGTTCTAATCCATACACCCCCTTCGTGAGACGAGTGACAGCTGTGAAAAAATCACGGCCATCTCGAGATTTGCGCGACATAAAATTCATAGCCCCCTAAACTTGTGAACAAAATGAAATGTGAACTTACAAGCACTCGCTTGTTCAGACAGTGGGCCAGGGGCAACCAGTTGTAGACTTCCGTAAAAAGTTCGGCCATCTGCGCCGTGTATTTCGCTTTGACTTCTCCATCAAAGCCGTACATTTGGTTCATTGTGGCACTTTCGTGGTTGCCTGCAAGTTGACAGTTGAAATACTTCATCTGGCTTTGGTAAAAACGAGAAAAAAAAGCGAAAATGGCAACGTTGCCCACAAGGCTACGCCTACGCTATGACTAGCTACGCTGTCTTGATGTGTCTAACAAGTGGATAATAATATTTAAAACGATTACTTCCGTATTTTTTGTTGGTGTACATTTTGTGATGTTGATAATTCGAATAAATCTAAACCTCCAACGATCATTTTAGTGCCGAAGCATATGCGCAGGCACTGTAGTTTTAGTGAATTCGCTCGCTCGACCGTCCGCTCGCTCGCTCGGCCGGCCGACCGTCTACTCTGTCCGTCGCATAACTTGAGAACGAAAGCAGATATCGAGCTGAAATTTTGGACACATGTGTATACCTCGAAAATCTCGGCGGGGATTGTTTTTGGGCGCCATATCGGACCAGGGAGGTGGGAGTTAGGGGTAAAAAACTGCAAGAAATTACAATTTTCGACGTTTGATCATATAGATATCTACGATGGGTAGCTCACCGAGATCGTTTTTGTGTTTTAATTTTTGACGAAAATAGCTTCAGTGGCTTATTGTCGGCTATCCGTAACAGATATTTATTATGCTGTCGCGGACTTTTTTGTAGGTGTATTCGTTGCCGACATTTCTCTCTTATACGATTTTAATCCATCTTCAAGCGTTTAGGCAGCGTTCGCAGTAAAAGCGCGAGAATGCGAGGGGACCGAAAAACTATTAATTGTAATAACTCGAGAACCAGTCGAGATATTTTACTGAAACTTGATATGCGTTTTTGACGTACAAGTCTGTTGAAGGTAGGGGGCGTTAATTTTGGGGGATGAAATTTAGGGGTTGAAAATCACAAAAATGCGAAAACTTCTCAAATATTTTGCACATGGAGGTCTGAACCCACATACATTTTGACATTCTTTGATAAGGGATGGTTTTTTTCAAGCTATTCGATAACTTTTAATTAATGACCCAGAAAAAGTTTTGAGCATATATTTAGACCTAAGACCCGTAGATCACCTACGTCAGAAAGAGAAAAAAATTGCACATCTAAAACTCAACCCCTTCAACCTTGAAACAAAAAATTTACTTAGAGGAAATGTAACCCTTGGACCACCTATTACAGGAGGAAACTAATTGAACACAAAAAATTGCACCGCCTCCTTCAACCCCCAACCACAAAAACTTGACTTGGAGGAAATTTAACCCTAGCACCACCTACAATCGAAAGAGTTGAATTGAACGAAAAAACTACGCCCCTAAAACTCACCCCCTTCAACCCCGAAACACAAAAAAATTACTTGGACGGAATTTAATCCTTTTACCACTCATTATCGCAGAAAACTATTTTGAACGCAAAAAATTGTACCCCCAAAACCCACAGTCTTCAACCTTCGAACACAAATAATTGACTTGGACGAAATTGAGCCCCTGGACTATCTACAACAGAAACAGACTAACTGAACGCAAAAAGTTGCAACCCCGAGAACCATCCCCTTCGACCACCAAATAGGAAAAATTGACAAACATAAATAATTGACTTGGTGGAAAAACCCTTAGACTACTTGTTACCGGAAGATAGTAATTGAGCGCAAATGAATTTAAGATTTGAACCGTCACAAACGCATATCAAGATTCAGTAAAATATCTCCACTGGTTCTCGAGTTATTACAAGTAATAGTTTTTCGGTGCCGAAAAAACCTCGCATCTCGCGCTTTTACTGCGAACGCTGCCTAAACGCTTGAAGAAGGATTAAAATCGTATAAGGGAGAAATGTCGGCAACGAATAGACCTACAAAAAAGTCCGCGACAGCAAATAAATATCTGTTACGGATAGCCGACAATAAGCCACTGAAGCTATTTTCGTCAAAAATTAAAACACAAAAATGATCTCGGTACCCATCGTAGATAGCTATATGCCGGCGCGGACTTTTTTGTAGATCTTTTCATTGCCGACAATTCCTCCATTCAAACTTTTGATCTATCTTCAAGCGTTGAGGCAGCGTTCGCGATCAAACGTCGAAAATTGTAATTTCTTTCAGTTTTTCACCCCTAACTCCCACCCCCCTGGTCCGATATGGCCCAAAAACAATCCCCGCCGAGATTTTCGAGGTATACACATGTGTCCAAAATTTCAGCTCGGTATCTGCTTTCGTTCTCAAGTTATGCGATGGACAAAGTAGACGGACGGCCGGTCGAGCGAGCGAGCGAATTCACTAAAACTACAGTGCCTGCGCATATATGGTAGACGTGTACTTGCGATTTTGAAAAATCTTGCTTTGCGACCGATTTCTTCGATATTTTTGAAAACCTAGGGCCACTTCCGGTTAAACCGGAAGTGGTAAAGTGGAGTGGGGACGTTAAAACACTAAAATGAAGTTGACAGAAACCTGTAATACCACCAGATCAAATTCTCAAACATTCCAACATTTACATGTTCCACCAATTGCACCGCTCTCCCTTAACTTTAAGCGACCCTTAAAAACTGTGGAAACGATTGTCTCAATAATTATTATTTCCAAGGCTTTTAAGGGTCACTTAAAGTTAAGGGAGAGCGGTGCAATCGGGGCTAAGACGTGTCACAAAAATAATCTTTTCTGTTGGTACCACTAAAAGTTGGCAACAACAGCATTTAACACAAAAAAACAGTGAAATGAAGTTTATAGAAACCTGTAATACGAATAGATCAAATTCTCAAAAATTTCAACATTTACAGTACCATCATGATCAGAAAAATGGAAATATTTCCGGGAAGAAATAAATTATGTTCAGGAAATATTCCCTGATTTTTGAATTTGGCGCCAAATGTAACGTTTTATCAACCTAAAAATGCCCTGCCTAAGTAAAATTTGGTAAATATTTTGTTAATTCTTGTTGTGATCCGCATAAATAATGATTTGTTAAGACTTAATGAATGTTAAAATCCTAAATTTCAGTTTCATTTAAAGCAAAATAGAAAAATTTCGGAGTTTCCGGAAACTTTCGGCAATTTTTACTGGAAGCTTTCCGGCAATTTTCAGTAAATGGGAATTTACTAGTCTAAAGTTATTCGCTGTACTTGTTTTCTCTGATCACGATGTTATACAGGGTGTCTCTTTTAAAGTGTCAGTAGATATACAGGGTGTTGCTATATTCATAGTCCTAATTCCGGGACGTTATTCCTTACATCATTCTAGGAAGAAAAGTTCCTATGGATATACAGGGTGGGTAATTTTTCGATGCTCACCATTGGGATCTCCTAAACGGTAAAAGATACAGGGTCGGTTAAATTACAGAAAAGTTGGACTATTTCTTGGCGATTAAGAATCTGAAGAGAATTCCCCAATATTGTGATTCGTTCCTGAGTTATCACAAAAAATCTAAAAATTGGCAATTTAAAGAAAAATTAATATCTTCTTAACGATTGATGTTATTTAAATGAAACTCGGAACTTTTACATTTTTGACAGCTGTCAATCGAATGGCATTTACAGAAATTTTCTAGGCCTTCTAGATTTTGAATAACGACAGTCAACTTTTCTTTTTCTTATGGGCGCCATATTGAATTTTAACATCGCCGGATACACAGAAAAATTAGCTTTTCAAAAATATAACCAACATGGACGTTTTTAAAAAAATATCTGAAAGCCCGACTTACACGACCGCAAGACGTATTTTTTTACTGTTGAATTCAATTGTTTTCACATGTTATAAGATATTGAAGAAGTCTGCGTACTTTTTTGCAATTGTTTTTCATCTAAGTTTAGGCTGATTTCGCAAATTATTCCTACCAATTTTCAAATTCTGACATCTGTCAAAAAAGTTCATGTTAAGTACATTTTTGAATCAAAATTCAATATGGCGGCCATAAAAGAATCAAAAGTTGACTGTCGTTATTCAAAATCTAGAAGACCTAGAAAATTTCTGTCAATGATATTCAATTGACAGCTGTCAAAAATATAAAAGTTCCAAGTTCCATTTAAACAACATCAATCGTTAGGAAGATATTAATTTTTCTTTAAATTGTCAATTTTCAGATTTTTTGTGATAACTCAGGAACGAATCAAAATATCGGGGAACTCTCTTCGGATTCTTAATCAGCAACAAATAGCGCAACTTTTCTGTAATTTAATCGACCCTGCATCTTTTACTGTTTAGGAGATCCCAATGGTGAGCATCGAAAAATTACCCACCCTGTATATTTTTTTTTTACGAAACGGCTCTAATTTATTGCAAAAATACCACTTAGAGAATCGTTTTGAGTAGCTAAACGAAAATTCATTACCCATCGAATGAAAATATTTTCCGCTCTGACACAATTCCGGTTATACCGGAAGTGGCCGCCATCTTTATTATTTTAAATGGGAAACCTATGTTTTGACTCTAGATTCGGATTGGCCTCTTAATTGCGAAGTTACTGCACCCCCACTTTGCCTACCTATCATAGTTTTTGACATACGTCAAAATTTGTGTAAAAAAATTGATTTTTATCCGGCAATAGAAAAATTTATGTCTTCCAGACCGTTGAAGATTAAGGAACCAAACCTGGAGGGTTGAAAGTACAAAGTTTCAGCTTTCTTTTGATGTCTCACTCGATCATGTTGATTTAACACTCTGGCGGAAAATAATTTTTAAAAATGGCGTAACGAAATTGTCCAAAACTCAATTTTTTCAAATGCGAGTACCATAATTTTATGTATCCAAAAGATGCAAAATTAGATTCTCTTTAGGCTAGTATTAACATTCCCTATACCTATTTTCAATATTTGAATTATATTGGTGCAAATTAAAAAAAAAATTATTGCAGCAAGCTTTAAGACAAATCTTTGAAGGTGTAGAATGAACTATCACTAATTTTTGATCCAAACCTTGCTGTGATAAATTTTTTAAATTCCCACAAATACATTTATTTCAAATATATTTAAAAATATTGAAAATAGGTATAGGGAATGCTAACATTAGCCTAAAGAGAACTTAATTTTGCATCTTTTGGATACATAAAATTATGGTACACTCAGGAGATAAAATAATGGCCCTAGACCGCTCACAATGTGGATAGATTCTCGCAAGTCTTATCAAAAAAATTAAAATTGAAAGAAAAATTGAAGCCGAAAGCTCAAACCTTGCACCTTCAACCCTCCAAGTTTGATTTCTTAATCTTCAACCGTCTGGAAGATTCAAATTTTTCTATTGCCGGATAAAAATCAATTTTTTTAGACAAATTTTGACATATGTTAAAAACTATGACAGCTAGGTAGGCAAAGTGGGGGTGCAATAAACTGACAATTAAGAGGCCAATCCGAATCTAGAGTCAAAACAGAGGCTTTCCATTTAAAATAACAAAGATGGCGGCCACTTCCGGTATAACCGGAAGTGCGTCATGGCTGAGAATATTTTCCTTCGATGGGCAATAAATTGAAACACACGTGTGTTTCGTTTAGCTGCTCAAAACGATTCGCTTTAAAAGAGACACCCTGTATATTAATGTTGGCACCACTGCAACCTGTCACAGAAACCTGCAATACCAACAGATGAAACGAACCTCACCATGGCCGTCTCTAGTTCCAGGCCCTGTCCTTAACCATTTGGCAACGCTGCCGGAGGAGATTTAGCGTCAGTTTGACAAATTGTCATAGATTGTCATTGAAGTGAAACATTGCAAAAATTACCAAAAAATATTGTATTTTTACCAATTTCAAATGATTAACGAATTAAAATTCAATACTTAAAAAAGCCTGTAAGATGTGCCCTATTAAGTAAGTTTTAAGTAACAAATTGTGCTTCTAGAGCCAGAGAAAACGATTTTTTACTAATTCAATCGAGATTACATCAGTTTGCATGATTTCTAAGCATCTGGGCCTCAAACAACTTCCTTCGAAGCCACTGCGAGTCCTCCACGTTTTATAATTTCGAGATCATTATTGAAATTTGACACTTTCACACAGAATTAATTGTTTATTGAGAGCATGTAGCTTGTTTAGAAATAAATACAATATAATGTTAAATGTTACTTTTTGGGTGCTTGGGCACCTATAATTAGACTGTAGCAATGTGTAACGGTTCTAATAATGAGTAGGTAACAGGTTGGACTGAAAAATATTTTTTTTAACTAGACACACAAAATAGCGATGACTATAGTCCGAGAGCTGGCAGCAAAAATGCATAATGGTTTTTACCAAAGGTTTGATGTTTTTAATCGAAAGTACCATTTAAACGATGAATGAAACCGTGCGTCTGCCGACCCAGACTGGGGGCGTTACTTCGGGAGCGGCTTTGGAAATACCCAATTTTTGGTTAAAATGAAATGATTTAATACCAGGCTCAAAATTAGGGAGGTACTATTGTTTGTATTCGCAAACATCCCGGTGCCTTCCAAAAACTAGCAGACGGCGGCGTCTTCGGAGCAGACGCATTCAAAAATGGCCGTTTAAGCGGCCACATACATAATGACGCTCTACCACTTTGAATCATACACCAAAAATGTGCTAAAAATAAATGCTTCAAATTCTCCTTACGCGAAAATCGAGCAGACAGGGGCGTTTCGTCGGCAGACGCCTAAACAAGTAGGTAAAAATAAGATAAGCTGCTTTGATAATGACGTTCTACCAGTCTGAAAGTACTAAAAGTTCCGAAAAAGTATTAGCTAAAATTCTAAGAATCATATAAAGTCCCGTCGCATATTAACGAAAGCGGGGGTTGTGTGTCTCAGGCTTTTTTTCTGTTGGTTTGTAAACGGGATTTCACATCCGTCAAAACTCCCGTCACTCACTGTCAGTGTCAATAAACAGTAACAATGGAGGTTGAAAGGGGCTTTGTTGTTAATTATTGTCCATGACAGGAATTTTGACAGAACTGAAATCCCGTTTACAAAGCAACAGAAAAAATTGGCAGTCTCGGAGACGGTAGAAACTTTACTTTTTCACAGAATTTGTAAATGTAGCATTTAACTTTATTTAACCAAGGTCGGGCGTGCGGAGCGGTTGGATGGCTGATGCACCCGGCGCTCATTTACTAAAATCTAAAATACAAATGTTTTTCAGTTCTAAAATGGACATTTTTCGAAAAAATGGCACTAAGGTTTTCGATCCGGCAATGCAACAGCTTCGATAATGATAATATGCCCTTTTGCTAAGAAAAACTCAAAAAGGGGTTTTGTCCCTAAAATGGAAATTTTCGAAAAAATTTTTGATCCGGCAATATAACAGCTGTCGAATCCGATAGTAAGAATTTTTTTTTGTAAAGTAAATTGAAACAAGGGCCCTTTTGCCACTAAAATGACATTTTTCGAATAAATGGCACTAAGGTTTTCGACTTGAAAAAAAAATCAGCTATCAAATGCGGTATTAAAAATATACAGTTATGCATAGTTTTTTTTTCACGGCACCATTTTTTGGCCAAAAGGGCACAAGTGTGAATACATTTTCAGAAGCAGAATTCGAAGAGCATTCATATGGTAACGCGAAAAATGGTGGTTTGCATTTAAATTTTTAAAGTTGATGTGCCAAAAAGGCACTTTCCGTGAACCGATGTGGCCCAGATTCTAATCAGCACCTACAAATCCCCCACTGAATATGTGTGCCAAATTTCATCTCGATACGTTCAGTAGTTTGAGCTGCAGCGTGATCACAGACAGACAGACACACGGGCATTACGTTTTTGGGTTCCCAGGACCCTGAAACGTAAAGATTTCATGTTTTTGGCGATTCGATTTTTTTGAATTTTCCGATCGATTCCAGTAACTGCTTCGCGAGCGTAGAAGTTAAAAAAACCTGAGACACACAACCCCCGCTTTCGTTAATATGCGACGGGACTTTATACAGGCTGGTCGTTTTATCTTGAGACTGGCAAATATCTCGGAAAGGAGGCATTCTAGAAAAAAATGTTTTGTATAAAAGTTTTATGACTTCGAGGGGGAAAATAGATAGCATCGACGCCATTTTGATTCAAGGTCAAATGAAGGTCAATTTAATTTTTTTAAATGGAAACCTACATTTTTTATTATAGATTCTTATTTCCCGTAAAAGAACAAACAACTCTTATCTAAACTATTTTTGGATCCGATGGATAGTTTGTCAGATATTTAAATAAAAATTTCAATCTTCTTCGAAATCCATTGCCTTCCCTAGCAACAGCGGCATGGCAAAAACAAAATCTACAACAATTTTTGTGGTTTATTTATCTAGAATTCATCGTTGCTAAGTGACAACGGTTGTTCCTTTGTTTTGTCTTGCCGCTGTTACTAGGGAATGTCTAGGGATTTCGAAAAAGGTTAAAATTTACATCCATCGGATCCAAAAATAGTTTACATGAGAGTTGTTTGTTTTTTTATGGGGAATAAGAATCTGTAATCAAAAATATAGGTTTCCATTAAAAAAAATCAAGTTGATCTTCATTTGACCTTGAAGATGACCTTGAATCAAAATGGCGATGATGCCATCTATTTTCCCCCTCGAAGTCATAAAACTTTTATACAAAACATTTTTTTCTAAAACGCTTCCTTTTCGAGATATTTGCCAGTCTCAAGATAAAACGACCACCCTGTATACGTAAAGGAAATGAAACTTTCGTCGTACATCACAACTAAAATAATTGCTACCGCTAATACAATTAGTACCAGCTGTTACCAGTAAAGACTATCCGAAAAGTAATTTTATTTTTCAAACTATTTTTGTAGATATTCACATGCATTGAACTCAAAATTCAAAATACGACAAATGGGGAATTTTTTCATCTTTGCGTAAGACGAAAGTTACATTTTCATTTTTTTTTATTTTTTTAGCAGACGGGGGCGTTTTGGGGGCAGATGGTATCAAATCTTGTATAAAGGGAAATTGAGTGTCACCACGGTAAAATACTGAAGACCAAATTTTCTTTATTCCTATTCCTATATGCACTTATCCACAGTTGTATATCAGACAATTTTTATAACATCCTTAACATTCTTTCAACTTTCACATTATCCTAACGTTACACTTACAATCTGATATCTTCAATACAAATATTAACAGAGTTTGTCATTTTTGATGGTTTCTTAAAATCTCGGCTAGAAGCATCAAATGCTCTTCGACGTTTCCTGAATGTTGAACGACGTGAACGTGAAGTGGAAGGTTTTAGAACAGGGGCAGAAGATGTGTCTTTGACTATCAAATTGATAGAGAATTCCAACTGTGTTATGTAATGTGTTTTCGCTGGTTAAAGTTAAAAATTATCAAAGGCCAAGCGAGTGTATAAATCTGGTTCACGTCTTAATGAGTATATAGAAGTAACGAAGATGCATTTATAGATGCATAAATTAATTCAGTTTCCATTTCTTCTACTAAAACAAAGTAACCTGCACAGTGCGTCAATATGTTTAAAATCTTAATAAGTTTTCGGCTGTTGGTTAAACTCTTTAACAACAAGACCAAGCTCCAGTACTTTTGAAGTCTTCATTCGAGCGTTTGTAACATTATAAATCACATCACGACACAAAGATTATAATTTCAGTCCCTTATGTAATACCTACGTAATGTGAGGTCTTGCGGTAAAGGCGTTTTCTCAATATCTAAGATATCTCGCCGTAATTTGAATTTGCAACATTTTGGATTTCTAAGTTTCGATTGTCCGACAAAAGATAAACTTTAGCATCGTCTAGAAACATTCTTGAATTGTAAAGAAAAGCTTCTCTATCAATCACCGTATAGATTTTAAAAAGTCCTCAAAGCGTTCGATTAATTTTATGCAGATGGTTTCAGAACAAGAAAATAATGCATTTCAATTTAAGTGTTTTTCTGATTCGGGGGACTGTTGAACAAATTCCTTTTTAACGACGTCTGCCCCCAAAACGCCCCCCTCTGCTAAAATAGTTACTAAATGATTTAAAGCCAATTATTTTTCGGAACTTTTAGTATAAATTTCAGATTGGTAGAACGTCATTATAAAGGCAGCTTATCTTATTTTTACCTACTTCTTTAGGCGTCTGCAGACCAAACGCCCCTGTCTGCTTAATTTTCGCTTAAGGAAAATTTGAAGTATTTATTTTTAGTAAAATTTTGGTATACAGGGTGGTCGTTTTATCTTGAGACTGGCAAATATCTCGGAAAGGAAGCATTTTAGAAAAAAATGTTTTGTATAAAAGTTTTATGACTTCGAGGAGGAAAATAGATGGCATCGACGCCATTTTGATTCAAGGTCATTTTCAAGGTCAAATGAAGGTCAAACAACTCTCCTCTAAACTATTTTTGGATCCGATGGATAGTTTGTCAGACATTTAAATGAAAATTTTAATCTTCTTCAAAATCCATTGCCTTCCCTAGCAACAGCGGCATGGCAAAAACAAAATCTACAACAATTTGTGTGGTTTATTTATTTAGAATTCATCGTTGCTAAGTTACAACGGTTGTTCATTTGTTTTGTCTTGCCGCTGTTACTAGGGAATCTCTAGGGATTTCGAAAAAGGTTAAAATTTACATTCACCGGATCTAAAAATAGTTTAGATGAAAGTTGTTTGTTTTTTTACGGGGAATAAGAATCTGTAATAAAAAATATCGGTTTCCATTAAAAAAATCATGTTGACCTTCATTTGACCTTGAAAATGACATTGAATCAAAATGGCGATGATGCCATCTATTTTCCCACTCGAAGTGATAAAACTTTTATACAAAACATTTTTTTATAAAATGCTTCCTTTTCGAGATATTTGCCAGTCTCAAGATAAAACGACCACCCTGTATGATTCAAAGTGGTAGAGCGTCATTGTACAGGGTGGTCCAAATATATTAATACAGGGCTCTCACAGCCAAACGGTAAGATAAATGAGTAAAATAAAAAATCCAGGGTAAATTAGAATTAAATACCTTTATTTTGTCGCCATTTACTCCCCATCTTATTGTATAATTTAACAATAAATAAGAGTACATTTTTTTAAATGGCACCATGCACGTTTCAATTTTTTTTTTGGATTCCCTTTGATGCCCTCTTTATGGTAGTGATTTTATTTTTTTGACAAATTGAACAGTAAACGTAGAAATTTTTGTTGATTCAAATTTCGCGCGGTGATCCGGCAACAATGCGCTTCACCAATACTTCGATGGAACCACCCTCATCTCACCGTATGTCTCCCATTCCCACTAGTTGTACTGTGTACACAATGAAGTAAACAGGCTATTTATCATTAGGCCCAATCAGATTCTTTCAGAGGGCGTGTACACACATACAACTACCCTGTAGTGGGGAGACATTCGGTGAGATGAGGGTGGTTTCATCGAAGTAATGGTGAAGCGCATTGTTGCCGGATCACCGTGCGAAATTTGAATCAACAAAAATTTCTACGTTCACTGCTCAATTTGTCAAAAAAATAAAATCACTACCATAAAGAGGGCATCAAACGGAATCCAAAAAAAAATTTAAACATGCATGTTGCCATTTAAAAAAATGTATTCATTGTTTATTGCTAAATTATACAATTAGATGGGGAGTTCCAAATTGCGACAAAATAAAGGTATTTAATTCTAATTTACCCTGGATTTTTTATTTTACTCATTTATCTTACCGTTTCGCCGTGAGGGCCCTGTATTAATACATTTGGACCACCCTGTATAAACTGGCGGCCAATGAAACCCTTCCACCCAAAATTTTCAGTCATGGTCAAATGATTATAACTTTTCACCCAGTCCTTGGATTTTCAAAATCTTTTTTTTGCCAGAAAGGCAAATTTATTGGCCCCAGAACGGTGTTATTAATGGTATGGACAAATGGTCATCGACAGCTCCACAGGGGAATTTGCGGACCTCTTGCAATAATGTTAAATTTTAGACCGTTCCCAATTTCCAGACAAATTTTTTAGAACTTTTCTGATGGATGAAACAGATGCAGAGGATCAATAACCCGAGACGTTTCTGCGCATTTGTCTTGGTAACACTTTCTTTAACAGCGATTGACAAAAACTGGTTTTTTCTTCTGGCCTTTGATAACTTTTTAATTTTCCAGCAGAACTTTAAGTACGAGGGCTTTTAGAAAGCACAAAGGATTGGGCCAACAGAAAACTCCACAAAAACTCACAAATCATAAAAGAGCAAGATGACCGGGGGTGGTGATAACACCATAAATTTTAGGAGGTATTCTTTAGGACTTTTTTAAAGGGAATTTTTATTCCCTGATATGTGACTTAAAAGAACTCTCCTTAAGGAACATTATGATGTGCCATTTGTGGACCTTCCATTAACAGTCGACCAAATGGAACAAGATAAGTTTGGTTTTTGCTGTTATTAGCAAAACACAAAGTTTTTAATCAACCCCCACCATTAATTTAATTATTACTTTGCGGAGGGCAATCTTAAAGAAAATAAGAACGATTTTCAAGGGTCGATAACAGTGAAGTGGAACAATTTCATCCTTTCTTCAAAATGCAGGAGAAAATCAGCCATCCCAAAATTACTGTAGTCCAACCCTTAGATGCGTTTCCATGACATTGCATTCGGATCAAATGGACAACAATGAGATAGATGACAGCTCAGTTGTCAATAATTTTGAGAAATGCGGTTGTCTCAAAGAGAATTGGAAAGAGCCGTGCAGCTATCTCAACAAGGGTACAGCAACAGGAGAATAGCAAATTTATTCGGTGTGAGCCATTTTACCATTAACAACGTGATACAAAGATATAGAGAAACAGGTAACCCTGACTATCGCCAACGTGAAGGACGACGACGCCTTTTGACGCCTCGCCAGACCCGTTTTATTATCACTACTGCTACAAGGCGACCCACAGTATCGGCACCCAGAATCAGGAGCGAACTAATCAACGCTAATGACGGCTTGCAGATATCGACAAGAACTGTTAGAAGAAGATTGAACGAGGCAGGCCTGCGATCCAGAAAACGTGCCGTTTGTCCACTTCTAACGCCGAGGCACCGAGCTTTAAGAAGAAACTGGGCAAATACACACCTGAATTGGGACGACGAGGAATGGGGGCGCTGCCTTTTCACCGACGAGTCTCGTTTTTGCCTTTACATTTCTGATGGTCGGATTAGAGTCTGGCGTAGGGTCAACGAAAGATACAGGGAAGAAATGATGGAGCCCCGAGTAGCATTTGGTGGAGGTGGAGTATGTGTTTGGGGAGGCATTATGCGTGGCAGAAAAACAGATCTCGTAGTGCTTCCACAAAATCAGACAATGAATGCTCAGAGATATAGAGATCTGATAATTAGACCCATTGTGATTCCTCTCGCTCGCCAATTAGAAGAAAACGGATTTGTTTTGGTCGACGATAATGCGCGTCCTCACAGAGCAATAATCATCAACGAGCTGATTGAAAGGTACGAAATCAACCGCATGAACTGGCCTCCGAGATCACCTGACATTAATCCTATCGAGCACGTCTGGAGCAAAATCCTGCGACTCCTGTCCCTCAGACCAAGACAGCCTCAAAATATTGAAGAATTGGAGGAGGCGTTAAGAGAAATCTGGGATTTTCTGCCACAGGAATCTATAGACAATTTAGTAGATAGCATGCCCAGGCGCTGTTTAGCAGTGCATCGAGCCAGGGGAGGGCCAACTAAATATTGATTGTCCCATTGTTATTGTTTACTTATTTTCGTATTTTTTTAACAATTTTGTCTACTTGTTCAGAAATTATAGTTATGATCGAAAACTTCTTACGTTTTTCAAATAAATACAAGTTATTAAAAACACGGGAGGTGTAGATATGAATAATTTTATGATCAAAAAAGGGCGTTTTATGTTCCAGTTTTCAGAGCGGAGTCATTTTAATGAACTCTCTGCTTTCCTGTAAAACAAAAAACCTATTTTATTCTGTCTTGCATTTATGACCGAGCGTGCCGATGGTAGGAGTTAAGTACCGGTTTCTCAATAGTCAATACACTGCCATTGTCGTTGCCGGCCGTCTTTGCCTTGTTGGCAATAGCTAACTCTTAACAAATCTGATGCCATTTGTTTTGCTTTTGTTGTTACAGCTGCCGGTACTCTCAAGCTCTCTTTGAAATAAACGCAGTCCCCAACTTATTAACAATTACGCCCATGAACGTCTATCCCCCATTGTTGTCCATTTGATCCGAATGCAATGTCATAGATCACCGTGGAAACGCATATAAGGGTTGGACTACAGTAATTTTGGGATGGCTGATTCTCTCCTGCATTTTGAAGAAAGGATGAAATTGTTCCACTTCACTGTTATCGACCCTTGAAAATCGTTCTTATTTTCTTTAAGATTGCCCTCCGCAAAGTAATAATTAAATTAATGGTGGGGGTTGATTAAAAAATTTGTGTTTTGCTAATAACAGCAAAAACCAAACTTCTTGTTCCATTTGGTCGACTGTTAACGGAAGGTCCACAAATGGCACATCATAATGTTCCTTAAGGAGAGTTCTTTTAAGTCACATATCAGGGAATAAAAATTCCCTTTAAAAAAGTCCTAAAGAATACCTCCTAAAATTTATGGTGTTATCACCACCCCCGGCCATCTTGCTCTTTTATGATTTGTGAGTTTTTGTGGAGTTTTCTGTTGGCCCAATCCTTTGTGCTTTCTAAAAGCCCTCGTACTTAAAGTTCTGCTGGAAAATTAAAAAGTTATCAAAGGCCAGAAGAAAAAACCAGTTTTTGTCAAACGCTGTTAAAGAAAGTGTTACCAAGACAAATGTGCAAAAACGTCTCGGGTTATTGATCCTCTGCATCTGTTTCATCCATCAGAAAAGTTCTAAAAAATTTGTCTGGAAATTGGGAACGGTCTAAAATTTAACATTATTGCAAGAGGTCCGCAAATTCCCCTGTGGAGCCGTCGATGACCGTTTGTCCATACCATTAATAACACCGTTCTGGGGCCAATAAATTTGCCTTTCTGGCAAAAGAAAGATTTTGAAAATCCAAGGACTGGGTGAAAAGTTATAATCATTTGACCATGACTGAAAATTTTGGGTGGAAGGGTTTCATTGGCCGCCAGTTTATATGGCCGCTTAAACGGCAATTTTTGAATGCGTCTGCTAGTTTTTGGAAGGCACCGGGATGTTTGCCAATACAAACAATAGTACCCCTCAAATTTTAAGCCTGGTATTAAATCATTTCTTTTTAACCAAAAACATCAAACCTTTGGTAAAAAACCATTATGCATTTTTGCTGCCAGCTCTCGGACTACTAGGTATCAATTTCAATTGATCTTCGTTTAGCAGGGTACCTACGTCATTGTGTCGACTTTACACAAAATTCTACAGATGAGAATGGTCTAATGCCTGCCTTTTACCATCGCTGCAACGATGAAATAAATCTTGTATTGAAATGTGATTTATCCATAAAGTCCAAATGGTTTTCTGCAATTTATTTCAACTTCCTAATGATAAAAGCTCAATTCCAGTGAATGTTTAATTAAAACACGGTGAAATCAATTTTACAAAACCCTCTTCTTGTCCACAGTATTTAAAATGGGTCTGTAATCAAAATTTATCACTATAAATTTACTAAATACCACATATCTTGCATACTTTCTTCAAGATATTCATTTTCAGTACGCTAATCATCTGAAATTGGTAAAGATTCCAATATTTTTGGTCTTTTTCGCAAAAGTTTCACTTTAATGACAATCGGAGACAATTTGTCAAATTGACGGTAAATCTCCTCTCGCCATGTTGCCAAATGGTTAGGACATGGCCTGGAACTATGGTCTGTCCGGGATCCACACGACCAAGATTCACCCTATTTCCATGGCGAATCATTGTGAATCTTGGTCGTGTGGATCCCGGACAGAGTATAGAGACGGCCATGCCTGAACCAACAACTACTCACCTCTTGACATAAAAAAGTGATTGGGGTACAAAAGCTTGAACCCGAACAGCGTAAAAATGCACTCGACAGAAAAGGACCCTCGATCCACAAAGTCCCCGTTGAACAGGAATGGATTCGTCTCGGAGGGCAACCCATTGAGTTCGAAAATGTTCATGAGATCATAAAACTGCCCGTGAATGTCACCACAAACCGTGAACTTGTCCTCAGCCCCGATATCAATGTCAATCAGCGAGGGCTGCTTCATAAAGTAGGCCTTGATGTCCAGCAGGATCTACCAATCACATCAGCACAACTCCCAGCCCTCTAGATCTACTCACTTTGTAAGCGTACTTCCGGTGCAGCTTCCCCTCCTCCTTGTACAGGTCCATGAGCTCCCGCATGAACTTCAGGGTCACTTTGCCGTCCTCGAGTTCGGGGCCCGAGTACTCGTTCTCTATGGTCATTGCGTCCAAGTTGATCATGCTCGCAATGTTCTTCTTGGTGTCTTCGACCGAGATAGCTTTCTCGAAGGCGATTTTTTTCACTATTTTGTTGCACTCGGTGTACTTAAGTCTTGCATCTTTATCACTCGGCCTCACTTTTGTCACCTAAAAAATTCTCTGTGGAAACACTGGACAACTTCGGTGGAAAAATGCACTATCACTAGAAACACCCCACTACACCGAAACACTTGAATTTCACTGCTGACGCGTTTCGAACACAATGTGCTCATTATCAAAGCCGAAGCTAAAACAACCTGCCTGTCTAAAAACTGAAATATTTATAGGCCCACCCGTGTAGCTCCGCCCCTCGGCTAATATGGTTAGACCAATCACAAGTCGAGAAATGGTCACACATGGGTGAACACGTATAAATATAATAAGTCCTACTTAAAGTAGCGTAAACAGAGATGAATATGCGATCAGGCCTGTATCAGCGTTCATAAGCCTATCTCTAGACTTTTAAATTACGATACTCTCCCAAGCATCTAGCATCTGCATCTTGTTAACGCTACAAATTAACTTAATACTATCACTTATTCTATGGTCATTGTGTAAAGCATGTAGGGCAACACTGGATTTTTCAGTTCTGCCATATTTAAGGTGGGCTAAGTGCTCCTTAAATCTGGTTTTGAGAGACCTTCGTGTTTGACCTACATACTTTAGATCACAATTTTGACAATTGATTTCGTATATGCCAGATTTTTCGCTATTCCCTACTTTATCTTTCGGGTTGCCTAAAAGGTTTTTCAGTTTGTTTTCAGATCTGAAAACTGTCCTTAAATTTTGTTGGGCAAAAAACCTTGTCAAACCTCTTGTCAACTGAGGTTCAAAAGGTATAGTGCGACAAATTTTAAGTCTTGTTTTTGTTCTTCGGAGCGAAAAGTCGTGGCGTTTAACACTTGTTGTTTGAATTTTAATTTCCTAATGATGTTGTCTACTATGATAGGTTCAAACCCGTTACATCTCGCTATGTCTTTGATTGTTTTGAGTTCTTTCTGATATCTTTCCTTGTTTAAAGGAAAATTCAGAAGACGGTGTGGCAATAAATGGAAACTTGCCATCTTGTGTTGTGCACAATGATGGGAGTCTGCCGAGATATAGCGGTATGTGCCGGATTCTTTCCTATAAACGTCAAATTCTAACTTATTATTATTTCTAATCACTAGAGTATCTAGAAAAGGGAGTTTTTTCTCTTCTTCAACTTCATGAGTGAATTTAATAGTCGGAAAAATTGAGTTTAATACATATCTAAACCAAACCCTCGGAAAATACTGGCCACACTCGGCTTGCAACTCCGTCTCGAGGACGCTCATGAATAATTCTGCCAAGAATGGAGAAAGGGGGTTCCCCATGGCAGTACCATCCTTTTGCTCAAAAAAGCAACCATTGATCTTGAAGCAGTTTTGCCTCATGCAGAGTTCTGCAAGACGAATATACTCGTCAACGACCTCTCGCGAGAGAGATGGTTAGACTCAAGTAAGTTCCTTAAGTAGTCGAGTGTTTGTGAGACAGGAACACTCGGAAAAAGAGAACTAACATCTAAAGAAACCAGTATTTCATCTGTTTTTAACTCTACATGTTTAATTTTGTTGATAAACTCCAACGAGTTCTTGACCGAGAAACTGGGTTGTTTAACAGATAAATTACTAAATTCTTTGACCAACCATTTTGACAGCAAATAAGTTGGTGAACCTATTGCTGAAACGATTGGTCTTACACTTTTCCCAGGTTTGTGGATTTTTGGTAGGCAATACAATTTTGGGACAGTTGGATTGGATACGTGTAACCTTCTCCTAACGTCCTTGGTAATAAGGTTGCCGCATTTATCTAATGTTTTTTTCACATCAGACACCATTTTATTGAGGGGATTCTTACCCATACGTAGGGACCATTGCTAATTAAGTCATCGACTCTTTCGAAATAATCCTTTTCGTCCAAAATGACAACCTTATTACCTTTGTCTGCCTTTACATAAAAACAATCTTTCGAGCGTAATTGTTTAATAGTTCCCTTTTTTGCTTGATTAATTTTGTGAAACTTATTGTTTCTGATGTTTTTCGAAATTTGTTGTTTGCATGCCTCTCTTATGAAATTCTTAGACGGTTCGCTCAAGTGTCGAATGGAGGATTCAACACTTGCAACTACGTTCGTCAAAGAATTTCCAGAGGATGGCAGTGCAAAGTTAAGTCCTTTGTTTAACAGACTCAACTCTTTACTAGTAAACGATTCGCTCGATTGGTTTTCGACAATGTTTATGGATTCTAGAGATTGTTGTTTCTTCACTCTTGGACAGAGTTTATCTAGTTTTTTGTTAAGTACATCTACTCTTTTCTGAAATTTGGCGTTAACAAACATTTTTCTCTGGAATTCACACCATTTTACAAAATCTAGTTCATCTAACTTATAAGTAAGTTTCTTAAACAACTCGTATGCTTGTAGTTCAAGCATACTTCGTTTTGCGTACTGTCTATCAATTTCCAAATCCAGACATTTCTCTGGCATATACGAAATCAATTGTCAAAATTGTGATCTAAAGTAAGTAGGTCAAACACGAAGGTCTCTCAGTACCAGATTTAAGGAGCACTGAGCCCACCTTAAATATGGCAGAACTGAGAAATCCAGTGTTGCCCTACATGCTTTACACAATGACCATAGAATAAATGATAATATTAAGTTAGTTTGTAGCGTTAACAAGATGCAGATGCTCGATGCTTGGGAGAGTATCGTAATTTATAAGTCTAGAGATAGGCTTATGAACGCTGATACAGGCCCGATCGCATATTCATCTCTGTTTACGCTACTTTAAGTTATATTTATACGTGTTCACCCATGTGTGACCATTTCTCGACTTGTGATTAGTCTAACCATATTAGCCGAAAGGCGGAGCTACACGGGTGGGCCTATAATTATTTCAGTTTTTAGACAGGCAGGTTGTTTTAGCTTCGGCTTTGATAATGAGCACATTGTGTTCGAAACGCGTCAGCAATGAAATTCAAGTGTTTCGGTGTAGTGGGGTGTTTCTAGTGATAGTAAAAAATTCTTTCTAAAAACTGTCAAGAAAACAAAAATTACGTATTCGAAGTCTTTCAAGGCCTCCTTGAACTTGCCGAGGCTCATGTAAGCCGCAGCCCTTCGGTAAAAGCCCTTCACGTACGTCTTGTCGAGCTCGATGGCCTTCGAAGCATCAACCAAAGCGTACCCGAAGCACTCGGTTTTCAAATACGCGAAGCTCCGATTGGCGTAGTAGATGGCTACGGTGGGGTTCGCCTCGATGGCCTTCGAGTAAAGGTCGATTGCGGCGTCAAAATCCTGTTCTGAAAATGCAAAACATTTTGAGGTTATGTCAGCCAAACTTGAATTTTTCGGGAAAGTTAGTCGGAAAAGCTGCCCCGGTATGTTAAGAGGTTGATTTCGGGCGGAAATGCGGCAAAATCGTGGAAAAATGAGGGAAATTGGGAAAATTACAGGCAAAACTTACTCTTAAAGTATTCGTTCGCTTCCGATTTGAACCTTTCGGCCACCTCGATGTCTTCGGAGGTCACTGAGCAGTTCTCTTGTATCTCCGGGTCCATTTTACCTAATTTTGTACTAATTTAGAGAAAATTTTGCGAAAAAGTCTTTAAAATCTCATCACTTGACATGCAAAGGAGTTGGGGAGTTTTGCTTCCGTTTACTTCCGTTGGCTGCATTTTTCATGGTCTTTTTCCACCAGAAATGGCGGCAATTTAAAATCCTTTCGTTTTTCGTTCATTTTTAACTTCTACGCTCGCGAAGCAGTTACTTTACTGGAATCGATCGGAAAATTCAAAAAAATCAGATCCCAAAAACATGAAATCTTTACGTTTCAGGGTTCTGGGAACCCAAAAAAGCGTTTTTTGAAAAAATGTCTGTCTGTGATCACGCTGCAGCTCAAATTACTGAACGTATCAACATGAAATTTGGCACACATATTCTGTGGGTAATTTGTAGGTGCTGATTAGAGTTTGGGTCACATCGGTTCACGGAAAGTGCCTTTTTGGCACATCAACTTTAAAAATTTAAATGCAAACCCCCATTTTTCGCGTTACCATAAATGAATGCTCTTCAAATTCTGCTTCTAAAATTGAATTCACACTTTGGCGAAAAAATTGTGCCGTGAAAAAAAACCTATGCATAACTGTATATTTTTATTACATACCGGATTTGATAACAGATTTTTTTTAAGCCGAAAACCTTAGTGCCATTTTTTTGAAAAATGTCAGTTTAGTGGCAATTTATTTTACAAAAAGCATATTCTTACTATTAGAGGATTCGATAGCTGTTGCATTTCCGATCGAGAACCCAAGGGTCATATTTTCGAAAAAATGTAATTTTAGGGGTGAAAAACATTTGTATTTTAGATTTTAGTAAATGAGTGCCGAACACAATGCGCATTATAGCATCAGTGATCGACAACCGCCCGTACGCCCGACCTTGGTTAAAGTTAATGCTACATTTACAAATTCTATGAAAAAGTAGAAGGTTCTACCGTCTCCGAGACTGCCAATTTTTTTATTTCGGAGTTCGGACATAAAATTGATTTCGAAATGTTTTTCCATTTTACATACATAATTTTAATTTTGTGAAGAAGTCTACTAAATCACTTATTTGACAAAATCTCGTCACTTGACGGGACTTCTAACGTTAGCTGTCCGGCTGCCCTTTTCCACAGGAAATGGCGGCAATTTAAAATTCCTGGATTTTTCTTTAAAAACTGAAAAATTATTAATTGCGATAACTCAAGAACTAGTGGACGTATCTTTCTGAAACTTGATATGTACGTTCGACCCTCAAGCCTGTTGAAGCTGAAGAAATAGTTGAGGTATTTTACTGAAACTTGGTATGCACGTCGCCATCGTTCCTTTAAGTCTGTTGAAGGGGAAATGGTGGCAATTTCGGGGGACGAAAACCATAAAAAATATGATAACTTCCCATGAACGAATTGTTTACGCAATATCGCGAAAGTGTTTGAGTCTTCTGTCCTCAGTTATTTACTCTCATGTAGAAAAGGACATCGTTCCGGACCTACCCCCACTTCAAAATTTTAAATGGCAACCCCCCACTTGTGATACATCATTTGAAAGCTAATTTTATTGCCAATCTAGCGCTGTAACAATTTTTGATATTTGTTAAACTCTGGCGCCCTCTATGTTCAAATTTTAAATTATATTAGGGCCCTTTGTGATACATCACTTGAAACGATTTCAAATTCTCTGTAAACTGATGCAAGAATTTTTGAAATCCACCCATTCGTTCAAAAGTTACATTGAAAGACATGAGCTGGTTCTGGGCCTAGATATCCTTCAATTTAGGCTGTAACTTTTGAACGAATGGACGGATTAAAAAAATTCTTGCCTTAGTTTACAGATAATTTCAAACCCTTTCAAATGATGTATCACAAAGGGCCCTAATGCAATTTAAAATTTGAACATAGAGGGCGCTAGAGTTTAACAAATATCATAAATTGTTACAGCGTTAGATTGGCAATGAAATTAGCTTTCAAATGATGTATCAGAAGTAGAGGGTTATGCCTTTTAAAATGTTGAAGTCGAGGTAGGTATGGGGGTGAGTTTTGAAATTTCGCCAATCGTGGATTTAAGTGTCCCCCTCCAAATAAAAATCGACCTGTCCGAGCGAATTTTCATACTTTATTTGGTTTACGAAATATTTGGGATGGCTACTTTCCATTGGAACACCCTGTATATGCCGTTTTTAAACATCATGAACGAATTATACGTATACGTACGGTAAATGGTGAAATAAAATTATGGGGTTCGATAAATTTCGGTCAACCATTGAAAAAAGTCTTATGAGTTTTCAATCTAAAACCAACCCTTAACCCTCAGAAAGCTAAATTTACACAAACCGCTTCTTTTTCGTTCAATTTTCGCTAGTTCTGTTCAGCTACAGTTAATTTTCACCCCCCTTCACAAATTTTCAACCCCTCTAGCGTTAATTTTGTGAGACTCGCGTAATTTCGTCTTTTTTTGGTAACAAGTTTTTTCGACCACTTTCGTAATATTTCAACCCCCCAAAAGCTCTAGATTTGCATTGGCCTATTTTCGATTAATTCTCATCCCCTTTGACTTTTCATCTCCCTTTACAATTTTTCAACCCCCTAAGTGTTAATTTTGCAAAATTCGCGAAATTTAGTTTTTCTTTCTCTTCTCTTTCTGCAATAAGTTTTCTGTAATAGAAAGAACAGCGTCGAAGAAGTTACGATTTCTTTCTTTCTCTAGAAAATTTTGTAATACTTACAGGGTTGGTAATTTTTTGATGCTCATCATTAGTATCTGGGAAACCATAATAGATGGAGTAGTTTAAATTGGTGAAAAGTTGCGCTATTTCTTGATGATTAAGACAATTTCCAGACATTTTAATTCGTTCCTGAGTTATCACATAAAAATTGAAAATCACGCTTGTAAAGAAAAATATGTTTGATGTTATTTAAATGAAACTTGGAATATTTATATTTGTGACAGCTGTCAATTGAATGGCATTGTCAGAAATTGTCTAGGCCTTCTAGACTGAATAACGACAGTTAACTTTTGATTCTTTTATGGCCGCCATATTGAATTTTGACACTAAGAAATACGTAAAAAATTGTCTTTTCAAAAATGTAGTCAACATGAACTTTTTTGACAGATGTGAGAATTTGAAAATGGGTTTAAATAATTTGTAAAATCAGCCTGAACTTAGATGCAAAACAATTGCCTAGAAAATTTCTGTCAATGCCATTCAAATGCTGTCAAAAATATAAAAGTTCCAAGTTTCATTTAAATAACATCAATCGTTAGGAAGATATTAATTTTTATTTAAATTGGCAATTTTCAGATTTTTTGTGATAACTCAGAAACGAATAAAAATGTCGGGAAACTCTCTTCAGATTTCCTTTTTGTTATTTAAATTTTTCGATTACTTCCTGATAAATTTTAAATAATTTAGTACCAACTTTGAGGAAATCCAATCACTTGACGAACCAAGGTTATATGGTCTGTCCGGGATCCACATGACCGGGATTCACCCTATTTCCATGGTGAATCATTGTTGTCAACAATGAATCGCCATGGAAATCGGGTGAATCTCGGTCATGTGGATCCCGTTCAGAGTATAGTTTTACTTTACTTACTAACGCTGGGTTCGCTGTTCTACCAGAAATGGCGGCAATTTAAACTCCCAAAAACTTTATTTTTTTTCGATTACTTTCGCGACAATTTTACTTACCCCCTTTTGTACATACCGTTAAAAATTAAATGACAGTTTTTTTCCATGTAAGCAATTGCGTCAATAATCGTTTCTAGGGGTTTAATCTGAAGATTATTTTTTAGTGGAACCGGTGCAAATAGGGCTCAATTTTGACGCATTTTTATGAAAAGTTGACTTGACGGGCACGGACAAAGAAGTTGGGTTACTCGTTAACTTCTTTCCACTTTTAAAAAGCAATTATCTATCTCTTTCTAGATTATCCGAAAGTTAGTCAAGGTAACATTTCCGAACGCATTCCTGAAAGTTGCCACTCTTTGGCGGGAAATTTGAATTGATACAAATGACTAAATAACTAAAATTGGTAAAATTTAATAAAAATCACAATGCTAATACCACAAAAATGCACACTTTGGTTAGAGACCCACGCTATGGCAACCGAATACAAAAAAAAACTTAAACAATAGATCACAACTTGGTTTTTAAGTGAAGTTGAACATCGTGAAGTTTGCGAGGGTCGTTCTGCGAGGATGGAATGCAACGCTCTGTGGGAAAAAAATTAAAGTTTTGCTGTCAAAGAATTGTACCTTTGTTGTCGTCGGAAAATGGCAACATCGCAATTGTCATTATCGGAGCAAGCAAAGAGCTAAAATTTTCCTCAACTTAAACAGTTTTAGTAATTATTTGCTGTGTTTTGATCACATCGCTTCAAAATCCGACAAAAACCAATTTTAGATATTACTTTGAAGATAAAAGGCACCTCGAAATATCAGCAAAGTTTGTTCCAGTTCAAAAAATTGCTCCGTTGCCATTCTTGGACACTCACCTAACCTGTCCCTCACCGCCACCACTCGCGCCTTGTCAACTTCGTAAACAATACTGCCACCCCTAAAAAACGAAACCTCGAACGAAAAACCTCGAATCTCGAAAACTCACCGTCTACTCTTCGACAGATCTCCCCGCTCCGAGAGGGCGTTCAAACAGTTATTCATCGAATCCAAACTCAACGAATAAGGATGGACGAATCTCGAGCCGTCGCAGATCGAACGTTCGACCTCCTCCTGCACCCTCGCCAGCAAAGTTTTCTCGTCGACCAGATTTCGTTCGACCTAAAAACTCGAACGGAAAGAAGTTCGAAAAAACTTTCGTACCTGAAGGAGGGTCGAACAGACCACGAAGTAGCAATAAAGGAAGCAGTCCAAGCACGTGGAAAAAATGTCGGCTAGCTTTTCGTTCGTGGACGATCGGTGACGACCGTTTTCGATCCTTACGAGATTTAGTTGTAGGGCGTTTTCGAGAGCCGCGTCGAATTCCTGAAAAAGATCAAATGAGAAGTGATCGAAAGGGGGGGGGGGAGTCCCACACACCGTTTTTTCCCTCGAGCTAATAAATTCTTGGGAGAAGAGAGACCTGAGGAAGTGATAGTGCCCGAAAAGATCATCTGTGAGAAGACATGTCGGGGATTAATAAAAAGAAAATTGGCAACACTGGCAAACTTTTAACAGAGTTACCAACATTAGACGTCAATGATGTCACATTAAAAATGGTACTATTTTTCGTGCTGGTAACTTACGCGCATCAATGTTTTTTTTATTTGGTAAGCTGGTAACTTTACCAGGTCCGGATTAATCAAATTTGAGGAAATAAGAAAGGTCACAGTTGCGGTAGCAAAAAACTTTTACAAAATGTATGCTTTTTAGTGAATTTCGCGTTTTAAAGTTTTTATCATTAAAATTACTTCCAATTGGTTTCACTAGAGTCTTTAATAAAACAAAATGTAATTTTTATTAGTTTTATTCTATTTTGGAACTTTAAATGAAAGAAAACCTACTTTTCTCGAAGTGTGTAAGTCCTAGAAGTTTTGAAATTTGCCCCAGTCGATTCTCCTTCAAATTTGAGAAAATAAGATGGGTCACACTTGCGGTCGCAAAAAACTTTTACAAAATGTATGCTTTTTATTGAATTTCGCGTTTTAAAGTTTTTATCATTAAAATTACTGGCAATTGGATTCATTAGAGTCTTTAATAAAACAAAATGTAATTTTTATTAGTGTTATTCTATTTTGGAACTTTTAATGAAAGAAAACCTACTTTTCTCGAAGTGTGTAAGTCCTAGAAGTTTGAAATTTGCCCCAATCGAATCTCCTTCAAATTTGAGGAAACAAGATAGGTCACACTTGCGGTCGCAAAAAACTTTTACAAAATGTATGCTTTTTATTGAATTTCGCGTTTTAAAGTTTTTATCATTAAAATTACTGGCAATTGGTTTCATTAGAGTCTTTAATAAAACAAAATGTAATTTTTATTAGTGTTATTCTATTTTGGAACTTTTAATGAAAGAAAACCTACTTTTCTCGAAGTGTGTAAGTCCTAGAAGTTTGAAATTTGCCCCAATCGAATCTCCTTCAAATTTGAGGAAACAAGATAGGTCACACTTGCGGTCGCAAAAAACTTTTACAAAATGTATGCTTTTTAGTGAATTTCGCGTTTTAAAGTTTCTATCATTAAAATTACTGGCAATTGGTTTCATTAGAGTCTTTAATAAAACAAAATGTAATTTTTATTAGTGTTATTCTATTTTGGAACTTTTAATGAAAGAAAACCTACTTTTCTCGAAGTGTGTAAGTCCTAGAAGTTTGAAATTTGCCCCAATCGAATCTCCTTCAAATTTGAGGAAACAAGATAGGTCACACTTGCGGTCGCAAAAAACTTTTAGAAAATGTAAAAATGTGTAGTTTCTACTTAATTTTAAGGTTTTTTATTGGAAAAACCAGTGGCAATAGTTTCACTAGCATCTCTTATAATACAAAATCCAGTTTTAATTAAAGCTTGCCATAATTTATTGATTTTATCGAATTTTGCAGTTTTAAACCAATGAAAATCTACTTTTCTCGAAGTGAGTGGCTCTTAGAAGTTCGAAGTTTATGCCAATTGATTCTCCCTCAAAATTGAGGAAGCAAGATGGGCCACACTTCAGGTCGCTAACGGTTTAAAAAAATCACTTTCCAGTGTATAAAAAAAGCTCTATTTTGGCGGGAACAATCAGATCACTCCTCCGAAACTGACAATGCCTTTGGAAGAGGTCATCACACAAGTGGCTGAAGCAATCGCTTTTTATTTGGTATGTGCTTATTGCGGGAGGTTCAAGGAAGGTAATGATTATATTCAGAAACTCGTCACGTCTATGTAGTATTAGTAAATAAATCGTAAAAATACCCTATTTACCGTATATTTACAATATATGTGAAGAGTTTACGATTATAATCATTATCTTCTTTGAACCTTCCGGAACAAGTACAACATATCAAATAAAAAGCGATTGCTTCAGCCACTTGTACGATGACCTCTTCCAAAGGAATTGACAGCAATTGATGATTTTATGACTTTAATAAAAGAAGGACATCTATGAATACTTATTCGAATCAACGTGATTAAACGAAAATAACGGTCGTCCAGTCTAAAGGTAAATTTTCGTATATAATACAACAAGTGGTCTCAATATTGCCGGCAATTTTTGTCACTTTGTCACTTTGATGCAACGAGCAGGCGTTGGGACGAAAATTATCACGAGCGCTTGCGCGAGTGATAATTTTCCAAAAACAACGCTGCGAGTCATAATCCACGCGACGATAAAATTTTAACCTCCCCAACCTTTTTACTATTTTTTCAATGATCAGCTACCTAGTAGCAGTTCATTTAAAAAGTTTCAGATTTTTGGCCAAGTTTGAACAATTTTGGCCCACTGTGCATCGCGTGGATCTTTGTATTCTGTGTAGATAGTAGTCAATTCAACAGAATTTTTCTAATCCTTGACTAATTTCGTAATTTTCTGACAAATACCGACGTCAGCTCGGACATCACCCATCACGTTTGACAATATGTTCCTTTTAAGGTTAATCTTTTGCCACCTTTTTGACAATAACTGCCGCTTTATGTCATCCACTGTCAGCCCGCTCCTTTTTAATGAGAAAGAATTTTTTCTCTATTTTCCACTGAAATGGCAGAAACTATGAACACATTTTTTGAACCAGAATTTGATCGCCTTTCTAATGGCGACATAAAAAAGGAGGTCTTGTATTTAAAATTTTAAGTTGATATGCTTAAATGGGACTTCTCGTGGGCCAATTGCTTTCAAAAGCCTTTCAGGTCTTCAACGGGTCACCCATCTCCATGTTGTACCAAATTTCAGCCCAATCAATTCAGTAATTTGGGCTATAATGTATTTTAAGTGTTATAAAATTTCGATTTTTTGAACCAAACAGCGCTAAATGCGAATTAATTTTGTCCTACTTAAAACTAGAATTTGAAGACCTTTTTGATGCTGAGAATAAATCTTTCAAAAACTTGTTTTTAATGGTTAAATGAGGGAATAATTTTAAATTTGGAAATTGGTGTGCGAACACGGCACTTTCCGACGTGTAATACTATCCCAATGTGCAAAATTTCAGCCAAATTGGTTCAGGGGCTTGGGCTGTAGCGCGATTTTAAAGTCCAAAAAAAAAATTTTTGGCCAAAAGGGCACTAAGAATGAATACATTCTTAGAAGCAGAATTTGAAGGTCTTTCTTGTGGTGACGTGAAAAATGGGGGTCTGGATTTAAAATTTAAAAGTTGATGTGCCAAAATGGCATTTCCGGTTGCACGATTGGCTCCAAAAGCTTTTCAGATCTAAGTTAGGCTACGAGATGCCTATGTTCCAAATTTCAGCCAAATCGGTCCAATAGTTTTGGCTGTGGCGTGATTACAAACGAACGTACGTACTTTTTAACCTCCCCACTCCACTTCACCATTTAAAAAAAAAGGGAGGTTATTGCAATCACTAAAATTTTCGAATTTGAGATAAGACCGGATCTATACGTTTTGAGGTCTGAGGAGCCCAAAAAAGTGGTTTTTAAAATGTGTCTGTATGTATGTACGTACGTTCGTACGTTTGTACGTACGTACGTTCGTAAACACGCCACAGCCTAAACCACTCGACAGATTTAGCTGAAATTTGGTACGTGTGCATGTGATAACCCAACTTAGATCTGAAAAGCTTTTGGAGCCAATCGTGCAACCAGAAATGCCATTTTGGCACATCAACTTTTAAATTTTAAATGCAAACCCCCATTTTTCACGTCACGATAGGAAAGGCCTTCAAATTCTGCTTCTAAAAATGCATTCATTCTTAGTGCCCTTTTGACCAAAAATAAAAAAAAATTGATTTTTATCGGACTTTAAAATCGCGGTACAGCCCAAGCCCCTGAACCGATTTGGCTGAAATTTTGCACAAGGGGATTGTATTACACGTCGAAGAGGTGAACAAATTTTGGATTCAATCGGCCCACGGAAAGTGCCGTTTTGGCACACCAATTTCGAAATTTAAAATTATTCTCTAATTTACCCATCCAAAACAAGTTTTTGAAAGATTTATTGTCACTATCGAGGTCACCATCAGAAAGGTCTTCAATTTCTGGTTTTAAATGAGACAAAATTTATTCGCATCTAGAACCCTTTGGGTAGAAAAATCGAAATTTTGTAATAACACTGAAACCACTTTATAGCCCAAACTAGTGGATCGATTTGCCCGAAATTTGGTAAATGGAGGTGAGGTGACCCGTTGAAGAGCTGAAAGGCTTTTGGGAGCAATTAGTCAACGGGAAGTGCCATTTAGGCATATCAACTTTAGAATCTTAAACAGAAGTCCCTGAAATCAAAGACCCACGCGTTGGGGAGGTTCCAGCCGCTTCTCTGCTGCCATTTTTGAGTTCCGAAGACGTCAAAACGTGAAGATATGGTGTCACCTTGAATTCGAAAATTTTAGTGATTGCAGTAACCTCCCTTTTTTTTAAGTGGTGAAGTGGAGTGGGGAGGTTAAAAAGAAAATGAAAATTGTCCCAACATTTACAGAGTTACGAGCGATTTTATATATCTGAGACGGCGCCATCTTTAAACGCCCGCCATTTTGAAAAGCTACTCTTCTGAGATGTCCATAATGGTTTTTTGCCATCTGGGGACGTCTAGAAACATTCCCTGAAAGCGGCATTTAGTCCACCAAAATCGTGATTTTCAGCCCATGGCACATGGACTATAACACAGTAATGCCAGTAATGCCTCGAGCCATCAGAGTTGCAGACATTAAAGATGCTGCACACTGAAGTTAATTGCGGATTGTTGCCTTTAAGCAGTGCCGCCAACCGTTTGTTAAAAAGCACTAAATTAAATTATATACACCGAACGCACTGACCCATATATGTATTAGAGGTAGGTATATTGCTGATCAAGTGCGGGAAGCCGCAACATAAAAGAGAGATACACGATACCGTTCTATTGCCATTGGAAGCTTCTGGTGTTGCATAAGCAACGCGTTTTACTTCAGTGACAACTTGTAGTCAAAGTGTTGTCATTATCGCCTTCACGTTCGTTCGTTGCTTTTTCTCCACATTAATAAAATCTACCTTTAAGAGATAATCATGGTTCGTCAATGTTTTTATGTGCTATAGAAAACCAGGAAAGCGTAGGCTTAATGGAGCTGAAGAAACATGATCGGTTACCCAAGTAAGTACTAATCTTAATAACTCCCTTTACCTCAAACAACAAACCCTACCTCTGTGCTTCCTGCTTATCTTAATTATGCCTATGATGGATCATTATTTGTTTTTTCAGGTTTGCAAAGCACCTTGAAAGTATAATAGTGCCTGATTGGAAGTGTGCAGTTTAGACTGACAAAATGTGTTGAGGCGGTCGCAACTGGAGCATCAAAGTCAACATGACTTCTATATTTAATGTACCTGCATGTTTTACAGATATTGAACAATGTACCTAAATGAGATAATTAATACCACCGGGAACAATTTCTCCAGATAAACATCAAGGTAAACGTAAATTTGCAAATCCAAGATTTATAAGTGAAGTTGATGTTTTAGATCTGGATTCACCTAAAAAGGCAAAAAGGACCATTCAATTTACCAAAGAAGCAGATAAGATGAAGTCTCAAAGAATTAAGCAGCAGATGATTCGTCTATGGCAGCAGTTAAGTCCAAGGAAGTAATCGAAGGTTACAGAAACGAGTTACAAATAAAATGAGAAAAACTTTTAGACAATCAGTACCTAGGTACCTAAATATGTAGCAGATCGTGTACATTTCAATAATAAAGATTCAGTTAAGTTTCATGATTCTTAGGTCTTCACAAAAGCAAAAAATTATGACAGAAATCTTCAATTTTTGGGACGCAATTCTGAAAGGCGTAAGTACTTGTACCTGTAGCCACTCGAGGGCTTCCTAACTAAAAAACTAATTTGTACTTAGCTTTATTACCTACCCTACAAGACTCTTCTTCTTCAGAAAATAATACACATTACCATCAGTATCGATACATATGTGCTAAACTGACAGAATTATATTAATGCATGATAGTTTACATCACCACCTAGAAAATGGAAGCTGATTTTCATTTTAGAAGCTAACAATTTGCTAAATTGCACACGAAAAGGCGAAAATGGTTATTAGAATGACTTTTTATTACCACAGAGTGAACCGTCAAAATGACATTTATCATTTATTACGATTGCACCACCTCAACTCCATTAAAATTGCCCAAATTAGCTGCGATTAAAATGCGTGCGAGTTTGAGATTGAATTTAAAATGCGCGCCACTATGTTTGATACCCGAGGGACCCCGTCATAATCAAGCTAAGTATGCAATCCTTGATACAAAAAGCATTAGACGGAGACGAACATGTCCCTCTCTTTTGGTTCCTGGCCATTCAATGGGTTGAAATAGGGAGTTAGCCATACAAAGTCCCGTCGCATATTAACGAAAGCGGGGGTTGTGTGTCTCAGGCTTTTTTTCTGCTGGTTTGTAAACGGGATTTCACATCCATCAAAACTCCCGTCACTCACTGTCTGTGTCAATAAACAGTAACAATGGAGGTTGAAAGGGGTCTTTGTTGTTAATTATTGTCCATGACAGAAATTTTAACAGAACTGAAATCCCGCTTACAAACCAACAGAAAAAAAGCCTGAGACACACAACCCCCGCTTTCGTTAATATGCGACGGGACTTTACCTCTAATACCGACCGAACGTTCTCGAGAAACTTTTGCATTGTTCAGTTGGCTAAGATGACAATGCATTTTTTGTTACCATTAATTCTTTTACTTCTAAAATTGGTAACACTGTCAAAAACTTCCAATATGACCAACATCAGGGGCCAGTGTTGCCACACTACTAGTTTCTTCAAACTTACCTGAATCGAGCTCTCGATTGAACTTCAAAAGGACGACCAAAATGGCCACGTCGACTAAGTAATGCAGGACCGGATTGACGTAAATCTGGAGCATGATAAAGGGCACCGAGGTCGAGATGGTACCCTCGGACAGCCCGTGCGCCTTCAATCTCCCCGAATCGAACTGATCGAAAACGATTCGATCGAACACCAACTCGACGCCGTCCTTTTCGTCGAGCGAGACCACGTTCTCGTGGACTTTGAGAGCCTCCCGCACGCCCCTCTCCACGTTCTCCTCGTGTACGAAGGCCCCGAGGGCCCCCAGAACCCCTTTCAGGTGCAGCACCTCCTCGACGATCCGCCCGACGCTCAAGGGGGCGCCGCCCTTCGACAGGTTGTCGGTCAGGACGACGGCCATGAGGTTGAAGGTCGTCAGGGCGGCGTGCTTCTGTTGCTGGTGGATGATCTCGTGGGCTAGGGGGGGTATTAATTTTTTTTCGTCTTCGGTGATCTCCTGCTGGTGGAGGGGCTGCAAGTTGTGGACGGAGCGGTCCAAAGATCCGAAGAAGGCCCTGGCGGAGATCGGACTGGCGAAGGTGAAGTGGACCGTGCCGAATTTCTCCTTTACAATACTGAGGGACTTGAAGAAAGCCTGAAAGCGGAAATTAAAGGTTGTCACCCCGTCTTACGGTGCCCAGTGGTTCAGACTATTACATTTTGCGGCCAAAAATCATAAAAATTGAATCAACGGAATAGCCTTAAGTATTTCATATTTTAATAATCAAGTATTCATAGGTCTCTAAAAAGGTAAAACAAATCGTAATTGCTTGGTCCTGTCACTGGATTACTATACCTAATGGAAATGAAACTTTTGTCTTACGCACAGATGAAAAAATTCCCCCGTTGTCGTATTTTGAATTTTGAGTTCAATGTGAATACCTACAAAAATAGTTTGAAAAATTACCTTTCGGATAGCCTTTACTGGTAACAGCTGGTATTAATTGTATTAGCGGTAGCAATTATTTTAGTTGTGACGTAGGACAAAAGTTTCATTTCCATTAGGTATAAGTGTTAACTTTGACTTTCTTCAAAAGTCGATTTCTATAGTTACCAACAAATTTAATTTTTAACTTCTACGCTCGCGAAGCAGTTACTTCAAAAAAATCGAATCGCCAAAAACATCAAATCTTTACGTTTCAGGGTCCTGGAAACCCAAAAAAGTGGTTTTGGAAAAATGTCTGTCTGTGTGTCTGTCTGTCTGTGATCACGCTGCAGCTCAAACTACTGAACGTATCGAGATGAAATTTGGCACACATATTCAGTGGGGGATTTGTAGGTGCTGATTAGAATCTGGGCCACATCGGCTAACGGAAAGTGCCTTTTTGGAACATCAACTTTCAAAATTTAAATGCAAACCACCATTTTTCGCGTTACAATATAAATGCTCTTCGAATTCTGCTTCTTCTAAAAATGTATTCACACTTGTGCCCTTTTGGCCAAAAAATGGTGCCGTGAAAAAAAACCTATGCATAACTGTATATTTACCGGATTTGATAGCTGATTTTTTTTCAAGCCGAAAACCTTAGTGCCATTTTTTCGAAAAATGTCATTTTAGTGGCAAAAGGGCCCTTGTTTCAATTTACATTACAAAAAAAAATATTCTTACTATCGGATTCGACAGCCGTTATATTGCCGGATCAAAAACCTTAGTGCAATTTTTTTGAAAATTTCCATTTTAGGGACAAAAAGGCCCCTTTTTGAGTTTCTCTTAGCAAGAGGGCATTTTTTCGAAAAATATCCATTTTAGGAGTGAAAAACATTTGTATTTTAGATTTTAGTATAAATGAGCGCCGGGTGCATCAGCTATCCAAACGCTCTGCATGCCCGACCTTGGTTAAATAAAGTTAAATGCTATATTTACAAATTCTGTGAAAAAGTAGAAGTTTTTACCGCCTCCGACACTGCCAATTTTTTTTAAATGGAGGGATTAGTGCGGCGTAAGTTTTTTTAAAAATCAATTTTATGCACCGTAATCTGTAAGGGCCAATTTCATAATCAAAATTAAAGTGTCCTTTAAATATTTGCCTGGCAATGTTTCAAAAGTGCTGCTCCTGATTGGCCAAAATTCCCTTTAAAGTCGACATTAACTTTAAAGGACCTTTAAATTTTATTTTCTACAAACACTATTAAAAACAGTTGTTTTAACGTTTGTTGACAATTGTTAAAAATGACATTTTATGATACCAGTATTAAAAGTCATTTACTTTTAACATTTATGTTAAAAGTGATTTACTTTTAACACTCAGTGTTAAAAGTGACAATGCAACAACAATTAAATAAGCCCCGGCAACAAATTGTCACTATACCTTAGTTACAGCGAATTTCATGGAAGTTTTCAACTAATAATATGAAAACTTGCTTTTAATCGTGTTTGTAGAAAAAATAGTGTATGATATGCGTGTTAAAAGTTATTTTATTTTGTTCGAAGGGATGGGCCACTCCGCTGCGCGTCGTGTCCCAACTTCCCTTCTCACAAAATAAAATACCACTTTTAACACTTATATCATAAATAACTATTATGAAATCGGCCCTAATTGACGTATATTTTTTATCATTCATCAACATTCATTTTAGTGCCGGAGCAAAATGCGAAGCACTCTTGTTTTAGCTTATTCGCTCGCTCCTCAATCTGTCCGTCGCATAACTTGATGAACAGATGGGGTGGAAATTAGGGGTTGCAACTCGAAATTCCGCTTAATAAGCATTGGTCGAAATTGGTGTCATTCGATAGCTTTCCATGAATGATTCAAAAAAGGTGTCATTCATATTTTGAGAAAAACCACCCTTATAGGCGCTGCAACCCCTAACATGCGGAAACACAAAAATACGAGAACTCAAAAACTACTCAACGTATTATGGTGATCCCGGAGTACCCTATTTTCCCCCACTCCGAGCCCACAGTTAACCCCCCCTTTTTACCCCTATTTACCCCTCTTCCAAGGCCATAAAACCTCAGATTAATTAGTGAATTTTTCACTTACCGTGGTTTACCTTTGTGATCGTCTAGATGAAATTTAGGACCATTGAGTTTACTCACCCCGTTGTGAAAGGTGGTTATTTGTTTAAACAAATTAATTGAACAAAAGGATTAAACTAATCTCCTATGTCCCCCCCCCCTGCAGGATCTTTTATTTAAAGTAGCACCTTGATGAGAGTCAGGTCAATAAAAGAGAGAGAATTATTTTTGATTTTGATTTATTCAAGAAAATTTTGATTTTTCTTTTCGTTTGCGTCCGCTGCCGTCTTGCAATGAATCTTTTAATCCAACTCGGATTCCCACAGATCGAAAACTCCATAGAGAAGTCCTTTCTCTAAAGTTTTCCCGAACTGTAAACGAGGGAAACAGCGGAAAACCCCGTTTGAGATTGGATGATAATAATTACAATTATGGAATTACATTGATTGCCAAGATTAATTGACAAAATGAATTCTGAACAATGTTGAACAATCTTTAGCCCTTGTTGAATAACAGGAAGTGTGACAAAGACAATTTAAACAAATTGAAATTAAACAAATAAAAATCATTGTCAAATCTAAAAGCATTGGTTCGATTGTGGTACCGTGGGACTTCTAAGATGATGGCATTTTCCTATTGTAAGAAATTGGTAAGAAAAATGGCGGTCGGTAAAGAAGATGGCTGACAGATGTTTGTGTTGATTTGCTAAGACAAATTAATTCGACTAGTCAAGCCCTATCAGGTGGTAATTAAGAATCTAAAATTTTGTGCATTACATAGAATTGTTCAATAGTTGTCCACGCTCATGCAAGCAAAATTAAATTGTTATCATGCAGTTTATGCTGTTATTTTGCGAGAACAAAACCCATGTACGCTTGGAGAATTTCTCCATCGTTGCCAGATGTCTGAAAGGGTTATCAACCAGTCAAATAACTGTCGGTAATGTAGAAAACTTCCTCTTTTATTTTCTTTGTCTTTTCGTTGTATTTTTTTGTTGTTTGTTTGCTTGTTTACCCAATAAAAATTGGTAGCTGCATAGCTTGTAAACAAAATTAGTTCAAAGTCAAACCAGAGTAGTTCAAAGTTCCACAGTTTGTTGTTATTTTCGCAGACACCCCCCCCCCCCCCGACGATAGTGTGTTTTTCCCTCGTTGGCAGCACTTTAAGGTGCGCTAGAGCCATCAGCCAGTTACTGGGCTCTAGGAGTTCTCGAAACCCGAGAAACTCCGGTTAATTAGTTTATAACAATTCGAAAATTGTTTTTGTTTTTTCTGTTGTTGTGTGAACTGAACATACTCATGGTGTTTCGAGCTTTAAAATGAGCTCTATATCGTTAATTTGTTGCTGAAGGCAAAGAGGGAGATTTCACCCCTAATGGCTGAGGTAAAAGGGTTAATTAATCAAGTTTGATTAATGAAGATCTGGTTAAGATGTGAAATGAAGAGATTTTCCTGTAAATGTGAGCTGTTGAGCGTCCTTCCAGAAAGCTGGGGTAGTTTGATCGTATTGTGATTTCCAGGTGTAATTAATTACTTGAACAGGTATAATTCAATGACGAGATAAGGTCGTAGATGTGAATACCTGGCATTTAGATGCATTTGAAGTGAAGATGGTTGTCCTATGGCTAGATTAAGAAAGGGTGATGACTTTAATTAATTAATTAGGGTGGCCGATTAATCCGAGGATTAATCATGGAAACTTGAATTAATCGAGATGTGTTCTGAACTGCTTGGGATGTGTAAATAATCCAGTACCGCTTTATAGTAGTACCACAATCTCTAACAAATGACCTAGCGTCCTTTTTTAAGCGTCCTTTCAATTAAATCGCAATTAAAATCGTGTTTACACAGAATAAAATGTTTACAACAAATCTAGAATGTTTCCTACCTTTTCCTGAGATTTGGGCTGCAATACCTAGGTTCACACAGTACTACACAAATAACTATTAAATTATTACTAACAATTTTCACTGAAATAAATATAAATGCGTCTCTTTTGGTTGTCGGTTCGAAACTCTCTCCCTTACTAGCTGCACTTGGCCTTACCACCCCCGCATCTTTCTACCTGCTCGATCCCTCTCGGGTCCTTGACAATATTTCGGTGTTAAATGGAAACTTAAAACGGCGAAAAACGATTTCTCTTCTCGAATGTTCTATCCGTCGAAACCAAAACGCAAAGATTTGTTTAATTTAATTATCTAACGATTTGCGTAAAATTGGGCATTCCGGCGGATCAGTTCATGCGCCCCCTGCTTTGCGTTGGGTCCTGCAGGAACAGCGGAAAGCATAGACTTGAGCTGAACGGCGGTATGGACAATTTTCAATTTTGGTGGATGCGCCAAATCACGCAGCGTTGAAGTCTCCAGATTGCTTGGTCTGTCAGTCCTAGTAGTTCGCCCCCATTTCTTGCAGTTTTATTCAGTGGTAGAATTCTGATTTCCTGCTGGTAGTGAGAACTGTCGCCCCCAATTCCTGCTAACGTGTCGATTCTGCCAATAACTCCTTCTTTTGCGTTGGGTACGACTGAGTGCTGTCTTGACCGTTGGCGTCGGTGACGGTTTGGCCCAGCTCAGTTCAGCCTTTGCAGAGCAGCAGGCAGCAGGGTTTTGTTGGAGTATTTCCTGCTGTGCTTGAATGAATCCTGCGGTTTCTCGGATGGTTTTCGGTGAATTTACGGCCCACAAAGATTGGATGTGATTGGGGTAATGGCGGATTAATGTGCGTACAAGGAGTTCTTCAGGATACGTGATGGTCAGTTGACTTGCCATTTCCACATAACGAGCAAAGTGCAATAGCATGGTAGTTCCACTTTTTGCATAGTAAGTGTCCATTTCAATTTTCCTGCGAATTTCCATTTGACGATTTTCTGTCCAGTAGGTGTTGAGAAAGTCACGTTTAAAGTCTGCATAGGTTAACCAGTGGCGTTCGTAGATGGCGGTCCAACATTTGGCTGTACCTTTTAGGCAGTCTTGGGCAAGCTCAAGTTGCTGAGTTGGTGTGAGTTTCAGCGCTTCACCATAACGTTCGAGTTGTTGAAGAAAGGTGATTGGATTTCGTCTTGGTTTTCCGTCAAATTTGGGTTTTTCAGGTAGTGTCATCGCCTGCTGAATTAATTCGGTCAAGGTCTGGCTGAATGTCTGTCTTGTGGAAGTCTGGACAAGTTGATTATTTTCCTCGGTTCCGCTAACTGGAATAATGGCTGACGTGAAAGACGTTGTCGTGGTTTCTGCTGGTGTTATGCAGTTTTTCAGTTGCTGAATTTCCTCTCGAATTTCCTTTGCGAATTTCTGGAACCAAATCGGTGCAGTTTCGACGGAGTTGCTGGAAGTTGATGTCTCGGTTTCCCTTAAGTCCTGGTTCCTCGCGTTAGATGTCCTTGAGGATCTCTTGGAAGTCATCTTTTAGGTGGAGGTATTCAAATTTGAACCTGTAATCACAGAGACCAGCAGAGATTGCTCTAACATTAATAGGTGTTCTCCTAATTGAATGTTTCTGCTCGAAATCCTGGGCAAAATTAGTTGAATTTCGATGTGACGCTTTGTCTACCTAAATTATGGTGCTTGGTGAAGCCTGATTATTTCCTAGTTTGTTTTTGTTTTGGGCTAACATTTTCTTTCCTGGACAAAAGGCAACAAAAATCCGACTCTAGTAAAGACCTGATACTCATCTACATCCTAGGCTTGGAGTGCAAAACCTAAACCTAATCCGAGTCCAAAAAAAAGTGATTTTAGACTTGTGGTCTGAGACAACAATTCTAGGTTGTGGTGTTTTTCGACTTTAACTACTGGTCTAAAGTAACCAATTTCTAGGTTGTGGCATCAATTCCTAGGTTGCGGTGCTTTTCGACTTTAAATCCTGGGCTACGGCAGCAATTTCTATGTTGATCCCGGAGTACCCTATTTTCCCCCACTCCGAGCCCACAGTTAACCCCCCCTTTTTACCCCTATTTACCCCTCTTCCAAGGCCATAAAACCTCAGATTAATTAGTGAATTTTTCACTTACCGTGGTTTACCTTTGTGATCGTCTAGATGAAATTTAGGACCATTGAGTTTACTCACCCCGTTGTGAAAGGTGGTTATTTGTTTAAACAAATTAATTGAACAAAAGGATTAAGCTAATCTCCTATGTCCCCCCCCCCCTGCAGGATCTTTTATTTAAAGTAGCACCTTGATGAGAGTCAGGTCAATAAAAGAGAGAGAATTATTTTTGATTTTGATTTATTCAAGAAAATTTTGATTTTTCTTTTCGTTTGCGTCCGCTGCCGTCTTGCAATGAATCTTTTAATCCAACTCGGATTCCCACAGATCGAAAACTCCATAGAGAAGTCCTTTCTCTAAAGTTTTCCCGAACTGTAAACGAGGGAAACAGCGGAAAACCCCGTTTGAGATTGGATGATAATAATTACAATTATGGAATTACATTGATTGCCAAGATTAATTGACAAAATGAATTCTGAACAATGTTGAACAATCTTTAGCCCTTGTTGAATAACAGGAAGTGTGACAAAGACAATTTAAACAAATTGAAATTAAACAAATAAAAATCATTGTCAAATCTAAAAGCATTGGTTCGATTGTGGTACCGTGGGACTTCTAAGATGATGGCATTTTCCTATTGTAAGAAATTGGTAAGAAAAATGGCGGTCGGTAAAGAAGATGGCTGACAGATGTTTGTGTTGATTTGCTAAGACAAATTAATTCGACTAGTCAAGCCCTATCAGGTGGTAATTAAGAATCTAAAATTTTGTGCATTACATAGAATTGTTCAATAGTTGTCCACGCTCATGCAAGCAAAATTAAATTGTTATCATGCAGTTTATGCTGTTATTTTGCGAGAACAAAACCCATGTACGCTTGGAGAATTTCTCCATCGTTGCCAGATGTCTGAAAGGGTTATCAACCAGTCAAATAACTGTCGGTAATGTAGAAAACTTCCTCTTTTATCTTCTTTGTCTTTTCGTTGTATTTTTTTGTTGTTTGTTTGCTTGTTTACCCAATAAAAATTGGTAGCTGCATAGCTTGTAAACAAAATTAGTTCAAAGTCAAACCAGAGTAGTTCAAAGTTCCACAGTTTGTTGTTATTTTCGCAGACACCCCCCCCCCCCCGACGATAGTGTGTTTTTCCCTCGTTGGCAGCATTTTAAGGTGCGCTAGAGCCATCAGCCAGTTACTGGGCTCTAGGAGTTCTCGAAACCCGAGAAACTCCGGTTAATTAGTTTATAACAATTCGAAAATTGTTTTTGTTTTTTCTGTTGTTGTGTGAACTGAACATACTCATGGTGTTTCGAGCTTTAAAATGAGCTCTATATCGTTAATTTGTTGCTGAAGGCAAAGAGGGAGATTTCACCCCTAATGGCTGAGGTAAAAGGGTTAATTAATCAAGTTTGATTAATGAAGATCTGGTTAAGATGTGAAATGAAGAGATTTTCCTGTAAATGTGAGCTGTTGAGCGTCCTTCCAGAAAGCTGGGGTAGTTTGATCGTATTGTGATTTCCAGGTGTAATTAATTACTTGAACAGGTATAATTCAATGACGAGATAAGGTCGTAGATGTGAATACCTGGCATTTAGATGCATTTGAAGTGAAGATGGTTGTCCTATGGCTAGATTAAGAAAGGGTGATGACTTTAATTAATTAATTAGGGTGGCCGATTAATCCGAGGATTAATCATGGAAACTTGAATTAATCGAGATGTGTTCTGAACTGCTTGGGATGTGTAAATAATCCAGTACCGCTTTATAGTAGTACCACAATCTCTAACAAATGACCTAGCGTCCTTTTTTAAGCGTCCTTTCAATTAAATCGCAATTAGAATCGTGTTTACACAGAATAAAATGTTTACAACAAATCTAGAATGTTTCCTACCTTTTCCTGAGATTTGGGCTGCAATACCTAGGTTCACACAGTACTACACAAATAACTATTAAATTATTACTAACAATTTTCACTGAAATAAATATAAATGCGTCTCTTTTGGTTGTCGGTTCGAAACTCTCTCCCTTACTAGCTGCACTTGGCCTTACCACCCCCGCATCTTTCTACCTGCTCGATCCCTCTCGGGTCCTTGACAATATTTCGGTGTTAAATGGAAACTTAAGGGTGCCGTCTCCGCAACCAATTTGACACTGATTTAAACCCCTCCAGCACATGCTGCCATCTCTCAGTGAGAGAATAGTTCAGGTTTCTCAGCTTCTAATATTAACATAGTTTCTGTACAGTTTTCTACCCGTGATTCTAGAATTATTATCAATCGTTAGGACCGTAACGAATAATTTGAAGGTAGGTTGGGTACGTCATAAATAAGCTCGTAAATAACATTTTTGTTTCGCAATTTTTGGGTATTATTCATTAATAAGATAGAAAATGCATGGACGATGCAGCTACCGGGGAATTAGATTTTTTATTTTCAATATTGAGGCGTGAATTCGCGCGAGTTAATAACTAGTTAATAATTTAATTTCCGGCTAAATAGGAAAGTGACAAAAATATCTGACAACGCTCCACTCTGCTCTCAGGGGTGGCTGTATTAAAAAAGTTATTGCCTGTGATGTTTTTCGAAATGACCCGTTATTCTTGGGGTGGTCCGAGTCATGTCCGAGTTTCCAGATGTCGTTTTGGCCATGAGTTTTATTTTTATTAGGATACGCATCCGGTCTCCGGTCGGTTTGTGTGCCTCTTGCTCGTACTTGCGAATTTTTTTGTTTAGTTCTTTGAATGACCTATTATGGGTCGCCAATCGTGCTATTTGCGTAAAAAGCGCAATAAACGCTCTCTGGCGAGACGATCAGTGATATCTAAGAAAGATAACAAACATTTGATTAGTGTGTTAGTGAACGAAATTCTGGACAATGTTCAAAAAAACACTCAAGCTACAAAAGACTGTGGTAACATTGTGAATGAGTTAGTTGATCAAGTAGTGCATTCAGTTTCTGATGGGTAAGTACAATATAATCTTCCTTACTTTTTTATTGTGCTAGGTAGGTGTAGATTAGGCTTATTATTGATTTCAAACCGAGTTCTACACCTCATAATTGTGATAAAATACAAAATCGATCAAATCAAACATGCATGGAGAAGGGTTGTTTTTGCACCGATGAAGAATCTAAAAATAAATCAAGATAATGGACCTAGTTCCTCAAATATTTTGAAAAACTGAAAACTTTCTACACACCATCAACGAATTTTTAATTTTGCCTATTATTTTTTGCCCATAAGTAGTAAGAGTTAATTGTTTCTCAAAATCTAGAAAGCCTAAAAAAGTTTTCCAATGTTAGCTGATGCTTCCGTATCTTTATTTTTCGAGATAGGTACCTACCAATGGTGAGCATAATTTAAATAAAAATGTTTTCACTCTTTCGTCGCGAATAGTTCTAGGCAGTTGTAATTATTATCTCCTACTTTTCATGCATATATTTTAGATTCCAGGACACCGCCGCCCAGGATGATGAATATGATTTTATTTGGGGTTCATTGGATGAGTATAACGAGTAAGTCTATTTTTTATTTATTCTAATTACTTAGACTACTGTTTCTGTAGAGTTAGCAAACACCAGGTGTCTGTTGAAGAAGATCATGAATGGAAAAACGAAAATAGGGGACATAGGATTGTTGACATTCACTATATAATGAATAAAGCGATGCGAATGCAAGTAATGCACAATCGTAAATGTACAGGTGGAATTTTAGAATTCTATAAAGAATTCCGCAACGGATTGAACTGCACACTTATATATAAGTGCAATATGTGCGAAGAAAAACTCTCTGTAAACACCGAAAATCCCAAACACAAAGTTCTAAACAAAGCCTTGGTGTTGGGGACCCTGGCAACAGGGGGTATTTATGAGCATACAAGGGAGTTTTTGAGTATTCTGGATATACCTCCTATGTCTAAAAGAAAATTTTATGATATTCAACGAGAGTTTGCTGACGTAAGTTTCCAAAAATTCATTAATGTACCTATTTGAAACCCAAAAAAATACTAACTTTAATTGAATACCTCACGTATTTGTAGGGGTGGAAAAATTGTCTATATGACACAATGGAGCAAGCAGGAAAGGAGGAATACAAGATTGCTTTGGAAAAGGGGCATATTGATAAACATGGCATTGCTGAAATTACAGTCATTGTTGATGGTGGCTGGTCCAAAAGGAGTTTTGGACATACATATAATGCATTATCAGGAGTGGTAAGATATAAAACAATACTAAATAAAACTCCTAATCGGCGATTTCCATACTTTTGACTAGCCCTGTATATTATCCATTTACAAAATAATGTGATAAGTTTTTCATTTTAGGCCGTGATAATCGGAAAGGAAACAGGGAAATTGCTACATTTGGGTGTGAAGAACAAATATTGTTCAGTTTGTTCGAGATCAGAAAAAAAAGAAATCCCTGTTAAAGAACACGTATGCTTCAGAAACTGGAAGGCGTCCTCATCTGCGATGGAACCAGCAGTAATTGTCGAGGGATTTAACAGCAGCATTGAAAGGCATAAGTTGAAATTTAGAAAATTCATAGGAGATGGTGACTCTACGGTTTTTTCAGAAATAAGAAAGAAAGTTACATATGGAGAAGAGGTGAGTAAATTAACTTAATTTTTGACTCACACAACCCTCACGTTCGTTAGAAACTATTCCAACTTTAGGTCTATTTACTGCAGGTTCAAAAAAGTGAGTGCACCAACCATTCCATAAAATGTTACGGTAAACAGCTATACAAAATCAAGTCAGATACAAAGTTTGTTTCGGCAGAAGCTAGAAAATTAATATCTCCAAAAATTATTGAGCAGTTACAAAAAGTTGCGCAAAACGCTATATATGCCAACGCTCATGGTGACGTAAGCCGTTTAAAAGAGGACATAAGAAACTCTATTAATCATGTCTTCGGCAACCATACAGACTGTCCAGATTACCTATGTCAAAAGGTAAATATATAAAAATAGGTACCTACCTAATTGTAATTGTAATTATTGTAGGTTGGTGACACGTCGGAGGACATAACGGACAAACTAAAAAGTACAGGGGCAGGTCACCATATTTACGCTGCGCTCAATTTGTTGTTACAAAAAAGCCATTTATTAATAGACAAAGAGACCAGTAATCTCGCAGAATTGTACATGAGTCTGCTAGCTAGATTTAACATGGGAAAACGGTTAAATCTAGTATCAAGAAATGGCTTTGAAATGAGAGCATATATAGCTGGCTTGCAGTTTAATCACCATGGTTCTTGGCTCACTAAGGTAACATATATGTAATAGTATATTAAAAAACACGTTTCATAAGGCCAATTATTAGGAATCGCTATCGCACGAGGATGTTTGGACGAAGGCGAACAGCCCGAGTTTTACAAAATCCGAGTGCGATAAGAGCTTATGAAACACGTTTTTTGTGCAATTTTTTCTATTTCGGATACCCAACTTTGAAATTTAAATTTTTAAGTTCACGTAGAAATATAGAAATAGAACCATTCGTAACAGTAAGAGATTGTTTTCCAGTTTTGGTCGAACTTATTTCCTCAAAATTCAAACGAGAACTTGAAGAAATATGTGGAAGGTAACAATAAAGAAACTATAAATAGAAAAAGGAAGAGAGAAGAAGACTGTTCACTTCACAAAGTAAGAAAGCCCCTTAAAGCAAAGAACATATCCGAAAGTAAAACGACGACTGATTATGGTCCCAATATTTCAGAGGTCTTCATTAGTGATGAGGACTTAAAACTAGACGTTGAAAAATTTATTGAAACTCTCAAGGTAAGAATTAAATGCGAACGCAATCTTATCTAACTATTCTTTATATTATTTATTTTGTAAGGTAAATCCAGAGCAGCAAGCTAACATTGCAAAAAATACAGTGGGACAATTTCATACAGAATTGTATCGATCTGAAAGAAAATTCAGACTCACTGCCTCAAATTTTGGGACCGTGGCGAAAAGATCAGAAAGCATATCCTGTGACAAGTTAGTTAAACGCATATTAAATCCTAACAGCTTTACCAGTGCAGCTACCGAATTCGGGAAATTATATGAAAAAGTTGCCATAAGTAAATTTGAAGAATTAACTGGAAAAAAAGTCGAACCTTGTGGAATTTTTATAGATCTTGAAAATAGTTTTTTGGGAGCATCCCCAGACGGTAAGACCTTCGACATTTTATATGCATTATAGTAAATGATTTTAAAAGGAATTATTGATGGGAAGGAATTAGTTGAGGTAAAATGTCTCTACACAGTAGCGGTAAAACTAACAGCGAATTTGAGGCAAGCAGTGGAAAATCGCAAAGTATCCTGTCTACAAATTAATAATAACGAGCTTACCCTTAATAAGAAGCATGATTATTACTACCAGGTATGTACATAATTATTGTAAGTGATAATACTTGATTTAAAAAAAATATATTTCTGCAGATTCAAGGACAGTTAGCTGTTTGCAATAAAAATGTTTGTTACCTAATCATATATTCTGGCGATCATAATGAACTTTTTATAGAAAAAATAGAACGAAACAAACCATTTTGGGATCAACAGCTACCAAAACTTACAAGGTTTTACAAAAATTGTTTAGCCCCAGAAATTATTTTAGGTAAGACGTGTGATGACTGATGACGTGTGTACTTATCAATACCATTTATTGCTTTCTAAGTACTTCCATTTAATTTCTATTAGTAATAAGGTAAACTTTTTTAGGAAGAAGACATAAAAATCTACTATGTAAAGATCCTGACTACATAATTAAGAATATGGAAGCCGCAAAACAAAGAAAGCTTGAGAAAGAGAATAAAAAAAAAAGAATTCAAGTCCAGAAAAAAAAACAAAAGAGAATAAGATAACATTAAACCAGGTCCAGAAGAAAAGCAGAAAACAAACCAGGAAACCAAGAAATTTAAATTTTTCGGAATTAACTTTTTTTTTTAGCTGTGTGGTCTAGGCAGTCGGCCTCCGTTCCTCCGTGACACTGGTTGCAGGTTCGAATCCCACTGTAGGCGATGGTTTTTTAATGGAAAACATCAAAACTTAGCATGTAAAGATCCTGACTACATAATTAAGAATATGGAAGCCGCAAAACAAAGAAAGCTTGAGAAGGAGAATAAAAAAAAAGAATCCAGGTCCAGAAAAAGAGCAGAAGAGAATAAGAAAACATTAAACCAGGTCCAGAAGAAAAGCAGAAAACAAACCAGGAAACCAAGAAATTTAAATTTTTCGAAATTAACTTTTTTTTTTAGCTGTGTGGTCTAGGCAGTCGGCCTCCGTTCCTCCGTGACACTGGTTGTAGGTTCGAATCCCACTGTAGGCGATAGTTTTTTAATGGAAAAGATCAAGAGCAGAAGAAAATAAGAAAAAAGGAAACCAGGTCCAAAAGAAAAGCAGAAGACTGAAACCAGGAACCAGAGGAAACCAAGAAATTGAAAATTCTCAAAAATAAATGCTAGATACTTTTAGGTGAGGCCGTTAGGTGGAGGTAAAAAATTCGTTCTAAAAAAATATATAAGTATTATGTATATTTAACAATAATAATTTTGTATTTACCTACATGTCCGATTCTTACATGCCTTGTTCATTTTTTCCATTAGCATAGGAATTGCTTAATTGAGAAAATATAAAATATTTTTAAAATAGGTACCTATGTGGTCGTTTTATTCGTAAATGTCACATTTTTAAATAAAATATTTTTTAACCCATTCTGCATTTTTATTTGAAAGAACCTGTTTTTTTTTTCATACACACTCAGGCGAGGGTAAAGTCTGGAATAAAGTTCCTAAAATCAAAATGGAATCATACTTTTTCTCAACGCAATCGGAATCTACGATTTATTTTTTCAGATAAAAAAATGTATGGCCCTTATTGACCGGCGGTGAAGTCACGGCCACCCGAGATTTAGGAATTAACTAATAATTATTCTGAATTAGGTAGATAGTGTGTAGTTACGTCCATTACATTTAGATTAAGTGAAAAAGTGTTCAGGTAATTGGACCCTTATTTAAAAAAAATTCTTATTAAATAAATTAATAGGTAGATTAAATAAATCTAAAACAACGAGCTTTGAAAACGGGACAAATTGGCCCGAAACGTTGGCAAAGTTATAAGAGGTTTTTTAATAAAGGTCCAATTACCTGAAAACCTTTTCACTGAATTATTATGATTTTTTTTGTTTTGACAATGCGAATATGAGGCTATGGGGGCGACTTTTCGCAAATCGCGGCTTATAGCTTTGCGTTTCTTAGGCATGGTCAGGGGCTAGCAAACATCAAACACACTTTTAACAATAAGGTTTATGACTATGATTTTATGATAGCGGTGCAGCTGGAATAGAAAGCATATTGTGTTGGGCTACTCGAGTAACTTCCAAGATATCCTCTGAAGGTCGAGTTTTTCACACAGTTCCGCCACCCATCACTCTTCTCGTTACGAAGTGTACCCACATGTGGCAGAGCGCCTTCAAATTTTCTCAAGTATTCTGTTGACGGAATTCTTGGTCAGATGCGCCAGCCCCGAAGCACCTACGAACTCGGAGCTTGTTGGCGGCAGACCATTATAGATACCTACGTAGGTACTCATTTTCTTGGCCGATTGCGAAACTAAAATTTTAACCGTGAAAGTAGTAATAAGGCCACTATGTATAGGTATGTTCAAAGTGCAAAAGCCCTCAAGCTGGAAAATGCTGTCAGTACCTACATAATATACATACCTATAGGCACCTACGTAGGTAGGTACCTAGGTACTTACATCTACTTTCACTTCATTGGAAGACTAGGTAAATTTTTGAAATATTTAGCTAGGACGCCTAGGTCACTAACAATCATTTTTATTACATTACATAATTGATTCACTGCTATATATTAAAGGAGATGAAATCGCGATAAATCTCAAAATTATTTTATACTTTATTCCAATCTTGGGAGCAGTCCGGATCTGTAATGTCAGCCGTGTCATGCCGTGTAAACACGCGGACAGTCTGGGCGCTATCTACTAGATGATAGTCACACTACCAGGCCGCTTTGAAAGAACGAGAGGAGAGCGAAAAGAGATGGATAGAGAAATTTAGTTGCCATTTAACCGATATTGAAATTTCATTGTGGTTTGTGGTACACCGTATTTTGAACAAATCTTCCGCAAAAATTAATAAATATTTTTATAATTTAACAATTCAGATTCGCCGACAGTTGCTCCAGGGCAACATCTAGTTCGAATTGAATACAAAAATTTCTATAATCTGAAAACCTACGTTTTCTTGTACCAGCATTATGTAGTCAGATTACATTCAAGAAGTAAGTGATTTAACGATTTTTTTTTTCATATAAGGTAAATTTAAAATGAACTAAAAACCACTCAGTGACCTCGGCCAAGGCATTAGCTTTCCAGGTATATTTTTTGTGTTACAAAATTTGCTACAATTTGGCAGTCTTGTTCAAAAAACTAGGGGCATGTTTTGCAGCATCTTATATGGGAGTTGCACTACAGCGAGACGGCGCCCTTAAAACGGCGAAAAACGATTTCTCTTCTCGAATGTTCTATCCGTCGAAACCAAAACGCAAAGATTTGTTTAATTTAATTATCTAACGATTTGCGTAAAATTGGGCATTCCGGCGGATCAGTTCAGTATCAAGGCAGAATTTGGTGTGGTAATTCTCAGCGACGCTGTAGGTGGAACAAGGGGGGTGGAATTTAAGGGTTGAAACATGAAATTTCTTCAAGTAAATGGTAGCATAAAATTACGGGGTTCGATAGATTTCGGTCAACTATTGAAAAAAGACATATGAGTTTTCAACATAAAACCAACCCCTAGGCTATTATGAATTTACAAATCACCTGAAATTTTCAACGAATTGGGTTAGGGTGGTGAAATTGAAAACACAACTTCCTTTAGGGCATGTGGGGGTGGTGAAATAAAGGGTTGGAGTTTAGGGGTTGAAACGTCCATAAAGCCCTGTAATTTGACACAAAGAAGCAATATCTTCTGCGAAACTGTGAACTGCATCTTTGAGAAGGGAAGATGGAATTTTAGCAGAAATTTATCGAAGGGGATGAAAGTTAGGGGTGGAAACTCGAATTTTTACAGAATAATGCAGGGTTGAAATTAATACCATTCGATAGCTTTCTATTGATGGTACAAAAAAGGTCTTAATCATAATTCGCGAAAAACGACCCTTAACGGCGGTACAACCCCCTAACATGCCGAAACACAAAAATGCGAGAACTCAAAAACCGCTCAACGTAACACGGGCTGGATATGATGTGGTAATTTACAGTTACACTGTAGGTGGATAGGAAAATTTTTCATTATGATTTAACAAGGGGGATGAAATGTAAGGGTTGAAACTGTAAATTTTTGCATGTAAGTGGTGGAATAAAAAAAAATGCAGCAGAGAAGCGGCTGGAACCTCCCCATCGCGTGGATCTTTGTATTCTGTGTAGATAGTAGTCAATTCAACAGAATTTTTTTAATACTTGACTAATTTCGCAATTTTCTGACAAATACCGACATCACCTCGGACATCACCCATCACATCTGACAATATGTTCCTTTTAAGGTTAATCTTTTGCCACCTTTTTGACAATAACTGCCACTTTATGTCATCCACTGTCAGCCCGCTCCCTTTTAATGAGAAAGAATTTTTTCTCTATTTTCCACTGAAATGGCCGAAACTGTGAACACATTTTTAGAACCAGAATTTGATCGCCTTTCTAATGGCGACATAAAAAAGGAGGTCTTGTATTTAAAATTTTAAGTTGATATGCTTAAATGGGACTTCCCGTGGGCCAATTGCTTTCAAAAGCCTTTCAGGTCTTCAACGGGTCACCCGATCTCCATGTACCAAATTTCAGCCAAATCGATTCAGTAATTTGGGCTATAATCTATTTTTACTGTTATTATAAAATTTCGCTTTTTTGAACCAAACAGCACTAAATGCGAACGAATTTTGTCTTATTTAAAACCAGAATTTGAAGACCTTTCTGATAGTGACAATAAATCTTTCAAAAACTTGTTTTTAATGGTCAAATGAGAAAATAATTTTAAATTTGGAAATTGGTGTGCCAAAACGGCACTTTCCGTGAGTCGATTGAATCCAAAATTTGTTCAGCTCTTCGACGTGTAATACAATCCCCACGTGCAATATTTCAGCCAAATCGGTTCAGTGGCTTGGGTTGTACCGCGATTTTAAAGTCCGATAAAAATCAATTTTTTTTTTATTTTTGGTCAAAAGGGCACTAAGAATGAATACACTTTTAGAAGCAGAATTTGAAGGTCTTCCTTATGGTGACGTGAAAAATGGGGGTTTGCATTTAAAATTTAAAAGTTGATGTGCCAAAATGGCATTTCCGGTTGCACAATTGGCTCCAAAAGCTTTTCAGATCTAAGTTAGGTTACGAGATGCTTATGTTCCAAATTTCAGCCAAATCGGTCCAATAGTCTTGGCTGTGGCGTGATTACAAACGAACGTACAAACGTACGTACATACACACAGACACATTTTAAAAACCACTTTTTTGAGTTTTTGGGTTCCTGAGACCTCAAAACGTGAAGATCTGGTGTTATCTCGAATTCGAAAATTTTAGTGATTGCAGTAACCTCCCTTTTTTTAAGTGGTGAAGTGGAGTGGGGAGGTTAATTATGGGGTTCGATAGATTTCGGTCAATTATTGAAAAAACTCTTATGAATCTTCAACCTAAAACCAACCCCTACGCTACTAACAACCCCTAAGCCCTAGGAAGCGGAGTAAATGCATTTTATTTATTTTTTTGGGCTTTCTTCTGATTTTTGGTTCAAGTCAAAATCATTTTCATTAACTTTTAACCCATCCACAGTTTTTCCACCCCTTTCGTGATATGTGTACCCTCAAAAAGTAAAATTTACCCAGACCGGTTATTTTTCGCTAGTTCTATTTAACTGCAGTTCATTTTCACCCTTCTTGATTTTTCATCCCCCTTATCAATTTTTCAACCCCCCGAGCGTTCATTTTGTAAAATTCGCACAGTTTTGCTTTTTTTTGGTAATAAAATTTACTCATATACATTGTTCTTGCCTTTTTCACTTTTTCGACCCCCTTCGCAATATTTCAACCCCCAAAAGCCAAATTTGCATAATTGGCTTATTTTCGTGTTATTTTCTGTAATTCTGTTTAATTACGATTAATTTTCATCCCCTTTGATTTTTTATCCCCCTTTACGATTTTTCAACCCCCTAAGTGCTAATTTTGCAAAGTTTGCGTAATTTCGTTTTTCTTCAGTAATAAATGAATTCATTTGGATGATGATTACATTTTTCACTTTTTTCATCCCCCTTCTCAAATTTCTCTTTTACATAATTGGGTTATTTTGGTATTATTTTCCGTAATTTTACTTAGTCACGGTTAAATCCTTATTTAATTAAATTTTTTCACATTTCGCCTTTCTGACACATCTGTGCGTTTGCCGAGGCACTACTACTAGGTGCAGATTGATAAAATCAGCACCCGATTCCACCAGTAAGACCAACCGCCCCTACATACACATTAACGTGATAAATGTCTATAGAGACATACATCGCATTGATATACATATTCCGGGGGCTTTTTTGTAGATCTTTTCATTGTCGACAATTCCTCCTAGCTTCAAACGTTGAGGCAGCGTTCGCGATCAAACTTTGAAAATTGTAATTTCTTTCAGTTTTTCACCCCTAACTCCCACCCCCCTGGTCCGATATGGCTCAAAAACAATCCCCGCCGAGATTTTCGGGTTATACACATGTGTACAAAATTTCAGCTCAATATCTGCTTATGCTTCGGCAGTAAAACTGACAGATTGTTGACATCCCCAAACTGGCGCCATCTGCCACGACCAACAGGCAAAAGTACTCACCGACGTCGACTCCTTGGGCTTGGGAATCCCCAGCAGCTCGAAAGCAAACAGCCTCTCCTCCATAATCCGATCGTAACTAATGTTAACCGGCACAAAAACAATATCAGAGACCTCGCCCAAAAAGAAGGCCTTCAAAATCATCAAAATGAGGCCGTACTTGGGGGGCAGCGACTTGTTGCTCCTGCTCCTCGTGCCCTCCACGAAGAACTCAATTGGCAGCTCCCCCTTGGTCACGATCTGGTACACGTACTGCTTGAAAGTGGTCCAGTAGAGGCTGTCGTCGTTATAGGAGCGCCTCATGAAGAAGGCGCCCGTATCCCGGAGCACCCTCCCCATGCCCCACATGCCGTGAAAATCCATCCCGGCCGCAATTGCTGGCACAGCCAAATCCTCCGAGAAGCACACGTATGACATGAGGATAAAGTCCGCGTAGCTGCGGTGGCTGGGTACAAAGATCACCGGGCAGACACCCATGCTAGATTTGACAGTTGACACGTCGCTGACGTAAATGTGGGAGCAGACCCTCGTGCAGATTTTCGTCAAGACGAGCCCCAACCACCGGATCAGTTTTATGTTCCGATTGTACCCGATTTCGTCCAAAATACTGGCAATTCGCCCCTCCAGCTCAGCTTTGGAGGCCCCCTTTCGGCTCAACTGGAAATCTCGTTAGAAATTCAAAAATCGGGGGCACCTTACCGAGAGAAGCAGTTCCTGGATTTTGGGGCTCCGCAGGACTTGTTCTTTGTGGAGCTGGGGGGAGGAGGCGCAGGGCTGCTTGTGGGCCGCCCGGGGTTTGAGCTGCCTGGACACCCACAGGAAATTGCTGGATTCCTGCCTTCGGGGGGCCAAGATGTCCTCATAGTGTCTTGCTGCTCCAGCCATTTTTGCGAGAGGACAGGTACTAGCGAATTGAGATTACGAAACGTTCTATTGTTGTGGGTTTGTACTTTAAACGTTTAGATAAAAAATAATAACAGGTTTTTAAATTATTTGGATAGCGAGACGTCATGGTGACTGCGGTTTGACATTTGGATTTGACAGGATGCGCATGCGCTGGGTGACTGGGGCGTTGGATCTACCGGCGATTTAAGCTATGATGCGCTGAAGATGCGTCGTCTGACCTACGGAAAGGAGTGCGTTCAATAATTCTTGGAAACTTTTTTTTTATCAATTTTATGCCAAAAGGCATAAATAAATACATTTTTAGATAGAGAATTTCAAGGTCTTTCATGTGCTGATAAGAAACATTGGTGTTCATCAGCGAAATTTCATAGTTGCCAAAAATGCAATAGACGATATTCAAAATTATAATGCGCATGTGCGTAGCAGCGCGCGAAGGGCTCTGGTGTTTCACGAAATTGGCGTCCATAAGAAACGCTTACATTACAGTGCTCGTAAAATATGAAATCATTTGAAAACTGTAGCACCTACCTTCGTGTAAACTAGCAGTATGAAGACAATGAACCTTTAGTATTACAACTAGTACCTCAAAGTGCTAATTTCCTCAATGCAATAATTATAAAACAATATTAAAATAGTAGCAGTTTAATTCAGAACTAAACCATGCTGAACCGAGTGGGAACAGAAATTGACAAGAATGACAAGTGACAGGAGTGACAGCCTTACTTGGAGAATCATCGTAAATAATGTATTTGATGCGTTAAAAAACCAAAAGTCACTGCCAAAGTTCGTTTCTAGGCCATTAGTCAATGCCACTACCACGGTAGGATCCATTATCATAAAATTCATAACAAGCCACGCTAATTATTGACAGATATAGGTTAATTTTTGGCGGCGCATTTGAATTTTTGAAACACCATCTGAAGTTCGTACAACATCCGATAGATGGCTCTTTAATTTAGAATAAGGTAAGGAATAAGGTCTATTGACGTATGCGGATTTGCAACAAAATTAACTGGGCTCACCATAGAAGGCCAACACTAACCTCCATACCAAATTTTATTAAAATCCGTTCGGTATTTTCAGGGAAACCGCGCTCACATACGGCGCATTCCACGTCAAATCGATCAAAAAAAATGGCAGCAGAGAAGCGGCTGGAACCTGCCCAACGCGTGGGTCTCTGATTTCCATGACTTTAAAGTTGATATGCCTAAATGGCACTTCCCGTAGACCAATTGACCAAATTAAAAACAGAGGCGGCCTCTGGTGGGCATTCCGTAGTAAGGACAGCCATCTTGGAAGTGGCGTTTATTTTGGCGCGAATGAGGGTTTACATGTTATTCTTACGGGAGATGACGGATTTTTATTTTGAAATTTCGCTGTTAATAGTTGATTTATAAAGTGCAGTTCGTGTTTGATGATATTAGCTTTGTTATTAGTTTACTGTTTTGAACTGGCTGCTATGGTTGGGGCTTTTTGTTATTTATTCAAATTGACATCGGGTATCACTTATGCAACCAGTAGCACGATTTTATTTATAATCTGTCCGCGATTCATTGTTGACAACAATGATTCGCCATGGAAATAGGGTGAATCTCGGTCGTGTGGATCCCGGACAGACCATAGGTGTGTTTAGTGTAGAGCCACAATGGCGAACGTCCTCGCGAACGTCGATTATTCTCACAAATATAATTATCGCATCGCTAAATAAGACCGGTTCGGGTATGTTCAGCATTTATTTCTGTTATTACATTAAAATATTCTCAAATATCATAAAAGAAGAAACCTGTAAAAGATTAACCTCCCATAATTCCGTGCAGGCGTGACGTCATTTTATAGGGTCTGGCCGTATACAGTGCGCAAGCGCTGGCTCAGAACTGTTTACGCTACATTTAGGCATGGCGCTAAAATCAAATTTGACATGACAAGCACATCAGTTGACAAGTGACACTTGGAAGCGGTGATGTCACTGAACTTTAGTTCAGTGAACAAGGTGAGCACGGTCTTTAGCGTTACTTATACCGAGTGCTAATACTTTGTAAACCGTGTTATCAGCATTGCAGTATCCAGTAACAAAGTATATTGTCAATTTACAACGTTTACGGCACAAAATTTGACAGAAACCAGCTGACAATTGACAGTCCACAGCGAAATTTCTCCCATGCGCATTTCATACGGCCAAGCTCCATAAACCCCCACTTTTCGTCTGCACGTCACCGGGTCACCTAACCTCCATCTACCAAATTTCAGCCAAATCGATCCAGTAGTTTGGTCTAAGATAATGTGGTTTTAGTTTTATTACAAAATTCCGATTCTGCTACCACAAGGGTACTAAATGTGAACGAATTTTGTATTATTTAAAACCAAAATTTGAAGACCTCTCTGATGGTGACAATAAATCTTTCAAAAACTTGTTTTGGATGGTTAAATGAGAGAATAAGAGTGCCGAAACGGCACTTTCTGTCGGCCGCCGATTCACTCGAAAATCTGTTCAGCTCTTCGGCGTGTAATACAATCCCCATGTGCAAAATTTCAGCCAAATCGGTTCAGGGGCTTGGGCTGTACCGACAAAGATCTAGATATTTTTAATTTTTGGTCAAAAGGGCACTGAGAGTGAATACATCTTTGGAAGCAGAATCTGAAGGCCTTTCTTATTGTGATGTGAAAAAAAGGCAGCAGAGAAGCGGCTGGAACCTCCCCAACCCCAACGCGTGCATCTTTGATTTCCGGGACTTGTGTTTATAAGATTTTATTGTTGATATGCCTAAATGGCACTTCCCATGGACCAATTGCTCCCAAAAGATATCGATCCACTAGTTTGGGCTATACCTAACGTGGTTTCAGTGTTATTACAAAATTTCGATTTTTCTACCCAAAGGGTACCAAATGCGAATAAATTTTGTCTCATGTAAAACCAGAATTTGCAGACCTTTCTGATGGTGACCTCGATAGTGACAATAAATCTTTCAAAAACTTGTTTTGGATGGGTAAATTAGAGAATAATTTTAAATTTCGAAATTGATGAGTCGAAACGGCACTTTCCGTGGGCCGATTGAATCAAAAATTTGTTCACCTCTTCGAGGTGTAATTCGCGAAAATCGGCAAAGTGTCCGACCATCTAGTGGCAATACTTTAACTATGAAACACTCCACTAAGGAAGCCGAACTCATGCCGCAAATTGGGAAATTTTCGTCCCTCTTTTTAAGCAGTTCTCCAATAATAATCAGGTGGCGCAATCGGCGACAGCGAGGTTGTCATTCTGACATTAACGTTCGGTCAAAAGCGAATTATTGCAAGTTTTATTAGCTTTCATGGGCTTTTTGACTGTTTATTAAAGGACAACTTAGAATAGCGACAAGCAGACGATATTCTATGCCTCTGGAAAGAAATTCAGTGACGGAAATGTGAGAAATGTCACGCCATAAGGCATCAAAGGTAAAAATCAGTAATATTCTTAAAAGGCGACCAATTCACAGTAACTGTTGTTATTAGGAAGATCCTGGTCAATTAACAAATGGCCGCTGGCTCAATCAGGAGCGGATAGGTCTGCTTATGGTCTAATAATGAGGTCTGTGGAGCGGGCTATACCTACATTTTATGGAGGAAGATATTATTTACCACTATGAGTCAAAATTGCTTGACGGAAGAAGAGATCAAGTTCGTAGAGGCAGAGTATTGTTATGGCAAGCAGCTGTCCCATGTATTTTTGCAAATTTGTCACAAAATTGTAATTTTTCTTTGGCATGTTGTACGATGATTTTCTAGATAAAGACAAAAGTAATGTGAAAGTAATCAAATCCATTGATCTGGTGCGTATTTTATCTAATTCTTTCCGACTTACGCTCATATTAAAGAGTCTTTTTTTCGTGAAATGAGGAATTTTATGTTTTTTTTCCTTAATCGCATACGAACGCCGCGACATCTGGTGGAAACTGCGGAACCCGAATTAAAATCAAAAAATGGGTACATTTTTTTTGACGGAGTGCGTCTTCCTTAGTTTCATAACTTTAACTACACTTGAGAGACCCCCGGAGAGACCGGATACGGAAATACTTTTAAACATCCGTCATCATAATTTCGGCTTCTGTCAGTCTGTTGTCAGTTGCGAAGTTAGGTAGTTGTTTTGTTCGGAGACATCCTCTCGCTGACTCGAAATTTTGGGAATAATTCTGTGGGATTTTACGTTTTGTGTACTTAAGTGGAACATTGCAAATCCAAGAAAACTTGGCTTTTAAAAAATCCACGTGGCCATGTCTAGCCATGTCACTGATGTCACCAACTCGCACTGTCAGGTACGTCACCTAGAATTCCCGCCTTCGGCTCCCCGGACTCGTGAGGCGCCCATCTTGTGGTTTAGCAATGCCATCTATTAGCAGCTGATTTTCGCGAATACAATCCTTTCCCTTGTGCAAAATTTCAGCCAAATCGGTTCAGGGGCTTGAGCTGTACCTACATCAGCGATTTTAAAGTCCGATAAAAATCTCGATTTTTTAGTTTTTGGTCAATAGGACACTGGCAGTGAATACATCTTTGAAAGCAGAATCTGAAGGCCTGAATGGCATTTCTGGTATCACGGATGGCTCCAAAAGCTTTTCAGATCTAAGTTGGGTTATGAGATGCCTAGGTACCAAATTTCAGCCAAATCGGTCTAGTAGTTTGGGCTGTGTCGTGTTATTGTGCAATAAAATTTACCACTTATTACAGGCCTGTTCTAACTCGTAACATGTCTGTACAAGTTGTCTCTGCTATACTGTCAAATTTAAATTATCTACCCGTAGCAGGTGTAGTACAACAGGTGGCATAATAGTGTCGTTAGGCAACAATCTGTCTATTCTACAATCCCCGCCTTACTTTTCGGGAGACAAAGGCGTCTTTCTAGAAGTCACAGGTGTCTGTGATTGTTACTCTTAAGTTCCCGTGGAGACAAAACCTCGCACAGATTATAGCTTCATGTGGCTTCATCAGGTTACTTTACGTCAGTTTATTCAATATTTTGACAACTTTATCCAAATCATCCAAATTACGACTAAAAATGTTTTCAGTAATACAATTTCCCTTATTCCACTCTTTTAACAACAATTTATCACTTCAGCTTCAGCGCACGGTTCGCACTTCCGTCTCGACACTCCTCCGAAGATACAGCTGCCAATCCAAAGACATCCTCAAGGAGGCCATCGCGTGCAAAGTTGGGGTCGAGCAAGAAAAAATAAAGAACTTCAGGAAAGCGCATGGAAAGACTAAAGTCGGCGAAGTTAACGTTGGAATGGTATTTTTTAATTAGTGACTATCCGCATTTTACGGTATTGTTCAAACTTTAGGTCTACGGAGGTATGAGAGGCATAAAGGGGCTAATTTGCGAAACGTCAGTCTTGGACCCAGAGGAAGGGATTCGCTTTCGTGGTCTTTCCATTCCTGAGTGTCAGAAACAACTGCCTAAAGCTTGTGGTGGGGAGCAACCGCTTCCGGAAGGGCTGTTTTGGCTTCTAGCAACTGGGGATGTCCCTACTGAGGAACAGGTTAAGTTTAAAACTTTCACGAATAGGAATTTTCGACCTTATTACTAATTGAAAAAAAAAGTTAAGTCCTAATAGTTTGAAACCACGATGATTTTCAGGTGAAATTTCTCTCAGAGCAATGGGCAATACGCTCAGACCTACCCCCTCACGTCTGTAAATTCTTGGACGACATCCCCAAAACCGTCCATCCGATGAGTCAATTCGCTGCAGCAGTCACAATACTGAACACGGAAAGCAGCTTTGTTAAGGCTTACCAAAAGGGGGAACCCAAAAAGAAGTACTGGGAGGTACCACCACTTCAATTTTTTCGTCTTTTGTTTGCACCCTGCTTTTAGTACGTTTACGAAGACTCCATGAATTTAATAGCGAAGCTTCCGCCTATTGCCGCCAAGATTTATAAAAATTCCTTCAAAGACAAGTCCAGCACCGGCCCTATAGAGGTTGGCAAGGACTGGAGCTTGAACTTTTCGAACATGTTGGGCTACAAGGACGAGCAATTCGTGGAGCTGCTAAGGATGTATCTGACGATTCACAGGTTTCAGGATTAGTTTGCTAAATAAATATAATAATGAGGAGTTTCAGTGATCACGAGGGGGGGAACGTTTCAGCTCATACCACTCATTTGGTGGGATCTGCTCTAAGTGATCCTTATTTATCGTTTGCTGCGGGACTGAACGGATTAGCGGGACCGTTGCATGGTTTAGCCAATCAAGAGGTAAGTACTTATATTCATGTTTCCCATATTAATTTAATGGAAATGTTCTGCGTTCAAGTTTTGAATACTGGTAGCCTTTACTTATACTTATTAAATCCCTTGCTCTTTTCTTTGATTATTCGCTCGCTCGCTCGTCGAGTCTGTTCGTCGCATAACTTGAGAACGCATTGAGATATCGAGCTAAAATTTGGTATGCAGCTTATTTGTCTCCCGAAAAGAAAGGTGGGGATTTGGGCCATATCGGACCACGGGGGTGGGAGTTAGGAACTCGAGAAGTACACCTTTTCCACTAGAAGTTCAGAAAGCGTCAATTGAATTTCAGAAAGCATATCAGTCGAATTTCAGAATTGTCAATTGTAATTCAGATTAGTCAATTCAAATTCAGAAAGCGTCAATTGTATTTCAGAATAGTCACATGTATTTCAGAACACGTCAATTGAATTTCAGATTGGTCAATTGATTTTCAGAAAGCATCAATTGAATTTCAGAATCCGTCAATTGTAGTTCAGAAAGCATCATTTGTAATTCAGAAGGCACTTTTAATTCAGGTCCCCGAGTTCCCCCAAGAGGTCCCCGAGTTCCTACTGAGGTCCTCTTATAATTGCTTCCGCGATCTGCCGCCCAGGTACCCTGAATGACTTCCATTTTCAAGTTGTTGTTGAAGCTTTTTGTTGGAAAACTATCGTATAAAGAGGTGAATTCATAATTCATGAATCTCTAAATCGCAGCAATTTCTCAAGGCAATGGATTAGGATTGTGAAATTGAAAATAATTAGGTACAAATCATTAAAAATAAAAATTTTCATTTGTAACTGATTTAGAACTGTCGACCAGGTGTCATTTTTGTAAATATTCATTCGTCAGTACAGCTTCACCACAAAAATCACTGCTCATTTAGGTACTTTTCCTACATAGGGGAAAATAACGCATACCTACTTTGCTACTTACCTCAAATGAAGTGAGCAACTCCCACTTTTTTAACCGACTGGGAAAATAGTACCTATATTATTGACCAAGGTAGATAATAACTGTTTTAGCTCAAGCGGTAAGATTGTAACCCCGAGGTGCGAAGCACCGATTCTTCTCTACCGTGGTGAATATAAAGGGTGGCCATGGATGAAAACTCCAACACTTTTATGATAACACTGGAATTAAGCCTTAATAAAACGATCTTTCTAACGTAAAAAAGCGATTCAAAATTGCGTCGCTGTGGTCAAAATTTATAGCAGTCATTTGAACAGAGGGGAGAATTTTAGGCTGAAAGGTTCATTTGCCGCCAGTTTAGTTGTCAATTGAAACTGTAATGGCTTTTGTGAGCTTTGGCGAAACCGAGTAGTCAATTGAAACTGTAACAGCAACAAAAAATTCACCCCACTGTATCTGTACCTAGTTATGGTTGCGTGACGTTCATACCTAAGTAATAATTTTCAAAGAAAACTTGAAATATGTTTAATTTCAAATGTTGGGGAAAAATCATAAACGATACAAGGTTGTTAAGTGGGCCTAACGCAATCTCGGAAAACCGTTCCTTTTATACTGCACTTAACTTCATATACTGAAATGCAATTTCAGGTTTTGGTTTGGATAGAAAATTTACAAAAAGAAGTAGGAAACGATCCCAAAGAGGAGCAGCTGAAGGAATTCATATGGAAAACCCTCAAATCGGGACAAGTGGTCCCAGGCTACGGCCACGCGGTCCTGCGAAAAACCGATCCCAGATATGTTTGCCAGAAGGAATTCGCCGAAAAATATTTGCCCAACGATCCCCTGTTTAAAATAGTAGCAGCTTTGTATAAGGTTGTCCCTCCAATCCTTACGGAGCTTGGAAAAGTGCAGAACCCGTGGCCGAATGTGGACGCCCATTCCGGGATCCTATTACAGGTTTTTTCAATTAAGTATTTGTGCACTGCAGTTAGTAATATTTTTAGTATTATGGTATGACGGAGAAAACTTATTACACGGTGCTGTTTGGGGTGTCCAGGGCTTTGGGGGTTTTGGCTTCGTTGATGTGGGATAGGGCTCTGGGGCTTCCGATTGAACGTCCAAAATCGATTTCTACCGAAAAGTTAATACAGGAAGTGGAGGGCAAGGACAAGGGAAGCAAGTGTGGGAAGAAGTAGAAAATTGTGCAATTTGGAATGTGAAATTATTGTCAATAAATTATATATTTTTGGAGACACCACAATCGGGACTGCCTAATTTGCAGACTGGTCTGTATTTTGCAGACTTGCATGTTCTTCTAGTCCGACCGGACTGAAATTAGCACAAATCACTTCTCCAGCTTCACTTTACCAGAAAAACACATTTCCACCCCCCTGCCACCCCTTTGAAATCCACCCCATTAACAAATTCTTGCAGACTGGTGTGTTTTTGTGGTCCGACCGGGCTGAAATTAGCAAAAATCGTTTCTCCAGCCTCACTTTACCAGAAAAACACATTTCCACCCCCCTGCCGCCCCTTTGAAATCCACCCCCTTAACAAATTCTTGCAGACTGGGGTGTTTTTGTGGTCCGACCGGGCTGAAATTAGCAAAAATCGTTTCTCCAGCCTCACTTTACCAGAAAAACACATTTCCACCCCAGTGCCACCCTTTTGAAATACACCCCTATAACAAATACTTGCAGACTGGGGTGTTTTTGTGGTCCGATCGGGCTGAAATTAGCACAAATCGCTCCTCCAACTTCACTTTACCAGAAAAACACATTTCCACCCCAGTGCCACCCCTTTGAAATACACCCCCTTAACAAATGCTTGCAGACTGGGGTGTTTTTGTGGTCCGACTGGGCTGAAATTAACCAAAATCGCTTCTTCGGCCTCACTTTACCAGAAAACGCATTTCCACCCCCCTGCCACCCCTTTGAAATTAACCCCCTTAACATATTCTTGCAGACTGGGGTGTTTTTGTGGTCCGACCGGGCTGAAATTAGCAAAAATCACTTCTCCAGCTTCACTTTACCAGAAAAACACATTTCCACCCCCCTGCCACCCCTTTGAAATCCACCCCATTAACAAATTCTTGCAGACTGGTGTGTTTTTGTGGTCCGACCGGGCTGAAATTAGCAAAAATCGTTTCTCCAGCCTCACTTTACCAGAAAAACACATTTCCACCCCCCTGCCGCCCCTTTGAAATCCACCCCCTTAACAAATTCTTGCAGACTGGGGTGTTTTTGTGGTCCGACCGGGCTGAAATTAGCAAAAATCGTTTCTCCAGCCTCACTTTACCAGAAAAACACATTTCCACCCCAGTGCCACCCTTTTGAAATACACCCCTATAACAAATACTTGCAGACTGGAGTGTTTTTGTGGTCCGATCGGGCTGAAATTAGCACAAATCGCTCCTCCAACTTCACTTTACCAGAAAAACACATTTCCACCCCAGTGCCACCCCTTTGAAATACACCCCCTTAACAAATGCTTGCAGACTGGGGTGTTTTTGTGGTCCGACTGGGCTGAAATTAACCAAAATCGCTTCTTCGGCCTCACTTTACCAGAAAACGCATTTCCACCCCCCTGCCACCCCTTTGAAATTCACCCCCTTAACATATTCTTGCAGACTGGGGTGTTTTTGTGGTCCGACCGGGCTGAAATTAGCAAAAATCACTTCTCCAGCTTCACTTTACCAGAAAAACACATTTCCACCCCCCTGCCACCCCTTTGAAATCCACCCCATTAACAAATTCTTGCAGACTGGTGTGTTTTTGTGGTCCGACCGGGCTGAAATTAGCAAAAATCGTTTCTCCAGCCTCACTTTACCAGAAAAACACATTTCCACCCCCCTGCCGCCCCTTTGAAATCCACCCCCTTAACAAATTCTTGCAGACTGGGGTGTTTTTGTGGTCCGACCGGGCTGAAATTAGCAAAAATCGTTTCTCCAGCCTCACTTTACCAGAAAAACACATTTCCACCCCAGTGCCACCCTTTTGAAATACACCCCTATAACAAATACTTGCAGACTGGGGTGTTTTTGTGGTCCGATCGGGCTGAAGTTAGCACAAATCGCTCCTCCAACTTCACTTTACCAGAAAAACACATTTCCACCCCAGTGCCACCCCTTTGAAATACACCCCCTTAACAAATGCTTGCAGACTGGGGTGTTTTTGTGGTCCGACTGGGCTGAAATTAACAAAAATCGCTTCTTCGGCCTCACTTTACCAGAAAACGCATTTCCACCCCCCTGCCACCCCTTTGAAATTCACCCCCTTAACATATTCTTGCAGACTGGGGTGTTTTTGTGGTCCGACCGGGCTGAAATTAGCAAAAATCACTTCTCCAGCTTCACTTTACCAGAAAAACACATTTCCACCCCCCTGCCACCCCTTTGAAATCCACCCCATTAACAAATTCTTGCAGACTGGTGTGTTTTTGTGGTCCGACCGGGCTGAAATTAGCAAAAATCGTTTCTCCAGCCTCACTTTACCAGAAAAACACATTTCCACCCCAGTACCACCCCTTTGAAATACACCCCCTTAACAAATGCTTGCAGACTGGGGTGTTTCTGTGGTCCGACCGGGCTGAAATTAACAAAAATCGCTTCTTCAGCCTCACTTTACCAGAAAAACACATTTCCACCCACCTGCCACCCCTTTGAAATCCACCCCCTTAACAAATTCTTGCAGACTGGCGTGTTTTTGTGGTCCGACCGGGCTGAAATTAGCACAAATCGCGCCTCCAGCCTCACTTTACCATAAAAACACATTTCCACCCCCCTGCCCCCTTTGAAATCCACCTCCTTAACAAATTATTGCAGACTGGGGTGTTTTTGTGGTCCGACCGGGCTGAAATTAGCATAAATCGCTTCTTCAGCCTCACTTTACCAGAAAAACACATTTCCACCCCCCTGCCACCCCTTTGAAATCCACCCTCTTAACAAATTCTTGCAGACTGGGGTGGTTTTTTTTTGGACAAACTCATGAAGGCGGTTGGGAGATGTGGAAAAATTGAGAGGTTGATAATTAAAAAACCGAAAAAAACAATTGGCTTATTTTCTGTGTTTCTTTTGGGAATTGTACTTAACCCCTCTCGAAATGTCCAGACACAACTTCATTAAAACATGCAGAAAGTGTTGCAAAATTATATGAGTCTAATTGGGGGTATATTATGTGCTATCTGGCAATATAAAAGGCCCGAATAAAAAATGTACAAGTTTCAATCTGGCAGATGAAACCCATTAAAAGAAGGTGATCCGCGGATAGAATTTGTATATGCGTGTATTATGATATATCGTACACCCATTACGTTGTAGACTTAGACAGGTTAGACGGATACAAAAATTTTATGTTCATATATGCTCTGCCAGGTATGACTCAATCAAGTAATGTCGCGGCGATGTAGACAGCAAATGTATCTGTATTTATTAGAAGGTATCGGAATAATGTCAGCTCGTCATACCGCAAAGTTTGGTGGTTTTTCGCTCATAAAATTTCTATCCGTTCCTATATGTGACTTTCATATTGCATTTTTCACTGTGTTAATATGGCAAGGGCAAATAGAATGTCCATCTGTTCGTATGTCACAATTTACGCTAGAATGCTAAACAAGGCTTAAGTGAGTTGTGTATAATTGTGTATAATTGACCAATGACAGAGAGCAAATGACGAATTTCTGACCAACCACAACAATTGGCACCTGCATTTCAGATTGTCGACAATTCTGTACTTACTAGTAGTATTATACAGGGTGAGTCTAGTTGGACAAATCAGTCGCTCTAGCGCTTAAGATATTCAAATTGGAAATTCAATTTTTGGATATGTTGTAGCTGAGATGGTCCCCTATGCATGGGACCCATAAAGAAAGCTCCAGTTTTATTCAAACCGAAATTATTAAATAAAAACGAAGGCCTAAAAAATTCTTTTTCGATATTGTTGAATTTTTTAAGGTTATTTCGTTAGAGAATCATTTTCTCTTTATGGAAACATAATTTTTTGCAGAAGAAAGTTAATAATAACCGAGAGATAAATTATTTAAATAATAAAAATTTTTAATTATTTCCTAAAGAAAGCCACGCATGCCGTGATTTGAACAACTGAAAGGCAGTCTAGCTTATACTGCAGACTGTACCCGGAATGACAAGTGCGTCAGCTGGAAATGTCATTTGCTTTCGTTTGTGGAAAAATCAAAGGAAAAATAATGCAAAACTACGAGTTTTTGCCCTTTACTTTACAGATAATTAGGTAATTTTTATTGCTTGATGGATGTTTTGCTAAATTCGCCGAATACAAGTGTCTCGGGTTGTCACCCGATTGATGTTTTTTTGGAGTCGATTGGTTCGACCAAGAAAAGCTATTCTCGTCAGCCAGAAAGCAATTGGCAATAGTTGCTAACAGTTTACATTGCTGTCATGCTGTCAAATATGGTGATTTTGTTGTTTTATTAAAAATTTAATATTTCTGCTGACAATTTTTTCACACTTACGAAATGAAGATTTATCATAGGATGTTGAGGGGTCCAGCAAATGTTGAAGACACTCAACGTGTTGATATAATGAACAAAGACAAAAAAGCGGTGAGCCAAGCGAAACCAAGAAAATTCAACTCGAAGGGTGTAAACTTTAACTTGTCCTAATCGGGCCCCTCCAGTGTGAGAACCCGAGACACTTGTATTCGACGAATTTAGCAAAACATCCATCAAGCAATAAAAATTACCTAATTATCTGTAAAGAAAAGGGCAAGAACCCGTAGTTTTGCATTATTTTTTCACAAACGACCCCAAATGACATTTCCAACTGACACTTGTCGTTCTGGGTACAGTCTGCAGTATAAGCTAGACTGCCTTTCAGTTGTTCAAATCACGGCATTCGTGGCTTTCTTTAGGAAATAATTAAAAATCTTTATTATTTAAATAATTTGTCTCTCGGAGATTATTAACTTATTTCTACAAAAAATTATCTTTCCATAAAGAGAAAATGATTCTCTAACTAAATAACCTTAAAAAATTCAACAATATCGAAAAAAAAATTTTTAAGCCTTCGTTTTTATTTAATAATTTCGGTTTGAATAAAACTGGAGCTTTCTTTATGGGTCCCATGTGTAGGGGACCATATCAGCTACAACATATCCAAAAATTGAATTTCCAATTTCAATATCTTAAACGCTAGGCGACTGATTTGTCCAACTAGACTCACCCTGTATATGAAAATTCAAAATATAATAGCAAAAATTTATTACAAATTGGTTAAGTGCATCTCGAGATGCCTCTATAGGTACGCAAGTTTTAAAATTTCAGTTAAGTATATTATGCTACATTAAGTAGAGCTAGCAATAGGTATATGTACAGGGTCTTTTTTATTATTGCCCATATATTTTAAATTATCATATCTTCTTTATTATTACTTGAGATAATCCCTTGAACTCAAAACAGGATGGTAGACCGTATTTCCAAGTTTTGTTCTCGACCTTACTCTCAACGATGGCCGTTGGATCTTAAGCGATGTGGATACAACTTACTATTTTTTAAATGGGACACCCGGTGTATTTTTGCACGGATCGATAGAGAATTTTTTCTGATTTCATTGATATAGGGTAGTTGTTATCTGGGGTTGATAGTTTTCGAGACAAAAAGAAAGAAATAATTCCGAAGCTACCAGAAATGCCGGAATAAAAATGGCAATCATGTTGAAATTTTTAATTTGCAATGTTTTAAGGTGAATTAATAAGTTACTACTGTATTAAAAAGTTTACAATTTTCTTACAATACTCAGACCTTCACTACATAGCCCTATAGTCATACAAAAAATTAATTTTCACGGATATATTCGTTAAAGAAAAACATATTTTTTCTCGAAAACCCCATCAGGTATCCCAGGTATCAACTACCCGATATCAATAAACTCAAAAAAAAATCTGTATCGATCCGTGCAAAAATATACAGGGTGTCCCATTTAAAAAAAGGAAGTTGTATCCACAGCGTTTAAGATCCCAAGGTGTTTGTTGAGAGTAAGGTCCTGAATAAAACTTGGGAGTACGGTCTACCATACTGTTTTTAGTTCAGGCGATTATCTCAAGTAATAAAGGAGATATAATGACAATACCCATAATGTAAAATGTGGACAATAATAAAAAAACCCTGTACATTTGAAGAGATATATCAAGATCAATAATGGTTAGGTACCGTAAAGTGGGGCCAGTTCGAACGATTTTGGCGATTTTTTGATTATAATTTTTGTTTTGGCGACACATCAAATAAAAAAAATTGTTGACCCTTTTTTTATACGGAAAGGTCTTTCCAGACCGAGAGTACAATAGTTTGATTGCGCGCATTCGAAAAATGGTTAAAGCTGTTGCTCCTATTCAAGGGTTAATAAGTTTTTTGTTTTATCTCCGAATATCAACGAGTAGAGGGCGCTGCTTGTGTAATTTGATGCAACTATGTAACCAGATGGAGATAAAATTGGGTAGCAATTTCGCCAAAATCATTCGTTCAGCCGTCTGCTGAAATCTGAACTAAAATGAGTTCACCAAAGGACAGGAGTATGATTACAGGTACAACCTCATAGGATTAGGTCCATTTGTGGGGGTTCAGTGCGTTCTATTGGATTGGAAAATCCTCCCGCAGACAGTGTTCCCCATCTATACCCCTATCTGTTGCTGCAAGAGAAACCGGATGTACAGACTTAGTGCTTCGCGCGTATAAAGACAGATTCACCGTCAACCGCTTCCTGCATATGAAAACATATAACAAGAACACATGGAAGCACCGTATTTCATATCTGCGGTTACATTATCAAATTCCGGGTACAATCACATAAAGACTGTTCAAGTGGTCATCTGCTTTCTGCATACGAAAACCTATAACAAGGACATGTGGAAGCACCGCATACCATATCTGCGGAAACCTTCTCACTTTCAGAGTACAACCGCATATAAACTGCTCAAGTGATCCTAGTAGAGACAGATAGGTTAATTTGATATGGTTCTGTCCGGAAATTTTGACAGGGACAGTAGGTACCTACCAAAATTTCAACCTCCTACATTTTTCATTCCCTTGCACAGTTTCTCAACACCCTAAAAGTAAATTTTGCAAAATACACGCATTTTTGGGTTCTTTTCAATAATTCTACTCATCAATCGACTTTTTATTTTGACCTGAAGCTTCGGATTTACCCATTTGGAATCATCCTGAGCAACTTTTCTTAATAAAGTTTTTCGATTAAAAAAATGCCTAATACGACTTCGCTATTTTTGACCTCTTTAATTAATCGCAGTGGGCTGAAATTTCGGGATAAAAAAAGGTGAAGTATCACACATATGCAAATTTTGAAGCTCTATACATGTTGAAAAAAAGAACGAATTGATTTGTTCAAAATGAACCGAAATATTTGGGTGGTTCCAGTTAAAATGAGACACACTGTATAAAACGAAAATAACCAAATTATGCAATTAAAACTTTTGTGGGGGCTGAAATACATACTTATACCTATTGCGAAGAAAACTGGAAAATTTGTAAAAGGTAAACTGAATCCCAAATGCGTTCAATTTTATTACCGACGAAGAACGAAATTATACGAATTTTGCAAAATTAGCACTTAGGGGGTTGAAAAATTGTAAAGGGGGATGAAAAGTCAAAGGGGATGAAAATAAATCGTAATTAAACAGAATTACAGAATCGAAGAGGAATGAAAATTCAAACTCAAAGTCGAATTTTCATTCCTCTTCGATTTAAATACTTAGCCCACTTCACCATTTAAAAAAAAGGGAGGTTACTGCAATCACTAAAATTTTCGAATTCGAGATAAGACCGGATCTATACGTTTTGAGGTCTCAGGAGCCCAAAAAAGTGGTTTTTAAAATGTGTCTGTATGTATGTACGTACGTTCGTACGTACGTTCGTACGTTCGTACGTTCGTACGTACGTACGTTCGTAAACACGCCACAGCCCAAACTACTCGACAGATTTAGCTGAAATTTGGTACGTGTGCATGTGATAACCCAACTTAGATCTGAAAAGCTTATGGAGCCAATCGTGCAACTAGAAATGCCATTTTGGCACATCAACTTTTAAATTTTAAATGCAAACCCCCATTTTTCACCTCACGATAGAAAAGGCCTTTAAATTCTGCTTCTAGAAATGTATTAATTTTTAGTGCCCTTTTGATCAAAAATTGAAAAAAAAATGATTTTTATCCGACTTTAAAATCGCGGTACAGCCCAAGCCCCTGAACCGATTTGGCTGAAATTTTGCACACGGGGATTGTATTGCACGTCGAAGAGCTGAACAAATTTTGGATTCAATCGGCCCACGGAAACTGCCGTTTTGGCACACCAATTTGTAACTTTAAAATTATTCACTCATTTAATCATCCAAAACAAGTTTTTGAAAGATTTATTGTCACCATCAGAAAGGTTTTCAAATTCTGGTTTTAAGTAAGACAAAATTCGTTCGCATTTAGTGCTCTTTGGGTCAAAAAATCGAAATTTCATAATAACACTAAAAATACATTATAGCCCAAATTAGCGAATCGATTTGGCTGAAATTTGGTACATGGAGATCGCGTGACCCGTTGAAGACCTGAAAGGCTTTTGGAAGCAATTGGTCCACGGGAAGTGCCATTTAGGCAAATCAATTTTAAATTTTAAATACAAAGGTCTCCTTTTTTATGTCGCCATTAGAAAGACGATCAAATTCTCGTTCTAAAAATGTATTCACATTTTCTGCCATTTCAGTGGAAAATAGAGAAAAAAATATTTTTCATTAAAAGGGAGCAGGCTGACAGTGGATGACATAAAGTATCAGTTATTGTCAAAAGGGTGGCAAACTGTTAACCTTAAAAAGAACATATTGTCAAATGTGATGGGTGATGTCGGTATTTGTCAGAAAATTGCGAAATTATTCACAGACAATAAGCATAAAAAAAATCTGTCGAATTAACTACTATCTACACAGAATACAAAAATCCACGCGATGGGGAGGTTCCAGCCGCTTCTCTGCTGCATTTAGAATTACAGAAAATAACACAAAAATTTGGCTTCTGGGGGTTGAAATATTGCGAAGGGGATCGCAAAAGTGAAAAAGGCAAGGACAATCTATATGAGTAAGATTTATTACCGAAAAAAGTCAAAACAAAATAAACGCCCTGGGGGTTGAAAAATTGTTATGGGGGATGAAAAGTCAAGAGGGGTGGAAATGAAATGTAGTTAAGTAGAACTAGCGAAAATCACACAAAAGGAAACGGTAAGGGTAAATTTTGCTTTTTGAGGGTTCACATTATCATGAAAGGGGTTGAGAAATTGTGGATGGGTTAAAAAATAATGAAAATGACTGACTTATTCAAAAATCAGAATAAAGCCTAACAAAATAAATAAAATGTATTTACTCCGCTTGCTAGAACTTAGGGGTTGGTTTTAGGTTGAAGACTCATCATAAGACTTTTTTTCAATGGTTGACCGAAATCTATCGAACCACATAATTTGATTCCACCACTTACATGAAAGAATTTCCAGTTTCAACCCTTACTTTTCATCCTCCTTATGTTAGATCATAATGAAAATTTGCCCATGCACCTACAGTGTCGCTGTAAATTACCACACCAAATCCAGCCCTGATACGTTGAGCAGTTTTTGAGTTCTCGCATTTTTGTGTTTCGGCATGTTAGGGGGTTGTACCGCCTTTAAGGGTCGTTTTTCGCGAATTATGAATAAGACCTTTTTTGTACCATCAATAGAAAGCTATCGAATGGCATTAATTTAAACCTTACATTATTCAGTAAAAATTCGAGTTTCCACCCCGAACTTTCATCCCCTTCGATAAATTTCTCCTAAAATTCGTTCTTACTTTCTCGAAGATGCAGTGTGTAAGATATAAGATATCACAGTTTCGCAGAAGATATTGCTTCTCTTTGTCAAATTACAAGGCTTTATGGACGTTTCAACCCCTAAACTCCAACCCCCTATTTCACTACCCCCACATGTCCTGATAAAGGAAGTTGTGTTTTCAATTTCACCACCCTAATCCAATTCGTTGAAAAATTCTGGTTATTTGTAGATTCATGTTTTCATCCCCTCATGATTTCACCCCTTTATAATTTACAGGGTTGAGTTTATTTTTCCGGTGTTACTCCTTGCGTATTTACTGACTTCAGTTGTTCATAAATAAATCAATAGGGTTTCAGAGAAAAATAATAAAATATATTTATCCGCTTCCAAAGAGTTAGGGGTGGTTAATATAGCCTAGGGGTTGGTTTTAGGGGGTGGATTTCAAAGGGGCGACAGGGGGCTGAAAACGTGTTTTTCTGGTAAAGTGAGGCTGGAGAAGCGATTTGTGCTAATTTCAGACCGGTCGGGCCACAAAAACACCCCAGTCTGTAAGAATTTGTTAAGGGGGTGGATTTCAAAGGGTTGGAAGGGGGGTGGAAATGTGTTTTTCTGGTAAAGTGAGGCTGGAGAAACGATTTTTGCTAATTTCAGCCCGGTCGGACCACAAAAACACCACAGTCTGCAAGCATTTGTTAAGGGGGTGTATTTCAAAGGGGTGGCACTGGGGTGGAAATGTGTTTTTCTGGTGAAGTGAGGCTGGAGGAGCGATTTGTGCTAATTTCAGCCCGGTCGGACCACAAAAACACCACAGTCTGCAAGCATTTGTTAAGGGGGTGTATTTCAAAGGGGTGGCACTGGGGTGGAAATGTGTTTTTCTGGTAAAGTGAGGCTGGAGAAACGATTTTTGCTAATTTCAGCCCGGTCGGACCACAAAAACACCCCAGTCTGGAAGCATTTGTTAAAGGGGTGTATTTCAAAGGGGTGGCACTGGGGTGGAAATGTGTTTTTCTGGTAAAGTGAAGTTGGAGGAGCGATTTGTGCTAATTTCAGCCCGGTCGGACCACAAAAACACCCCAGTCTGCAAGTATTTGTTATAGGGGTGTATTTCAAAAGGGTGGCACTGGGGTGGAAATGTGTTTTTCTGGTAAAGTGAGGCTGGAGAAACGATTTTTGCTAATTTCAGACCGGTCGGCCCACAAAAACACCCCAGTCTGTAAGAATTTGTTAAGGGGGTGGATTTCAAAGGGGTGGCAGGGGGGTGGAAATGTGTTTTTCTGGTAAAGTGAGACTGGAGAAACGATTTTTGCTAATTTCAGACCGGTCGGACCACAAAAACACCCCAGTCTGTAAGAATATGTTAAGGGGGTGGATTTCAAAGGGGTGGCAGGGGGGTGGAAATGTGTTTTTCTGGTAAAGTGAGGCCGAAGAAGCGATTTTTGTTAATTTCAGCCCAGTCGGACCACAAAAACACCCCAGTCTGCAAGAATTTGTTAAGGGGGTGGATTTCAAAGGGGCGGCAGGGGGGTGGAAATGTGTTTTTCTGGTAAGGTGAAACTGGAGAAGCGATTTGTGCTAATTTCAGCCCGGTCGGACCACAAAAAACATCATAGTCTGCAAGGTTTTGTTCTGGGGGTGGATTTCGAGGGGGCGGCTAGGGGTGGAAATGTGTTTTTTCGGTAAAATGGGGCTGGAGAAGCGATTTGGAATAGTTTCAGACCGGTTGGACCAGAAGAACACCCCAGTCTGCAAGGTTTTGCTCTGGGGGTGGATTTCGAGGGGGCGGTAGGGGGGTGGAAATGTGTTTTTTCGGTAAAATGGGGATGGAGACGCAATTTGGGATAGTTTCAGACCGGTCGGACCAGAAAAACACCCTAGTCTGCAAGGTTTTGTTCTGGTGGTGGATTTCGAGGGGGCGGCAGGGGGTGGAAATGTGTTTTTCGGTAAAATGGGGCCGGAGATGCGATTTGGGATAGTTTCAGACCGGTCGGACGAGAGGAACATGCTAGTCTGAAGTCTGCAAATTAGATTTTCCCCGGCATATTGGTTATTGATTTCCTTATTTTTTTATAACTGCAGAGATATGCATTCATATATACCCGGCAGGAAATAGAAAGCTGCCTATAACTGTCAGGTACGTGTCCACTTTTTAGGACCACTGATTGCTGGGGAATTTTCGAGGCTAAGGAATTTCGAGGCTAGGGATCTTCGGGGCTAGGGCCTGCCCCGCAGTAGACGTACGCCATTGATAGCTGTCACTTTACTACCGTACCTGCGTGACGTCACACAATAAGATTGCACATTATTTTGCAATTAATTTGAAAAAGAAAAAAATAATTTTATTCAGTTAAACAATTATTTCTTTGTTCTTTTTGCTTTTAGCGCTCTTTGGGAGATAAACTCCATGCCCAGTTTTCTTCAAATGGTCAAACAGTTTATTTTTGGAGGCAAAATGGGATCTGCAAGTGACACAACAGTGACTGACGTCCACTTCTTCTAAACTCGACGGTTCCCTTTCTTTCTTGTTCTTCCTTTTACTCCTAGTTTCTGTTTCTTCATCATTCCCATTTTCTACTTTACTCTTGCTTTTTTTCGAGTTCTTTTTCTTCTGCTTCTTAGAAGTAAAATCAAAATTTTCTCCGGGATCTCCCAAGAGAAATTCTACCGGTTCTTCTTCTTCTTCTTCTTCTAGTTTCAACACGTTTTTCCTCTTGTTCTTCTTTCTTTGCCTCCTGATTTCGTCTTCGCCCTCACTGCACTCTTCTGAATCTAATTCTTCTTCTTCTCCTAACAAATCTACTGGCACGTTTTTCTCCCTGCCTTCTGATTCTGCTGTTTCTTCTGATTCTAATTCTTCCCTTATCCTTTCTACATTTTCTCTATGTTTTTTGCTAGACTCGTGATTCTGAAAGGCCTTAGCAGTCTTGAAAACCTTATTGCAAGCCACACAGTACAAATCCTCCTCTTCCTCAGAAATTTCTTCACCAAACTCCTCAGCCAAATTTTTCTCAATCTCCTCCAGCTCCGACTGCACGTTGTCAAACTTGGCCCAATCAGCTTGCACGTGACTTTCCGCCAGAAATTTCTGCCTTTCCAACCTCTTCTGCTTGCTGAACTCCTCCTGCTTCAACCGGTTCTCCCTAACCCTACTTTCCATGACCTTGGAGTGGTCTAAAACCCTCCTATCCCTCTTCCTGACAAAGGCCACTAGATTCCTGATTTCCTCGTTCCTCTCCTTCTTGGCTTTCTGCCTCACTTTCTTGTTCTCTTTCTCGACTAGTTTAGAGAGCCTTCGGTCCCGAGCTTGCTTGATGTCGTAAGGGTACAGCCATACATAGGTTTTTTTGGTGCAGTAGCTCGTCCAGTGGGCGTAAAAGGGGCCCACAGTGCTGTCGTAATCACTTTTAGAGTCTCCAAACCGGGGGATCGCGAACTCATCCCTGTCTTCGACAAACTCCGAGTCTTCTTTGATTATTAAGTCAAAAACTTTACGGTAGACTGTGTAGAAGCCCCCCTCGTCGTCATGGTAGCCCTTGAAGCAGCTCGGGGTGAAGTAAGGGAAGACGTCAAGGCTGCTATCTTGGAACTCCGAGCTGGAGCCCCGGAGGATCTGCTCGCGGTGTTTGTCGTACCAGGCGCGCTCGTGGGGGTCGCTGAGCACTTCGTAAGCCTGCTGCACCACCTGGAAGTGCTCTTTGGCCTCCGAGGGGCTGTCGGGGTTCTTGTCGGGGTGCCACTTCAGGGCCAGCTTGCGGTAAGCCGACTTGATTTCGGGGCCATCTGCGTCCCTGGAGACTTCCAGAACTTCGTAGTGGCACTTCATGGAGGATTTTTACTGGAAAAAAAAAGGAGGTCGATGACCCTGATTTGTGGAAATTTGGATGTTTTGACAAACCTGATAAAGAAATGTGCGACTTTTGTTGTTCTGGGGCGATAAGGAGTGGCTTAAATTTGTTTTTACGGCGAAGTTGGAGAATTTAGTTGTCGGATGATGTGAGGTTATGTTTATCTGTCAAAGAGACTTTCTGTCAAAGTTGACGTATGACGTGTGGGTGAAACGGAGTGCGTTCGAGAAAGTGGGATGGTATTATTTCGCCAGGCAACTGCGGACGTCGTTGCCAATTTTGATGCTTAATGCACTAGAAATGTTGCTTTTGGGCAGTGAACTCTAAAGTTATTCGCGAAAATCAGCAAAGTGTCTGACATCTGGTGGCAATACTTTAATTACACTGAGAGACAGGATACGGAAATACTTTTAAACGTCTGTCATCATAATTTCGGCTTACGTCAGTCAGTTGTCAGTTGCGATGTTAGGTAGTAGTTTTGTTCGGAGACATCCTCTCGCTGACTCGAAATTTTGGGAATAATTCTGTGGAATTTTACGTCTTGTGTACTTAAGTGGAACATTGTAAATCCAGGAAAACTTGGCTTTTAAAAAATTCACGTATCGATGTCACTGATGTCACCAACTGACACTGTCAGGCACGTCACGCTAGAATTCTCACTTCCGGCTCCCCAGTGAGGTGAGACAGCCATTTTGTGGTTTAGCAATGCCATCTATTAGCAGCTGATTTTCGCGAATACAACAACTGGAACGGATGCTCAATTAAACAGATCAAAAACGGGTATTTTGATTTCATACTTTAATACAGGTTAAACCGAGGGTTAAACTAAAATAAATATTAAATCTACATACCTATCTAACATCCTAGCAAAACATTAAAATGATCACTACATAATTTACTAGACATAGACGGGTTCCACTTACAATTATTGTTCAAATTATCAATATTAATGTCTTAAAAGGTAGCACACTAACTGTAAATGAAGAATTTGGAGAAAAATGCACATTTGCACATTGAAATTTCGGTTTGTTTGGCTTCAGTGACTATGACCATACACAACAAGGATGGCGGTTTCACGTCATCGCTAATATCACGTTACGGACTATTAGCGTGACGTATTATCAAATTTGTACAATAATGTTGTTTTTTGGCGTGAAATCGGAAAATTATACAAATTTGAAAAACCAGTGTAGTTTTAACAATAATTTGTTAACCAACGTGTTACAGGAGTAAGCGTGCAGGTAAAATAGTAATTGTAAGCTGATACCTAGTCCTTCTAAAATTTAAATTAGAGGCAAAAAACATATAAAATAGGTACATACCTAAAGTCAAAACAATACGTTGTGAAATAATATTATTAAACCATTAAAAAAGCCAACGGAAAATGTATATCAATGCGATGTATATCTCGGTAGATGTTTAACAAGTTAATGAGTATGTAGGGGCGGCTGGTCTTACTGGTGGAATCGGGTGCAGATTTTATCAATCTGCACCTAGTAGTAGTGCCTCCGCAAAAACGCACAGATGTGTCAAAAAGGCGAAATGTAAAAAAATTGTTGTTACAAAATTTAAAAATTGAAAATGAACAGGAATGAGTGGATGAAAAGAATTACCGGAATTGAAACAAAATTTGGCGAATTTTGAAAAATTAACACTCTGGGCTGAAAAATTGTGAAAGGTGATGAAAAGTCAAGAGGAATGAAAATGAAGTGTGGATTAAGTAGAATTACGAAATAAAACACGAAAATAACCAAATTATGCAATTGAAACTTTTGTGGGGGTTGAAATACGCACTTATACCTATCTATTGCGAAGGAAACTGAAAAATTGTAAAAGGTAAACTGAATCCCAAATGCGTTCAATTTTATGACCGACGAAAAACGAAATTATGCGAATTTTGCAAAATTAGCACTTAGGGGGTTGAAAAATCGTAAAGGTGGATGAAAAATCAAAAGGTATGAGGATTAACCGTGGCTAAGTAAAATTACGGAAAATAACACCAAATTAAGCCAATTATGTAAATTTAGCATTTGAAGACTTGAAACATTGCGAAGGGGGATGAAAAAAGTGAAAAATTTAATCATCATCCAAATGGGTTCAATTTATTACAGAAGAAAAACGAAAATATCCGAATTTGGCAAAATTAACACCTAGGGGGTTGAAAAATTGTAAAGGGGGATGAAACGTCAAAGTGGATGAGAATTAATCGTAATTAAGCAGAATTACAGAAAATAACACGAAAGTAAACCAATTATGCAAATTTAGCTTTTGGGGGTTGAAATGTTGCGAAGGGGGTTGGAAAAGTGAAAAAGATGAACATAATCCAATTAAGTTCAATTTATTACCGAAGGAAAACTAAATTACGTGAATTTTGCAAAATAAACACTTAGGGGGTTGAAAAATTGTAAAGGGGGATGAAAAGTTAAAAGGGATGAGAATTAATCGTAATTAAGTAGAATTACAGAAAATAACACGAAAATAAGCCAATTATGCAAATTTGACTTTTGGGGGTTGAAACATTGCGAAGGGGTCGAAAAAGTAAAAAAGGCAAGAACAATTCATAAGGCAAAACTGCGCGAATTTTACAAAATTAACTAGCGGAAATCACACGAAAAAGAAGCGGTCTGGGTAAATTTTGCTCTTTGAGGGTTCACATATCATGAAAGGGGGTTGAAAAATTGTGGATGGGTCAAAAATTAATGAAAATCACTTTGAATTAATAACAAATCAGAAGAAAGCAAAAAAAAATAAATGAAATGTATTTACTCCGCTTGCTAGGGCTTAGGGGTTGTTAGTAGCGTAGGGGTTGGTTTTAGGTTGAAGACTCATAAAACCTTTTTTCAATGGTTGACCGAAGTCTATCGAACCCCATAATTTTATTCCACCACTTACATGAAAAAATTTCCAGTTTCAGCCCTTAAATTTCATCCCCCTTGTTAGATATTAATGAAAATTTGCCCATCCGCCTACAGTGGCGCTGTAAATTATCACATCAAATTTAGCCCTGATACGTTGAGCAGTTTTAGAGTTCTCGCATTTTTGTGTTTCGGCATGTTAGTGGGTTGTACCGCCTTTAAGGGTCGTTTTTTGCGAATGATGAATAAGACCTTTTTTGTACCATCAATAGAAAGCTATCGAATGGTAATATGTTCAACTATACATTCTTCATTGAAAATTCGAGTTTCCACCCCTAACTTTCATCCCCGATAATCCCCGATAATTTTCTCCTAAAATTCGCTCTTTAGTCCATGTGCCATGGGCTGAAAATCACTATTTTGATACCATCTTGGCCGACTAAATGCCGCTTTCAGGGAATGTTCCTAGAGGCCCCCAGATGGCAAAAAACCATGATGGCCATCTCAGAGGAGTAGCTTTAAAAAATGGCGGGCGTTTAAAGATGGCGCCCTCGCACCTGTGTAAAATCGCTCGTAACTCTGTAAATATTGGGACTATTTTTATTTTATTTTTTTTATTTGAAAGCCCTTGAAACGTAGATTCATATCATATATCTACATGCAATTAACACACAAGAGCGCTAAAAAAAATAATTCATTCAAATAAAGTTAACTTCTGGGTATTTAGAGAAATATCTCTAAGATGGCTCACTTTACGAAAATTTGTGCCCTTACCGAAAAAAAAGTACGTTAATTTGGCTTTACACAGGTGTCTCAATCGTAAAGATTCGATGATAAATAACGGCATAAATTCAAAATACTTTGCCGTGCGTTTTCGTACGCCCAACGGACGCGCGCATCATGGGCCCACTGCCTACTTGTTGGCGTTGAGGTAGTATAGTAATAACATTTATTATAATTATAATTAACCCAAAATTTGGGTTTTTGGATGTTTTTTCTCTAAATCGCGGAGTTTTTTACTTTTGGTTATAGAGAAATTTAGATAGGTATTTTTCACCTCACTTTTTGCTTTTGTTTAATTAAGTGGCCTACCTAGTCATCATCAGACACATTTCTAGGTACACACATAGAACGTTTTTAAATAATATAACTATAATAGGTAGGTAGGGTAGGTGGTGTACGCTTTCTTTCTCATTTTCTTTTTCTGAATATTTTCACCTAAACTCAGCACCACGACACGAGGATTGTAGATTTCTTGTATTTTTGGTTTTATGACGAGTAGGTTTATACAGGGTGAGTCAACAAGGTGACGGCGGTCCATAACTTCTGAACCCTTCCAGATAGGAAATCAATTCAAACGCCATTATGTACAACACCGCCAATTCTACATCCTAAAAATACTTTCAACTATACAGGCTGTCCCAAAACACTTGCAATGCATGGCAACTTCATTTTTTTAAATGGAACACCACCATTTTGATGACATATTCTGGATCACCTATAACATAGCTTTACATCGACATAAGACATTCCATGTTTTAAGGCTCTGTTCTAAAGTAATTAATTCTTTTTGAAAAATTTCGACCATTGCGGGTGCTTCTTAAAAAAAATCCTGAGAACTCAATTTTGTATCTAGAGAGCTGAGATTCGGTACGAACATGAAGGAAGGTCCATTCTATCTATCTAACATGATAACTATCATTATCACTATACAGGGTGTCAAAAATTCTGTGTCAAGTTTTCAAATGGCACCCCCTGCTATTATTGTGCCATGGGGTTGGGATGTTGAATTACTTTATTTTTTATTAAGTATGTCCTATACCTAAAGTCAATACTTCAAAAGATATTCTTTGTCTTAATTATTTTATTGAAGATTATTACGATCTCAATTAAAGAATGCCATGGATTGTATGACAGTTACGATTAACCTTGTTTATTTACATAGTTACCAGACAGTTTGTCACATTTATTGACATACACAACCATTCATTGACATGGTTTATTGCTTATGGTTGAAATTCATTGTGTATGTCAATAAATGTGACAAACTGTCTGGTAACTATGTAAATAAACAATGTTAATCATAACTGTCATACAGTCCATGGCATGCTTTAATTGAGATCGTAATAATCTTCAATAAAATAAATAAGACAAAGAATATCTTTTGAAGTATTGACTTTAGGTATAGGACATACTTAATAAAAAATAAAGTACTTCAACAGCCGAACCCCATGGCACAATAATAGCAGGGGGTGCCATTTGAAAAAATGGAGTTTTGCATATTTGAAATTTTCCAAACTTGACACAGAATTTTTAACACCCTGTATAGTGATCATGATAGTTATCATGTCAGATAGCTTGAATAGACCTTCCTTTATACTCGTACCGAACCTCAGCTCTCTAGATACAAAATTGAGTTCTCAGGAATTTTTTTAAGAAGCACCCGCAATAGTCGAAATTTTTCAAAAAGAATTAATTACTTGAGAACAGAGCCTTAAACCATCGAATGTCTTATGTCGATGTAAAGCTATGTTATAGGTGATCCAGAATATGGCATCAAAATGGTGGTGTTCCATTTAAAAAAATCAAGTTGCCATGCGTTGCAAGTGTTTTGGGACAGCCTGTATAGTTGAAAGTATTTTTAGGAAGTAGAATTGGCGGTGTTGTACATAATGGCGTTTGAATTGATTCCCTATCTGGAAGGGTTCAGAAGTTATGGACCGCCGTCGCCTTGTTGACTCACCCTGTATATATTTTCTTTTATTGTAAACTTTTTCAATGTTCTTCAGAGAACTCTGAGGATGTGGCAGTAGCCATGAAACGTTAGTTCAATATATTTTTTACAAATTTTGTGGAGAAAGCATACACCACCTACCCCACCTACCCTACCTACACTGAGAAAAAATTTACGTAAATTCTAATAGCAGTTATTAGAAAGTTATATTAAAATACGGGACGGCAACGCCGTTTTGTTGGGGCGACTAAATTGGGAATCCTGGCGTTCAACAGTTCTCGTTATTAACAGCACATATTATAAAAATTTATTGTCCTAAATGAGCAGTTACTTGGATCCTAATAAGCGGTTCTGTTACTGCCAACAACATTGGCTTAGTAACCTTTAGAATACGTATCTTTTGCAGTAGCAATAAGAAACTCTGGCCACAGCAGTTCTTTCGTATTAATAGCAAATAGAAGAATCTATTAGGAGCAATATGCCCATTTACCTACTAAAATTCAAACCATGATTTTCTAAAAATAATTTATTACACCCCTATGTAGGTAGGGATGTGATTATTAAAAATACATATTAGGCACATTCTTATATGATTAAACAGGAAAAATACAATAATACATTATTCGCAAGATGATTAAACAGAAAAAATACAATATTACACGAGGTAGTTTCAAAGTCTTGTTCCACAAAATTTACTTAGGTACTGTTTAGGACGCGTTTCGGAGTGTTACTCCATCTTCAGCTATAAAAGAAATTAACACAAAATACAAAACAGTTGCCTGGAAAACGAAAAAACGTTTGGGTCAAAGAAAAATAACAGCTTTTGAGTCACACTGTAAATTCATCGAAAGACGCTCAAACAACAAACTACCTCGTGTAATCAAACATCAGTTCCTCTTTGAAAAATTGGACCAAACTTTCAACCAAAAATACAATAATACATTATTGGCAAAAATACAATAATACACATTATGTATGGTAATATCGGGTGTACCAAAAAAACCGGACAAAATATTTTTGGGTATAAGTCGATCGGCTATTTCTTAACCGTTTCTGATAAACGTGATCTTAAATTAAAGCTAAGGAATCAGGCTTTCTTCAAGACACACCGCACAATAACACCTGTACACAACTACACACACACCCCCAGTGGTATTGAACTCTGACCGCGAGACCGCGTGTTCATTAGCACATTGCCAACAACTAACTACCCCAACCCAAACCGTTGTTGTCCATGATATCCGATTCTGACATTTAGACCACTGTCTCAGGAGACAAAACAAGCCCTGGAAACAATTTATTAGGCTGTGGCCGCAAATAAACGTTTAGTTGCCATAACAAAAATTTTCCAAAAAAACCTAGACAGCAACAGGAGCATTCACGAGCTCTGCCATCATTAAAAATTTACTCATAACAACATTACAATTCTAATAGTCCCTCAAAAAAATTTATTTTATTTATTTAAATTAGTGGTAGGTAGTAACTCTTAGAACATTCGAAATAAATATATATAGTCTGTCCGTTCTGCAGGCGACCGGCCCGCTTCACAATGGGGAATGATGGGAAAACTTCTCTAGGCGTTTTTTCGCCAGCAGGATTTTCTGATAAATGTCAAATTCAAATATGCTAAATCTGATTGGCTTGCTTAACGCGGGAACTTTAAATTGAAATTAAGCGGGTAATTTAAAGTAATCCTTGGGGCTCATAAAATTCAAAGTAAATCTTCTTTCAGTTTACACGATTTGGGGTTTTGAATAAATACAAAATAGTCAGCTGACAAATAAAACGATTTATTACTTTATACATTATCGAAAAACAAAGAAATCAGCACATCAATAAAGAGAAAGTTCTTCGTCCATCGTAATCTAAAATTGTCTGTGTATCATTGAAGTTTCCCGTCCCATTTCCTGATACACAGACAATTTTAGCAATATAATTGTGCATTTACAAATCAGGACACTCAAAATGGCAATTAGCCATAAAATGGATTATTTCCTAACATTTATAAAGAATCCTATACGACATCGGCCCAGGAAAAAATTTAGCTCAAACACTGAATAGTGATTTTTCGTGGGAACGTGTATGAAAATGTTCTTAGGTGATTAAATACCGAAATATAAAAATGCTTACATGACGTTACATTTTTAATGGGCCCTGATCAAGTTTTGGACCAGAAAGTGCCATTTTTGATGAATTTTTATCTCCGAGGGGTTTCTAACATTTCCAGGACATTCGGACATTTTCCCTCACTTCTTTCTGACATTTCCGAGGGCATTTCCGATATTTCCTTATGATTTCCCCCACATTTCTCACATTTTCACGACATTTCCGAAATTTTGTAACATTTCCACGACATTTCTAACATTTGCAAGGCAGATATTTTTCATGTTCATCCAATACAATCCGCTGATCCCTTCGACCTACTTTGGGCTGTGATAGAGTATTTGTACTACGCTCTTCCTTTAATATAGCTTTAATTGTTGTTGAACATCGGCCTGAAAGATAACGTGTGGTACCGTTAACATGAAAGAGGAATGTGTTTGACCTTACCTGTAAATTTAGCGGTTTTATCTAGAAGCTGCACCTTGTTCAAGTTAGGGAAATTTGTACAGACACTTTTATAGACATTTAATATTATCTTCTTTTCATTCAACGTTAAATGCCCCTTTCCGAAACGATAACTATTTGTTGGACCGAGGGCCGCCATGTTTCATCTCTTTATTATGAAGCAGCCGGAATTCAGGATCGGAAAGATGGCGGCTTTCATAGCGGTAACTTTAAATAAGCCAATAGAATAGCCGCTTTTATCGCACTCATAGGCTATTACGTTTCGCAGGAATAATATGACAGACAGCAGTATATCTGTCATGATAGCAAAATTTTTACTCGGCAAATCAATAATTTTGCAATATTATAAAAGTAATGCAGCGCAAACGGTTTAAAATGTAACTTACATCGACCTGCGAGGTAAATTTGATTTTTAAACCTACATTCTTAATTCCTGCAAGCCACATTTTTGTTGCGATTAATTATGGCTGAATTTTAACCAATCGGCGACGTGGATTTCAAATTTCCCGGGGAGCAAAAGTCGCCTAGATCCCGGCCAGACTATAGTTCTATTCACAAAAATCGCCATCTGAAGACGAGAAGACGTGTCATAACTGTGTCTATAACTTCTTCAGAGTTATCTTCCTCCTCAGAATTTTGAAAGTCTTGCAATTTAAGGATGTACAAGGCTTTGTCGATTTCTAGAAGTTTCGTACCTATAACTGCACCCATGTTAATAATTTTAATAATCTGCACATTACCTGAGGAAAACAACCCCGCATCATCCTTATGGAAAATGGCTTTCTGTCGGATTGGCTGAAATTTTAGTATGTTGTAGATTTTGACCTGCTGATCAAATGTTATAATTGCCCCAAAGAAATCGTACGGACAGTTTTTGATATAGAGTCTGCCGAAGATAAACTTTTCCCCATAAGGACATACACATTTTTCGGACCGTCGTAAAAATACTTTTTTCAGCATAATAAGCAAACACACCCATAAGACTCCTGTATAAAAGTATGTTAATAATATACGTAAGAAAAGTGCCCCTGGACTTATCGTGTGCTATTATGATGGCAAAAATGCAAATTAATTTTCGCTGCATGTAATTCTTATGGGAAAATTTTATCTTCGGCACCCTCTGGAGCAAAAACTGTCCGTACAATTGCTTTGTGGCAATGATAACTTTTGATCAGGAGGTCAAAATCTACAACATACTAAAATTTCAGCCAATCCGACAGAAAGCCATTTTCCCATAAGGATGGTGCGGGGTCCTTTGATTTTAATAAAATTATGCAACTCTATACTTGTTACCTGTCAGAGTCTTAACACTTCACTTTGTATACACCATATATGATGTCCTGCGCAAGTGAGAACGTGGCATGGTCAGTAGTATTAGCCTCATTTCCTAGTAAATTACTGAGAAACTCAACTGACGAAGTAGGAATACCGTCAAACAGGGTGGCTTGGAACAGCGGGGTGTCTAGGAACAAACTGTCACAATTGTAAATTAAATTACAGGGTCATCTATCGGTCAATATCCAAACTTTTGGAAAAGCTCTAAAATGTTTTTAGAACTTGTAGGTACCTGTGTGAGGTGTTTCTTAGGTCGTGAGAGCTGCCATTGCTGAAGAGAAAATTTTTGAATGTAAGTGTTGAAATGACTAAAATTTTGTACTGTCACTACTTCTACTTGTCGGTAAATGTTGAAAGCATCTGAGGGTCTCCTAGTATTTTTTTTCGAGTAGTACGCACATTTCTGACTGAGGAACCGTATCTAACCTCAACTTAAACTTTATTGTCAAAAGTATAGGGGTCGATTTATTTTTTCGTGACATTCCAGGGGCGACTTGGAACGACCATGCCGCGAACATATAAACGTCGTCTCGGCGCGAGGGCCTACAGGGATTACGATTCCGAGACGATGGAGCGTGCTTTAGGCGAAATCAGGGCTAAAAACCTTACTTACCGGGAGGCGGCGTCTAAATATGGGATTCCCCTGGGGACGCTTTCCCGAAAAATGAACTTCGTTTCTATAATTTCTGAATTATACCCAAAGAATTACCATTTTTTTAAAGTTTTTCATAATTCTTTTAGTGTTCTGTTAATAGGTTATTCGCAATAAATGTATTTTTTGAACATATGGCGTTTTACTGTCTGAAAGAGCAGCTAGAATGATGAAACAAAAAGTGGAAAAAATGTAAAAAAATATAGGTGTTCCAAGTAACCCTCCGAACTAGGCTAATTGCAACGTATTATTAATTTAAAGCCTTGTTTTTTTTCACCCCACTTGCGGGGTGAAATGGAACAGCCCTTTTTAATTTTTTTACGGGGGGTAGGAAGCTAAAATTGTTAATTATCTAAATGGGACTTTGTTCCTTACGTCAAATGGATGATTATCCGTATTTTTTTATGTAGATTAAATATAGGGTGGAAAAATTACATCGATTTAAACGCCAAAATCGTTCCAAGCTACCCTGTTTGACGGTATCTAAATAGTTTGAGGTCAATTTCTAAGGGTTTAGAGATTTGGGGATTTAGAGAAAAAACATCCAAAAACCTAAATTTTGGGTTAATTATGTTATTACTATACTACCTCAACGCCAACGAGTAGGCAGTGGGCCCATGAAGCGCGCATCCGTTGGGCGCACGAAAACGCACGGCAAAGTATTTTGAATTAATGCCGTTATTTATCATCCAATCTTTACAGTTGAGACACCAGTGTAAAGCCAAATTAACGTACTTTTTTTTCGGTAAGGGCACAAATTTTCGTAAACTTAACTTTATTTGAAGGAATTATTTTTTTTAGCGCTCTTGTGTATTAATTGTATGTTAAAGTAGATATATGATATGAACCTACGTTTCAAGGGCTTTCAAATAAAAAAAATAAAATGCAAATAGTCCCAATATTTGATTTTATACAGGTGCGAGGGCGCCATCTTTAAACGCCCGCCATTTTTTAAAGCTACTCTTCTGAGATGGCCATCATGGTTTTTTGCCATCTGGGGGCACCTAAGAACATTCCCTAAAAGTGGCATTTACTCCGCCAAAATGGTACCAATATCGATCATGGCACATGGACTACTTCCCTTCTCGAAGATGCAGTGTGTAAGATGTCACAGTTTCGCAAGAGATATTGCTTCTCTGTGTCAAATTACAGGACTTTATGGACGTTTCAACCCCTAAACTCCAACCCCCTATTTCACCACCCCCACATGCCCTAAAGGAAGTTGTATTTTCAATTTCACCACCTTAACCCAATTCGTTGAAAAATTAAGGTGATTCATGTTTTCAACCCATCATGGTTTCACCCCTTTATGATTTACAGGGGTGAGTTTATTTTTCCGGTGTTACATAACTCCTTGCGCTGACTTCAGTTGTTCATAAATAAATTAATATAGGTTTTCAGAAAAAATAAATAAAATATATTTATCCGCTTGTAAAGAGTTAGGGGTGGTTAATAAGCCTAGGGGTTGGTTTTAGGTTGAAAACTCATAAGACTTTTTTTCAATAGTTGAACGAAATCTATCGAACCCCGTAATTTTAGGCTACCATTTACTTGAAGAAATTTCAAGTTTCAACCCTTAAATTTCATCCACCTTGTTAGATATTATTTAAAATTTGTCCATCCGCCTACAATGTCACTGGAAATTCATACACCAAATTCTGCCTTGATACGTTGAGTAGTTTTTGAGTTCTCGTATTTTTGTGTTTCTGCATGTTAGGGGTTGTAGCGCCTATAAGGGTGGTTTTTCTCAAAATATGAATGACACCTTTTTTGAATCATTAATGGAAAGCTATCGAATGACGCCAATTTCGACCAATACTTATTAAGCGGAATTTCGAGTTGCAACCCGTAATTTCCACCCCATCTGTTCGATTCGATTTTGCGAAAAACGCATCCCCAGTAGGATTTCACCGATATATGTGTGTACGTTGAGTTTCCGACAGATGCGTGCAACCCTTGCGGAGTTATCATATTTTTTGTGGTTTTCATCCTCTAAATTTCAGTAACTTTTGGTCCTTGAACGCATCAAATTAATTATTTACGATGATTCCCCAAGTGAGGCTGTCACTCCTGTCACTTGTCATTCTTGTCAATTTCTATTCCCACTCGGTTCAGCATGGTTTAGTTCTGAATTAAATTGCGACTATTTTAATATTGTTTTATAATTATTGCATTAGGAAAATTAGCACTTTGAGGTACTAGTTGCAATACTAAAGGTTCATTGTCTTCATACTGCTAGTTTACACGAAGGTAGGTGCCACAGTTTTCAAATGATTTCATATTTTACGAGCACTGTAATGTAAGCGTTTCTTATGGACGTCAATTTCGTGAAACACAGCCGTTCGCGCGCTGCTACGCACATGCGCATTATAATTTTGAATATCGTCTATTCACGGAAAAAAATATTATGTATCCAACTGTTTGTGAACACACCCCAGGCAAGGACCTGTCACTTTGACAGCCGTTGTGAACTCGTAATCGTGGAGGTAGAGGGGGCCCGTCTTCAAACGTCAAACAGCTGATTTCTCACTAAAATGGCGATTGGCAGGTCGAAATATAATGAAAAACTGATATTGTAATAAAAATCCGTCCTCGTAGCCCACAGAACTGAACCAGGTACGGAACTTTCTCATAATCAAGCCGGCCGATCCCGTCACGTCAGCTGTCAAAAAGTGTGGTTAAGCGTTAAGGCTGTCACCCGCACGTCACTGGGCCCCCCCACATTCCCACTTTTCCAGTTTAAACCGCATCCTCCAATTAATTAGACCTCAAAATTGGTTTAACGGGGTCACATGACACCAGTCTCGCTTAATTGACACTAATTTGGTTGTTTGTAGGTAGGAGTCATGCCGGGCACCAACTTGGTGGTACCGGTGGTGCTGTGGGGCAGCCATGCCCCCACCCACTGCATTTCCTGCATATACCTGTCCACGGACCAGAAGACCCTTGCCACAGGCTGCTACGATGGACAGATCTGCCTCTGGTGAGTTGGAGCCCCAATTTGGGGGTTCTCAATGAAATTTTCAGGCAAGTGCAACCCGAGAGCCTGCAGATGACCCCCAGGTGCCTGCTTGTGGGGCATACAGCCCCTATTTTGTGCATATCGAAGGCCTCCATAGTGCAGGATAGCAACTATATTGTGTCGAGCTCTGAGGCCGGGGAGATGTGCACGTGGGATTTGGTGGACGGAAAGTGCAGGGAGTCGGTGAAACTGCCCCAGGTGCACACTAACATGCAGGTAGGTATTTGTGATCTAGATAGCTGTGTTTGTTTTGTTTTATGAGTGGCGTGTCTGGCGTGACCTTGGGTGGGTATCAAAACAAAAACATTGGATCAAGTTATCTGGTGTGGTGCATTCAATTGTTCCGTTGGCTGAATCACGCAAATGAGATTTCCTGTTTCAAGGGGGCTGTGAAATAATAATTTCACCTGTCAAATTTTAAAATTGGATTTGTTAGATTCTTCGACCAATTACAGTGGAATTAGGCGATAATTTGTGCACTAGTGCAAATTGTCGTTAATTGCATTAGTGCAAATTGTCATTTCCGTCAATAATTATTTGCGATTAACGTATTGTTACTTTTATTGCTTTACACCGCAAAGATAATTATGAATTCCGGATTTTAAATTGGCATTCTGTCAATCCTGCCAACTTGAAAAAGGAATTTAAATATTAAAATACCATTTATTTCGGGTAGGCTATGGTTTTTTAACTGTTTGGCAAACGTAATCAGTACCCTGTTGTAACTCTTTTCGAGAAAGGTAAAAAATTACTATTTAATTTCTGTTGGCAGCACTGCTGTGGATATTTTACAACAAATGATCACAGAAATCCCCAAATTCACGTTTTAAGTTGACAGCAATAGCGCATTTTATGAAATTCCGTCTTACTTCGCCCCGCACCTGAGGAGTTAATAGTACTGAATCAATCAAAATGCCAACAAAACCGTTTGGCAGCCCTGTGTTGGTTAAAAAATTTTGGTTTCCTCTTTTCATCATTTCGTCATTACACTATACAATTTCGGTCTTTTTTTCTCAATGCAAAAATTTTAATTTCTCTGAGGCGGAGCCGAAGGCAAGGAATCAAATGACACAAAAATTGATTATTTGCCGCTTTCGGCTCCGCCAGAACTCGCAAGCCTGCCGCTTCACCTCAGTTTATATGAAATTTCATTTGATTACTCGCCTTCGGCTTCGCCTCAGCTGAAACAGTATCATTCGGTTCGCCTCAGCTTTTCATTGCCTGTCTAATGGCGACATAAAAAAGGCAGCAGTGAAGCGGCTGGAACCTCCCCAACGCGTGGGTCTTTGATTTCCGTGACTTGTGTTTAAGATTTTAAAGTTGATATGCCTAAATGGCAAGGACCAATTGCTCCCAAAAGCCTTTGAGCTCTTCAACGGACCACCTAACCTCCATGTACCAAATTTCAGCCAAGTCGATCCAGTAGTTTGGGCTTGGGCGTGGTTTCAGTGTTATTACAAAATTTCGATTTTTCTACCCAAAGGGTACTAAATGCGAATAAATTTTATCTTATTTAAAACCAAAATTTGAAGACCTTTCTGATGGTGACAATAAATCTTTCAAAAATTCGTTTTGGAGGGGTATACAGTGTGTCTCATTTTAACTGGAACAACACAAATATTTTGGTTAATTTTAACCGAATCAATGCGTTCTTTTTTTCTGCATATAGAGCTCCAAAATCTGCACCTGTGTAATACTCAACTTGTTTTATAAACCGAAACCCCAGCCTACTGTGATTTAATAAAGAGGCCAAAAATGACGAAATCGTATTAGGCATTTTTTTCTCGAAAAATTTTATAAAGAAAAGTTGAATTTCTTGAGGAAGAATCATAAAATAACGAAAACGTCAATATTTTTGCAACATAACGGGTGATGCGAATTAAACAATGGAAGCGCATATGTTTGCTGTTTGTGGCCCATTGCAACAGATTAGTTGGGGTGTCCCTTGAAATTGTTAAGAAAAACGAAAATCTTTATTAATTTCAACTTTTTCTGCGACTGTTAAGCTTTATTTCAATTGTTTTTTTATTTCACAGCACCCATTATGTTGCAAAAATATTGAACTTTTCGTTATTCCTCAAGAAATTCAACATTTTTATTTTTTCCTGAAATTTCGGATTTACCCATTTGGAGCCATCCTGAGCAACTTTTCCTTATAAAATTTTTCGATAAAAAAATGCCAAATACGATTTCGTTATTTTTGGCCTCTTTATTAAATCGCAGTAGACTGGGATTTCGGTCTATCAAAAAAGTGAAGTATCACCCAGGTACAGATTTTGGACCTCTACATGCAGAAAAAACGAACACATATTGATTCGGTTAAAATTAACCGAAATATTTGGGTGGTTCCAGTTAAAATGAGACACACTGTATGTGAGAATAACTTTAAATTTGGAAATTGGTGTGCCAAAACGGCACTTTCCGTGGGTCGATTGAATCCAAAATTTATTCAGCTCTTCGACGTGTACTACAATCCCCATGTGCAAAATTTCAGCCAAATCGGTTCAGGGGCTTGGGCTGTACCGCGATTTTAAAGTCCGATAAAAATCTCGATATTTTCAGTTTTTGGTCAAAAGGGCACTGACAGTGACTATTTCCGAGAAAAATATAGCGGAAACCATCGTTTTCGTTTAATTCCAGGCGTACCACCTGGGTAACTGCGAGGACGTCAGACTCTTCTGCAACGGCTACTACCCCGAAATCGTGGTGATGGACCCCTTCAGCTTGGAGATCTTGTTCGTGCTGTCGTCCAAGCAGAATCCCGACTGGATAAGTGCCCTTCATGTAAACGAATTCGCAAAAACGCCCCTCACAAAATCACGGAGCATTTTTTTTAAGGTCCTGCGTCCGGCTAAGCGCAAAGACGACATCGTGCTCGCCCTGACCACCACGGGGATGGTGAAAGTGTGGGCCCTCCTCGGGCACGAGAACAAGCACTCGGAGCCCCTCTACGAGTGCGAGAGCAAGCAAATCAGGACCCTGAACGCCGTGTGCATACAGTGCTGTCCCCAGAACCAGAGGACGGTGCTCGTCGTCTGCAGCAAGTACTGGCAGGTAGGGATATGAAAGTGTTATATTACAAAAATGCAACTTCTAACCCCACTTTAAGTGTTGTTTTACAAAAAATTTTATTTCTAACCTCACTTTTGAATTTTGACGGCAAGTACTGGCAGGTAGGGATGTGAAAGTGTTGTGTTACAAAAAATAACTTCTAACCTCCCTTTTATTTGTTGACGTTTGGTAAAGAAGGGATAGTGCAGATTAGAGTACAAGGTAGAATGTCTAATGAAGACTGACAAGTACTGGCAGATAGAGATCTAAAAGTGATATATAGGGCACGGGCATCACTTATGCAACCCTGCAACACAATCAGCTGCTTGGAGAACAAACATCACATTTAAGTGCATGGAGTACATGCGTTTTTCTCCAATTTTCCGTAGTTTTGCGGTGTAAAGTGTGTTTAAACAGTGGTTTGTCTCTTTAGAATGCGATTTTGTAGATATTTAGTTATTCGGAACGGCTGTGCAGTGTAAATAAACCTAGTGAAATCTATTTGTTGTTAGTGAAGTGTGGTGGACAATGGAAAAAAACACAATTCAGTGAACATTTTGTCACTTGGGATGAAAATACAAGATACCAATATTTAGATAAAGAGTCGGTAATAAATTTCGGACACCCCTATGTAAAAAAAGACAACGGATTCTCCATCGATTCAACAAAATTCCCAAAAGTGACTTATATAGACATTGTATAGTTGGTTTTAAAAGAAAGTGTTTATTCAATGGACAGATTTGAAGCTACAAAAGTCTTGAAAGTAATAACATTGCAATAATTAGTACCTACTTGTGTGGCTGGGTCAAGAAAATTGGTTGTGTAACATGTCGTAACAATAAATAAATTTCTCGTTATTGGTCAGGTACCTAATTTTTCTTTATAACCACGTTTTGTCGGCCCTCTTAATGGCCTTTGTCCATTCCTCTAACTTTTTAATAGACAAGGGACATTTTTCTATTGTGTTAATCTATACTTCGATGGTATTCGATACCAATGTGCCACAATTACCTAATAACCGAGTAAAATGTTGGTATGTTTGTTTGTTTGCTAAAAGTTCTTGAAAATTATAATTAAAAACTCACCATTTATAAAAAGGAAAGGCAATTAATTTTCAAGGAATGCAGTCTTGATGGGTAAGTACCCAATTGCACTATCTTGTAATTTATTAAAAACCGAGAAAACTATTCGAAAAAAACGCTGCTATAACATCAACTGATCTAACAGTTTCTGTAATTAAGGAAAATAGAGCACTTTATAGTCGGAAAACTTAAAAAAGGCGTAAAAACCTACTTGACTCCATGCATTCAAATGTAATGTTTGTTCTCCAAGCAGCTGATTGTGTTGCGTGGTTGCATAAGTAATGCCCGCGCCCTACTTCTAACCTCACTTTTATCTTTTGACGTTTGGTAAAGTAGGTATAGTGCAGATTAGAGTACAGGATAGAATATCTAATGAAGATTGGCAAGTACTGGCTGATAGGGATTTAAAAGTGTTATACACTTGTGTTTCAGAATGGATGTCGCGGCCTGATATTTTTAAAAGTATGAGAGTTACCGATTTCAAATTTTTCAGACGTCAATGGTAGACAAACACCGCTTTACGGAAGGAAATACAGTATTTTTTCCACTTCCGGTTCAATCGGAAATGAGCCAAATTTAATTTTTTTAAATAGAAACCTGTTTTTTGACGGATTAGGAATCAACTAATTTTTCTGAGTAATAGCATGCATCATACTTGACCGGAAGTGCAGTCACGGCCACCCTAGATTTTCAAAAACATCAAGAAAATCGGTGAAAAATTGAAATTTTTGAAAAAGCAAGATCTAATTTTTCGTTGCAGATTCAACTGTGCAATTACATATTTCATTTTCTTAATTCATTTTTCGATTTTCACAAATAATGGAAAATCAAAAAATATAGGAAATCTAATAAGAAATAAGTGAAAGGTAATTGCACAGTTGCATTTGTATCAAAAAAATTGAGTTGACGTTGGGGGGGCATTTCACACCCCAAAAATTTGTACACCACTGCCGAATTTTCAGGGCACTGCCGTAAATTTGTACACCACTGCCGACTGTGAAGTCCCCCGGCTGTCGAATTTGCTCAGGTTTTGCAACCACTGCCTAACATTTCCCACTAACACTGCCGAAAATTTGTACACCACTGCCGACTGTGAAATCCCCCGCAGTTGACGTGCTTTTGCATTTTTCGGTAATTTAATTTTTCACGGATTTGTTCGATGTGGCCGTGCCGTGGCTGTATTTCCGGTCATGTGCGACACATGTTTCCGACTCAGAAAAAATCGTAGAGCCCGAATCCGTTGAGAAAAATGTAGGTTTCTAATTGAGAAAACAATACTAGAGTAATTTCCGGTTAAACCGGAAGTTTGAAAAATCATCTACTAACTTCCCTAATTCGGTATTCCCCTGCCATTGACGTGCGCAAAATTTCAAATCGGTAACTTTCATACTTTTCAAGATATCAAGCCGCGACACCCATTCTGAAACACCCGGTACCTATTAGAACATGTGAACTTCTATCCTCACTTTTATCTTTTGACGTTTGGTAAAGTAGGTGTAGGGTAGAATTTGTTAACATAATTTGTGAAGAATACATTTCTACCTATGTGCCAAAGAGTTAAAACGCTTCGTTATTACGTTTAATGTCTAAATAAAACGCTATAAATTATCTGGAGGTCTAAAAAGTAAAAGGAATCTCTATAAGAAAAATTCCAATGAATTGCTCTTTTTGTAATGTTACAATACTGTAACGTAACGAAAAATATGTTACATAGGTGTACGACGCGGGCGACTTCAGCATCCTCTGCTCCTACCTGGCCCCCAGGGGGGAGCGCTGGATGTCAGGCGATTTCCTCTCCTCGGACAGGATCATCGTTTGGTCCGACGCCGGTAAAGGGTACCTGTATAAGCTGCCAGCCAAGTAAGAAACATTCCAATAAAACTCTTTTTCATAATCCCGTGCGAAAAATGTTATTTTTCCCACTAATCTCAGTTAGGAAATGCATCATATTTCCGCATTAGTGCGAAACGAAATTAATCTAAAGAAAACTCTTAATTTCTATTTTATTTATGGTACATCCTTTTAAAATTATTCCGGCGCTCGATTCTTGATCCGACTTTACAGCGTCATGTTCTTGATTAATTTGTAGACTGCAGCCTGTCTTGCCAACTTTTGATGCCTTTTTAAGGTTAAAATGTCTGCACCTGTGATAGATAGATAGATAACTTTATTCCTACCTTTCGGTTTGTAATGGACCCTGCCCTTTTACATACTAATTCAATACATATTTACATGTTTTGGTCCAGTTTTCTTTTTTTTTTGTCTTCTTCGGCAACTTCTTTCTCTCTCGGTTGTCTTCTGTTTTCTCTTCTCCCCCTCTTCTTTCTCTCGCTCTCTCAACTTCCTTCATCCATTCTATTCCCTCTCCCCATTCGTTCAGAATACTCTTTCTCTTCCTTTCCTCCTCTCTCATTCCCACACACTCGTTCAGCCGGTGATCTATTGTCTCTCTCTCCTCTCCACATACTCTGCACTTTCTCTCTTCTCTTTCTTCCTTCAGCCAGAACTTGTTTTCCCTCTCCTCATTCCCGCATCTGAATCTCGCTATCATTCTTTTTTCTTTTCCACTCTCCCTCTCCAAGTAACTTGGTAACTCTTCACTTATTATATTCTCATATTTTCCGTTGTATCTTGATTCTCTGATTTTTGTTCTTCTTTCCTGTACATCTATGTCTCTATCTCTTTCCCACATCGTTCCATTCATCCATCTCCCCTGTTCCCTGCGTCATGTCTGCACCTGTGTCAGCCAATAAAGATGTAGAATTCCGTTTGAAGCAGTGTTTTCTAGTTGTAGATAAGAAGCAATGTTCTTAGGCGTACTGCCGAATGTATTTATACCAACAGGCTGCCTTGTAGCATTTTCCATTCCTGTATGCCAAGAAAAATCTGCTCGATTCAAGTTTCTCAGGCCTTGATCTGACATATTTTCTAATAATTTCCACCATATTCAGTCCTTCGATGTTTCTGGTAGTTACGAAGAACTCTCGTGGGAATTTTGTTTTGGTAGTCTTTAGTTTGAAGTAGAAAACGCTACCTTCGTCTTTGACCTCCTCGGCACAGAGGTTTGTGAGCTCCTCCCTGCAGCAGGCGTCCCCTAATCCAACAATTAGCGCTACCTGAAAGCAGCAAGTAATTAGTATACCCAAGTATGGAAACTAGGGATGGGCGATTCCCGGGAATTTATGTCTTAAGAAAAATTGCCGATATTTTCCCAGAAATTTTCAAATACGTATAGTAGGCCGAGATAACACATCTTGTCTTCATGATTTTTTCTAGAACGGACACAATCTATTTAAATTTCTTTTGAATTTTCTTGTTAATTCAAGCCATAATTGTCAAATTTTTAGTGCCGTATTTTGATTTATTAGCCTTAAAACACGTTGTCATGGGCGATGTGCTTCTATGGAACGGCGTGCTTTATAGCAAACATAAGAAGCTAATTCAAATTCACCATAGAAACAGTATAAGATGTTAGTATTAATTGTCTCTGGTATTAGTACTAATAACGTTTCAATTTAGTGCAGACATCAAAGCATGTCAACGTTTTTGACACAACCCCTAACTAATTTTCGTCATGAGTCACCCCGGGCACCACCAACTGCAATTAGAAGTTTTAAAAATGTCACTAGTGTACAGGGTATTGCCAATTTCATTGTCCACTATTGGGATCTTGGAAACTATAAGAGTTAGAAGATCGGTTAAATTAGATAAAAGTTGCTCTTTTTTAAGGTGATTTAGAATCTGTAAAGAATTTTTCCATATCTTGATTCGTTGCTGAATTATTCCGAAAAGACTGAACATAGACATTCTAAAGAAAAATTCATAGCTCCCTAACAGTTGATGCTATTTAAATCAAACTTGGAACGTTTATATTTTTGACAATCTGTGATTTCAATAGCAGTGAGAAAAACTTTCTAGGCTTTCTAGATTTTGAGTTACGACAGTCAACTTTTCTTTTTCTTATGGGCTTGGGATTGGGTTTTAACACCTTTAGGCACACAAAAAAATCGGCTTTTCAAAAATGTAACCACTCGGGGCCTTTTGAAATAAAAAATCCAAAGCTTGAGTCACACGATGCCAAGACGTGTTTTATTATCGTTCAATTCAATTCATGTCATAAGAATTTGAAAAAGTCAGTGTACTTTTTTACAGTTGTTTTTTTCCTAAATTTAGGCTGATTGTACAAAAAGTTCAAGTTAGTTACATTAAAAAAGCTAATTTTTTTGTGCATCCAGTGGTGTTAAAATCCAATATGGCGACCATAAGAAAAAGAAAAGTTGACTGTTACCCAAAATCTAGGAGGCCTAGAAAATTTCTGTTAATGCCATTGAATTGGCAGCTGTCAAAAATATAAAAGTCCCAAGTTTCATTTGCCTAGAATTTTTTCAGGATAACTCAGTAACGAATCAAGATATACCTAGTAGAATTCTTCGCAGATTGCAGATTCTTAATCACCCTCAAAAAACGCAACTTTTTTCTAATTTAACCGTTTTTCTGACTCTAATGGTTTCCGAGATCCCAATAGTGGGCAATGAAATTAGCAACACCCTGTATATAGTATACTTTTGTTTCTATTATATTGAATAAATGCAATGATACTTCTGAAATGGGATATACAAATGGGTTCTTCTTACGGCCCATGATTTTGATTCAGTTTTCTTTAGGCGCGGAAACGGGCTAAAAACAAGCGCGCACGTGCATTTAATTAATGTTGAGTTGGCACCACACTGCGCATAAAAATTTAGAAAACCGTGCCGCGTCGGCGCATTTGACGGCGGTATATTATATTAAAATTTAAAATGCGCGAATGTTCCCGGAAATATTGCCCAAAAAGCTTCCCGGAAAGTTTCGTTTTAGGGATAGATTTCTGCCCGGAAAGTTTCCAATTTTCCCAATATTTCCTTGCATTTTATTAATATTGACATGACACCACATTGACACTGCGCATAAAAATTTAGAAAACAGCGCCGCGTCAGCGCATTTAACGGCGGTATAGTATATTAAAATGCGGGAATGTTCCCGGAAATATTGCCCAAAAAGTTTCTTTTAAGAAAAGCCACCAGGTTGCAGTACTTACTAATATCAACATTTTTCTTCATGGAAATTACAGTACGCAGCATAGAATAATTGCTCCATAGCGTCGATGATTCCTGAAGCTTAAATTTTTGCTCAAAATACGCCAGAATAACCTTCTCATTAGTAATATTCTTGACGTGCTTCTCCTCACACCATTTTTCATAAAGATCGTAAGCTAGCTCATATTTACCACGCGATTTTTCCGGTAAGAGTGATGACTTCACACCGGCTGCCGCTTCCTCAATCCGATGGAATACTGTTGGAGTCACTCATTGTGGCCGAACATGGTCTAATCGGGTTCAAGTTTAACTTTTAGAGTACAAAACAGGCACAAAAGCACACCGAATTGCAAACTGATTGATGAAGTTTTGCTTATTTTTTACAATCACCACAGTAACAGACAAACGAAAAAACTTTGTTGTAAAACGATTTTCGGTATACAGGGTGTCCCAACGGTGAGACAAAGTCCATTTATGTCCACGTCATTAATAATATCGAAAATCGGTAACAGTATACAAGTTAGTGAAATGGTTAAAATTCGTACCTCTTATACAAATTTGGTATCAAACTGTAGGGAATAACGTAAGGAATCCATTTCTAGAGGTGGAGCGAAGGAAATTGCGAGTTTGCATATTAAGTGTGTACCTTAAAGCATTTCACGGTCTTCTATATAATTACCAATCGTAAAAGTATACAAGTTGGTGAAACGGTTAAAATTCGTACCTCTTATACAAATTTGGTATCAAACTGTAGGGAATAACGTAAGGAATTCATTTCTAGAGGTGGAGCGTAGAAATACTTAATTTTTGCAGAAAAAACTTGGTTTATATCCACGCGAACCTATTTCCATTGTTGTCAACAATGTTTCGCCATGGAAATAGGGTAACGAGCATCCCGGCCAGACCTTACCTAAAAATTTAGTTTACTTTAAATAATCAAAATACTTTACCACAGCCAGGTTTCGTCACAATTGCATTTCTATTGCTTTAAATTGATTATTAGCCGCTGAAAATAATACGTCCGCGTTTGGAGTAACTAACAATAATCCAGAAGGGGAAGGGAGCATTCAAGAAGGGCAAAGGGAGAGTATTCAAGAAGGGGAAGGGATCATCCAAGAAGGGGAAGGGAGTATTCAAGAAGGGAAAGGGAGCATTCAAGAGGGGCAAGGGAGAGCATTCAAGAAGGAGAAGGGAACATTCAAGAAGGGGAAGGGAACATTCAAGAAGGGGAAGGAAACATTCAAGAAGGGGAAGGGAGCGTTCAAGAAGGAGAAGGGAGCATTCAAGAAGGGGAAGGGAGCATTCGAGAAGGGGAAGGGAGCATTCAAGAAGGGAAAGGGAGCTTTCAAGAAGGGCAAGGGAGAGCATTCAAGAAGGGGAAGGGAGCAATCAAGAAAGGGAAGGGAGCATTCAAGATTTGGCGCGTTGGGTCGTCGTAAAATCAAGCCAGTGTCAGTATGAGGATAAACAACAGTTTATCGACTATGTACTCGCTTTCGGCTCCGCCGAAAGCTCGTATCAAAATTAACGGCCTGCCCTCATGCCGGCATAATAAGGGAACCAGATTATAAGGCGAAACCTGGCTGTGGTAAAGTATTTTGATTATTTTAATAAATTTTAGTAAACTAAATTTTGAACTAGTAAATGGCGATTTTTTTAAGCCAACTTTTTTCTGCAAAAATTAAGTATTTCTACGCTCCACCTCTAGAAATGGATTCCTTACGTTATTCCCTACAGTTTGATACCAAATTTGTGTAAGAGGTACGAATTTTAACCATTTCACCAACTTGTATACTTTTACGCGAAAATCTGTGTACGCCAACCGTTAGTGACTGAAAATGTGCATAATCCAAAATTATTATGAACTCACGTTTGCGGCTTGTGTAGGGGGGGCAGCACAAAATTATATTTTGTTAAATGGAACACCCCATATATCAATGCATTTTTGGTTTCTACGTGTCATTCTTTGTCAGGTGTGCCCCATACTTAAATTCAATCGTTTTTGAGCTATTTAATAAAATGTGTATAATTTGGCAAAAACAACTCTTCAGTCAAAAATTCATATTTTGGGAGCCTTGAAGTTTTTCTCCCAATTTATGGCACATCCTAAAGAAGGGTGGCGACACCTGATGACACACTTTAATGTCAAATGTCATGAACAGCGTATCCCCGATAAATTATCAAATTAACAGAAATTAAAAAGACACAATTTCTAAAATTTTAAATTTAATGACCTTGAATTTATTTCTCCCACTTTTAGAGAAGTAAATTCTAGGTCGACTTTCTTAACAAATACCTATACCTAAATAGCATGTTTTTCAAATTATCACTAGTGTTAGGTCTGTGTTGTGGTTTTATTCGTTTCCGAGTTACTGATAAGAGTAACAGAACAAGTGAGTGTCTTTAAAACGATAAATTCTACAGTGTATAACAACGTATAATACAAAATAATACGGCTAACGGATGTTTGCAAGATCTTTTTAACAAAAACCGTGTGAAGCAATTTGCAATAGGGAAAAACAGTTATTAACTCCAGACGGATTAAGCTATAAACCCAAAAATTTTAAGTAACTTGGAAAGGATGCCATTTAAGTATAGGGAGTTAAGAAAGTTGACCTAGAAAATTTCAAGGTCTTTTCATTTGAAATTTTTGAGATTTTGTGTTTTCAATTTCTGTTAATTTGAAATTTTACAGGGGAAGAGAAAAACTTCAAGGCTTTGAAAATATTAATTTTTAACTGAAGTCTTGTTTTTGCCAAATTCTACACATTTTATTAAATAGCTCAAAAACTATTAAATTTAAGTATGGGGCACACCTGACAAAAATTACACAAAATGACACGTAGAAACCAAAAATGCATTGATATATGGGGTGTTCCACTTCACTAAATGTAATATGTTGCCATGCTCGTTGCCATGACATTTCGTTTGACAGAAAATTTTTCGCTGGAAAACCGTCCTGCTTTTCTTTCACTCGTGGTGTTTTTCAGTTCAAGATCATGGTGATTGGTCGACTGTCTAGAAATTCTGACGTTTGATTCGTTTGAAATTCTTGAGTTGTTTAATCAAAATAAAATTATGACGCTATTACCTTTGGACAAATCTGAGGGCAAAACTGCTGCCCGAAGACATACAGAACAGAGCTTATAGACACATGAGCCACGACGATCCGCATTACTAAAGTTTTCATGCAGAATATCTAAAGCATACCTAATTTTTTGTTCCAATAATTCGCCAAGTTTAGACCAGCCAAAACATTTAGTTTTGAATTTTTCGAACGGGATTATGAAAAATCTTGTATGTAACACGTGGGAAAACGCATCATTTCCTTACGCGTGTGCATATTGCAGAACGAGGCGGTAATGATGTATTTTTCCCACTCGTTACATAAATAGCTATTTTTACGGTGCGTCGGTTTCGTACTTTTCTCATCTGCGATTTTTTGCACTTTGAGTTGATTTTGCGTTTTTTTGTGCACCTCACACCGTTTGCTCAGGTATTAAATTATTAATGATGTTTCTTTTTGTTTTTTCATCGGGGAAAACAGCAAACTTCGCGGCAAGAATGTCACAAATAGGTTAGAGGATCATTCGTTTTATGTGGTTTTTATTTGTTGCTTTGCAGACTTGCATTCGTTGTGTTGGACGATGCAAGATGTCGCTTGCTTCGGCTTGTACCTCCTTGCGTGTTTGACGTTTTTGAAGTGGCGCCATCTGTCGTCGTATAAAATTTAACGTTTGAGATGGCACCACCTATCATAATATAAAACTCGACGTTTGAGGTGGCGCCAGATGTCCTATTATAAAATGGGTGCTTTCCATTACTTGATACAAGTCGCCTTGCGTCGACTCCAACTGACATTTCTGCTCTCCATTAGTTTGGAATCGCCGTGTGTCTAAAGCGCAATTCGACTCCCGTCGACTCTCATCCGGAGTATGAAACACTCCACTAAGGAAGACGCACTCCGTCAAAAAAAAAGTACCCACTTTTTAATTTTAATTCGGGTTCCGCAGTTTCGACCAGATGTCGCGGCTAGAGATGTGAGCTTGAAAAGTTTCAGTTGAAAAGTTTCAAAAACTTTTCATTTCATTGAAAAGTTTCAGCCTATGTTGAAACTTTTCACTTTTTCTTGAAAAGTTGTTGAAAGTATCAATGCGGTAATAATGAACTTCCACCGACAGCGCCGCGAATTTTAGTCGTTCTAAGTATTATCAGTACCCATTGAGCACTGGAAACAGTGAAATGAAGTGAAATACTACTTAAAAGACGGAAACAACGATGAATTTTAATGTTTAATGCTTTTATTTTAACTTATTAACTTGTTTACCTATACACTTACTATTTTTGTCATTTAATATTATATTATGTTCCCTATTCAGCTGTTGTAGATTTATTTAATTCTCCAGAATACTTTATACTACCGTAGGACAACTTTTCATTTTTTTTGAAACTTTTCAAAATTTCATGAAAGGTTTCATGAAAAGTTTCAACAAATGTACTTTTCATGAAAACTCACATCTCTAGTCGCGGTGTTCGTATACGATTAAGGAATGAAAATATAAAATTTTTTATTTCGCGAAAAAAAGCTCTTTAATACGAGCGTAAGTGGAAAAGAATTAGATAAAATACGCAGCAAATCGATGGATTTGATTACTTTCACATTACTTCTATCTTTATCTAGAAAATCATCGTACAACATTTCAAAGAAAAATTACAATTTCGTGACAAATTTGGAAAAATACATAGGACAGCTGCGTGCCATAACATTACTCTGCCTCTACGAACTTGATTTCTTCTTGCATCAACCAATTTTGACTCATAATGGTAAATAATATCTTCCTCCTGCTTCCTCCATAAAATGTAGGTAGCCCGCACCACAGACCTCACCATTATTAGACATAAACAGACCTATCTGCCCCTGATTTAGCCAGCAGCCATTTGTTAATTGACCAGAATCTTCCTAATAACAAAAGTTACTGTGAATTGGTCGCCTCTTAAGAAAATTATTGCTTTTTACTTTTGATGTCTTATGACGTGACATTTCTCACATTTCCCTCAAGGAATTTCTTTCCAGAGGCATAGAATATCGTTTGCTTGTCGCTATTCTAAGTTGTTCTTTAATAAACAGTCAAAAAACCCATGAAAGCTAATAAAACTTGTAATAATTCGCTTTAGACCGAACGTTAATGTCAGAATGACAACCTCGCTGTCGCCGATTGCCCCACCTAATTATTATTGGAGAATCACTCAAAAAGAGGGACGAAAATTTCCCAATTTGCGGCATGAGTTCGGCTTCCTTAGTGGAGTGTTTCATAATCCGGAGGTGAGTTACAGGAAGTTAAACGAGAGTGGGGGAACGGTTTAAATGGCGGAATGGTGGTTGTTTATGGAATTGTGTTCACTTGTGTCTACCCGAGTCGACACAAAAGTAATTTAATGGAAAGCACCCAATATTGACCTTTAAAGTGGCGCCATTTGCCGTAATATAAAATTTGACGTATGAGGTGGCGTCATCTGTTGTTAAACTGTAAAGCCGCTGAAAGGACACCGCACACATCTTATGCATTTTTAAAGACCAGTTAATCTTCTTAATTTTTATATCGTTAGGTAGGTCTTTAAATTATGAACAATTCATATCATTGCGCCAACTTCCCAGGAGCAATAGTTTGAACGCTATGAATTAATATGTAACCAAAACTCTTATGGGAATTTGCGCGGGCGGCTAAAACAAACACGCCGTTGTTTATGACCCCTAATTGGTCATCATGAAGCAATATGCACCCTGCGCGCCAGGTGGTCTGTTTGGCACGTTGCTTTCTCTTGTTACAAAGAAATCTGGCTGGACAAATGCATATTTGCTTATTTAATTTTTTCAATGTATGTACCTATACATATTGATAAATTAAGTTAAAGTTGACTCAAAGGTGTCGTGAACTCGTTGCTGGCGGTGACGTCATTGGTGCAAGCATCGAAGCGTGGAGTAGCGCAACCTGAGGTTTTTAACAATATTGTTGGGGTTTGTTACGGCTCGATTTGAACAGATCGTTCTAATTTAATATTAAAATATACAATATAAATAACAAATAATTATTTTAGGCACTTTTAGACTATAGACATTTTTTACCTACTTGCGTTTTGAAAAGTTGGATTTTACACAATTAGGTAAAATGTTGTACGGAATTCGTTATGAAAAGCCTAAATTGTTTGACTCGCATAATGTTGCAAAACTCGTCAAACAATATAGGACTTTTCATAACTAATTACGTAAATAACTATTAGAACATTAACACGCCCTAGTATTTAAACCGATTTACTCGTGTAGGAAAAAAATGCATTATTTTGCACTTATTTTTTTAGAATTTGATAATATTCACCTGTTTACTTGTCGAATCGATGGAACATACTATCAACTAACTCCTTCAGTCCTTCCTCTGCCTTCTCGCGTAATTATTATATGCTCGTTCTTGTAATGGTTGCTTCTTGTCTTTGTCGTTATCAGTTCCATTTAATATTGTATCGAAGGAACAACATCTTTCTTTAAAAAAATAGTTACGTTTTACCACCAAGTACCTAATTCTTGTTTCGACAATGAAGTTTTCTCGAAATCGTTGTCTCTGCACTCTGCAGTGAGCCGCCCATTTTCGAGTGTTCTTTGCGCGGGAACGAAATTTGATCTTTTAATTTTATCCAACCACTGTTTGGAAACTTTCCGATGCTTGTTCTTATCGGGAAAAGCAAAAAAAACTATATTACCTGGATTTTTCGTTATTACTGCCACCGTAATCACAGCACTGGGGCATTTCCATCGATTTATTATGATCAAGACAGTGCAATTCTTACGCAGCGCTTGCAGTGGCTTGCACCAATGACGTCACAGATCGAATTTTTCCACATTCAGAGGCTTATAACTCATTTATTACTAATCGTATTTAAATTCTACTTGCAGCGTAAGAATCGTAATTTTTTACAGAATTTTTTGATAAAAAGTTGCCCAACGAGTTCACGACACCTTTAATTAAATTTTTTTGAGCCATACAAAACAAACTTTATTTAGCACATATTAGTGGTTTTTATTATAAGAGCATATTTGCATATGTAAGTGCTGCATTTTTTGGTCACTTTTGAGATTGATTCGACATAAGGTGCAATAACAAAATTACATTTCCGGGAATTTTTAGAATCTTAAATCAATTACCTGTTGCAATACCCTTATCGACAGATCGACTCTAGAGGATTAAGGATTATTGTTATTCTTCATGAGTCACTCCCATTAGGCACCTAATCCCCATCGCTAACCCACCCCAATTTCTAAACTATATTTAAACATAAACAATTATTTTACAATGAAATGCGTAGTGGGGTATTAGGTATAAATTACCCGGGTGGTAGTTTTTCAAATCATTAGTTTTCTATTCCATATCGTTGTGAGGCATTCCAATTTTTATTGTGATTTTCAACTGCGAATTTTGATTTCCCCTGAAAATGGAGTGCTATGTTTGTGGACGACGAGGCCAAGCCAGAGGAATGCGTCGCTTGGAGCGTGAAAACGCTTTGCCAGAAATTCAAGAAGCTGCATTTGTGCGTCGTTTAAACAATAATTTAGCAGAAAGGGAATTTGGTCCAGAGGAATGCATCCATCGCCACTGTTTTAGAAATATTAAATTAAATTATAATGTAGGTATTCACCTGCACCTTTTAAGTTAAATGGCTGCTTGGACAGAGATTAAGAGAGATTATTTTTGAATAGGTTCGAGTTTTTAACTTTGTGACTTATTTTTATTTACCGAAATATACCTAATATAAAAATAATGCAGGTATCCGTCTGCACAATAATCTTTAGAGATTTCTTTCTAACAATAGAAAGTAACGCACCAAGCAGACCACCTGGCGCGGCAGGGTGCGTATTGCTTCATGATGAGCAATTAGGGGTCATAAACAACGGCGTGTTTGTTTTAGCCGCCCGTGCAAATTCCCATAAGACTTTTGGTGACATATTAATTCATAGCGCTCAAACTATTGCTCCTGGGAAGTTGGCGCAATGATATGAATTGTTCATAATTTAAAGACCTATCCAACGATATAAAAATTAAGAAAATTAACTGGTCTTTAAAAATGCATAAGATGTGTGCGGTGTCCTTTATAATGTTTTGTTTTCATTGTTCAAATCAAACATTGCTGCCAACTTAACGGAAATAACAAATTTTTCGCCAAACTTTTCACATACAGGGTGTCCTGTAATTAGCCTGCAATATTTTACCAGTGCGTTCTACGATCAAAATTAGGACTAAAAGTTTAGTAAAAATTTTTCGAAAAATCGATTCTAAGGGAGCTAGGGCCCCTCAAATTGGGAAAAAAATTGTTATTTCTTCAATTTCAGAAAAACGGCTTACGATAGGGTCACGAAATTTTTAACTTAGTCATAGATTTTTGTGCTGAACAAGACTAATGTAATGGTTTTTGGCAAAAGCTTCAGTGGCGTGCGTGAGTGGAGGGGTCGCGGACATTTTTGTATCGAACTTTTTTGTACGACACCTTGGGTCAATTGTGAGCTAAAATTTGAATTCTCCGTACATTGTTACGTAAAAAAGGTGTTCTAATTGAAACTCGATAGCTCAAGCCGTTTTCGGGGAAAATCGATTTGTAAGTTCAATTTCGTGGTATAAAAGTGGGTAACTATGGCACTCAAAATACCTAAAATTATCAGATGCTGCGTGATCAGCAAAAAACAAACAAGTTTAACTAACTTGCATCTCATATGCTTGAAATTCCAAAGAAAATCACAACTCATCATACTCTATCCCATCAATTTTGCACATTTTCGGCGTGAAAAAAGAACTTCAAATCGATTTTCCTCAAAAACGGCCTGAGCTATCGAGTTTCAACTAGAGCACCTTTTTTACGTAAAAATGTACAAGGAATGCAAATTTGTGTTCATAATTGACCCAAGATGTCGTACAAAAAAGTTCGATAAAAAAATGTCCGCGGCCCCTCCACTCACGCACGTCCCTGAAACTTTTGCCAAAAACCATTACATCAGTCTTGTTCAGCACAAAAATTTACGACGAAGTTCAAAATTTCGTGACCCTATCGTAAGCTGTTCCTCAGAAATTGAACAAATAACAATTTTCTTGTACTCCCTTTGACGGGCCCTAGCTCCATTAGGACGGATTTTTCGAAAAATGTTTGCTAAACTTTTAGTCCTAATTTTAATCGCAGAACGCACTGGTAAAATATTGCAGCTTAATTACGGGACACCCTGTATAACTCTGAACTCGAAAATGAAACTTGGCAAAAATGATTTTCCTCTCGGAGCGAAGTAATTTAGGTCTATTTCTGGTCGGCAGCACTGATGTGTACGGGTCGATTCAAAAGTAACCGCGAGGTGGTCATCTCTGCACGCTGTTTGTGTTGCGCTTTTCACGTTTGTGTTCACGATTCGCATGTTCTCCTATTTTTCCATTTTCATCAACTAATCTCTTTAAAAGCTGTATATACGAAGTTTCTCCTCTGAATGCTTCCTGTGACTGTGTCTAACTTCTCTCAAATTGTCCGCTGGACTGAAAAAAAAATTCGATCTTGTAGTAGCATTCCCGATAACAAGAACTTCCACACGCCGAGCATAGAGAGCGACAGCCCCTTCCTCTACTGCCTTCTCAGCCAACCAGACAGCAAGGTAACCCCCCCACCGCGATTTCTTTGTTTTAATTGTCAAAACGACAGCCGTTGTCGTGTCCTCCCGCGATGCGATGCGTCACCACCCACAGGCAGGACAGGGAGTATCGCTATCTGCTGAGGGGAGACTCGGAGGGGTACGTCTTAGCTTGGAGCATACCCGACATTTCCCCCGCTCAGCTGCACGAGATCCAGAGCCAGAAGCCGCCTCAGCCGGTAAAGATGACGGCTACGTTGACGACAAGTCTGACGGAGGCATGGGGTAGCATGAATCCCAGTCCCGTGGGAATCCTGGATCAGCTGGAGAGGCAGGAGGGGCAAGGTAGGGGTGGTTTGGGGAGTGAATAAAAAAGTATAGGGGGCGTTTCAGCTGTCAAACTGACGGCGAGTATATACCTGCCAATGCAGAGCAGGCTGGTGGTCGGGAGGGAGGATGGGACTATTATTATCGTGCCGGCCACTCAGACAGTGATGCTGCAGTTGCTCCACGGGAATCACCAGCAGTTTCACGGTAAGTACGATTCTTAACAAAGATAAGTTGACGATTTTGATCCTAACCTTAAAAAGTTTAGTTTTATTTATTTTGCCAAGTTCGGAGCACCTGAAAAGTGTTACAGGCTTCAAGTGCTATTAGGGTGACGCAGGTTCGCCATCTCTGTCGGGCTAAGTTAAGGTTGTTACCATTGTAACAAAGAGGGGGTATACATGTAACACAATGAATTGTGTTCACTAATATACTCCTCGTTTGTGTGTGGGAGGTTCAGCCTTGGGTGTGTCAGCTAGATGTTAGCTATGAGACTCTTATAAGAAAAACGCGCCACCTGGTTTGAGACTACGCCGACGACACCATAAACCAGGAAAGTTTAACAAGGCTACCGGTCTAGAATTATCTTGGGTAGGTCAGAATTATTTTTTAAAGTACAGAACAAACACAACTCTACTAAAATTATCTATTTACAAAATATCACAGATTATTTGCTAGGTGTAGTTGTTACCTAACTCGAAATCTACCTACGTGATCATTCGATGTAAAATTAACTATTACTTTAGTTCATGGCCACTCGCTGACACTAGATGGTGAGTCATAAAATTGTTATTTAATCCCCAACCCCGAAGACAGCTGTTTTCAGGTTAGATATTGCAAAGGTCGTTGACTGGTGCCAACTTATCACCTGAATTAACGATATGTGGGTTCGGTTGACCGATTAAATTGATATTTAAGTTATGATCACGTAAGGCATCATGTTGTAACAGTAAAATAAAATGTAACTTGAAACACGGGTACAGTCGAACTCGTGAACTCGAAGGTTCAAATATGCTTGGTTATTTGATAGGTTTTATAGCTTATCTGCAGTCTTGTTCTGGTGCATCCTCTCGACTCAGGCTCCCCGATATGATGCCAACCCTACAGGTACCACACCACCAACGGAAGCGAAACGGTCTTCGATGACACAGTCACAAGGCTCAGAGGTTGCTCTCGAATCCTATCCGATCAGCTGACTCTCGAAGAAAGGAAAGACCAGTTGGAAAAATGTGGCAAACCAAGGTGTAAACCGGTGGGAAATTGGTGAATGCTCCCCAGGATAAATCAGTGGAAAATGTTCCCGTTATGAACCGGTGGAAAATGGCTCCCGGTATAAACCAGTGGAAAATACTCCCGGTATAAACCGCCCTAATATAAAAAATCTTAGCACCTCGTGTCGTTAATTTGCAAACTCACCTTCAACAAGAAGAGCGTTTATGTAAAATGGACCACTACTGCACACGCAAAGTGTCCAACCTTTTACTAGCTGCTGTGGCCTTTTTGAGCTGGTTATTTTACACAAAACGTGCGACGAAGTTTTAATACAATAACATAATGTAACATAATGTAACGATTTAATCGATAGCAATTCTTCAATTTGTCAATATTAAGGTCTTGAAACGCAACACAGTAACTGTAAATAGACAATTAAATGAACATTGCAGTTTTCTGGAATTTGCACATTGAAATCTTGCTTTGTTTGGCTTCAGTGGGAGGCGTTAACTATAACCATACACAACAAAGATGGCGGTTCTACGTCATCGCTAATATCGCGTATTCAACACTCCTTTATAATATGACCTTCTTACAGTTTTTGGCCCGATAGTCGCTTTTTTTACATCTGTAATAAACAACTTTGTCCTTGGCCTGATCAGGAGATAGAAAGTTTCTTTCAGTAGCGTACACAGGTGACCCCAAGAATGAAGAACATGTCTATGAGTGCGAAACCAAACTGAGGCTTTACCATTTTTCAATTTCCAGGTTGGCCAACCCACCAAGTCCTCTCGGGGCACGGCGGCCGCGTCAACTGCCTCCTCTACCCCTACCGCGAGCACTCCCGCTACGACAAGAACCACCTGGTCTCAGGCGGCGTCGACTTCGCCGTCTGCCTCTGGGACCTCTACGCAGGTGCTCTCCTCCACAGGTTTTGCGTCCACGCCGGGGAAATTACTCAACTCCTCGTCCCCCCTAACAATTGCAGCGTAAGTCCAAGTATCTGCTCGAGGAAAGTATCGTCATTTTCTTCCAGACTAGGGTGCAGAAGTGCATTTGTTCGGTTGCCTCGGATCACTCGGTGACCCTACTAAGCCTAACGGAGCGGAAATGCGTTTGCTTGGCTTCCAGGCATTTGTTTCCGGTGACAACCATCAAGTGGAGGCCACTGGACGACTTCATGATCATCGGTTGCTCGGATGGTACCGTCTATGTTTGGCAAATGGAAACCGGGCATCTAGACCGCGTCTTGCAGGGTACTTCCTCTACGGGGTCTTATAGGTTTTTATCGATATTTTCGTGTAGGAATAGCGGCGGAGGAGGTGCTGTACGCTTGCGAGGAGAACGAAGCCGAGGCTGAGGTGTCATCGGAGGTGGGATTGGCGAATCCCGCCGTGCATTTCTTCAGGTACTGCAAAGTGCCTTTGCTGAATTCTAATTGGAAGTTTTAGGGGTTTGAGGCATAGAAATTTGTCGGCGATTCGCCACGCTACCCAGAGAGGGCTTCACCAGTTGCAGCAGTTAGGTGCTCACACAAATAACGACGATCCACATATGCAAAGATCCCACAATTCTCCGTTGTCGATTCAGGGCCTGCGCACCAACCCGAAAGACGCCGAAAGTCATATTTTGTTTTTTGATATTGAGGCCCTGATTATAGAGCTGTTGAGCGAGGAGTACGCTATGATGTCCCCCGGGAGTTTGGAGGCGGCTGGGTTGATCTCCCAGTCGGAATACTTGAAGGTGGCGGCGCTTACGCAAAGCGCCAGCCCAGATGCCCACAAGAAAATCGCAGGTAGGTCTTTGGAATAAAACGCACGACCAGAGTAGCTTGATCCCTGATACCTATTACAATGCACGGGTTTCGGGGATCAACGTTTTTGGTTCAGACGTATACTAACCCCATGATTAACAACGTTTTTCTCTCTCTCTCTCGCACATAAAGACTTCTTCGGAAAAGTGAAAGATAAAGCCGAGAACATGGAGCGCATCATTAAGGAAAAAGACAAACACGGTAAATTTTGCTTGCCTTTTGAGTTGTCTTGAGGTTTTTTGAGCTTTTATGTGGAAATTTTCACCCCCTCAGGTATCTTAGCGAAAATGAAAGAGAGCGCCGAGAACGTTCACACGAAAATCCAGGCTAAGGCCGAGAGCGTTCTCAAGAGCGGCGAGGGGAACAAAGGCAAGTCGCTTGGTTTTCAGCTTTTTGTTTTGAAATGTGTGCGATTCCAATTCAAAAACGGTCAAAATCGGGTACGGTGGTTCTCGGAGGAATAAGAGGGACAAACATGGGGTTTTAGTTTTTGATTAATCTTTTTTGGGGGTAGACGGAACGGACTCGAATTCTCGCTCCAACAGCAAACCCATGCTGGGACCGTTGGACACCAGCCACGGGATGGAAATCGCCCAGCTCCTGCTGTCCCTCCTTCACTCCTGGGGGTTGGACAACGACCTGGACCGCGTGTGCCAGGTGAAGCTTGGTCTGCTGCGTCCTATGGTGCCCATCTCCTTCGGGGTCCTGTCCAAGGCCAACCACATGTCCCTCTTCCTGCCCACGTGGAACAGCGCCATCCTCGTCGAGGATGACGTCCCCGAGGACCTGGCCATCTCCATCAATCTGCCTCCCGAACTCGTGAAGAGGGAGCATCTGACCAGGATCTTCACCTCGCACACCCACTGGGAGTTGAGCACGACGCTCACCAGCAACCACCTGCTGGCCATCATCGCGCTCAGCCACACCCTCATGTCCATGAGCAACGCCACCTTCGTGCCCGAGCAGGAGAGGAACCGGAAGCTCCATCGGCAGTCCACGAGGGTCAACTGGAGCAAGACGGACGAGGAGCACGAGGAGATGTACACGCAGCAGCAGGCGCAGATCAAGCAGGGATGGTCCCTCCTGGCCACACTGCACTGCGTCCTGCTGCCAGACAAGGTGGTGGAGGCGGGTGGGAGGAACTTCAAGAGGCCGCAGGTGGAGATGATGGCGAAGAGGTGGCAGCACCACTGCGTGGAGGTGAGAGAGGCGGCACAGACGCTGCTCCTGGCCGAACTGTCGAGGTAGGTGCCGTAATTATACTTTCCGCTGTAGGTATTGCCGCACCTACGCAGAAATATCAAATGTTGCGAAACATCGGTTTCGATACAAGGTACATTTTGGAAACTGTAGACCACATGTTTCGATACATCAACGGTGCCCCATGTTAATACTTATGGCGCTGCAGTACATGTTTCTTTTGGAGGGGCATTGCGTGCAGCTTTGCGTGTTTCGAAAAGTAATGGCTGAACGGGGCTGTTTTGTATGCAACATTTGAGATACTTTTGCGGCGATTTTTCGAAACTGTGTAATATAAATTAGTGCGACAATTTGCATCAAATGTGTGCGTTAAAATGGTTCCAAAAACATTTTTTTTGTGTGAGATTTTGTCTCGAAATTGTTGCTATTTTAGGGCAGTCTGATTATCGATGCAACTCGACAGAATTTTTATTGATACTGTAATGGCTATGATTTGATTTACTTTATACCTATATCTCATAATTATTTCTAACGTGGCTGTTGGAATAATAATAATATACCCAAAATGTCTGAACTTTATAATGAATCTACGATCCGCAAGGAATAAAAAATGTTCAACGCGTTGCAGTTTATCGACTATTTATTTTTACCATAAAATTTGATGAGCTTGAAACGCCACGGGTATGGGAAAATTTACTTCTGTGTCGAGTTTTAAAAATTAAAATTTTTGTTTCTAATAACACTAAATGAAGTCCAGCCAGTCAGAAAAATTAAATTGTCCGATATTTTATTAAATTATTAATTATTTTTCAAAATGACACGTTAGTGCACTAAAAATTGCAATGGCCGTCATAATGATTCCCTATAATATTAATAAAAATGGCGAGGTCATCAAAGCAACAAGAATAATACCGGGTGTATCATTTTCCGCGCCGTATAGGAGATTAACATGGGAAAACGAATTTTATTTTTTCCTTGCTCCAGGAACAGATTTAAATCAATGGTAGCTTATCCAGTGGATAGACCCGGCTGGCCGGTATCCTGAAAAAAAAGATTACCTGCTAGTGCCCTTTGGTTACTTAGCAGGAATTTTTGAAAAATTGGATTTTAAAACGACGCGCGCATTACTTCGTGTACTTTCGGTGTCCTTCGAAGCTTTACGTAAATTGTCAGTCAGGGCCGAATCTGCGATTTTTGAGCTAATTGTTGACATTAAGAAAGCCGTGGCTTGAAATTATTGTTTTAAATCTGGAGCAAATCGTTCTTTTTTGCCTTCTTCCTGACGCAGAATTAGTGTACCTACCTGCGGCGACAAGCGGCAGCCGACAAGGGTTCGGTCAGACTTGGTTGACGACCTAACCTCAAAAATTTACTTGGTCAAGTAAATTACTTTGAATTGCAATTATGAGGTAAGCTCTTACTCGGTGTTAGCGTTTAATTAATCAATTATTCTACTTTAGGTGGCAATATTGTTAGTGGTAGTTCGAACAAGGATCAGAAGGCATTCTCGGGTTTGGCAATGACCTCCCATCGTAAACTGTCTTTATCTTTTACGTTACCTATTTGTGTTAAAAGGTTGGTTTTGTAAGTGAAGACACAAGTAGGAGTTACATGTTTTCGTGGAGAGAACATTTTGTATTCCCTTAATTAGTTGTAGATAATTAGAAGATGTTTGGTAATGTTTAAGAACCCTGTTTGGAAAAGAAGCTGCTGACAACATCGGTACTGGTAATTAAATTAGAACTTGAGAGACATCATGTTGTATTTACCTAATAAAATGCTTTTTGAACTTATTTCCAAATTTTTCAGTTCAAAAGAATCAAATTTTGTCCATTATTGGCTAAATTGTTATTGAATATTAATCGCTAGCAGAGTGGCACTAAAGAATAGATTGTTAAAACTGAGTAATGGAAGAAGTCAAGAACGCGTTTAAAATTCTTTATTAATAATAGTTTTTTAAAACATCGACAACTGGTACAATTCCATTTTTGTATCTTTACATCAATCCTGACTAAATTGCAGCAATATCACAAACCACCACTACTTCTAATAACACTCCGTCATGCAGTGCATAAAGAATTAAATAACAATTAGTAACTTTCCAGTATAATTCTTCTTGCTCAATTTTTCAATGGGAATGAGTAAACGGATGAATTTTTCCCCTGGTCCAGGGCAGTAAGATGGCATGGCATCCTGAAATAAATGTGATCACTGTTTATTTATTATGAGGGAGGTACCTATCCCTATCACAAAAAATATCCATTGTACCTACCTAATTAATTTAACTTGTTGGCAATCCACAATATCACAGTAAGGCTCATCCGAAGGGTTATTGGTAAATGGGTTGTTGGCCTGGGACAAGGGTTTTCTCTGGAATAAGCCGTTGTTGTTTCGCCGATGTTAATTTCATAACATCCAACCAAAAGCTGTGTCAAAAGTCTTGTTGTCACCTGTCAATCTAATTTCCATTCTGTCGACGTATGTTTTTTCGCGCTAAGGTTACCAGTCAGCCTGGTTGTTGACACCGTGCGGGGTGCGTTCAGTTAAGTAGTGCTGCTGGGTGGGTAAATTGGCGTTGTAGTACTTACACAGTGTCAACAATAGCTGCTTTCCATTTACACATTTGTCTGAGAAAACTCAGCTATTTGATTGGTCAATTACAAATGAACCAATCAAATTGCTGAGATTAACTGAGGCTCCTCAGGTAAATGTGTAAAAGGAAAGCGCCTAACGTCAACGCGTCACTGCGCAGACCACGTTGACCAGGTAACGTGAACACTAATGTTGTCGCGCTCCTTCTTATGTATGCTACAAACAAAAGACAAAAACATGACCAAGTAGGCGACCAGGCTGACTGGTAACGTTAGCGCGAAAAAACATATGTCGACAGAATGGAAATTAGATTGACAGGATTGACAGGTGACAACAAGACTTTTGACCACGGATGCTATAATTTTGCTTCTTACTGGATCGGTTACTAGGGGAAAAAATCCGCACACTTTTTGCGGGGGGTCGGGGGGGAAACTCGAACTGAACAGGTAGCGCCACTACTGTCAAAAACGGTAGAAATTAGAAACGTAAACGATCTGACATCTGTCATGGTGGTTCGTTGTAGTTGATGCGAGGTTATTATTAGTTTAATGTGTCTTTTAATGCGATTTTTGAATTTCTATTTTAACTAAAGAAGAACTGTTTTAGGTATTTTATGTTGTTGTATTAATTAATTGTGTTTTAAAACCGAATTTGTTTGATGGCGGTGAAGACGGTGCGAATAATGCAATACCTACGTTTATCGTTTACTTGCAATCACGAAGTAGCCTGCAATGAATGTAAAAGGATCTGAAGGATTTCAGACAGCCCCACATCACCTAATAGTTTATTCCCGACTGGATACATCATACGACAACAAAGAGTTTTGCGCACTTGCCACAATTTACTATGGCCATATCGCCTAGATGAAGAATGGCAAAACCTAGTAATTCTTGCTAATATTGTACATATTAAAACGAATTTTATAAGTGTTTATGAATAAATGATGGGTATCCTTCAAGATTTCTACAAGTTGAGCTTTTAGTATGTATTAAGTGTCTATAATCTTAAAGAAGTTAGAAAATGTTAACCACGGAGGTGGTAAGACGTATTATCAAGCCGGAGAGTTCAGAAATAACGCTACGAATGTATACGATAAAGGGCGCTGCAGCACCAGTCTCATGTGGAAATGGCGTGTGGTGTCGCTGAAATTTTGATATACCTAGGTCCATAGTGAGACAGCAAGAACCCCCGAGGGCGACGATTCAGAACTTCTTTAGTGATAAACTGGGAAAACGAGGGTCCATAGTGAATTTACTTAGACGTCTTGCTTCTTCATTAAAGAGATTATTTTTGTAAAGTGGTAAATGTAAAAAGAAGTTAAAATTATATTGCTTTATAAAATCAGAGTGCAGTTAATCAGCTTTTAGAACATTTTAATCAAGAAAGACAGTCATATAATGGTAGTAATAATACATTCACATAAGATGCAGAAAATTTACAAATTGATAAGGTAAATATAGTGATGTAACACAAGTCCAACTAAATACAAAATTGGCTAAAATATACATAATTAAAATCTACTTTGATATACTAAATCCTCGACTAAATCATTAACTGCAGGGTGAACAGCACCTCTTCACCGGAACTGACCAGGAAAGGCAGGAAACTGAAGATAAGCAAATAAAATCGTTACATGGCGGTTTAGCAACAATAATTGTATACATAAATCAAATATTTGTTAAAAAGAAACTGATTGAAAGCAAAGTTTTTGCAAAAGCATAACCTACATGAATTTAATAACAATGTTACGAATTGCGACTTACCCCAGATGTTTAAGGGAGTGAATTTGAAATAAGCTGCATATTTAGCGAGGAAAGGTGAAATTTTCTAACAAAACGTACTCAACAGGTCAATTCAATAAAATCCGTTAAATGGAATAAATTAAACTTATTATTTGACATTTGACAATTTGCAGACAAATGTCACCTAGTTCCTTGAGTGGCCGCTAGGAACCTCTAGGTGTTCAGTTCGAGCATTGCAATTGTTTTTCTCGTTGCTATGCAAAAAGTGTGCTAACAACTTGCCTACAAACTGACCCAAGTGTCCGATCCAGTAAAAAGCAAAATTATCTAGCATCCGTGCTTTTGACACAGCTTTTGGTTGGATTGTTATGATTATGAAATTAACATCGACGAAACAACAACGGCTTATTCCAGAGAAAACCCTTGTCCCAGGCCAACAACCCATTTACCAATAACCCTTCGGATGAGCCTTACTGTGATATTGTGGATTGCCAACAAGTTAAATTGATTAGGTAGGTACAATGGATATTTTTTGTGATAGGGATAGGTACCTCCCTCATAATAAATAAACAGTGATCACATTTATTTCAGGATGCCATGCCATCTTACTGCCCTGGACCAGGGGAAAAATTCATCCGTTTACTCATTCCCATTGAAATATTGAGCAAGAAGAATTATACTGGAAAGTTACTAATTGTTATTTAATTCTTTATGCACTGCATGACGGAGTGTTATTAAAAGTAGTGGTGGTTTGTGATATTGCTACAATTTAGTCAGGATTGATGTAAAGATACAAAAATGGAATTGTACCAGCTGTCGATGTTTTAAAAAACTATTATTAATAAAGAATTTTAAACGCGTTCTTGACTTCTTCCATTACTCAGTTTTAACAATCTATTCTTTAGTGCCACTCTGCTAGCGATTAATATTCAATAACAATTTAGCCAATAATGGACAAAATTTGATTCTTTTGAACTGAAAAATTTGGAAATAAGTTCAAAAAGCATTTTATTAGGTAAATACAACATGCTGTCTCAAGTTCTAATTTAATTACCAGTACCGATGTTGTCAGCAGCTTCTTTTCCAAACAGGGTTCTTAAACATTACCAAACATCTTCTAATTATCTACAACTAATTAAGGGAATACAAAATGTTCTCTCCACGAAAACATGTAACTCCTACTTGTGTCTTCACTTACAAAACCAACCTTTTAACACAAATAGGTAACGTAAAAGATAAAGACAGTTTACGATGGGAGGTCATTGCCAAACCCGAGAATGCCTTCTGATCCTTGTTCGAACTACCACTAACAATATTGCCACCTAAAGTAGAATAATTGATTAATTAAACGCTAACACCGAGTAAGAGCTTACCTCATAATTGCAATTCAAAGTAATTTACTTGACCAAGTAAATTTTTGAGGTTAGGTCGTCAACCAAGTCTGACCGAACTCTTGTCGGCTGCCGCTTGTCGCCGCTGGTAGGTACACTAATTCTGCGTCAGCAAGAAGGCAAAAAAGAACGATTTGCTCCAGATTTAAAACAATAATTTCAAGCCACGGCTTTCTTAATGTCAACAATTAGGTCAAAAATCGCAGATTCGGCCCTGGCTGACAATTTACGTAAAGCTTCGAAGGACACCGAAAGTACACGAAGTAATGCGCGCGTCGTTTTAAAATCCAATTTTTCAAAAATTCCTGCTAAGTAACCAAAGGGCACTAGCAGGTAATCTTTTTTTTCAGGATACCGGCCAGCCGGGTCTATCCACTGGATAAGCTACCATTGATTTAAATCTGTTCCTGGAGCAAGGAAAAAATAAAATTCGTTTTCCCATGTTAATCTCCTATACGGCGCGGAAAATGATACACCCGGTATAATATACCTAATGGAAATGAAACTTTTGTCCTACGTCACAACTAAAATAATTGCTACCGCTAATACAATTAATGCCAGCTGTTACCAGTAAAGGCTATCCGAAAGGTAATTTTTCAAACTATTTTTGTAGGTATTCACATTGAACTCAAAATTCAAAATACGACAACGGGGGAATTTTTTCATCTGTGCGTAAGACAAAAGTTTCATTTCCATTAGGTATACGTCGATACATTATAACATATTGATGTGTTTCGCCTTTAAGAAACATTTGTTCCCAAAATGTAGCTATAATGTAGTCATAGTTGCATGCTGTGCTAACCCATGTGCAAGCCAACGTAACCTGACATATATTTTTTTGTCCTTATATCTGCATTAGAATTTGTCAGTGACTGAAACATTTTGGAACAAAGTAATTCTTACTAGGATCCAATTTGATGTCTTCTTCGACCGACGTCAATGGTATTGGTTTACTGGCATGCTCGTCAGTTATAGGTATTTCCAAGGGTATTTCTTTTTTAAGTAATTTATAATATCTTGAACTGTGTTTAAATTTCTTTGTTTTACCCATTTTACTTTGGATACGCACAAATTGAATGTTTTTATAGGTTCAGCTGCTTTACCGGTAATAAATAGTTATTTAACGAACAAGAGTGTTAATGAGAGCGATTAATAATCGAGAGATTTTAACGCGTGAGCGCAGCGAACGCGTTAATGATAGAGATTATTAATCGCCTATTAACACTCGAGTCAGTTACAATATTTTTCCGTGGATTGTATTATCATTAAATTGTCGAAATTTGTTTTTCAAAATTGCGTTTGATAAACGGTTATGCAACCAAACATGCATCCAATTTAAAAAGTGGCGAAGTTCGATGAACAAAACATAAGAAATTAAATGTCAATTGCCTTGCCAAAGTAGGCCAAAAGCATTGATTCTGAGTGTCGCAGTGCATTTTTTTCTTCTCGCACTATGAAATGAAATCGGCATCCTAAGTTTTTTCATAATTTTACGGCTTTTTTCTGGAAGCAAATTTAAGCTTGCAAGATCTGCACTTTCTAGCACTTCAGGTGGTGTTAAATTAAGATCCTGAGTATCCATTGATGGGATTTTTATTTAAATTTGCGGATTCTGAAAATTTGACAGATGGCACTTAAATTCTTGTTTAATGTCAGGACATGTATAGTTGATTGCCTATACTAAAATCGTTGATTAATAGAAAATCGTGCATTAATAGGGTCTATTAATGCACGATTTTGTATACATTAACGAAACCCTTAAATGAACAATTCACGGAAAATAGATATATTTGAGAAACAATATCGATTAATTTGATAGAAACTTAATGAAACTTGTGCGGATAATGTTTCTGAACAATAAACTAGAAAGCGCCGCTTCATATTCAGTGAAAAAGTGCGAAATATTGACCATTAACTAGTGCCGAAAAAACAGCCAACATAAATAGCGACACAAAACCTCTTTTGTATGTAAAATTCATACATACAGATTTATATACACCATACACTTTGTTAAGTATCGCAATTAAATGCTAAAAAAACTTATAGCACAGGCGTTTTAGATTTTGACCTCGGAAAAAATAATGTAAATCTGAAACTTGGCAGATCAGCTCTATTTGAAGTGCTTAACAACATACTAAAACTCCCAAAACCTCCGGTGCCAGCTTCATGGAATTCCAGCCGCTGGAACTTCTGGAACACTGTTGAATTGCAAGTTTGCGCTGGAAAAAAATTATGTAAATCTGAAACTTGGCAGTTCAGCTCTATTTGAACTGCTTAATAACATATTAAAACTCCCAAAACCTCCGGTGCCGGCTTCATGGAATTCCGGCCGCTGGAACATCTGGAACACTGAAGAAGTGCAGGTTTGCGCTGGAACTGACGCTACGGCCAAACGGTTAGTTCCATCGGCTTCCAATCGATCTTAAACGACTGTATGTGAAACGGGCTATCTTTCTTAGTACTTTTCAATGATTTAAAACTGTATCCGGGTCTCCCGAAAGTGGCAAAAGTCCGCGAAATGAAGAAAGAAATATATTTTTTTTAATTTGAAATTAGACGGTTTTCTGTGAGAGATATAGCAAAAATGCACGAAATAAACATTGTAGAGGATAAAAAAAGCTTTCAAACGACACCTTCAAAATATTTCTACGACCAATAGGAACGGAGGTTCCTATGCGTGCGCCTTTTGAGCCGGCCGCTTCGTTCCGATTGGTCGTAGAAATATTTTGAAGGTGTCATTTGAAAGCTTTTTTTATCTTCTACAATGTTTATTTCCTACTTTTTTGCGATATCTCTCACAGAAAACCGTCCAATTTGAAATTAAAAAAATTTTTTTTTCTTCATTTCGTGGGCTTTTGCCACGTTCGGGAGACCCGGATACAGTTTTAAATCATTGAAAAGTACTAAGAAAGATAGCCCGTTTCACATACAGTCGTTTAAGATCGATTGGAAGCCGATAGGACTAACCGTTTGGCCGTAGCGTCAGTTCCAGCGCAAACCTGCACTTCTTCAGTGTTCTTTCTACACAGGCCAAGTGTTCAACTACGAGAGCGCCGTACAAGATTTTATGAGAGAATTCCCCCGCATTGTCAACCTCAACGGGCGGTCGACTTAAGTTAAAAGCTTTGTCTTTATGGCTGTTCAATTATTTCTTGGCAAACTTTAACAACATATTAAAACTCCCAAAGCCTCCGGCGCCGGCTTCATAGAATTCCACCCGCTGGAACATCTGGAACACTGAAGAAGTGCAGGTTTGCGCTGGAACTGACGCTACGGTCAAACGGTTAGTCCTATCGGCTTCCAATCGATTTTAAACGACTGTATGAGAAACGAGCTATCTTTCTTATTGCTTTTCAATAAGTCTAAACTGTATCCGGGCCTCCCGAAAGTGACAAAAGCCCGCGAAATAAAGAAAAAAATCATTTTTTTAAATTTGAGATTCGACGGTATTCTGTGAGAGATATCGCAAAAATGCACGAAATAAACATTGTAGAGGATAAAAAAGCTTTCAAACGACACCTTCAAAATATTTCTACGACTAATAGGAACGGAGGTTCACGACCTTGAACACTGCCACGCTGGTTGCCGCAAGCCGAAATGCGCGCGCATTATTTCGTGCATTTTTGCGATATCTCTCACAGAAAACCGTCTAATTTCAAATTTAAAAAAATGATTTTTTTCTTTATTTCGCGAGCTTTTGCCACTTTTGGGAGGCCCGGATACAGCTTAAAGTCATTGAAAAGCACTTAGAAAGATAGCCCGTTTTTCATTCAGTCGTTTAAGATCGATTGAAAGCCGATAGGACTAACCGTTTGACCGTAGCGTCCGGAGTTCGTCAACTCGGCAAATGGTTACTTGCTTAATCCGGGTCCCACAATTCTACCTGAAATGTATAGGTCAACTGGGCAAACGGCCATTTTCTGGGATTCTCGGAAACATCCCTGTACTTAATGAGCTCTTGATGGAGTCCTTATGGTATAGTTATACTTTATTACCTGAAATGGGGGTAGGGGATAGGACTTGCTTACATTTAAAGATTTTCCAAAATTTTCATTTAGTCGATCACGTGAACTTATCAAGTGACCATGGAAGTTATTAAAAGCCAGCGCGGACGTGATTTAATAGTTATCAATAATTATAAGTTTTCGTTCGGATATAAGAACCAAAGTGATGTGGAAGTGTGGCGTTGTGTAGTCAGAAGTTGCAAGGCCAAAATTACCACAAATGTCGAAAAAAACTGTATTTTTACCGAAGAAGGTGTACATAATCATCTTGCGTGTAAAAATATTGCATTGCAAGCTATCAGCAATAGTGTAAAACGAAAAGCCGTGGAGGATTTATCGGAGAAACCTCAAAAATTGATTCGTAGTGCAATAGTTAGTGAGCCAAAATACGGTGAAGACATTTCGTTCCGACAGTTTGGATGCATTCGCAACAATATTTACAGGTCCCGCCGTAAAATGTTGCCACCACTTCCAAAGAACATTGTCGATGTACATGATGCTGTGGATGCTATTCAAATCAGAACAAATCAAAATGAAGATTTCTTGCTGTTTAATTGCAAAGAACTCAATATTATTTGTTTTTCATGCGAAAATAATTTAAATTTTTTGAGCCAACGTGATACTATTTTCGTTGACGGAACATTTTCATTTTGTACTAAGTTTTTCTGTCAGTTATTTACTATTCATAGTGTTTGCAATGGATTTTATATACCCCTTGTATACTGTCTCTTGCCTGACAAAAGTCAAAATTCATATTCAAATGCTTTAAATATGATTAGACAGAAATGTTCTGAGCTTCATCTAAATTTTCGGCCATCTGTTGTATTATGCGACTTTGAGAAAGCCATTCACAACGCCGCTAAATCAGTTTGGCCGTTAATTGAAATTAGAGCATGCCGGTTTCATTTAGGCCAAGCGTGGTATCGTCATATTCAAAGTATTGGTTTAAGCAGCGAATATCAATCCCAGACTGAAACAGGAAAATGGCTGCAACATCTATTTGGATTATCAATGCTACCCGCAGATCAAGTTTCGGACTGCTTTGTGGAAGATTTCGCATCTGTGCAACCACAAGGCGACCTCATCTCAAAACTCTGTGATTATTTAGTGGATACATATACAGGGTGGTCCAACGAAAAGTTTCCACCCCTAATATCTCGTGAACAGAACGAAATATAAAAATTTGCTCGGACAGGTCGATTTTTGTTTCGAGGGGGGCACTTTAATCCGCGATTGGTTAAATTCCACAACGCAACCCCTAACCCCCACTAACCCCAACTTCAAAATCTCAAATGGCAACCCCCCACTTGTGATGCATCATTTTAAAGCAAATTTAATTGCCAACCCAACGATGTAAAAATTTCTGGGATTTGATCAACTCCAGCGCCCTCTACGGTCAAATTTTAAATTACATTAGGGCCCTCCGTGATACATTATTTGAAAGGGTTTGAAATTCTCTGTAAAACGATGCAAGAATTTTTGAAATCCATTCACTCGTTCAAAAGTTACATTGAAGAACATGAGCTGGTTTTGGGCCTAGAAATCCTTCAGGTTTACGCCTGTAACTTCTGAACGAGTGGATGGATTTCAAAAATTGTTGCATCGGTTTAGAAAGAATGTCAAACCCTTTCAATTGATGTATTACGAATGGCCCTAATGTAATTTAAAATTTGACCATAGAGGGCGCTGGAGTTAAATAAAGCTCAAAAATTCTTACAGCGTTGGATTGACAATGAAATTAGCTATGAAATAATGCATCACAAGTGGGGGGTTGCCATTTGAATTTTTGAAGAGGGGGTTAGTAGGGGTCAGGGGGTGTGAGGAAAAATTTCACCAAGGGCGAATTTAGGTGTCCTCCTCAAAATAAAAATCCACCTGTTCGAGCAAATCTTTATATTTCGCTCCGTTCACGAGATATTCGGGGTGGAAACTTTTCGTTGGACCACCCTGTATATCAGAAGAAAGTACTTTTCCTCCAGCGATGTGGTCTGCGACTTCGATTGATGATCGTACAACAAATGCCTGTGAAAGTTTTCACGCAAAATTTAATTCTAATTTTTATAATCAACATCCAAATATTTTTGTATTTATTGATGTAATCAAAAATTTTCAGGTTGACTCATATGCTAAACTAAAAAGCATCTCTATCAGCGAAAAAAATTCTCGAACACCTCACGCAAAGAACAAAATTGTTACTCAGTTAATAACAAATTTTCAGAATAAAGTTATTCCTAAATTTGAGTTTGTTAAGCGGATTTCACACTTTTACAAAAAATGTAGTAATAAAAAGGCAGCAGAGAAGCGGCTGGAACCTCCCCAACGCGTGGGTCTTTGATTTCCGTGACTTGTGTTTAAGATTTTAAAGTTAATATGCCTAAATGGCACTTCCCGTTAACCAATTGCTCCCAAAAGCCTTTCAGCTCTTCAACGGGTCACCTGACCTCCATGTACCAAATTTCAGACAAATCCTTCCAGTAGTTTGGGCTATAACGTGTGGTTTCAGTGTTACTTCAAAATTTCGATTTTTCTACCCAAAGGGTAATAAATGCGAATAAATTTTATCTCATTTAAAACCAGAATTCGAAGACCCTTCTAATGGTGGCAATTAATCTTTCAAAAATTTGTTTTGGATGGGTAAATGAGAGAATACTTTAAATTTGGAAATTGGTGTGCCAAAGCGGCACTTTCCGTGGGTCGATTGAATCCAACATTTGTTCAGCTCTTCGACGTGTAATACAATCCCCATGTGCAAAATTTTAGCCAAATCGGTTCAGGGGCTTGGGCTGTACCGCGATTTTAAAGTCCGATAAAAATCTCGATATTTTTAGTTTTTGGTCAAAAGGGCACTGACAGTGAATACATCTTTGGAAGCAGAATCTGAAGGCCTTTCTTATTGTGACGTGAAAGATGGGGGTTTACATTTAAAATTTAAAAGTTGATGTGCCAAAACGGCATTTCTGGTTGCACGATTGGCTCCAAAAGCTTTTCAGATCTAAGTTGGGTTATCACATGCACACGTACCAAATTTCAGCCAAATCGGTCGAGTAGTTTGGGCTGTGGCGTGTTTACGAACGAACGAACGAACGAACGAACGAACGAACGAACGAACGAACGTACGTACGAACGAACGTACGTACATACATACAGACACATTTTAAAAACCACTTTTTTGGGTTTCTGAGACCTCAAAACGTACAGATCCGGTCTTATCTCGAATTCGAAAATTTTAGTGATTGCAGTAACCTCCCTTTTTTTTTAAATGGTGAAGTGGAGTGGGGAGGTTAATAATAATTTGTTTGATCTTTGTCCCAACTGAACTAACAACCTATATGTACCTATCTTTTATTAAATAACTAAACTGTTCTGTTCTGACTGTAACACACCTACCTAAATGATACTCTTTTACTTATATATATGTTAATATTGCTGTCTTTTAACCTCCCCAACCCCATCACAATTTTAAAAAAATGGGAGGTTACTGCAATCACTAAAATTTTCGAATTTGAGATAGCACCAGATCTCCACGTTTTGAGGTCTCAGGAACCCAGAAAAGTGGTTTTTAAAATGTGTCTGTGTGTATGTTCGTACGTACGTTCGTACGTACGTACGTACGTACGTTTGTAAACACGCCACAGCCAAAACTACTGGGCCGATTTGGCTGTAATTTGGTACGTAGGCATCTCATAACCCAACTTAGATCTGAAAAGCTTTTGGAGCCAATCGTGCAACCGGAAATGCCATTTTGGCACATCAACTTTTAAATTTTAAATGCAAACCCCCATTTTTCACGTCACCATAAGAAAGACCTTCAAATTCTGCTTCTAAAAATGTATTCATTCTTAGTGCCCTTTTGACCAAAAATTAAAAAAAAATTGATTTTTATCGGACTTTAAAATCGCGGTACAGCCCAAGCCCCTGAACCGATTTGGCCGAAATTTTGCATATGGAGATTGTATTACACGTCGAAGAGCTGAACAAATTTTGAATTCAATCGACTCACGGAAAGTGCTGTTTTGGCATACCAATTTCCAAATTTAAAATTATTCTCTCATTTGACCATTAAAAACAGGTTTTTGAAAGATTTATTGTCACCATCAGAAAGGTCTTCAAATTCTGGTTTCAAATAGGACAAAATTAATTCGCATTTAGCGCTGTTTGGTTCAAAAAATCGAAATTTTATAATAACAGTAAAAATACATTATAGCCCAAATTACTGAATCGATTTGGCTGAAATTTGGTACATGGAGATTAGGTGACCCGTTGAAGACCTGAAAGGCTTTTGGGAGCAATTGGCCCACGCGAACTGCCATTTAAGCATATCAACTTAAAATTTTAAATACAAGGCCTCTTTTTTATGTCGCCATTAGAAAGACGATCAAATTCTGGTTCTAAAAATGTACTCACAGTTTCTGCCATTTCAGTGGAAAATAGAGAAAAAATTCTTTCTCATTAAAAGGGAGCAGGCTGACAGTGGATGACATAAAGTGGCAAAAGATTAACCTTAAAAGGAACATATTGTCAAATGTGATGGGTGATGTACGAGGTGATGTCGGTATTTGTCAGAAAATTGCGAAATTAGTCACAGACGTCAGACGATAAGGATAAAAAAAAATCTGTTGAATTGACTACTATCTACACAGAATACAAAGATCCACGCGATGGGGAGGTTCCAGCCGCTTCTCTGCTGCATTTTTTAAATATAATTATGTATAAAATCACCATAATATCGTTTTTTTATCGCTAATATAATAGCTAATAAATAAGTACATCAATTTGCAACTACTGTCCTTCTACCTGTACGGTATCTGCCCAGATGACCTATCATTAAGAGGGACAGTTTCAACCATTTGCCGAGTTGACGACTGGGATTAACGCACGTTTGACCATTTTGCCCACTTGACGTACACTCGTAGCGTCAGTTCCAGCGCAAACCTGCACTTCTTCAGTGTTCCAGAAGTTCCAGCGGCTGGAATTCCATGAAGCCGGCACCGGAGGTTTTGGGAGTTTTAGTATGTTGTTAAGCACTTCAAATAGAGCTGATCTGCCAAGTTTCAGATTTACATTATTTTTTCCGAGGTATTGCCTATTTTGAGACTAAAATGCCTGGGCTATTAGAGATATGTAGGCTTAAAATGTTTCGAATTTGTATCGATATCTGAGCTCCCTAAAATCAGCGCAAATAAGGCATGGCAACAATATGCCAACTTGTCTCCATACAAAGAAAGCATACAATTAATCGGCTACATAACTGACCACTGTATCTCTTCAACTTCGAAAATGTGTCTTTCTACAGAGACAGACTAATTATAGTACACGAAAACGGTTACAGTTTCGAAAAAGTTGCCTTCACAAAAAATGTTTCCAATATGTATCCAAAATTTCTACTTGAATAATTTAAAAAAATGAAAACAGCAATTGTCCCTCCCTTTTTGAATACTTAAGGGGCGAATCGATTTCAGAATGGGCCCAAAGGGCCGCAAGTCCCTCGTGGACTCCTGGGCCCAGTACCTACCCCTCTACACCCAGACGGAGACCATCAACCAACACGCGGTCTCCTCGCCCGGTCAGAATCACGTCAACTCCGCCCAGACCCAGCACCAGTCGCCGGAAACGGCCGTAAGCCCCGCCCCCCCGCCCCTTCCACTCCCCTCATCCGATCAAATTTCAGGACGAGGAGTTCGAGGAGGAGGAGGAGGAGCAGGTGCGCAAACCGTCTAGCCTGTCCGAACTGAAGCGAAAACAATCGACGGCTGTGATCTTGTTAGGTGTGATCGGTGCGGAATTCGGTCAGGACATAGCCGGCGTGGACAATAACAAAAAGCGATCGGCCGACGACAGGCGGAAGAGCTCGATCGCGGAGGGCTTCGGGCACGGCAACAACAATTTAGCAAGACTGACCGCGATGGCGCTGTCGCATCTGCTATTGGCGCCACCCTCGCAAAAGCTGCCTGCGCACATTCCGCTGAGGAGGGCCGCCATCGACCTCATAGGAAGGGGGTTCACGGTTTGGGCACCCTTTTTAGATATTAGCAAAGTTTTATTAGGTATTTAAAGAGGGTCGGGTACAACTCGCAGCGACCGACTCGTCGCGGAGACAACTCGCCACCAGTGGGGCTCATAGCATATTACCACCACTAAAGCAGATGCATTTTGGCTTTTGATTATTTTAAATGAATGGAGATTGCTGCAAGCGTTATTCGACATACAATTCTTTAAATTAATAAATTACACTTCATAAGTTTGTTGTCATTAATGTGCTTTAAAATTACACAATTCAATATCTCCAAACTGCAGATATTGCAGAAAAAATATGTTATGTCTCATGTATGTAACAAACTAAAGGGTGTCCCAAAAAAACCGAACGATTTATTTTTGGTTATAACTTTATTATTGTGTGACCGATTTTCCTCAATTTTATATGGGACGTAGCCAAAAGATGAGGCTTTTAGAATCTGCAACCATTTTCCAGATGGCGCCACTAATAATTTTTTTGCGGCAGTTTTTTACAAGAACACTTTTTGATTGGTTGGAGTTGAACCATCTGTGAACCGATCAAAATGAAGTTAGTCTAGGATGGAAGCGAATGCTTTTCTTTTCTAAAGCAACTTTACAAAATTGTATTCTGACCGTTCTTGATTCATTTATAATTTTTGACAAAATTTGCAGAATCCTAAGTAACACAATCAATATTTCACAAAATGATGTCACTTTGCAGATGGCGCCACCCTAGCAAATTTTTATGAACACATTTGGTTAAAAAATTAACGAGAATATTATGAATGTGTAGGTAATTAGTAAAAAATGTTAGCACTAGTGGCTACATACAACAGGCTGGATTGGCATAAAGTAATAAACAACAATTCTGGATTTTAAAATAAACCAAATATGTGCTTTATAACAGTCATAAGCTGAAGAACAACTTGTCTAGTTCACAAACAAGTCAATGTTAGACCATTTTTTTTGGGTTTCATTTATTTTAACATTTTGTACAGGGTGGTCCAAATGTATTAATACAGGGCTCTCACGGCGAAACGGTAAGATAAATGAGTAAAATAAAAAATCCAGGGTAAATTAGAATTAAATACCTTTATTTTGTCGCAATTTCGCAATTTGTCCCCATATAATGTATTTTTACTGTTGTTATAAAACTTCGATTTTTTGAACCAAACAGCGCTAAATGCGAATTAATTTTGTCTTATTTAAAACCAGAATTTGAAGATCCTTCTGATGGTGACAATAAATCTTTCAAAAACTTGTTTTTAATGGTCAAATGAGAGAATAATTTTAAATTTGGAAATTGGTGTGCCAAAACGGCACTTTCCGTGAGTCGATTGAATTCAAAATTTGTTCACCTCTTCGACGTGTAATACAATCCCCATGTGCATAATTTCAGCCAAATCGGTTCAGGGGTTTGGGCTGTACCGCGATTTTAAAGTCCGATAAAAATCAATTTTTTTTAAATTTTTGGTCAAAAGGGCACTAAGAATGAATACACTTTTAGAAGCAGAATTTGAAGGTCTTCCTTATGGTGACGTGAAAAATGGGGGTTTGCATTTAAAATTTAAAAGTTGATGTGCCAAAATGGCATTTCCGGTTGCACGATTGACTCTAAAAGCTTTTCAGATCTAAGTTAGGTTACGAGATGCCTATGTTCCAAATTTCAGCTAAATCGGTCTAGTAGTTTTGGCTGTGGCGTGATTACAAACGAACGTACGTACGTACGAACGTACATACACACAGACACATTTTAAAAACCCCTTTTTTGGGTTCCTGAGACCTCAAAACGTGAAGATCTGGTGCTATCTCAAATTCGAAAATTTTAGTGATTGCAGTAACCTCCCATTTTTTTTAAATTGTGATTGGGTTGGGGAGGTTAAAAATAAATCGTTCGGTTTTTTTTGGGACACCCTTTATTTTTCATCATTTTGCAAATAGTAGGTGCTTTAGTACTTATTTGGTATTATAACAGGAAATTGCATTAAACCCTGTTATATTATTGTGAAACTCATCTTGAGATATGTCGTCACAGCGTCTGTGTAATGACGTCACTTAATAGAGGTTGCAATGTTATTTACAAATGTACAGGGTTTGATTTTTTATAATTTTGAAATGATAATAGCCTTTTTTTCGCGATTTCGCCCGGTTGACCGCAAATTCATAACTGTGATTGGTGCATTTAGCCATTTTGCAGATTGTTGCTTAGCGACAATGTCATAGCGCTGACCGCTTGAAACCTTCTCACGGAGGTCTGTTAGAAACTGACATTAGTTTGACAATTTTATGAAACAAATTTCTAGGAAATGTGGTAAGTGCACCAATCACAGTTATGAATTTGCGGTCAACCGGACGAAATCGCGAAAAAAAGGCTAATATGTATTCAGAATTACTTAACTTCATCAAAATGCAATAGGTAAACGGAATACCTACTTCAGCTAGGTATGTGAGAATAATGAAACTGGCACATCCCTTATTAGCTATTTACTCATGTGTATTTCATGAACGAGAAGGACATTGACCTTTGGTTTTAACCAAATTTAGAAAGATTCATTACTTAGAAGGAGCGTCGTTTCATTTATGACCGCTTATATTAATTTATTTTTAATAATGGTTGAGACTTGCCACCTTTATACCTTAAGAACATTAATTTTTTCAGTATGTCTAAGCCGGATGTCGTTGCAGTCATTGAGTCGTTAAGACCCAACCAATATTTTGCAAAATAAAGATTATAAGGAATATTTTCCGTACGTTATCTCACTATCCACGTTTGCTTTCTTATTCGTTATCAACAAACCAGTATAAAAATATACAGGGTGTCTCAGAACGCTCGCACCACCTTTTAATGGAGTAGTCAGAATTAAATTCTGAGTCGATACGTGTTTTTGAAAATTTCCAGGGTCCAATAGTTCTCGAGTTATAACGGATTTGGGAGGACCAATCAGATTTCAGCTCTGAATTGCTTCATAAGGTAACTTATTGTTAGATGCACTGTTTCCTAGGTAACAAGATACAACAATATTAAATTTTCATTGATAGTATCTTGTTACCTAGGAAATAGTGCATCTAACAATAAGTTACCTTATGAAGCAATTCAGAGCTGAAATCTGATTGGTCCTCTCAAATCCGTTATAACTCGAGAACTATTGGACCCTGGAAATTTTCAAAAACACGTTTCGACTCAGAATTTAATTCTGACTACTCCATTAAAAGGTGGTGCGAGCGTTCTGAGACACCCTGTAAAAGCAACTTAAAAACCGGTTTTCTAAAAAGATGTTTTTTTTTTACTTCGTTAGTTATTGATCTCCATTCTTTTAAGTCAATCAAAAGTCAAAATGCACCCGCTTTGATTATAGTGTGCGTAAAATAAATATTGCATTCGTAGTACGAGACATAGTGCAGAGTGGTGCAGGTATGCAATGAGCTCCACTGGCGGCGAGTTGACCTCGCGACGAGATGTCCGGCGGCAAGTCGGTCGCGGTGAGTTGTCCCATTCCCATGTAGAAGACGTGTTTTCGCTTGTAAAAACAATTTTTTTTCAGGTTTATTAGAATTATGTTCAGATGCGGATAGGTTAGTGCCGAGTATGACGTACGGATTGCCTTTAACTCCACAAGCTGACTCGTGTCGGACAGCCAGGCACGCCCTCACTCTTATAGCGACTGCGAGGTAAGTAACTATAGCTCTGTGACTTTAATCTGAAAAATTTAACCTGTAGACCAGCAGCGTTTATCACCACAATGGCCAAAGAAGTTGCAAGGTACAACGCCATGCAACAAAATGCGCAAACCCTCAACATAAATATGAACAACAACGTTCTGCACAAAGCCAAGCCCGAGATCTTGAGAGGAGTGGAGCTTTTGATAGACAAAATGCAGAATGAAATGAGCGACCTTCTAGTGGAGGTACGTCTGTCTCATCCTTTTCACATTTACTCGCTGTAAGTGGAAGAGAGGTGGCAAATTTGCTAACTTTTCAAGTAGAATCGCCTCTCATTTCCACTTACGTCATGAAACATGAATAATAGAGACAGGAACGCGTTTTTAGTTAATGGACATCATACTCCACTGCCTGGACCCCAGTCAGCTGAAAAACAAGGGCTTAAACGACGTCTTTCCGGCCGTTTGCAGGTTTAATCAGGTTTCGCACTGTCCGGCGACTCGTAGGATTGCCGGTGGGTTGAAAAAAGTATTTTTTTTACTGATTTTCGCCAATTTTCAGTCGGTTCGAACGTTGGAAGTTTGACTTTATATGAATTGCGGCAGGGAAAATGCACGACAATCAACGCTCACTCCTCAGCCGTCACGGCGGCCGCCTTTAGTCCTGACGGAAAGTTTTTGGTCAGTTACGCGTGCGGTGAGAACAAGTTGTGCTTCTGGCAGACGAGTACAGGTGAGTTTGGGGTTGAAACGTCCGTGGACGAATTGCGGGGGATGACATGAGTCGGGAAGCCCACATAGGTTGAGTTGTTATGCACAATTTCCAATCTCTCAATTTATTGCCCAGCTCCAAATTTGGCTGAGAAATGTAAAGGGTGGCCCATAAAAAACCGGATTTTTTTGTTTTTAAATATCTTCGTAAGTTTTCGTACGATATTTTTCAATCTTATACACAACGTAGCTGAAAGTTGAAATTGTCGATGCCATTCATCAGATTTGAATTTGCACCATCGGGGTCCTCCTTAAGAACGTGTAACTTAACACCATTATTTAGGCCAATGGGGTGGGGTTACAATTTGACGCATGACAGAGGCGTTCACACATGATCCAAGCCTGTCTTTTCCTCTTTCTAAATTAACTTTAAGAAATAAAATTGATCAATCCCACAATTTTTGATGAATTTTTTTTGTAGAATGTTAATTTTTGTAATTATCACAAATTGTGAAAGGGAACGGAGGATAATTTTTTTTGTATTTTTGTTACTTTATGTCCAATACTTTTGAGTTTTATTCAGGATGTAACCAAAGGGTGAGCCTTTCGATTTCTCTCTTTGGGTTACAGATAGCACTATCATTGTTTTTCTTAAGAAGGTCTAACTTTACAGCATTATTTAGACCAATGGGGTGCGACTATCATTTGACGTATGACAGAGACGTTCGCACATGATTAAAGCGCGTCTTTTCCTATTTGCAAAATAAGATTTCATCTATTTTATTGTCTTATTAACTTCCTTAATTTGTCACCATATTTATTTAATTAATGGCACATATGCAATAACACTCTTTAGAGTACTTAATTAAATTATAAAACAAAAAATTAAACATTTAAGTAAGGCATGATTTGATCACCGTCCAATCGTATGCAACATAACCATAGCAACAAATAATCAACCTACTCGATTTACCTTTTAAAACACAATTTGTTATAAAAAGACTGTTGCAAGAAAATTGACGTAATTTTAGTTTTGACATCCATATTAGACAAAAAAAAGCGGGCTTTAATTATGCGTGAACGCCACTGTCATATGTTAATGAGAAAGGCCATCCCTATTAGTCTAAATGATTTAGACCAATAGGAATGGGCTTTCTGTTAAGTTAGACGTTCCTAAGTAGGACAATGATGGTGCTATCTGTAGCCCAAAGAGAGAAATCGAAAGGTCCACCCTTTGGTTACATCCTGAATAAATCTCAAATGTATTGGATAGAAAGTAACGAAGATACAAAAAAAAGAGTTCTCCGTTCCCTTTCACAATTTGTGATAATTACGAAAATTAACGTTTTTCAAAAAAATTCATAAAAAATTGAGGGATTGATCAATTTTATTTCTGAAAGTTAATTTGGAAAGAGGAAAAAAACAGGTTTTGATCATGTGTGAACGTCTCTGCCATGCGTCAAATTCTAACCCCACCCCATTGGTCCAAATAATGGTGTTAAGTTACATGTTCTTAAGGAAGACACTGATGGTGCAAATTAAAATCTGATGAATGGCATCGACAATTTCAACCCTCAGCTAAGAGCATAAGATTGAAAAATATCTTACAAAAACTAACGAAGATATTCAAAAATAAAAAAATCCGGTTTTTTATGGGCCACCCTTTCCGTACGTTCCTGACTGTTAACAAGCCGATATCTATGGAATGCCGTTTTACTTTTTAATGGAACATACACGCTGTGATAGCCAAAGAAATAAGATAATTCAAATTCAAATACTGTTAAGAGAAAATAAGTCTATTCTTATTATCTGAAATACAATTTCTATTATCACTCCCAGAATTTCTCTTAACACTAATTCAATTTCTGTTAACAGTAATTCAGAGAGATAATGGAAATACGTCTTCCTTCTCTCTCGCACCAGTTGAAATTATATCTTCTGTCTCATTCGCGCAAGCGCAGTCGTGATAATGGAAATTGAATTTCAGTTAACAGAAATTCATTTACTGTTAACATTAATTCATTTTCACTTAAGAGAAATTCTATTTCAATTATCACTGCTTAGAGAAAATAGAAAAACAATTTCACTTAACAAAAATTCATTTAGAGATAAATTGAAATAAAACCGTAGTTTTAGGAGCCGTTTTACTTTTTAATGCAACCCATACCCTATGCATTTCAAAAAAATTCAAACATTTTAAATATATGCAATAAAAATTAAAACGGCTCGTAAGATCAGTGTAAATCACCAAATTTATTTCGATTATCACTGCACGAATTTTTGTTAAGTGAAATTGTATTTCAATTTTCTCTAAAGCGAGATAATAAAAATTCTATTTCTGTTAAGTTAAATTGAATTTCTCTTAAGAGAAAATGAATTAATGTTAACAGTAAATGAATTTCTCTTAAGTGAAAATGAATTATTGTTAACAGTAAATGAATTTCTGTTAAGTGAAATTGAATTTCTATTAACACGATGCCTGGGATTGCATTTCTTTGGCTACCACAGCGTGCTGTTGCATTAAAAAGTAAAACGGCGTTCCGTACATTTCTTTGGCTACCACAGCGTGCTGTTGCATTAAAAAGTAAAACGGCGTTCCGTACGAGATAGATATCGTGTTTTTAAGTGGTACGAAAGAGAAAGATGACAACCCAATGGGCCAATGGCGTATTTTCATTATCTCTCCGAATTACTGTTAAGTGAAATTCAATTTCTATTATCACGACCGCGCATGTATGAACTGCGAGTGCGACAGATAATGTATTTTCAAGTGGTACGAAAGAGAAAGATGACAACCCAATGAGCCAATGGCGTATTTTCATTATCTCTCCGAATTACTGTTAAGTGAAATTCAATTTCTATTATCACGACCGCGCATATATGAACTGCGAGTGCGACAGATAATGTATTTTCAAGTGGTACGAAAGAGAAAGATGACAACCCAATGGGCCAATGGCGTATTTTCATTATCTCTCCGAATTACTGTTAAGTGAAATTCTATTTCTATTATCACGACCACGCATGCTCGAGTGCAACAGAAGATGTAATTTCAATTAGTCCGAGAGAGAAGTAAGACAGTCCAATAACGTATTTTCATTATCTCTCCGAATTACTGTTAAGTAAAAATAAATTATTCTTAAGAGAAATTGTATTACTGTTAACAGAAATTGAATTAGTGTTAAGAGAAATTCTGGGAGTGATAATAGAAATTGCATTTCAGATAATAAAAATAGGTTTATTTTCTCTTAACAGTATTTGAATTTTAATTATCAGTACTTGAATTTTAATTATCTCATTTCTTTGGCTACCACAGCGTGCTGTTACATTAAAAAGTAAAACGGCGTTCCATAGATATCCGATAATTTTTGTTGTTTTTAATCCAAACCATTTCATTGCCACGTCCTATTTTTTAATTAAACTACGAAATGTCGCCTTACTGAAGCCCACATAGGTTGGCTTGTTACACATAATTTCCAACCTATTCATTTCAATTTATTGCCAATAAAAATTGCACAGCTGCAAAATTTAGCTGAGAAATGTAGCTTGCTCCTTAACGTTCCCGACTTTTAACAAGCAGATATCTGAGAATTTTTGTTGTTCTTAAGCCGAACTATGACAAAATTGCCATGTCCGTTTTTTTTTCATTTGCGTGAGGCTCAAGGCATTTCTTCATCATTTTCTTTATGCGATCTGCCCTTAACCACCTCGGTGAAATCATTCAAAGCTCACGAAGATGTTCACCCGATTTTTGTTACCTACCTTAATATAGTCAAGGGCCTGTTTTAAGGGCACTCCGGAATTTTCCTCTTCCTCCAATAAAGGGGAGCCCGGATCGACTCCTCTGAGCTTGGTCAGTTCACAGACGGTTTAGACCGACGATCAATTAATTATCTCCCTCTTTTCTTCAATTCTGACTCTAACAAGGTCCTTATCTGTCGTTCGGTTTCCCTAGGAATGTTCGGTCTGGGCCAATCGCAAACCCGCTGCGTCAAGTCGTACAGCACCGCCCCCATAGCGGACGTCGCCCGCCTCAATCCCATGCGCCTGGCAAGACTGATCTGGATAAACAACAGGACCGTGTCCCTGATGTTGGCCGACGGTTCCGAAACGCGCTTCAACATATAACGGTCGTGCAGGACAACCGTGGCCTTTCCAATCGTTGTTGTTGTCGTTTTCTCCACTCCTCTCGTATATTAGGGTGTAAAACGTGTTATCCATTTTTTAATAATCATAATCAAATTACACTGCACGGTAAAACCGATTCCTCGAGGTGAGTACGTTTTTTCCTGTCGGGACAATAATTTGGCGCGCCATTTGCAAAACATATAATTTCGCGTGTCGTGTGTCGTCGAGCCACGCACAGCCATCGTGGATCGACGATGCAACGAAGAACGTGTGCCTCAGCACACGACTAGTATTATAAATTATATGAATCATCGACGTTAGTACAATTCGCTTGAAAAATAATACTGTAGCCCGTATTTATTATCCCGAGAGCTACGGTTTTGTATCCCGCACTTTATCATAGTGATATTTAGAAATTCTATCGTTTATACATAAATTGTATATAAATGTTATTTATTTTTTAATTATATACCATGAGTTTATTTCTTATATGCTCGTCGAGTATCGTTCGTTGGATCATTGTTAATGTGTTTCACCCAGGGCCTACTACTGTTTTGAAAACAATTCCGAAAAGATTGTGATCTCAGATGTTATTTTGGTTTATACTACATCACTGCGTCCTTGAACATGTTAGCAACTGTGTGATGAGATACGTTCCCTGGAAGCCGAAATTTCATGCATTTTTAGGTGTTCTTACTCGGCTAGTCATTAATATGAATGCATTATCTTTCGGTTGATTCTTATGTATATAAATATTATTAGCAATATTCTAAGTGTTCTGTGTACATGTGTACATGGGGGATTAGTCAAAATATATTACTGATGATTATGGGGGTGGCTTTTTATTTCCTTGACTGGTGGAGGATGCGAAAGACATTGACAAATGAATGAAGGCAGAGAGTATTCGTAGATATTTTCATTGCCGACAATTCCTCAATTCATGCTTTTACTGCCGCAGCAGAATGTGAGGCATTCTTGTTTTAGCTTATTCGCTCGCTCGTCGTACCGATTCAAAAAAGGTGTCATTGATATTTTGAGGAAAACCACCCTTGAAATCGCTACAACCCTTAACATGCAGAAACACAAAAATACGAGAACTCAAAAACCACTCAACGTAGCTTGATAGCTCTTGGTTCAATCGCATGTTTAAATTTATTAATCTATTACATAATCATGTTATCACCGCATTGCTTAAACATTCTTATTTATGTGTACATATTTTCCATTTTTCAATTGTTTTCTATTTCTTGCTTTTTATTTCATTTCTTAATTTTTGTACACTATTGTCCTGCAAGTGGTTTTTAACTGTTGGGCAATAAAAATTCTTTATTATTATTATTATCTAGCCACTTACGCTAGTTTTAAGGGTAGATTTTAATCAGTTCCACTTTGGACCTGTAGAGCAACAGACCTACCATTTCAGTATATTTTGTTATGACCAACGTTACTCGAGTTTTACTGCATGCTACCACCAAAAAGCCCTAAACTAAGATCTAACAAGGGAGATGAAATTAAAGGGTTGAAACTAGAAATTTCTTCAAGTAGGTAAATGGTAGCGTAAAATTGCAGGGTTCGATAGATTTCGGTCATAAGTTTTCAACCTAGAACCAACCCCTAGGCTATTAACCACCCCTAATTGTTTGCAAGGGGATAAATATATTTCATTAATTTTTAACCTCCCCAACCCTACAATTTAAAAAAATGGGAGGTTAGGTACTGCAATCACTAAAATTGTCGAATTCGAGATAAGACCGAATCTATACGTTTTGAGGTCTCAGGAACCCAAAAAAGTGGTTTTTAAAATTCGTATGTATGTATGTATGTACAGCTTAGAAATATGAACATGCCCACCCAGAGCTGAATATTTAGTTGGTCGCCTAGCATTCGAATAGCCGATGGAGCCGATCGTGCAACCGAAAATGCCATTTTGGCACATCAACTTTTAAATTTTAAATACCTACAATATCTTCTGCGAAACTATGAGATCTTACGCACTGCATCTTCGAGAAAGGAAGAGCGAATTTTAGGAGAAATTGATCGAAGGGGAGAAAAGTTAGGGGTGGAAACTCGAATTTTCACTGAATAATGTATATAGGGTTGAAATTAATACCATTCGATAGCTTTCTATTGATGGTACAAAAAGGGTTTTGTTCATCATTCGCGAAGAACAACCCCCTAACATGCCGAAACACAAAAATGCGAGAACTCAAAAACTGCTCAACGAATCAGGGCTGGATTTCGTGTGGTAATTTACAGCGCCACTGTAGGCGGATGGGAAAATTTTCATTATGATCTAACAAGGGGGATGAAATTTAAGAGTTGAGACTGAAATTTTTTTCAGGCAAGTGGTGAAATAAAATTTGCGGTTCGATAGATTTCGGTCAACTAAGGTCTTATGAGTTTTCAACCTAAAAGCAACCCCTATAGGCTATTGATTTATTTTTTGGGCTTCTGATTTTTCGATAATTAAAAGTCATTTTCATTAATTTTTAACCCACCCACAATTTTTCAACCACTTTCATGATATGTGAACCCTCAAAAAGCAAAATTTACCCAGACCGCTTCTTTTTCGTGCGATTTTCGCTAGTTCTATTTAACTACAGTTCATTTTCACCCCTCTTGATTTTTCATCCCTCTTAACAATTTTTCAACACGCCAAGCGTTAATTTTGTAAAATTCGGGCAGTTTTGCCTTTTTTCGGTAATAAATTTTTCTCATATTGCCTTTTTCACTTTTTCGACCTCCTTCGCAATATTTCAACCCCCAAAAGCCAAAGTAGCCCAGTCAAATTAGATAAATCGAGTGAAAAAAATCCCGGAGTTTTGAAATTTGGCATGGTTGTTCGCTAGTATCTGCAGAACATCATACTAAAAGTACCCGAGGGTGGGGGGTGAGCGCGAGGGGGGGGAGCTGATTGAATGTGCATTTTCTGGGTTTTTCCTATATATCTCCGTAACTACCAAGCCCAGCGAAAATTATTCCATATACGAAATTAAAGCAGACTAAATTTCCTATGAAAATGGCTCTATTCGTTTTTGTCGTAGGATTCATACTTCAAATGTTATAAGCTTGACAACTTCTCATATTTACTTGGGATGGCTACAACCAAGAAGTTTAAGGTTTTGACCCGCACAAAAATAAGGTAGTGCTGAAAGTTGGCACTTATGCTCTACTGGTAGTCCTGAATGACGTGTCAAAAGTCCCGGAGCCTGCGGTGCCGGCGTCCTATTTTTTTTGGTCCCGGAAGGCCTTAAGTGATAGTCATACATTATTTTCCGCATAACATGATTATTTATGAACCGATTTGATCGGGATTGGTCTCAAAATGACCGCAACGACCTAATCAATACTGATACTGCTGATAGACTCCTGAAATTTTAAGATGAAACATCCTTTTTTTTTCTTGGAGAAATTGTGCTCCAGAATCGGCTTCGTGTTGCTTTTTTGCGATTATTTCTCCAACGGATTATCGGACCACAAAAATGTATAGGATCTTTTCGTTGCAAATTTTATCCTGAACATTTCACTTCCTACACATTTTTGTCGTAAAATAAACCATTGAGGAGTTAATCGGAAAAAAGCAGCGCGAAGTCGGTACTGAAGTACGATTTCTCCGAAAAAGGACTTCGCGCTGCTTTTTCCGATTATCTCCTCAATGGTTTATCTAACGACAAAAATGTGTAGAAACTGAACTGTTCTGGATAAAATTTGCAACGAAAAGATCCTGTACATTTTTGTCGTCCGATAAGCCGTTGGAGAAATAATCGCAAAAAAGCAACACGAAGCCGATTCTAGAGCACGATTCCTCCAAGAAAAAAAAGAATGTTTTATCTCAAAATTTCAGGAGTCTATCAGTAGTATCAGTATTGATTAGGTCATTGTGGTCATTTTGAGACCAATCCCGATCATATCGGTTCATAAATAATCATGTTAAGCGGAAAATAATGAATGACTATCACTTAAGGCCTTCCGGCACCAAAAAAATAGGACGCCGGCACCGCGGGCTCCGGAACTTTTGACACGTCATTCAGGACTGCCAGTAGAGCATAAGTGCCAATTTTCAGCACTACTTTATCAAAACTTTGTCAAAACCTTAAACTCCTTGGCTGTAGCCATCCCAAGTAAATATGAGAACTTGTCGAGCTTATAACATTTAAAGTATGAATCCTACGACAAAAACCAATAGGGCCGTTTTGATAGGAAATCTAGTCTGCTTTAATTTCGTATATGGAATAATTTTCGCTAGGATTGGTAGTTACGGAGATATATAGGAAAAACGCAGAAAATGCACATTCAATCAGCTCCCCCCCCTCGCGCTCACCCCCCACCCTCGGGTACTTTTAGTATGATGTTCTGTAGATACTAGCGAACAACCATGCCAAATTTCAAAACTCCGGGATTTTTTTCACTCGATCGCCAATTTTTTGTCTTATTTGACTGGGCTAAAGGACCCGATACGATAGTGGCCTAGGAAAAAAATTGACAATACTGAACTTTGATATCTGGTGTGGTTGTGGATAGGTTGTACAATAGAGTGTACTTACATCATTGAATACAAAAAATGCAGCAGAGAAGCGGCTGGAACCTCCCCATCGCGTGGATCTTTGTATTCTGTGTAGATAGTAGTCAATTCAACAGAATTTGTCATCCACTGTCAGCCCGCTCCCTTTCAATGAGAAAGAATTTTTTCTCTATTTTCCACTGAAATGGTAGAAACTGTGAATATATTTTTAGAACCAGAATTTGATCGTCTTTCTAATGGCGACATAAAAAAGGAGGCCTTGCTTTAAAATTTAAAGTTGATATGCTTAAATGGCACTTCCCGTGGACCAATTGCTTCCAAAAGCCTTTCAGGTCTTCAACGTGTCACCCAATCTCCATGTAGCAAATTTCAGCCAAATCGATTCACTAATCTGGGCTATAGTGTATTTTTAGTGGTACTACAAAATTTCGATTTTTTGACCCAAAGAGCACTAAATGCGAACGAATTTTGTCTTATTTAAAACCAGAATTTGAAGACCTTTCTGATTGTGACAATAAATCTTTCAAAAACTTGTTTTGGATGGTTAAATGAGTGAATAATTTTAAAGTTAGAAATTGGTGTGCCAAAACGGCACTTTCCGTGGGCCGATTGAATCCAAAATTTGTTCGGCTCTTCGACGTGCAATACAATGCCCATGTGCAAAATTTCAGAAAAATCGGTTCAGGGGCTTGGGCTGTACCGCGATTTAAAAGTCCGATAAAAATCTTTTAACCTCCCCAACTCCAACAAAATTTTAAAAAAATGGGAGGTTACTGCAATCACTAAAATTTTCGAATTCGAGATAGCACCAGATCTTCACGTTTTGAGGTCTCAGGAACCCAAAAAAGCGGTTTTCAAAATGTGTCTGTGTGTGTGTACGTACGTACGTTTGTAAACACGCCACAGCCAAAACTACTAAACCGATTTGTCTGAAATTTGGTGCGTAGGCATCTCATAACCCAACTTAGATCTGAAAAGCTTTTGGAGCCAATCGTGCAACTAGAAATGCCATTTTGGCACATCAACTTTTAAATTTTAAATGCAAACCCCCATTTTTCACGTCACGATAGGACAGGCCTTCAAATTCTGCTTCTAAAAATGCATTCATTCTTAGTGCCCTTTTGACCAAAAATTTAAAAAAAAAAGATTTTTATCGGACATTTAAATCGCGGTACAGCCCAAGCCCCTGAACCGATTTTTCTGAAATTTTGCACATGGGCATTGTATTGCACGTCGAAGAGCCGAACAAATTTTGGATTCAATCGGCCCACGGAAAGTGCCGTTTTGGCACACCAATTTCCAACTTTAAAATTATTCACTCATTTAACCATCCAAAACAAGTTTTTGAAAGATTTATTGTCACAATCAGAAAGGTCTTCAAATTCTGGTTTTAAATAAGACAAAATTCGTTCGCATTTAGTGCTCTTTGGGTCAAAAAATCGAAATTTTGTAGTACCACTAAAAATACACTATAGCCCAGATTAGTGAATCGATTTGGCTGAAATTTGCTACATGGAGATTGGGTGACCCGTTGAAGACCTGAAAGGCTTTTGGAAGCAATTGGTCCACGGGAAGTGCCAAAAAAGCATATCAACTTTAAATTTTAAAGCAAGGCCTCCTTTTTTATGTCGCCATTAGAAAGACGATCAAATTCTGGTTCTAAAAATATATTCACAGTTTCTACCATTTCAGTGGAAAATAGAGAAAAAATTCTTTCTCATTGAAAGGGAGCGGGCTGACAGTGGATGACAAATTCTGTTGAATTGACTACTATCTACACAGAATACAAAGATCCACGCGATGGGGAGGTTCCAGCCGCTTCTCTGCTGCATTTTTTTTTTTTAAATTTTTGGTCAAAAGGGCACTAAGAATGAATGCATTTTTAGAAGCAGAATTTGAAGGCCTGTCCTATCGTGATGTGAAAAATGGGGGTTTGCATTTAAAATTTAAAAGTTGATGTGCCAAAATGGCATTTCTAGTTGCACGATTGGCTCCAAAAGCTTTTCAGATCTAAGTTGGGTTATGAGATGCCTACGCACCAAATTTCAGACAAATCGGTTTAGTAGTTTTGGCTGTGGCGTGTTTACAAACGTACGTACGTACATACGTACGTACACTACGTACATACGTACGTACACACACACAGACACATTTTGAAAACCGCTTTTTTGGGTTCCTGAGACCTCAAAACGTGAAGATCTGGTGCTATCTCGAATTCGAAAATTTTAGTGATTGCAGTAACCTCCCATTTTTTTAAAATTTTGTTGGAGTTGGGGAGGTTAAAATATAGAAATTCTTCCAGGCGGTCATATTTTTATGTGGCTCTAAACATGTTTAGGCTTCGAAAATGCAATTTTCACGATTTTTTTTTAACCTCCCCGCTCCACTTCACCATTTAAAAAAAAGGGAGGTTACTGCAATCACTAAAATTTTCGAACTCGAGATAAGACCGGATCTATACGTTTTAAGGTCTCAGGAACCCAAAAAAGTGGTTTTATAAATGTGTCTGTGTGTATGTACGTACGCACGTTCGTACGTTCGTTTATAATCACTAAGGCTCGGATTTTATGCATTGGAAAATGAGGAAACTATGCGCATAATATGCCCACTCTTTTTACTAAAATATGCAATAAGGTAAGAAGAATAAGCGTGACAATATGCAAATATGCAAAAAAAACATTTATTATGCAACACGGTAACAAATTACAACAATGTAGGTAATACAAGTTTAAGGCTGGCGTATCGCCGGTTCCCGCCAGAATAGGGTTTTTTGCTTCTAATTTAAATTTGAGAAGGAATATCAGTTTACAGTTCCTTTAATAATTGCACGTTTATTAATGTAACACGTTGATTAACAAATTATTGTTAAAACTACCCTGGTTTTTCAAATTTGTAACAATAAATGTTGTTTTTTGGCGCGAAATCGAAAAAACATTCAAGTTTGAAAAACCAGTGCAGTTTTAACAATAATTTGTTAACCAACGTGTTATTTAAGAACAGCTCATCAAAACTCATTACGAGAGTTTATAGTTCTAGGAAATTTTGGGCCATTAAGAAGGGTGAGCTGGCCAGGTAGCGGATTACTCTTTTCCGGAGATAAACGTTCTCAGGTAACATCTTGGTAAATTTTGTAAGTACAAAGTTTATTTTAACCTACCCTAATTTGAAGCTGCCATTTCAAAAACATGCACAAATTTGCAAAAAATTATTAAAATATGAAAGAAATCATTAAATATGAAAGAAATTGAAAAATATGCAAAATATGCAAATTTTTTTAGCGTTTTTTCAACCGAGAAAGATGAGATTTGCCCTAATAACATTCAATTTACAACATATACCGTGTTTTACAGAATATGCCCTTTGCATAAAATCCGAGCCTTAATAATCACGCCACAGCCAAAACTACTAGACCGATTTGGCTGAAATTTGGAACATAGGCATCTTGTAACCTAACTTAGATCTGAAAATGCAAACCCCCATTTTTCACGTCACCATAAGGAAGACCTTCAAATTCTGCTTCTAAAAATGTATTTATTCTTAGTGCCCTTTTGACCAAAAATAAAATAAAATTGATTTTTATTGTTTAAAATCGCGGTACAGCCCAAGCCCCTGAACCGATTTGGCTGAAATTTTGCACATGGGGATTGTATTACACGTCGACGAGCTGAACAAATTCAATCGACTCAAGGAAAGTGCCACCAAATTCCAAATTTAAAATTATTCCCTCATTTAACCATTAAAAACAAGTTTTTGAAAGATTTATTGTCACCATCATCAGAAAGGTCTTCAAATTCTTGTTTTAAATAGTAGAAAATTAATTCGCATTTAGCGCTGTTTGGTTAAAAAAATCGAAATTTTATAATAACAGTAAAAATACATTATAGCCCCAATTACTGAATCGATTTGGCTGAAATTTGGTACATAGATTGGTGACCCGATGAAGACCTGAAAGGCTTTTGGAAGCAATTGGCCCACGGGAAGTGCCATTTAAGCATACCAACTTAAAATTTTAAATACAAAGGCTTCCTTTTTTATGTCGCCATTAGAAAGGCGATCAAATTCTGGTTTTAAAAATATATTCACAGTTTCTGCCATTTCAGTGGAAAATATAGAAAAAATTCTTTCTCATTAAAAGGGAGCGGGCTGACAGTGGATGACATAAAGTGGCAGTTATTGTATATATAAAAAGGCAGCAGAGAAGCGGCTGGAACCTCCCCAACGCGTGGGTCTTTGATTTCAGGGACTTCTGTTTAAGATTCTAAAGTTGATATGCCTAAATGGCACTTCCCGTTGACTAATTGCTCCCAAAAGCCTTTCAGCTCTTCAACGGGTCACCTCACCTCCATTTACCAAATTTCGGGCAAATCGATCCACTAGTTTGGGCTATAAAGTGGTTTCAGTGTTATTACAAAATTTCGATTTTTCTACCCAAAGGGTTCTAAATGCGAATAAATTTTGTCTCATTTAAAACCAGAAATTGAAGACCTTTCTGATGGTGACCTCGATAGTGACAATAAATCTTTCAAAAACTTGTTTTGGATGGGTAAATTAGAGAATAATTTTAAATTTCGAAATTGGTGTGCCAAAACGGCACTTTCCGTGGGCCGATTGAATCCAAAATTTGTTCACCTCTTCGACGTGTAATACAATCCCCTTGTGCAAAATTTCAGCCAAATCGGTTCAGGGGCTTGGGCTGTACCGCGATTTTAAAGTCCGATAAAAATCAATTTTTTTTTATTTTTGGTAAAAAGGGCACTAAGAATGAATGCATTTTTAGAAGCAGAATTTGAAGGCCTTTCCTATCGTGACGTGAAAAATGGGGGTTTGCATTTAAAATTTAAAAGTTGATGTGCCAAAATGGCATTTCTGGTTGCACGATTGGCTCCAAAAGCTTTTCAGATCTAAGTTGGGTTATCACATGCACACGTACCAAATTTCAGCTAAATCTGTCGAGTAGTTTGGGCTGTGGCGTGTTTACGAACGTACGTACGAACGTACGTACATACATACAGACACATTTTAAAAATCACTTTTTTGGGCTCCTCAGACCTCAAAACGTATAGATCCGGTCTTATCTCAAATTCGAAAATTTTAGTGATTGCAGTAACCTCCCTTTTTTTTTAAATGGTGAAGTGGAGTGGGGAGGTTAAAAAAGGTGACAAAAGATTAACCTTTAAAAGGAACATATTGTCAAACGTGATGGGTGATGTCCGAGGTGACGTCGGTATTTGTCAGAAAATTGCGAAATTAGTCAAGGATTTAAAAAATTATGTTGAATTGACTACAGAATACAAAGATCCACGCGAAGGGGAGGTTCCAGCCGCTTCTCTGCTGCATTTTAACCTCCCCACTCCACTTCACCATTTAAAAAAAAAGGGAGGTTACTGCAATCACTAAAATTTTCGAATTTGAGATAAGACCGGATCTATACGTTTTGAGGCCTGAGGAGCCCAAAAAAGTGGTTTTTAAAATGTGTCTGTATGTATGTACGTACGTTTGTACGTACGTTCGTACGTACGTTTGTACGTACGTTCGTAAACACGCCACAGCCCAAACTACTCGACAGATTTAGCTGAAATTTGGTACGTGTGCATGTGATAACCCAACTTAGATCTGAAAAGCTTTTGGAGCCAATCGTGCAACCAGAAATGCCATTTTGGCACATCAACTTTTAAATTTTAAATGCAAACCCCCATTTTTCACGTCACGATAGGAAAGGCCTTCAAATTCTGCTTCTAAAAATGCATTCATTCTTAGTGCCCTTTTAACCAAAAATAAAAAAAAATTGATTTTTATCGGACTTTAAAATCGCGGTACAGCCCAAGCCCCTGAACCGATTTGGCTGAAATTTTGCACAAGGGGATTGTATTACACGTCCAAGAGGTGAACAAATTTTGGATTCAATCGGCCCACGGAAAGTGCCGTTTTGGCACACCAATTTCGAAATTTAAAATTATTCTCTAATTTACCCATCCAAAACAAGTTTTTGAAAGATTTATTGTCACTATCGAGGTCACCATCAGAAAGGTCTTCAATTTCTGGTTTTAAATGAGACAAAATTTATTCGCATTTAGAACCCTTTGGGTAGAAAAATCGAAATTTTGTAATAACACTGAAACCACTTTATAGCCCAAACTAGTGGATCGATTTGCCCGAAATTTGGTAAATGGAGGTGAGGTGACCCGTTGAAGAGCTGAAAGGCTTTTGGGAGCAATTAGTCAACGGGAAGTACCATTTAGGCATATCAACTTTAGAATCTTAAACAGAAGTCCCTGAAATCAAAGACCCACGCATTGGGGAGGTTCCAGCCGCTTCTCTGCTGCCTTTTTTTATTTTCCAATTTCCAATTATTTTGGACGTTTTTATTTTGGATGTTTTTGTATGGGTTCGAAAGCGCCCAAAAGCACCAGATGTAGTGCATTAATCACCAAAATTGGCAACCCTTAGACTGGACGACCGTTATTTTCGTCTAAACACGTTGATTCGAGTAAGTACCTATTCATAGATGTCCTTCATTTTATTATAGTAGTACAATGCTGTAAGGTTATATGGCAGCAATAAAATTTGTAAATAATTCTAATAGGTCATTACCTGGGGTTTTTCCCGCACTGCACGTTTGGTAGCTTCGCAGGACTGGCTTCAAAATTTCTTTCCCCAATGAAATAAAATTAACACCAGAAAAATTAATTAATTAAATTAATAATTCATTAAGATCATACCTACAATTAATACAACAAATAATTACGGAAATAGAACAAGATACGCGCTGGAATCGTATATAATCGCTGCGGCCTCGACTGGCGCTAAGTTGGAGGCCGGTTCTGGCAGCTCTGCAAAGGTGTCTTGCCTGCTTTGCCTAGTTTGTTTACATTATCATCACTGCTGGCCCATTGTTCCCACAATTAGCTTTCAGACAATGCAAAATTTTTATGAGGGCCATATAACCTTACAGGATTTGGACTACTATAAAATCATCAATACTCTCGCTATACATATACCGGGTGGCCAATTCAAGACGATCCAGTCGTAATAATAACTTTTGAACGGAATAAGATATCGACTTGCGGTCTTAGACAGATTCCTTGGCATTGTGGGGGACATGTTTCGCCATAGCTTTGACCTTGTTCAGTTTGCGCATTTCACCCCCACCCCAACTAACGTCAAAATCTTAAATGTTAACACATCCCGTGTCGTATATCAAATGAAAGCCCTTGGAAAATGCTATTCACTGTTCTAAGTAGTTTGAGAATTTAGCGAAAGAAATCCGTGAAAAGTTTTGAAAAACTCGATGAAAAATTTGTTGATATGTGGACTAAAAATGTGACTGATTAGATGTCTATGGTCTGTCCGGAATCCACATGACCAGGATTCACCCTATTTCCATGGCGAATCATTGTTGTCAACAATGAGTCGCCATGGAAATTGGGTGAATCTTGATCATGTGGATCCCGGACAGAGTATAGTGAGTTTTATTTGTTATTAGCTTTTTTGGAGCATTAATTTTAGCTGTCCCACACGGATCAACGAGAGAACCAATAGTGACCTATCCAAACAAAGCTAATAACGATTAAACTCGCAAGACATCTTATCAGTCACATTTTTAGTCCACATATCAACAGATTTTTCATCGAGTTTTTCAAAACTTTCCACGGAATTCTAATTTCAGTAAATTCGAATACAGAACATTTTTGTCTCTAACATGAAAACGGTTCGCTAAATTCTCAAACTACTTAGAACAGTGAATAGCATTTGGCTTAACTTTACTTTAGCGGAAACCGTGTATGTACTGAAACTGCACATATTCCCGTTCGGAATGATGAGCTGAGTACAACGGTACCTGTTTTTTCTTGCGGAAACGCACCGTTGCCAAGTTACAGGTTTCCGCTAAATTAAAGTCCGTAGGGACGGGGTTAACTTTACTTTAACGGAAACCTTGTTAACACTAAAACTGCACATACTCCCGTTGAGAATGATGAGCTGAGTATAACGGTACTCGTTTTTTCTTGCGCAAAAGCAACGTTGCCAAGTCACAGGTTTCCGCTAAAGTCCCTATAGAAACCACGTGCACGTTAAAACTTTGTATGTTCTGGTTGAGAATGACGAGCTGATTCAACGTCACGTGATTTTTCTTGCGCAAGCGCACTGTGGCCAAGTTTCAACAAGTTTTATGAAGTTCTTATGGTAGGTACTACTTTAGCAAAAAACCATGCAATATCTGGGAACGAAATGACACGAAAATACGTGCAGATCCTCTTCCCGACCCTATGACACAGATCAATGAGTAGTATTTCGCATCGCTCAGCTTAATATCGATATTGTAAAAATTTAATTTAGTTATTTTAGTTGACAAGGCTTTCCATATGGTGTCACCAAACGTATCCATTTTTATATGATGGAGCGAATGAATGACAATAAATGATTGTCTTCACCTCGTCTTCACATTCTTGTTTTTTTAACTAGCAATATTAGGCTAAGCGAAAAGTAGGTAATAAATATACTACTTATTGACCTGTGCTTTAGGGTCGGGAAGAGGATTTGAGGCTCCATATAAAATGGATAAGTTTAGTGAAACCATATGGAAAACCATCTCCTTGTCAGCTAAAATACCTAAACTAAATTTTTACAATATCGATATTAATCTGAGCGATACGAAACACTACTCATTGATCTGTGTGTCATGGGGTCGGAAAGAGGATTTGCACGTATTTTCGTGTCGTTTCCTTCCCAGATATACTGCATGGTTTTTGCTAAAATATTTACATAAGAACCTCATAAAATTAGGGGAAACTTGGCAACAGTGCGTTTGCGCAAGAAAAATGACGTGTCGTTGAAATCAGCTCGTCATTCTCAACCAGAATATGTAAAGTTTTAACGTGTACGTGGTTTCCGCTAAAGTAAAGTCCCTATAGGCTTCAGTTTAGCGGAAACCTGTAACTTGGCAACGGTGCGTTTGCGCAAGAAAAATCGGGTACTGTAGTACTCAGCTCATCATTCTGAACAGGAATATATGCAGTTTGAGTTCATACAAGGTTTCCGCTAAAGTAAAGTTGACCCTAGCATTTTTCAAGAACTTTCATTTGATGTATGACTCGAGGTATATGTTGCCATTTAAAATTTTGATGTTGATTGGGGTGAGGAAATACGCAAACTGAACAAGGTCAAAGCTATGGTGAAACATGTCCCCCTCAATGCCAAGGAATCTCTCGAAAACCGCAAGTCGATATCTTATTCCGTTGAAAAGTTATTACGACTGGATCGTCTTGAATGGGCCACCCGGTATGAATTAATATGGGGCTTCAGCCTCGCCATGTTGACGGCCTGAATTTTCAGTTACAGTTGTGGTCATTTAAACAACTGTCACTAGTGTCACTTTTTGAGGTTATCCTGTCAACGCCTCCGAAAATGACCGATTTAACCGGCAAAAACCTGATAAACCTGCGAAAACTCCTCAAAGATAACCTCAACAGCCCCAAATTCATGGGCCATCAGCACGAGTGGGACCAAATCTTCAACTTGCTAAAGACGACAATAGTTTCCGGAGAGTCCAATTCAGCTCTACTCATAGGCCCCCGTAGCTCAGGAAAAACCACTGTAACCCCCCGGAGCCTCTTTCAACAAATAATTTTGTTTCTTTTGCAGCTAATAAGCAACATCCTCCGGCAGCTGGAGCCCCATTTCAAGTCCGAAGCTGTCCTCGTCAACCTCCACGGGTTAGTCCACACAGACGACCGCCTGGCCCTTAAAAGCATAGCCACCCAGATGCAGCTGGAGAACAGCGTCGATGGAAAGGTCTTCGGGAGCTTTGCCGACAACTTGTCCTTCCTCCTCGCCTGCTTGAAGTCGGGGCAGAGGAGCCGATCCAAAAGTGTGATTTTTGTCATCGAGGAGTTCGACTTGTTCTGCTCTCACCACAATCAAACCATTTTGTACAATTTGTTCGACATTTCTCAGTCGGCCCAGACCCCGGTTTGTGTACTCGGGATAACTTGTCGGTTGGACGTGATCGAGCTTCTGGAGAAAAGAGTCAAGTCCAGGTTTTCCCATCGACAGTACTTTTTGTTCCTCGGCAAGGAGGACAGTGACTTGTCGCAGCTGGAGTATCGAATGAAGCGGTTAAAACAATTGCTAGTGGTGCCGATCAGTGAAAAGACAGTTACAGGTTTGTTTAGAAAGGAGTGGAATTCCCATGTCTTCAGTTTGTTGGAGGATCCGGAGTTTGAGGACTTAATTGAGCGGCTGTTGGATCTGGATTTGAGCGAAAGGACACTTAAAAATATTCTGGTAAGGATTTTTTGCGATTTGGAAAATTTGGTACTTTCCTACCTTGGAATACTTTTTAAGCCACTGTTGAAGGTTTCAGTTTTGAACAGTTCTCATTTGAATGACATTTGGCAGCTGTCATTTTAAAGACATTTGACAGAAAATCTTTGGTAATTTGTTGGCACTACTGATAAAAATGGCGTCTTTGGATTTCGTTAAGCGCTTTCCTTTTACAACTTAGGGAAGATTATCACCTCACTGGCTAAGTAGAGATTCTCACCTCAGTTTTAACCTCCCCAATTCCCATCAAAATTTAAAAAAAACGGGAGGTTACTTTTAAATTTTAAATGCACACCCCCATTTTTCGTCACCATAAGGAAGACCTTCAAATTCTGCTTCTAAAAGTGTATTCATTCTTAGTGCCCTTTTGACCAAAAATAAAAAAAAAATGATTTTTATCGGACTTTAAAATCGCGGTATAGCCCAAGCCCCTGAACCGATTTGGCTGAAATTTTGCACATGGGGATTGTATTACACGTCGAAGCTGAACAAATTTTATCGTCCCACTGAAAGTGCCGTTTTGGCACACCAATTTCTAAAATTAAATTTATTCCCTCATTTAACCATTAAAAACAAGTTTTTGAAAGATTTATTGTCACCATCAGAAAGGTCTACAAATTCTGGTTTTAAATCGGACAAAATTAATTCGCATTTAGTGCTGTTTGGTTCAAAAAATCGAAATTTTATAATAACACTAAAAATACATTATAGGCCAAATTACTGAATCGATTTGGCTGAAATTTTGTACATGGAGATTGGGTGACCCGTTGAAGACCTGAAAGTCTTTTGGAAGCAATTGGTCCACGGGAAGTGCCATTTAAGCATATCAACTTAAAATTTTAAATACAAGGCCTTTTTTATGTCGCCATTAGAAAGAAATCATCAAATTCTGGTTCTAAAAATGTATTTACAATTTCTGCCATTTCAGTGGAAAATAGAGAAAAAGTTCTTTCTCATTAAAAGGGAGCGGGCTGACAGTGGATGGCATAAAGTGGCAGTTATTGTCAAAAAGGTGGCAAAAGATTAACCTTAAAAGAAACATATTGTCAAATGTGATAGGTGATGTCCGAGGGAGTATTGCAGCTCAAAAATTAAAACATTGGAATAGATACTACTTTTAAAATGACAAAGGTCGTATTTTTTTGTTTCGCTAAATTCGAGAAAAAAATTAATAAAGGTGAACTTCCGGTCAAAAAGTTGGTTTTAGATTACGTCATGCATTTTTTCATGCCACGGTATGGGAAAACCGATCCTGTAAAAATAACATGAAGGAAATTCAAATGAGGGAAGACCCCCGATCACGGAGGTTCCCCGATCAACGAGAAGGACGACGAAGAATTTTCAAATTAAAAATTATTGTTTTTCTTACCTACATGAAATAAAAAGTGCTTTTCAAGAGTTCCAAGTCTTATTTCCATTATTTTCAGGAATACAGGATATTCTCTAAGATTGTAGATGTGGACGTCTCAGGGGGTTGCGGAGTGGCGGGACGCAGCGAAAGTAGTAGTGGGGGCACGGAAACCCAAGCGTTACAGTGGCATGAATTTTTTACTTCCTCTCAGATTTAGACAATTAACTCCTTTATTGATTGCGCTAAAAATATTCTGTAAAGACGATCGTCAACAAAATAAAATAGCACATCTTTTATTAAGAATAATTAGTTTCGATTAACCGCCCCGATTTGGAGTAATCGTGTTGGAAAGGAAATATACCCCTAAAAATGATGCGTTTTTGCCGATGCTCGAACCGAGATAATCGCCTCCAAAGGTCCGTGGCCCCGTATGGATCAATGGAGATATTTTCCTTTCAAAATTAATAAAAAATACAATCCGCACAGACATCACCATGAATTTTTCAGGAAAGGTACTTCTCTACACGAACTTTCACGTGGCGGCGTTAGTTGGAAAATTTTGATTTGTGCCCTTTGTCACAGGACGACCCTTGGACGAATTTGACAGTAGCATACCGAGGGCATTAGAAACCAAAATTTATACTCCATACATTTTCACTCGTAAGTGCCCCTTGGTTGAAAGAGAAAGTCTAGCGAGCACCCTACTATGAAGGATTTGTCTTATTTTATCGATTTTTGATCGCAAATCCGCGTTGTGCGTCGTTTATTGTCAATTTTCAATCCATGCTTATTTGAAAAAACGCTGCGAAAACACACAAATCACCACTTTAGGAGTTCCTTCGGGTTTGAGGTTGTGACAAACACATGGCAAATGAAAAGCACCAGGACCAGAGTTGGCAAAACCCGGGTTTTTGTGTCAACCTCAACGTGGTAATTATTTCATATGCGGTAAAACGCCAAAATACCAAATCTTAATTGATTTCATGTTAGCTTACCTCCAGCAGATGGTTACTGAAGGGGGAGACTTGAAAATAGCATTATTGATGCCCAAATTACAGAATTTTTGTTCAATTTTGTGTCAGCGTTTGGAGATTTTTATAAATGTCAACCAGGACCATTGGAATATAAAAAGAAGATAACTCAATGTTTATTGAGATTGCAAAATTTTTATAGCAAATATTTTAAAAACTGCACGAAATATTTATGGTAATAACTCGGGCCATTTCTTAACCGATTTGTATGAACATCGTCTTAAATTAAAGGTAAAGAACCAGGCTTTAGATTCATGCAATAAACTGCTGCAGATGTCGCTGCCGTAGCAGCCTAGCGATGCTTGTTTTAGTCCCAATTGCATCGCTTTCTCTTAACTTTAAGTAACCCTTAAAAACAGCGGAAACAATTCTCTCAATAATTGTTTCCAAGGCTTTTAAGGCTCGCTTAAGGTTAAGGTAGAGCGGTGCAATCGGGGCTTAAAGGCTTGGTTTAGGTGCATGGGGATTGGTCAATTAACAACCAATTGTTATGAGACAAAAATAATCCTGAAGTAAAAGTCCCCTCGCATATTAACGAAAACGGGGGTTGTGTGTCTCAGGCTTTTTTCTGTTGGTTTGTAAACGGGATTTCACATCCGTCAAAACTCCCGTCACTCACTGTCAGTGTCAATAAACAGTAACAATGGACGTTGAACGGTATCTTTGTTGTTCCTTTCCATGACAGGAATTTTGACAGAACTGAAATCCCGTTTACAAACCAACAGAAAAAAAGCCTGAGACACAACCCCCGCTTTCGTTAATATGCGACGGGACTTTTCGTTTTTCTTTAAAATCCTTCGTTCAGAAGCAAATTTTATAATTTGTTAATTAGTCATTCACAGAAAGCCAAATTCTTTAGCTTTAATTTAAGGTAAGATTTAGCAAAAATGAGCGAAAATTTCAGATTGTAGTTATCTCGAGACTGAACGACGACAATCCCAAATTAACCCTCGAAGCGTTCGCCCAAGAAATTTCCGTTTACGAAAAAGACGATTTGGTGCAGGTTTTGCAGGACTTGAGCGTGCTCGAGTTGTGTTTGATAATTGCGATGAAGCACCACTGCGAGATTTACGACAGTCAACCAATGAATTTCGAGATGGTGCTCACGAGGTACGTGAAGTTCGCGCATGCTCACGCAAGCGTGCAGAGCGTTCAACGGGGGATTATCATGAAAGCTTTCGAGCACATTCAGGCAGGTTAGCCACTACTGTTCGAATTTTACTTAATTGTGGGGATTTTTTAGAATTTAGAGTTGATCTCGACGGTGGGTGGGAGCAGGAGCTTGCAGAAGGAGTATCAGCTGTTCAAGCTTTTGGTTCTGCCCGAGCAGATTATGGAAGCTGTGAAGAAGTCGCCGGGGTTGCCTACGGAGGTGGTGCAGTGGGCCAATAGCTCTTTTGTTTGATAGAATTAATAATTGTAAAATAAAAAATATTTTAATAAAATTATTTTTGTTCACTCGGATCAGTTAGTTGCCATTAAACGATATGCGACACGAAGGGGTCTACAAGCAACTTGAAATCCTGCTACGACGTCTACATTAATGAAGATGACGTTAATGTCGCCAATGATATTCTGGAAGTGATTGATCCGATGGCTGTGGTTCTGCCGGGGGATGTTGTACGTCTCGGTAGGGCTTCAGGTGGTCGTCCGCGTTTGCTGCGTCTTCATTTTAAATCGGCTGATATCGCTAGGTTGGTGCTGCGGAAGAGGGATGGGCTCAAGAAAAATATTAAGTATAAGGATGTGGGCGTTCGTGAGGATAAAACAAAGCGACAAGTTTCGTTTCTCAAAGACCTGAATGATGAACTTAAATACCGCCGCGCAAATGGAGAAAGAGATATCACTATAAAATATCAAAATAATGTGCCTACAATCGTCTCTACTATCCCCCAACGAAGAAGACCAACGGATCCAGCTGGTGGCCGCTCTTCGGGAAACTAGTTCCGCCCAACATCTCCAACTTTATACATATTTATTATCAGAATGTTCGTGGCCTAAGATCCAAAATTGATAAATTCTATCCAAATGTGTGTGCATCCCAGTTTGATTTGGTATGTCTTACTGAAACATGGTTGGATTTTGGTGTTGCTAGTGATGAATTTTTCCCGCAGTACTTTGTTGTTCTGCGGGCTGATCGTTCATTTGTGCGTACTGGTCGCTCCAGAGGTGGTGGTTCTCTGATAGCCATCAATACTAATACAGTAAATTTTTCTGCTATTGATTTGACTGTTTTTTTGGATGTACCTCTCATTGATATAATTGGATGTGCAATGATTCGATTGTGACAATGAAAAATTAAAAATTCTTCACTGCCACAACCAAAACGAAAGCGGCTGGTTTGAGCTCATGGTCTCAAACAGGGAACGACAGACAGCTGTTTCGATCTCTTGGATCTCATCAGTGTCGTGCACCCCGAATGAAACCACAAACTCAAACCAGCCAACCTTTAAACAGAAAATGCGACGAACTAAGAGTGTTGTGTCGAAAACCACGACCTCTGTGAGAGGTGGGGACTACTAGCTTCCATGATGTCAAAGACATCTAAAGAAAACTAGCGGCTGACAAAGTCAGCTCGCCCCGGGCTTCGACACTACTCCTGTTTAGCAACAGGTGGCGTGAATGCAATGATTCGATTGTGACAATGAAAAATTAAAAATTTCGTTTTGGTTGTGGCAGTGAAGAATTTTTAATTTTTCATTGTCACAATCGAATCATTGCATTCACGCCACCTGTTGCTAAACAGGAGTAGTGTCGAAGCCCGGGGCGAGCTGACTTTGTCAGCCGCTAGTTTTCTTTAGATGTCTTTGACATCATGGAAGCTAGTAGTCCCCACCTCTCACAGAGGTCGTGGTTTTCGACACAACACTCTTAGTTCGTCGCATTTTCTGTTTAAAGGTTGGCTGGTTTGAGTTTGTGGTTTCATTCGGGGTGCACGACACTGATGAGATCCAAGAGATCGAAACAGCTGTCTGTCGTTCCCTGTTTGAGACCATGAGCTCAAACCAGCCGCTTTCGTTTTGGTTGTGGCAGTGAAGAATTTTTAATTTTTCATTGTCACAATCGAATCATTGCATTCACGCCACCTGTTGCTAAACAGGAGTAGTGTCGAAGCCCGGGGCGAGCTGACTTTGTCAGCCGCTAGTTTTCTTTAGATGTCTTTGACATCATGGAAGCTAGTAGTCCCCACCTCTCACAGAGGTCGTGGTTTTCGACACAACACTCTTAGTTCGTCGCATTTTCTGTTTAAAGGTTGGCTGGTTTGAGTTTGTGGTTTCATTCGGGGTGCACGACACTGATGAGATCCAAGAGATCGAAACAGCTGTCTGTCGTTCCCTGTTTGAGACCATGAGCTCAAACCAGCCGCTTTCGTTTTGGTTGTGGCAGTGAAGAATTTTTAATTTTTCATTGTCACAATCGAATCATTGCATTCACGCCACCTGTTGCTAAACAGGAGTAGTGTCGAAGCCCGGGGCGAGCTGACTTTGTCAGCCGCTAGTTTTCTTTAGATGTCTTTGACATCATGGAAGCTAGTAGTCCCCACCTCTCACAGAGGTCGTGGTTTTCGACACAACACTCTTAGTTCGTCGCATTTTCTGTTTAAAGGTTGGCTGGTTTGAGTTTGTGGTTTCATTCGGGGTGCACGACACTGATGAGATCCAAGAGATCGAAACAGCTGTCTGTCGTTCCCTGTTTGAGACCATGAGCTCAAACCAGCCGCTTTCGTTTTGGTTGTGGCAGTGAAGAATTTTTAATTTTTCATTGTCACAATCGAATCATTGCATTCACGCCACCTGTTGCTAAACAGGAGTAGTGTCGAAGCCCGGGGCGAGCTGACTTTGTCAGCCGCTAGTTTTCTTTAGATGTCTTTGACATCATGGAAGCTAGTAGTCCCCACCTCTCACAGAGGTCGTGGTTTTCGACACAACACTCTTAGTTCGTCGCATAATTGGATGTAAAATATCTTTCTCGTCATGTATTTTCCATTTATTTTCTTTGTACGTTCCGCCTGATATTCCATTAGCTCAGTTTGAATTGTTTCTTAATATATTTGAGCAAGTAATTATCACTTTTGACAAAGTGGTTATTTGCGGTGACTTTAATGTTCCAAAATTTATAGATAATGACCTGCGGGACTTTAAGTATGCGTTGATCACTAGATTTATTTCGTTGTTAGGGCTTTGCCAATGTAATAATGTACTTAATGTAAATGGTCGTATTTTGGACCTCTGTTTTGTTCGTGACATTAATGCTCAGGTTAACAGTGAGGATCAACCGCTCTTAGATATTGATGTGCACCATCCTGCCTTAACTGTTGATTTAATATTTAGTTCCTTTGGCAATGTAAAAACGTTTCCTTTCTCTGGTCATGTACGCGCCTATAACTTTAAAAAAGCTAACTTTGTTGCTCTGTATGATGAAATTTGCAATCTAGACTGGTCCTTTATGAACACATTTGATGATGTTAATGAGTGCTGCATGGCGTTTTATGACAGGCTCTACGCTGTTCTGGACACGCATGTGCCTATTTTTAAAAATAGTAAAAATGATTTTCCTAAATGGTTTTCTGCTGATCTCAAATACTACATTCGTTTAAAGAACAATTTTTTTAGTAAATACAAACAAACTGATTCTGAATTTTACAGAGGTCAGTTTGTCGACGTCAGAAGAATTGTTAAGAAGTTGACACAAGTCGATTATCACAATTATTTGGAGAGTGTCCAGCAATCAATTACTTCCGAACCTAAAGTTTTTCTGGCAATATGTAAAAGACAGGAGAAATCATTCGGCTGTGCCCTGTGAACTTGTTCATGATGATAAAATTTTTAGTGGTCCGCAGAGCATTGTGGATGGTTTTCGTGAATATTTCTCCTCTGTTTTCAATGGTGACTCTGATAGAGTTTTTTCACGATTTGAGCAGCACATTGGGGGGCAGAGTAAGACTAATGAATCCCTTGCGGTCCACATTAGTTGTATCACTGAATCAGATATAGCGAAAGCAATACGTAAATTAAAATCTGGATTTACTTCTGGCCTTGATGCTGTTCCAGCTTTCTTTATTAAGGATAGTTCTTCCATACTGGCTGAGCCCCAGGCGTTCATATTTAATAAATGTCTTAAATGCAGCACTTTTCCGGATGTGTGGAAGCGGGCACGAGTTACTCCTGTATTTAAGGGTGGTCAGCAGTCAAATATGTGTAACTACAGGCCGATATCGATTTTAAGTAATTTTGCCAAAATTTTTGAGTATCATTTATGATAGTATTTTTCCGACTATTAGTAATTCAATTATTAGCCAACAGCATGGTTTTATGGCTGGCAGGTCAACACTCAACACTGACTAATCTCTTGACTATCACTCAGTTTTTGTCTGACTCTCTTGACTTTGGAAGGCAAGTAGATATTATTTATACTGATATCAGCAAAGCTTTTGACAGAGTTATACACAAAATTCTCCTTCTGAAATTTTTGAACTTAGGTTTCTCCAACTCCCTCTTGTCGCTATTTACTTCGTATTTATGTGACAGACAACTTGTCGTAAGTTGCAATGGTTTTTTCTCTCAACCGTTTATTCAGACTTCAGGCATTCCGCAGGGTTCAAACCTTGGCCCACTATTTTTTCTGTTATATATTAATGACATAGGAAATGATATTAAAAACTCTTCTTTCTTGCTGTTTGCAGATGATTTGAAACTGTACAAGAATATTAATTGCGTCCAAGATTGCGTGAGTCTGCAGGAGGATTTAGACAGTATTGTGGAGTGGTGCCGTTTGAATGGTTTTGAGCTTAATGTTAGCAAATGCTGCGGGGTTTCTTACTCCAGAAATAAGAGCTCCATTAATTTTGAATATACGGTTGGTGATGTTGCCTTAGACAAGCCTACAACAGCAAGGGATTTGGGTATTGTTTTTGATAACAAGCTCTCTTTTAATGATCACGTCAATTATATACTTGATTCTGCTTACAGATCCTTAGGATTTGTTATAAGGCACACTAAGCTCTTTGATAATATTATCGCGATTAAGAGTATTTATTTCTCACTTGTTCGTAGTAAGCTTGAATATTGTTCGCTTATCTGGTCACCCTTTTACAATAGTGCCTCAATTAGTTTAGAAAAAGTTCAGCGGCGGTTCCTCAAATTTCTCTACAAACAGCATTACAATGTGTATCCGCCGTTGCACACTGATCAGGTGGAGTTATTGAAAACTTTTGAACTTGAATCACTGAGGGTACGGAGAATAATTGCTTCTGTTGTGTTTATGTTTAAACTTCTGCATGGTAAGGTTGATTGCTCGGAAATACTGTCACTGGTGGCGTTTAATGTTCCACGACTTAATTCTAGATTTGCTGTCGACTTTAAGCAGCGCACTTACCGAACTAATTTAGGTCTCAAGTCGCCAATGAATGTAGTGTTTGGGAATTGCAATAAGGTGAGTGAATTTTGTGACATTTACGCTGATAGCGTAGCATTGGTTATTGTTGCGTCCTCGCATTAAAATTTAATTTCTTTTATTTATTCAGTTTAAACTTTTGGTATACTATATATTTTTTTTTGAATAAAACTGCACTTTTGACATCCCTCAGAAGTGCCTAATTGTTTATTTTTGAATTTATTTTGAATTTTTAAGAGAGAGAAGGGTCTCTTCTTCTTCCTTTTCCTAATCCTAACAAAAACTCTTCACCGCACCTGCACAATAAACTATCAAGCAGTATTGATAACGCTCCCGCACGGTGATTGTCGCCTCCTTCGACTTCGCGCTGCAGTGCCGATCAAAAGTGAAGGATTTCATCTTGCGTCAAAATCACTCAACGTATCATCTTCACCCACCACAAGAGCATCCTCCCACACAAAGTAAGTAGTCCTCCTCTCTCCACATTTTTTCTTTTTTTCGCGCTTTTTTCAACGGTCCTTCGAGCTAAACGCAACATTTTTTGGTTGCCTTCGAGTCGGATTAGCCACTTTTGAGGGTGCTTTTGTGCATTTTTTCATTTCTTGGATTTACGTTTGCGTTTATTATCAATAAATTTTTTGTCGAGTTCAACTTTTTCACCGTTCGCTTGACAACAAACCGCCCGCATTGTATTTTCTTGGTTTCACCGTCATTTGCCATCAAATTATTATCTGCTTTTAATCAATTTTAATCAATTCAATGGCCAATGCGGAGAAATTAAAAAGATGTAAATTTCTGCGTCAAACAGAATATAATCGTGTATTAGAAATTCATACTCTCGCTCAAGAGGCAAAAACTGATGCCAATAAAAAGGATATATTTCGTGTTTGCTTTGAGGACGTACAAACATCCAGGACCGAATTTTATAAAAGCCACAACAGCATTATCAGTCTCATTCCTGATGATCCGAATGTTTTTAAGTCCGAGGATGACACGAGAAAGTTATTCGATTCCATGTGCAATTTCATAAAAGCGATTTATTATCAACTTTTCCTATCTACTACTACTGTCGCCGTTCAAAGTACCACAGCTCGCTCTCATGTACGACTGCCAAAAATTGAAATTCCTACATTCACTGGTGACGTCATTAATTACATTTCGTACATTGATATGTACAATATACTTTGATTCACAACTCAACTGACCTAACAAATGTAGAGAAATTCACTATCACCTATCACTAGAAACACCCCGCTAAAAGCTTCGGCTTTGATAATGAGCACATTGTGTTCGAAACGCGTCAGCAGTGCAAATCAAGTGTTTCGGTGTAGTGGGGTGTTTCTAGTGATAGTGCATTTTTCCACCGAAGTTGTCCAGTGTTTCCATAGTAGAGAAATTCAATTATCTTCTTTCTTCGCTCAAAGGTGATGCTTTAGCTTTTATTAGGCATATACCAGTTACAGATGCTAATTATGCGCTGGCTTATGACGAGTTGAATAAGCGATACAAAAACGATAGACTGATTTTAAAGGCCCATTGGGACGCATTAGAGGCTTCACCAAAGGTACATTCTGACAAGGCTCAAGAGGTTCGCAATCTACTTGACACATTTTCAAAACATCTGAAGGCTATTGACAATTTTGCTTTACCTAAAGGTCTTGATGATTTTATTCTCTTTCAAATGCTACTAAAACGCTTGGATTCTGATTTGATCACCCGCTTTGAGTTGCAGCATAATTCTAGTAACATTCCAACATTTTCTGAACTCCAAAAATTCTTACAAAATTATTGGAGTGCTTTAGGTAATGTCACCGAGCCTTCGAAAATTAAGCCTAGAAGAAATGAATCGAGTTCGAAATCACCTTCCACAACGTCACCTTCCTCTTATTATTATTATTATTATTATTATTGTTTATTCACCTTAGGGTACATAATTCCAAAAAAGAAACAAGAAAAAAATAACAAATTCATAGGTGAAATGGTCTATGTTCAGATCTCCCGCATAAAACGGGGTCTGTTCTTCCACATATACCTTAAAGAAATAAGAGAAAAAGAACATGAGTGTGCATCATTGCATTAAAAAGTTAACTAACAAATTCCAATAATAAACAAAAATTGAAAAGAAACACATTTCATTCAACTACAACTTCCTTATTGGCAAACACCACCGCTGTGGTTTCTAAATGCCCCTTATGCTCTGCTAACCACGCGATTTACAGATGCCCCGATTTTTTAAACAAATCCTCCAAGGATCGTTATCTTCTGGCCAAGGCTAAGCAATACTGTATTAATTGTTTAAGCAGCTCTCATTTTACTAGAGCTTGTAACTCTCCTACTCTTTGTCATAAATGCCATAAACCGCATCACACCGCATTACATTTTGATTCCATCACGCCCGCACTTCTACGGCCTTCCGAGGTGGCATCCACCTCAGCTGGAGTTCCAGAGCCTAGCCCCGTCCTTTCAGTAACGAGCGCTGTTGGTTTCACAGACTCCAGCTCTAAAGTACTTCTCTCGACTGCTCGGGTCGAGGTCCTTACAAGCAAAGGGACTTATGAGGTTCTTCGGGTCCTTCTTGATAGTGGATCGCAAAGCTCTTTTATCTCAAAAAAGGCCTTTTCTCGGCTAGGTTTTTCGCAACGAGACTGCAACATTATAGTCAACGGATTAGGTCAGACTTCCACCAAAGCCAATGTAGGTGCAGTTACCCTATCCATCAAGCCCATATTCCATGTGGAGGCCGTAATCTTGCCCAAGATCTGCGAGTCTCTCCCATCGATTCAGATTTCTATAGAGCAGTGGTCTCACTTCAAGAATAAACTTCCACTTGCTGATCCCACTGTAGGTATTCCCAGTGCAATCGATATTCTGTTAGGGGCTGACGTCTATTCGCAACTTCTTGCAGGTGAAATAATACGGGGATCTCCAGGTGAGCCAGATGCTCTCAAAACAGTCTTCGGTTATGTATTAACTGGTAAATTTGCCAGTGGCACAACTTCTACGCTTCTTTCTTTTTTCATTACGGTTGATCCTGCTTCTCAATTGGATGCTTCCTTTCAAAAGCTGTGGGAGCTTGATACCGTTCCTCAGGTAAATCCTCGTTCACCCGAAGATATTATCTGCGAAAAACATTTCCTGGATACTCACTACCGCGAGGACACGGGACGCTTCGTCGTATCAATGCCTTTTCGGGATGCTCTTCCCGCTTTCCCAGAAAGTCGAACCTTAGCGGTTCAACGCTTTCTTGCTTTGGAACGGCGATTGCAAGCCCAACCTCATATTTATCAGCAGTATTCTGACTTCATGAGAGAATACTTAAACTTAGATCACATGGAGCCTGTCATCTTTTCAGCTCCTCATTCGGATTACTCATACTATCTTCCACACACTTGTGTTATAAAACCTGACAGTCTCACCACGAAATTGCGAGTTGTTTTTAACGCTAGTGCTTCTTTTAAAGGTCGATCTTCTCTGAATGATCATCTTTGGGTAGGTCCTAAATTGCAGAGAGATATTTTTACTATATTGCTCAACTTTCGTTTACATGCTATTGTTCTGACTGCCGATATCAGGATGATGTATCGCCAGATCTTGATTGACCCGGGTCAGAGAGATTATCAGAGGATCGTCTGGCGGTTTTCTCCTCAGGAAACTCTCCAAGCCTACCGTTTGACTACCGTCACTTACGGGGTCAATTGTTCGCCTTTTCTGTCAATTCGTGTTCTTCTTCAATTGGCTGAGGACGATGGATCTAAATTCCCTTTGGCTGCCTCTGCCTTGCAGCACGACACTTATATTGATGACATCGTCACTGGTGCCTCGTCTCTCGAGGACGCCGTACGCTTAAAGACAGAATTAGTCGAACTCTTGCACAAGGGTTGTTTTGAGCTAAGGAAGTGGGCCTCAAACGACCAATCGATTTTAAAAGATCTTCCCTCTTCTTATCTTTCCATGGACCCATTGGCATTTGAACAGGATCAATCCAATTCTTTAAAGATATTAGGTCTCCAGTGGAACCCATCTCAAGATTGCTTCACATTCACTGTTTGCCCTCTTGAGGTATCCTGTACAAAACGAAACCTTCTTTCAAATTTAGCTCGAGTCTTCGATCCGATGGGAATCCTATCCCCTTTCACTTTTGTTTTAAAGCATTTGATACAGCGCATTTGGTCCCTAAAATTAGATTGGGATTCTACACCCCCGAATGATATTGTTCGTGTTCGGGAAAACATAATCGAGGACCTGTCTTCATTCTCATCTTTTTCGATTCCTCGAAGATTACTTCCCGCTAACTTCGACACTTGCGAATTGCACGGTTTCGCAGACAGTTCAGAGAAAGGCTACTGCGCTGTCATCTATTTTGTTTTCACGCTCTCCACTGGTGAAATCTTAACCAGTTTTGTGTGCAGCAAGTCCAAAGTTGCACCCCTAAAAAGGATCTCTATCCCAAGATTGGAGCTGTGTGCAGCAGTTCTCCTAACTCGACTTGTCTCCTTTGTGTGTGAGGTTTACAAAGACAAACTCGCTCTTAGCCGCATATGTGCTTGGTCTGATTCAACTACCGTTTTAACTTGGATTAAATCGTCTCCCCATCGGTGGAAGACATTTGTAAGCAACCGAGTAACATTTATTCAGGATCACCTCCCCATCGAATCATGGTCGTACGTTTCGTCCTCTGAAAATCCCGCCGACGTCGGTTCTAGAGGACTTTTGCCAACCCAGCTTACTCAATGTGCTTTATGGTGGGCGGGAGCTCCTTTTCTGAAAAATTCCTCCCGTGTTGACCATGAGCCCACTGACATAGTTGATTCCTCTCAAGTCTCTGAGGAAGAGAAAACTCAGTGCTTCGTAACCACTACTATCGATTCCAACTTCCTCGACGACCTGCTCGAGACTCATTCAAAACTACACCCACTAGTACACATTGTTTGCTACGTGCGTCGCTTTATTTTTCATAAGTTTTTTCCTGCTAAAGTCCAGCATGGACCAATTACTGCGGGTGAGTTTCATGAGGCGTTACTTCTTCTAGCTAAACGTGCACAACAGGTTTCTCTGTCTGACGAGATTCGAACTTGCTCATCCGGACAGCCAATATCAAAACACCTCCAAAAATTATCGCCTTCTTTAGATGGTGAGAATCTTTTGAGAGTTGGGGGGCGTTTGTCTCAGGGTTACATTCCGTTTGAGACGCGTTTTCCCGTGATTCTTCCCGCGTCTCATCGTTTTACCACGCTGCTTATCGAATACACTCATCAAAAGTATTTTCATGCTGGGATCCAAACCATCCAGTTCCTTCTTTCTTCTAATTTTTGGATTCTTTCAGCCAAACACGTCATTCGAAAGGTCGTTGCGAAATGCGTCCGATGCTTTCGTTGTAATCCATTTGCTAATCAACCTCCTATGGGAAATCTTCCGGCCGCCCGTATCTCTAAGCAGGTCAAACCGTTCATCCACAGTGGTGTTGATTACGCGGGCCCATTTTCCATTACCATGTCTCGGATTCGCGGGGCCAAAAAGCTTAAAGCTTATTTATGTTTGTTCGTGTGCTTCTCAACAAGAGCAGTACATCTGGAACTAGCAACTGACATGTCCGCTGATACTTTCCTCGCTGCTCTTCAACGCTTTGTCGCTCGTCGAGGACGCTGCGAGCATCTGTACTCCGATTGTGGTACCAATTTTTTGAACACTTTGTCCCGCTGGCAACTTGTTCAGCGGTTAGCGCGTGACATTTGGACACGTTGGTCGAGGGAGTACTTGCACACCCTCCACCAACGTTCCAAGTGGTTTAAGCATCGGCAAAACATTGAAGAAGGGTCTTTGGTACTTTTAAAAGACGAAATGTCTCCTCCTCTTCAGTGGCGCTTGGCGAGAGTCGTGAGCGTGCACCCTGGTGCAGACGGGGTTGTGCGCGTTGCAACTGTCAAGACTTCCACAGGATTACTCAAACGGCCTGTGGTTAAGTTGTGCCAGTTACCGCAGTAAATTGTAAAATACCTAGTATTTTGGTGGGCGGAATGTTGCGTCCTCGCATTAAAATTTAATTTCTTTTATTTATTCAGTTTAAACTTTTGGTATACTATATATTTTTTTTGAATAAAACTGCACTTTTGACATCCCTCAGAAGTGCCTAATTGTGTATTTTTGAATTTATTTTGAATTTTTAAGAGAGAGAAGGGTCTCTTCTTCTTCCTTTTCCTAATCCTAACAAAAACTCTTCACCGCACCTGCACAATAAACTATCAAGCAGTGCCGATCAAAAGTGAAGGATTTCATCTTGCCTCAAAATCACTCAACGTATCATCTTCACCCACCACAAGAGCATCCTCCCACACAAAGTAAGTAGTCCTCCTCTCTCCACATTTTTTCTTTTTTTCGCGCTTTTTTCAACGGTCCTTCGAGCTAAACGCAACAGTTATTGATGCAGTAAAACAAAAATATGGCTGTGCGTGTTAGCAGTTTTTCTTTCTTTATATGCCTGTCGTTCAATGCTTTGTCAGTTTGGGTTGGCATGTACTTTGTTATTCTTTTTTTTTATTCTCATTATATTCTTTCTTGGTTTTCATATTTGCAATATGTAATCTGACATTATTTTCATTTCCGCATGTTTCGGTTTATATTCAGTTGTGCAGTTTTAATTTCTTTTCATTCTCTTGTTTAACATATATTGTTCTATGTATGCCCTGTAATTGGAGGTAGCTCTGTTGGGCAATAAATTATTATTATTATTATTATTACTCCAACTAGATAATCGCTTATTTTAGAAGGATTTGACTGTTGTCTAAACACAATTTGTGGACCCATTAGTCAAATACCTATAACAATAAAACAAACAAATATTAATACAAACTAGATTAACATTCAAATTAAATTACAATCAAATAATTCCTACTGGTATAGTAGCTAGCAGTTAATGGGGACGACAAAATAAACATGATGGTTAATTGTATCATTTATTTTATAAGATTGTTGTAGATAATAACTGACACCCATAACCTGAACATTATAATAATAATTATAATAATAAATAAACTTCTAAAGAAATATTGAACTCAGAAATTTTAAATAAACAGTAAAGTTGGTCAGTAAAGTTGGTCAAAAAAATTAATTGAAAAAGAAACAACTATCATTTTAATGGGGTCAGAAAAGATAGGGCATCATTTAAATTGTCTTTATAAATTTCTGCTCAATAAAAAGTAAGATGGCATTCCATAATCCAGCTTGTTAGATCATAATGAAAATTTGCCCATCCGCCTTCAGTGTCGCTGTAAATGAGTACACCAAATCCAGCATTGATAGGGGTTGTACCGCCTTTAAGGGTAGCTTTTCGCAAATGATGACAAAGACCTTTTTTAGTGCCGAAGCATATGCGCAGGCACTGTAGTTTTTAGTGAATTCGCTTGCTCGCTTGCTCGCTCGGCCGGCCGGCCGGCCGGCAGTCCGCTCGGCCGACCGTCAACACTGTCCATCGCATGACTTGAGAACGAAAGCTGAAATTCTGTACGCGGGTGTATACCCCGAAAATTTCGACAGGGATTGTTTTTGGGCCATATCGGACCAGGGGGGTGGGAGTTAGGGGTGAAAAACTGAAAGAAATTACAATTTTCGACGTTTGATCGGGAACGCTGCCTCAACGGTTGAAGCTAGCGCAAAAGTTTGTAAGGAGGAATTGTCGGCAATGAAAAGATCTACAAAAAAGTCCGCGACGGCATATAGCTACCCAGGATGGGTAGCCCACCGAGATCGTTTTTGTGTTTTAATTTTTGAGGAAAATAGCTTCGGTGGCTTATTGTCGGCCATCCCTTGCAGATATTTATATGCTATCGCGGACTTTTTTGTAGGTCTATTCGTTGCCGACATTTCTCCCTTATACGATTTTAATCCATCTTCAAGCGTTTAGGCAGCGTTCGCAGTAGAAGCGCGAGAATGCGATGTTTTTTTCGGGACCGAAAAACTATTAATTGTAATAACTCGAGAACCAATGGAGATATTTTACTGAAACTTGATATGCGCTTTTGACGTACAAGTCTGTTGAAGGTGATGGGATGTCAATTTTGGGGGATAAAATTTAGGGGTTAAAAATCACAAGATTACGAAAACTTCTCAAATATTTTGCACATGGAGGTCTGAAACCCAACACACATATATTTTGACATTATCTGATAAGAGATGGTTTTTTTCTGCAAGACGAACCAGAAGGGGTGCAAATCAGGGGTTGAAACTCGAAATTTCACATAAGTGATTTCACATAATGACCCAGAAAAAGTTTTGAGCATATACTTAGTCCATAGACCCTTAGACCACCTACGAACGAAAGAGAAAAAAAATTGCACCTCTAAAACTCAACCCCTTCAACCTTGAAACATAAACAGTTCACTTAGAGGAAATGTAACCCTTGGACCACCTATTACCGGAGGAAACTGAACACAAAAAATTACATCCCTGAAACTCGGTTTTCATCCCCTAAATTTCATCCCCCGAAATAGGCATTCCCTCACCTTCAGCAGACTTGAAGGTCGAATGTACATACCAAGTTTCAGCACGTACCTCCACTAGTTCTGGAGTTATTGCAATTTCTCGGTTTTTCGCCCCAAACTCCCACCTCTTTGGTCAGATATGGCCTAAAAGCAATCCCAGTTATCGCTCGAACAGAGTTGACGAGTGAGCGATCCAATAAGTTAAAACCATAGTGCCTGGCATTCTGCTACAGCACTAAAATAATTTTTTTATGATGGCGATTTAGGCTGTGCATCGATTTATGGAACACTCAACTTAAAAAACAAAAATAGGTAATCCCGATGCTGGAATGAACAACTATTTATTCGATCAAATTTAGTTCACAACACTCAGAAAATCCTCAAAACAGCAGTATTCCGCCCCTCCCGATTCAAATTATAATTGTGCTTGGCATTACTTTCCCTCCTCACGCCCCCAGCGGCCCTTGCAAGCGCGAACTTTTGATTAAACTCAACAGTCTCTTCGACATCACCGATGAAAGTGAACGTTAACTTAATGGAGCCAGTTTGGGCAGTTCTCACTACGTCGAGGCGTCGAGTAACAGAATCTCCAGATTGTAACTTCAACCCTTCAAGAGCTACGTCTGGTCTAGCCTCAGAATCTTGATCCCAGTCGGAATTATTTATTTCAAAAACGTTTACGGTTATTATGTCTTCGGTGGTTCCGTTCTCGATGCGGAGGTCTGTTTGGGCGGTCGTGGGGATGAAAAATTCACGAATGGTCCTTGTTAGTACTTCCATAGCGTTCTAGAAGCAGAAAACTAGTAAGCACGTGCAAGGTCTTGCGTTTTTGAGAAACATGCACCCAGAACTTTAGTCAACACAAAAATAAGAAAAGAGTGCAATAATTTGTTTTCCCTTACCTTATATGGAGAGTCTTGAATTATTTCCTTACGCAGGAACGTTTGCGTAGCGTATTCTTATCTTAAGTTCTTGAGTGCTCTTTTTCTTTTATCTTATTACGAATAAGCCCTACATTTTTTTTACTACCTACTCTTTGAGAATGACAAAACTGCGCGATTATTCAAAAACAGATTACTTATTAAAGTTTTTCAGTATGTTGCTAACTTCTGTTACAAAGAGGATTTAATCTGAGATCATCTATCTTGTAACCAAAAGAAGCTGTTCACAGTTCGGGACCTCGCATCAACGAAGGTTACGCGTAATTGACTTTTTAAATTCGGCAATGATCGAGGCGCGGCTATTATCTATTATCAATTGAAAGATAAGAGTAAGTCACACAGAATTTATCAGAGTTCCTGTGACATCGTATGTGGCTTTGAAAACACAAGATTGAACGTCAAAACGAACCGTCAAAGTCAGAACCAATAGTTGCACTCTGAGCAACTTTTTGGGGATTGGCAAGTAGCATTGGGATGGTTGAATTAATCCGCGATTCGTGACGTCGCAACAGGACGGCTATTGTGGTGGCCGAGGAGGACTCGTACACCGAGCAACTTTGTCTAGAACCGGTCCAGTCTTTGGATCCGTATCGTAACCGTAAACTTATTTTAAGCGGTTCACGGACAAGTCGTCGCCGGACGACATCTCGTCCCCCATCATATTTTTTCCTGACAAGGTCGGTTGGCCCGCTACAAAATTGTGGCGTCCGTCCCTCAAATCATAACAGCGCACTTTTCTAACATTGAAATTCGTCCCTAAATTAAATTTTGTACGTCATAACCTATTTTTTCTTGCAATCCGAAACAATGTTGAGGAAATTTCACTTGTTGCAAGCAGTATAATGTAGTCGAGGGTATACGTTCTATGCCCAAAGGATTTTGTTTGGATAAATCCAACATCCAGAAGAAAATCAAAGAAATACGCGTATTCGAAAGTTGCCACTAAACTGAAAGTATTTAAATTTAATTAAGTATTTAACCCAAACGACCCAGTCACCGCTACCTGATTCCAAAATAATATGCCCATAATCTCCTTAACGTGAATTTTTCTTTTAGGTCAAGATACCGATAATTAAGAGTAGGTACCTTACCTTGGGCATATACGAGTAGAGTCCCGTTTACCTGAGTTAATCTAGGGTCGAAATAATATGTGTCCGAGTAGAGTCCCGGGTCATTAGGGAGTCACTAAACGTCATGTGAAAGCTTTCACTGTAAATTCAATTAATCATTTTATAAGACTCATCCGCACATATTCCAGTTTATTACAGTTCTTCTTGACTTTCAAAATGAGACGCACATAAAAATCCGTAGCGCTCAATAGCCGAGTTGCACTGCGTCACATGCGCATGCGCTCCGGACGTAGGGTAACCTTGACAGTTGTCCTATCTCTTGCCATGTAATTACTGAATAGTTAAACAGTTTTGTTGCTGAGGCTTTTGCATCAACCGCTTTCACTAATATATGAGAGAAATAACGTGTTTCATTGTCTATCAGACAATAGAACTGTGAGCACTGCAACCGTTTCCACAAATTCCAGTGTAATATTTATAAAACTCTGCAGTAAACATGCTTGATTTTTAAAATCCCCGCCAGCACCTGGCAACCTTTTACCGTAGCAACTCACTCTAACACACGGTACTAGACAAAGTGAGAGTCTGGTAGCATGTCTCGACTATGATTAGCTTTTCTTCTCCAGGGATGCCTCAGTGCGCATGATCGTCCAGTGCAACTTGTCTATTGTCTGAGAAACTGTAAAAAATCTGGAATTTGTAAAAAAACAAATATCAAAGAATTAAGGTTTTGTTAAGTACTTACGAATTTATAAAAGTATTAGGAATTCGTTTTTGTTCTTGCCTAGTGAATAAGTTTTTTTGTAAATGATTATGTCGCATAAAACTACCATGTACCTAAGGGGAATATATCTAGTATATGACAATAAGTGAGATTTCCAATTAATAGTGATTTTTATTTTTCTTCAATAAAATACCCTGATAGCGTTCACTCGGCCTTTCCCCTTACATACCTATTGCTTTTTGTTAGAGAAGAACCGCGAGTCCGTCGAGTGTGCGTGATTATTCAGTTGTTACAAAAAATAATTATATCTGTCTGTCAATATATTCAACTTATTCATTCATTTCTTTATTCCCTTACATACTAATCCAAGAGGTTATGGGCACCTTTTTCACGCTCTTTTGAATCGAATTCGAGATTCAGTTCGCTAGTGTTACAATGGCAAGCAACAGTTTGGGGGCTTCAATAGAAAAATTGAAGGGCAGAGAAAACTACTGCACCTGGAAATTTGCGGTCCAAACTTATCTTCAACATGAAGATTTATGGGAGTGTGTATTAGGAACCGAAAAAGATGATAAGAAGATTTTAAAAGCTAAGTCCAAAATTATTTTGCTTGTGGATCCTATAAATTATGTTCACCTTCAGGCAGCAACTTCTGCAAAGGAAGTTTGGGAGAAACTAGAGCAAACTTTTGAGGACTCTGGGCTAACCAGGCGTGTTGGTCTACTAAGGAGTTTGACTACAACCAGGCTTGAAAATTCGACGAACGTAGAAGATTATGTCAACAAAATTGTGACAACCGCTCAAAAACTTGCTGGAATAGGATTTGCAGTTTCCGATGAGTGGCTTGGAACTTTACTTTTGACGGGTCTTACAGATGAATATAAACCGATGATAATGGGTCTAGAGAGTTCGGGCATAGCAATAACATGCGACTCTATTAAGACGAAGATATTGCAAGATGTGAAAGTCAGCAAGAAATCGGATTCAGCGTTGCCATGGTTTTACACCAAAAAGTATCAAAAAACGGAGTCCACAGATAGCTATTCCAAAGGAAAAGGGCCTCGCTGTTACACTTGCAACAATTACGGGCACAAATCTCCTCAATGTGCATTAAAAAAGAAGAATAAAAGCCAACGAAAGATGTATATCAATGCGATGTATATCTCGGTAGACGTTTATCAAGTTAATGTGCATGTAGGGGCGGCTGGTCTTACTGGTTGAATCGGGTGCAGATTTTATCAATCTGCACCTAGTAGTAGTGCCTCCGCAAACGCACAGATGTGTCAAAAAGGCGAAATGTTTAAAAATTGTTGTTACAAAATTTAAAAATAGAAAATGAACAGGAATGAGTAAATGAAAAGATTTACCGGAATTAAAACAAAATTTAGCGAATTTTGAAAAATTAACACTCGGGGCTGAAAAATTGTGAAAGGGGATGAAAAAGTCAAGAGGAATGAAAATTAAGTGCGATTAAGTAGAATTACGAAATAAAACATGAAAATAACCAAATTATTACCGAAGAAAAACGAAAATATCCGAATTTGGCATAATTAACACCTAAGGGGTTGAAAAATTGTAAAGGGGGATGAAACGTCAAAGTGGATGATAATTAATAGTAATTAAGCGGAATTACAGAAAATAACACGAAAGTAAGCCAATTATGCAAATTTAGCTTTTGGGGGCTGAAATGTTGCGAAGGGGGTTGGAAAAGTGAAAAAGATAAACATAATCCAAATGAGTACAATTTATTACCGAAGGAAAACTAAATTACGTGAATTTTGCAAAATAAACACTTAGGGGGTTGAAAAATTGTAAAGGGGGATGAAAAGTTAAAGGGGATGAGAATTAATCGTAATTAAGTAGAATTACAGAAAATAACACGAAAATAAGCCAATTATGCAAATTTGACTTTTGGGGGTTGAAACATTGCGAAGGGGTCGAAAAAGTGAAAAAGGCAAGAACAATCCATATGAGTAAAATTCGGTAAAATTTATTACCGAAAAAAGGCAAAACTGCGCGAATTTTACAAAATTAACGCTCGGGGGGGAGAAAAATTGTTAAGGGGGATGAAAAATCAAAAGAGGTGAAAATGTACTATAGTTAAGTAGAACTAGCGAAAATCACACGAAGAAGAAGCGGTCTGGGTAAATTTTGCTCTTTGAGGGTTCACATATCATGAAAGGGGTTGAAAAATTGTGGATGGGTTAAAAATTAATGAAAATGACTTTGAATTATTAACAAATCAGAAGAAAACAAAAAAAAATAAATAAAATGTATTTACTCCGCTTGCTAGGGCCTAGGGGTAGTCAGTAGCGTAGGGGTTGGTTTTAGGTTGAAGACTCATAAGACTTTTTTCAAGAATTAACAGAAATCTATCGAACCCTATAATTTTATTCCACCACTTACATGAAAAAATTTCAAGTTTCAACCCTTAAATTTCATCCCCCTTGTTAAATCATAATGAAAATCTACCCATCCACCTACAGCGTCGCTGTAAATTACCACACCAAATCCAGCCCTGATACGTTGAGCAGTTTTTGAGTTCTCGCATTTTTGTGTTTCGGCATGTTAGGGGGTTGAACCGCCTTTAAGGGTGGTTTCTCGCGAATGATGAATAAGACCTTTTTTGTACCATCAACAGAAATATATCGAATGGTATTAATTTCAACCCTACATTATTCAGTAAAAATTCGAGTTTCCACCCCTAACTTTCATCCCCTTCGATAAATTTCTCCTAAAATTCACTCTTCCCTTCTCGAAGATGCAGTGTGTAAGATATCACAGTTTCGCAGAAGATATTGCTTCTCTGTGTCATATTAGAGGGCTTTATGAATGTTTCAACCCCTAAACTCCAACCCCCTATTTCACCACCCCCACGTGCCCTAAAGGAAGTTGTGTTTTCATTTTCACCATCCTAACCCAATTCGTTGAAAAATTCAGGTGATTTGTTGATTCATGTTTTCAACACCTCATGATGTCACCCCTTTATGATTTACAGGGGTGAGTTTATTTTTCCGGTGTTACATAACTCCTTGCGTATTTACTGACTTCAGTTGTTCATAAATAAATCAATAGGATTTCAGAGAAAATAAATAAAATATAATTATCCGCTTGCAAAGAGTTAGGGGTGGTTAATAGCCTAGGGGTTGGTTTAAAGTTGAAAACTCATAAGACCTTTTTTCAATAGTTGACCGAAATCTGTCGAACCCCGTAATTTTATGCTATCTTTTACTGAAGAAATTTCAAGTTTCAACCCTTAAATTTCATCCCCCTTGTTAGATCTTATTGAAAATTTGTCCATCCACCTACAATGTCACTGAAAATTAACACACCAAATTCTGCCTTGATACGTTGAGTAGTTTTTGAGTTATCCTATTTTTGTGTTTCTGCATGTTAGGGGTTGTAGCGCCTATAAGGGTGGTTTTTCTCAAAATATGAATAACACCAATACTTATTAAACGAAATTTCGAGTTGCAACCCCTAATTTCCACCCCATCTGTTCGATTTTGCGAAAAACGCATCCCCGGCAAGATTTCACCGATATATGTGTGTACGTCGAGTTTCCGACAGCTGCGTGCTACCCTTGCGGAGTTATCATATTTTTTGTGGTTTTCATCCCCTAAATTTCATCCCCCGAAATTCGCACCCCTTTACCTTCAACAGACTTGAGGGTCGAACGTACATACCAAGTTTCAGAAGGATACTTCCACTAGTTCTTGAGTTATTGCAATTCATAGTTTTTCGGTTTTTCACCCCTAGTTCCCATCCCCTTGGTCCGATATGGCCCAAAAGCAATCCCCGCCTTACTTTTCGGAAGACGAAGCTGCCTACCAAGTTTCAGCTCGATATCTCAATCCGTTCTCAAGTTATCCGACGGACAGACTGAGGAGCGAGCGAGCGAGCGAGCGAATAAGCTAAGACAAGAGTACCTCCGCATTCTGCTACGGCACTAAAAGCTAAGACAAGAGTACCTCCGCATTCTGCTACGGCACTAATACGTCTTCTGTCAAACCTCAAAATTTTCACAATTCTAAGGACAACGATAAGAAAAATCAACACGTTGGTTTCTATGCTGGTTCAAGTAACTCGGAGGATTGGTTTATAGACTCCGGTGCTTCATTTCACATGACTCATCAAAAGCTCCTGTTCAAGAAATTTGAAGAAGCTTCCGTGGACGAGATTGCTGTTGCAAACAGTAACAAAGTGAAAGTAGAAGGACAGGGCCGCGTGGAGTTCAAAATTCGTTGCTGTGGAGATTCGGAAGAGGTGAAGACTTTAGAAATAGAAGATGTTCTGTATATTCCGTCTCTTTCGACGAACTTGCTGTCAGTGGCTCAGATAACAAGAAAAGGCCACGAAGTTTTATTTACACGAGACCAGTGCAAGATATTCAAGAATGGTGAACTAGTTGCAACTGGGGTTATTTTTGGCAATTTATATAAATTGGACAAGAATGGCCTCGTGGAAGGCATTAATTTTCAAAAAGGAAAAGAATCTCCGTGCATTCCGTGTCTGAAAGGAAAACAAAATCGTCCGTCCTTTAATCACGTTGGCAGAAGAGCAGAGTCCATCTTAGAGCTGGTTCATTCTGATTTATGTGGGCCGATGGAAATTGAGTCTCTTGGTGGTGCGAGATATTTCTTCACTTTAATTGATGATTTTTCAAGAAAAGTTTTTGTATTCTTTCTCAAGAATAAGACTGAAGTGAACGAAGTGTTCCAAAATTTCAAGAATTCCGTGGAACTAAAATTTGAAAAACAGATTAAAACCTTTCGGACTGATAATGGCACTGAATACTGCAACTTCCAGTTGGAAAGATTTTTGAAGAAGTGTGGAATTAGACATCAAACGACTTGTCCGGGGACCCCACAGCAAAATGGAGTTGCTGAAAGAATGAACAGGACTCTTTGTGAAAAGGCAAGATCAATGTTGTTTGACGCCAATCTTGACAAGAAATTTTGGGCTGAAGCCGTCTCCTCGGCAGCTTATTTGGTTAATCGTTTACCTTGTACTGCGTTAGATCACAAGAAGACGCCCGAAGAAGCATTTACTGGTGAGAGACCTGATTTAAAGCACATTAAAGTTTTCGGCTGCAAGGCAATGGTTCATGTCCCAAAGAGTAAGAGAAAAAAGTTTGACTCTAAATCCGAAGCTATGATTTTTGTGGGTTACTGTGAAGATACTAAAGGATATCGTTAAATCAACCCAAAATCGGATGGATTAGTTAAAAGTCGAGATGTTGTTTTTCTGGAAAACGAATTTTTTGGAATTCTAAATTCTGAAAAATGCGAAAAGGATTTGCTCGTTTTGAACTTTGAAGAAAATAATTCTACTTCTGAAGACGAAAGAGTAAATCAAGTAGAAGAAGCTGAAAGAGCAGATCAAGTGGAAGAAGTTGAAGAAGTAAGAAACCTTGGAGGCGCAGAACCGGAAGGTGGATCAAGAGTAACAAGATTGCCTAAAAGATTTCAAGATTTTCAACTGTTTCTAACGAAAGACTATGAAGAGTTAGACGATCCAGTAACTGTTGATGAAGCCTTGGGAAGTCCTGACAAAGAAAAATGGATCGAAGCAATGCAAATGGAATATGCCTCTTTGTTGAAGAATCAGACTTGGGAAGTGGTGGATCTTCCGCCTAATAGAAAACCAATCTCGAGTAAATGGGTGTTTAAGACAAAAAGAAATTGTGAAGGAATTGTTGTTAGACACAAGGCTCGTCTCGTCGCCAGAGGCTTTACACAAGTGAAGGGAATAGATTACGAAGAAACTTATTCTCCTGTAGTTACGTATGGGTCAGTCACTCCGTTATTTGATTTCAATGGCTGCAAAGTACGATTTGAAGATCGATCAGATGGATGCAGTAACTGCTTTTTTACAAGGTGATCTTGATGAGGAAATTTACTTGGTTCTACCGAAGGAAATGTCTGAAGACATCAAAGTATGCAGATTAAAGAAATCTATCTATGGTTTAAAGCAGGCGAGTCGTCAATGGAATAAAAAGTTATCTAAAGCTATTATAGATATTGGACTGAAACAATCAAGAGTTGATCCCTGCATTTATTATTTCATTGATGACTGTATAATTTTATTCATAGCAATTTACGTTGATGATTTACTTATTTTTTCGAACGACAAGATTAAGACTGAGGAAATTAAAAAAGAACTCAGCAGGACGTTTGATATGAAAGATCTTGGTGAAGCCAAATTTTGTGTAGGATTGCGAATTACACGAGATTCTGAAGGCATTTACTTAGATCAAGAAAAATATGTGAAGCAAATATTGGAGAAGTATAACATGTCAAATTGTCATCCAGTCTCCAATCCCATGGATACAAATTCTAAATTGACTTTGGATATGTGTCCTCAAACTAATGAGGAACGGGCTGAAATCAAATTCCCGTATCAAGAGGCAGTTGGTACTATTTTATATCTTTCTCAAGGAACTCGTCCGGACATAGCTCACGCCGTGAACACAGTGAGCAAGTTCAACAAGAATCCTGGAAGACCGCATGTTCAAGCTGTGAAGAGGATATTCAAATACTTGAAAGGTACCGCTGATGCTAAACTCAAATTTAGAAAAGGAGATGGCGAATTGTTGGGCTACTGCGATTCTGACTGGGCCAGCGACACCGATAGTCGTCGTTCTTGCACTGGGTATGTCTTCTTATCTCAGGGTGGTGCAGTGAGTTGGAGTAGTAAAAGGCAACCAACAACAGCCCTCTCGACCGTTGAGGCTGAATATATGGCGTTGTCTACGGCTGTTCAGGAAAGTCTTTGGTTTCGTCACCTAACTGAAGAATTTTGGCCAAATCAAAATAAAGCTGTCAAGATTTTTTGCGACAACAAAGGCGCTTTGGATTTAGCCAAAAAGTGGGGGAGTGGTAAAAGCCGGAGTAAACACATTGACATTAGGCACCATTTTATTCGAGAAAATTTACAAGAAAAGAAAATCAAATTGGAATACGTTCCGACAGAGGACATGATTGCGGACATGTTGACCAAACCCGTAAGTGGTTCGAGAGTATCTGACCTGTCAAAAGGAATGGGTTTAATGTTTTAAATCTCGACCTTCTCTTCGACGGAGCTGCGGTCTAGTGGGGGTGTTAGAGAAGAACCGCGAGTCCGTCGAGTGTGCGTGATTATTCAGTTGTTACAAAAAATAATTATATCTGTCTGTCAATATATTCAACTTATTCATTCATTTCTTTATTCCCTTACATACTAATCCAAGAGTTTTTAACTTCTACTCAGCGCGAAGCAGTTACTGGAATCGATCGGAAAATTCAAAAAAATCGAGTCGCCAAAAATATGAAATCTTTACGTTTTAGGGTCCTGGAAACCCAAAAAAGTGGTTTTTGAAAAAATGTCTGTGTGTCTGTCTGTCTGTGATCACGCTGGAGATCAAACTTCTGAACGTATCGAGATGAAATTACGCACACTTATTCAGTGGGCAATTTATAGGAGCTGATTAGATTTTGGGCCACATCGGTCTATGGAAAGTGCCTTTTTGGCACATCAACTTTAAAAATTTAAATGCAAACCCCCATTTTTTGCGCTACCATATGAATGCTCTTCGAATTCTGCTTCTAAAAATGTATTCACACTTGTGCCCTTTTGGCCAAAAAATGGTGCCGTATAAAAAAAACCTATGCATTACTGTATATTTTTATTAGCGAATTTGATAGCTCAGTTTTTTCAAGCCGAAAATCTTAGTGCCATTTTTTCAAAAAATGTCATTTTAGGAGTGAAAAACAACCGCCCGCACGCCCGACCTTAGTTAATTAACTTAATAGTAAAATCCCGTCGCATATTAACGAACGCAGGGGTTGTGTGCCTCAGGCTTTTTTTCTGTTGGTTTGTAAACGGGATTTCACATCCACCTGTCAGCTCTGCCGTCACTCACTGTCAGTGTCAATAAACAGTAACAATGGAGTTTGAAAGGAATATTTGTTGTTAAGTATTGTCCATGACAGTAATTTTGACAGAACTGAAATCCCTTTTACAAACCAACAGAAAAAAAGCCAGAGACACACAACCCCCTTGTTCGTTAATATGCGACGAGACTTTAAATATATTACGATATTAGGTTGGTAAGTACAGTACATATAACAGAATCGAGGAAAGGTTTGCAAAAACGAGTCGAAGACGACTTTTCACACAATCGTGTGTTACTCTTACCGACGTAGTTAAAATAAGGTGTAAGTTCAATTTACCAAGCGCGGTTTGGTTTCCCAGGCAACGAAAAATAACAGTGCTGTTATGAATTCTTAACAGCACGCATATGTATCTGACACAGGCATGGTAAGTAAAACAATTGAACTGGCAGAGGAATTGAGAGCATTTGGAAAATTCGGCTATCTGTCAAACAGGATTTGTTTAATGGCTGACGAAAAATGTTCAATAAGTTAATTTCAATTGTGCGAAGAATCATATACTATTCACGGTCATTAATAGTATATTACGATATTAGGTTGGTAAGTACAGTATAACAGAATCGAGGAAAGGTTTGCAAAAACGAGTCGAAGACGAGTTTTTGCAATTTCCAAGATTCTGTTAGATGTACTTAACAACCGTGTATCGTATATGATTTTTCGCACAATCGAAATTAGCTTATTGAACATTTTTCGTCAGCCATTAAAAAAATCCTGTTTGACATATCGCCGAATTTTCGAAATGCTCTCGATACCTTTGGCAGTTCAATTGTTTCACTTACCATGCCTGTGTCAGATATGCGTGCTGTTATGAATTCATAACAGCACTGTTATTTTTCGTTGCCTGGGAAACCAAACCGCGCTTGGTAAGTTGAACTTACACCTTACTTTAACTACGTCGGTAAGAGAGTTATAACATACGATTGTGCGAAAACACATCTAACATAATCTCGGAAATTGCAAAAACTCGTCTTCGACTCGTTTTTGCAAACCTTTCTTCGATTCTGTTATACTGTACTTACCAACCTAATATCGTAATATACTATTTCGCACAATTGAAATTAAATTATTGAACATTTTTCGTCAGCCATTAAACAAATTCTGTTTGACAGATCACCGAATTTTCCAAATGCTCTCGACACCTTTACCAGTTCAATTGTTTTACTTACAATCACTCCAAAATTCGAAATTGAGATAACACCAGATCTTTACGTTTCAAGGTCCCAGGATCACAATAAAGTGTTTTTAAAGAAATGTCTGTGTGTATGTACATACGTACGTACGTATGTACGTATGTATGTGAGCACGATTTCTCGGAAATTACCGAACGGATTTGAATGAAATTTGGTACGCAGGTTAGCGTTGGCCTTCTGGTGAGCCTAGTTAATTTTGTTGCGAATCTGCAGATGCCAAATGCCTTTTTGGCATGTAAACTATCAGCACATGAAAGGCCTTGAAATTCTTTATAGCGCCTTTTTGGCATAAAATCGAAACATTGGAAGTTTCGAGGAAACATTAAATAACACGCTACCGCTCAAACTGCTGGATCGATTTGGCTGAAATTTGGTAGGTAGAGATACCGTTACCCGCCAAAGAGCTGATTTTGGTGATTTTGGTGGCAATCGGCCAACGGCAAGTGCCATTTTCTCTTATCAACTTTGAAATTTGAATAATGAATTCCCATTTTCTCTATCAGCACAAATCTTCATCTTTAAATTTTGTTTACAAAATTGAACTCAACCGTAGTGCCCTTTTGGCAAAAGATCGTAAAATTTAGAAAAATCACGGAAAACACATTAGGTTTGGTGGAGTAAAACTTAGGTATAGTAAACAGTAAAATTTACTTGATATTGGTGATAGGATTGGATCATTCACCAAGTGGGGAGGTTCCAGCCCCTTCCGTAGCTGCCCATTTTTTTTTCTTTACCTTGGAAACCAAACCGCGCTTGGTAAATCGAACTTACACCTTATTTTAACCAGGGACTGGAACCGTTTTTAAAAACTAACTACAACATACTCAATTACTAATTTATTTTTTAAAAAATGGGCAGCTACGGAGGCGGCTAGAACCTCCCCACTTTTTGAATGATCCAATCCTACTACCCATAAATTTCAATCCAGTCTCTAAAGTCCCGTCGCGGGGGTTGTGTGTCTCAGGCTTCTTTTCTTTGTTCTCCGGTGTTACATAACTCCTTGCGTATTTACTGACTTCAGTTGTTCATAAATAAATCAAAGGTTTTCAGAAAAAATAAATAAACTATATTTATCCGCTTGCAAAGAGTTAGGGGTGGTTAATAGCCTAGGGGTTGGTTTAAGGTTGAAAACTCATATGACCTTTTTTCAATAGTTGACCGAAGTTTATCGAGCGCTGTAATTTTATGCTACCATTTACTTGAAAAAATTTCAAGTTTCAACCCTTAAATTTCATCCTCCTTGTTAAATCTTAGTGAAAATTTGTCCAACCACCTACAATGTCACTGAAAATTAGCACACAAAATTCTGCCTTGATACGTGCAGTAGTTTTTGAGTTCTCGTATTTTTTTGTTTCTGCATGTTAATAATAATAATAATAATACCCTTTATTGAGTGCATTCGGAGATATAAAAATAACAAAAAAGAAAATAAAATACTATTCAAATATAACAAAAAGATTGGAAGAAAATTAAATCAAATCTCCCACAGCACTCAAATGGAACAGAAACAGCTAAAGCTGATTTTAATTCTGTCCAAAATACGAGAAGAAGAAGACGATAGGATAGCAGAGAAAGATAGGTAGGTTTAGTACGGTCAGTGCGAGCATCGTGAAAATGGCGCAATAATTAAGATACGTAAGTTCAGAAAAGAGAATGATCGATAGAGTGTAAATTGTCCTGGATTAACAAAGTCTTGAGAGACCCGAAAAATTGATGAGAAGGATTGATTGTATCACACCGGACCTGATTAATTAAATAAGCAGCTAAGTAAGTAAACGATGATTTAAAAGCCAACGGAAGATGTATATCAATGCGATGTATATCTCGGTAGATGTTTAACAAGTTAATGTGTATGTATGGGCGGCTTGTGTTAGTGTGGAATCGGGTGCAGATTTTATCAATCTGCACCTAGTAGTAGTGCCTCCGCAAACGCACAGATGTGTCAAAAAAGCGACATGTTAAAAAATTGTTGTTACAAAAATTAAAAATAGAAAATGAACAGGAATGAGTAAATGAAAAGAATTACCGGAATGAAAACAATATTTGGCGAATTTTGAAAAATTAACACTCGGGGCTGAAAAATTGTGAAAGGGGATGAAAAGTCAAGAGGAATGAAAATTAAGTGTGATTAAGTAGAATTACGAAATATAACACGAAAATAAAAAAATTATGCAATTAGAACTCTAAAAAGGCAGCAGAGAAGCGGCTGGAACCTCCCCAACGCGTAGGTCTTTGATTTCCGTGACTTGTGTTTAAGATTTTAAAGTTGATATGCCTAAATGGCACTTTCCGTGGGCCGATTGAATCCAAAATTTGTCCACCTCTTCGACGTGTAATACAATCCTCATGTGCAAAATTTCAGCCAAATCGATTCACTAATTTGGGCTATAATGTATTTTTAGTGTAATTAAAAAATTTCGATTTTTTGACCCAAAGAGCACTAAATGCGAACGAATTTTGTCTTATTTAAAACCAGAATTTGAAGACCTTTCTGATGGTGACAATAAATCTTTCAAAAACTTGTTTTGGATGGTCAAATGAGTGAATAATTTTAAAGTTGGAAATTGTTGTGCCAAAACGGCACATTGAATCCAAAATTTGTTCAGCTCTTCGACGTGTAATACAATCCCCATGTGCAAAATTTCAGCCAAATCGGTTCAGGGGCTTGGGCTGTAGCACGATTTTAAAGTCCGATAAAAATCAATTTTTTTTTTATTTTTGGTCAAAAGGGCACTAAGAATTAATGCATTTTTAGAAGCACAATTTGAAGGCCTCTCATATCGTGACGTGAAAAATGGGGGTTTGCATTTCAAATTTAAAAGTTGATGTGCCAAGATGGCATTTCTAGTTGCACGATTGGCTCCAATTCAGATCTAAGTTGGGTTGTCATATGCACACGTACCAAATTTCAGCCAAATCGGTCCAGTAGTTGGGGCTGTGGCGTGTTTACGAACGTACGTACGTACGTACATACATACAGACACATTTTATAAACCACTTTTTTGGGTTCCCGAGACCTCAAAACGTATAGATCCGGTCTTATCTCGAATTCGAAAATTTTAGTGATTGCAGTAACCTCCCTTTTTTTTAAATGGTGAAGTGGAGTGGGGAGGTTAATTAATAAAATGTATTTACTCTGGTTGCTAGGGCTTAGGGGTTGTTAGTAGCGTAGGGGTTGGTTTTAGGTTGAAAACTCATAAGAATTTTTTCAATGGTTGACCGAAATCTATCGAACCCCATAATTTTATTCCACCACTTACATGAAAAAATTTCCAGTTTCAACCCTTAAATTTCATCCCCCTTGTTAAATATTAATGAAAACTTGCCCATCCGCCTACAGTGACGCTGTAAATTACCACATCAAATTCAGCCCTGATACGTTGAGCAGTTTTTGAGTTCTCGAATTTTTGTGTTTCGGCATGTTAGGGGGTTGTACCGCCTTTAAGGGTCGTTTTTCGCGAATGAAGAATAAGACCTTTTTTGTACCATCAATAGAAAGCTATCGAATGGTATTATTTTCAACTCTACATTATTCAGTGAAAATTCGAGTTTCCACCCCTAACTTTCATCCCCTTCGATAATTTTCTCCTAAAATTCACTCTTCCCTTCCCGAAGATGCAGTGTGTAAGATTTCACAGTTTCGCAGAAGATGTTGCTTCTCTGTGTCAAATTGCAGGGTTTTATGGACGTTTCATCCCTAAACTCCAACCCCCTATTTCACCACCCCCACATGCCCTAAAGGAAGTTGTGTTTTCAATTTCACCACCCCAACCCAATTCGTTGAAAAATTCCGGTGATTTGTAGATTTATGTTTTCAACCCCTCATGATTTCACCCCTTTATGATTTACAGGGGCGAGTTTATTTTTCCGGTGTTACATAACTCTTTGCGTGTTTACTGACTTCAGTTGTTCATAAATAAATCAATAAGGTTTCAGAAAAAATAAATAAAATATATTTATCCGCTTGCAAAGAGTTAGGGGTGGTTAATAGCCTAGGGGTTGGCTTAAGGTTGAAAACTCATAAGACCTTTTTTCAATAGTTGACCGAAATCTATCGAACCCCGTAATTTTATGCTACCATTTACTTGAAGAAATTTCAAGTTTCAACCCTTAAATTTCATCCCCTTTTTTAGATATTATTGAAAATTTGTCCAACCACCCAGGATGTCACTGGAAATTCACACACCAAATTCTGCCTTGATACGTTGAGTAGTTTTTGAGTTCTCGTATTTTTGTGTTTCTGCATGTTAGGGGATGTAGCGCGCCTATATATGTATAAGGGTGGTTTTTCTCAAAATATGAATGACACCTTTTTTGAATCATTAATGGAAAGCTATCGAATGACGCCAATTTCGACCAACACTTTATTAAGCGGAATTTCGAGTTGCAACCCCTAATTTCCACCCCATTTGTTCAATTTTCTGAAAAACGCATCTACCGCAAGATTTCATCGATATATGTGTGTACGTTGAGTTTCCAACAGCTGCGTGCAACATTTGGATTATGTTTATCTTTTTCACTTTCCCAACCCCCTTCGCAACATTTCAACCCCCAAATGCTAAATTTTGCATAATTGGTTTACTTTCGTGTTATTTTCTGTAATTCTGCTTAATTACGATTAATTCTCATCCACTTTGACGTTTCATCCCCCTTTACAATTTTTCAACCCCCTAGGTGTTAATTTTGTCAAATTCGGATATTTTCGTTTTTCTTCTGTAATAAATTAAACCCATTTGGATGATGATTAAATTTTTCACTTTTTTCATCCCCCTTCGCAATGTTTCAACTCTTCAAATGCTAAATTTACATAATTGGGTTAATTTGGTGTTATTTTCCGTAATTTTACTTAGCCACTGTTAATCCTCATACCTTTTGATTTTTCATCCACCTTTACGATTTTTCAACCCCCTAAGTGCTAATTTTGCAAAATTCGCATAATTTCGTTTTTCGTCGGTCATAAAATTGAACGCATTTGGGATTCAGTTTACCTTTTACAATTTTTCGGTTTCCTTCGCAATAGGTAGGTATAAGTGCGTATTTCAACCCCCACAAAAGTTAATTGCATAATTTGGTTGTTTTCGTGTTTTATTTCGTAATTCTACTTAATCACACTTAATTTTCATTCCTCTTGACTTTTCATCACCTTTCACAATTTTTTAGCCCCGGGTGTTAATTTTTCAAAATTCGCCAAATTCTGTTTTAATTCCGGTAATTCTTTTCATTTACTCATTCCCGTTCATTTTCTATTTTTAAATTTTGTAATAACAATTTTTTAACATTTCGCCTTTTTGACACATCTGTGCGTTTTTGCAGAGGCAGTACTACTAGGTGCAGATTGATAAAATCTGCACCCGATGCCACCAGTTAGACCAGCCGCCCCTACATGCACATTAACTTGTTAAACGTCTACCGAGATATACATCGCATTGATATACATCTTCCGTTGGCTTTTTTCTACATACTCGAGTTTTACTAATTTTATTCCTTTTTTACAGTTTGAGACTTTCGGTAGGTACCAACTCGTTTGAGATGAGATCCATTCTGATTGTTAATAATGGAGACTACGTTGACATTTTCCGTTAGGGCATCCGATTGTTTGGAGATGTCATTTATGAAACAAAGGTCCAAAAAGGAGTCAAAAGTTTTGATAGGAAGCTATGCTTTGGCATTTATGAAATATACTCCTAAAGGAACCTGCTGATGCATAAATGAGGTAAAATGCTGGCATTCATTTACGTTGGGTACATTACATAAATGTTTACAGGCTTCTCTGATTATGGATGTTTTGGTGCTTTGATAGCAAGATTTGCAAGCTCGATCTGTGGGAGAAACTGAAGAACAGGAAAGAACCATCAAGGTCCAGATTTCCGTTTAATATTGGAAGATGGTACAATGGAAAATCCTAGTAAACTGTGCGTGAAGAATATAAGAGCACTAGTTAGAAGTTCACCAGGAGTAATTTTTATGTATTAAGTTTTTAATTGTAACAATAATTACTTATAAATAAAAATCAGTAATAAGCGGGCGTTATGAATTATAACGCCCTCTTATAATACCCCGGATGTTATGGTCTTGTTTATATGCTTCGTATCCTAGATATTATCAACATATAAAATAGGCAAGTGAAAAATAAATATATTTTATTTATTTTTTCTGAAACCCTATTGATTTATTTATGAACAACTGAAGTCAGTACAAAAAAGGTCTTATTCATCATTCGCGAGAAACGACCCTTAAAGGCGGTACAACCCCTTAACATGCCGAAACACAAAAATGCGAGAACTCAAAACCTGCTCAACTGCTCAGGGCTGAATTTGATGTGGTAATTTACAGCGCCACTGTAGGCGGATGGGCAAATTTTCATTAATATCTAATAAGGGGGATGAAATTTAAGGGTTGAAACTGGAAATTTTTTCATGTAAGTGGTGGAATAAAATTATGGGGTTCGATAGATTTCGGTCAACCATTGAAAAAAGTCTTATGAGTCTTCAACCTAAAACCAACCCCTACGCTACTAACAACCCCTAAGCCCTAGCAAGCGGAGTAAATACATTTTATTTATTTTTTTTGCTTTCTTCTGTGATTTGTTTCGTTCGGATGGTATTTGCGTATTTTCGTGATTTTCGTGTTTTATTTCGTAATTCTACTTAATCACACTTAATTTTCATTCCTCTTGACTTTTCATCCCCTTTCACAATTTTTCAACCCCGAATGTTAATTTTTCAAAATTCGCCAAATTTCGTTTTAATACCGGTAATTCTTTTCATTTAAACTGATCTCAGTCTCAGAAATCATTTGCTGCATGTTTGCGTTAATGTAGTTATAACTTCGCAGTTTTCTAGTTGAATCCTAATTTTTTTGTAACAACAATTTCTTAACAATTCGCCTTTTTGACACATCTGTGCGTTTTTGCGGAGGCACATACAATCTGCACCCGATTCCACCAGTAAGACCAGCCGCCCGTACATACTCATTAACTTGATAAACGTCTACCGAGATATACATCGCATTGATATACATCTTCCGTTGGCTTTTCTCAAATAAATATAATATGCTTTTTCGAGGAGACCCTGAAGAATGCTCAAAACGCATTTCGGGGCCTCATTAAAATCCATCTCCACCAACTGCTTCCACTCTTCAATTCCAAACGCACGTCAACCCAACTCTGCCTAGACTCCAGACTGAGTCGGAGCGCAATGGAAAACGCAAGACATTCCACCGGCAAAGGTGAGGTCGAATTTTAAGTGAAAGGTAACCCCCATAACACCGCTATTCGTTCCGTCCCGCTTTAGCACAGCTCCCAGATAAACATCAGAGCGAGACATCCAACAACCGGGAGATGTTCTAACTGTTAAGTTCAACTATCCCATTTGTTCAAAGCTGGTCGATCCATCAACATGGGCCTTTGTTTAAATGTTTACTGGTTTTGCGCCTTTTTCGTAGTTGCAAGTGTGGGAGTTGGAATTAACGCAATCACGGGTAAGTGTATTTATTGGCTTTCAACCGCAAGTTGCCATGGCCTGAGTCAAGTTCGACGAGTAATTTGAATTTCTAGTCCAAATAATTGCTTTTCCCTGCTTTCCTGGAGTTTTTTTATTTTAAATAGGTATAACATGTGCCTTGGTGCCTTTCGCCTCTACGGAATACCAGCCCCTAGCTCATTTTTTCAAAAACAGTTTCTCGATAGCACCTATACTTCCGGAATCTTAAAAGCGATATTTTTCGCAGCGAAATTAAAATCAACAACAAAATCGCTATTTAGTCACGAAAGCGGCCCCTCATCTGAATATCACAAACAAAAATAAATTGAATCATTGATGCGTGATTGCTTTTCTAATTTTACGTGGATGGCTTTAGCTGCGGTTTGAAGCGTCCAAAAAAGAAACTGGACGGATTCGCGACAGGAATTAGCGATTCACGCCCGAGTGCCCCTTTGGATTTCCCCCCCAGGTGGCGAGTTAAATGAACGAAATTGTCCGGTTAATTGCGTTAAGTAATGAATTCTGACGTTTCCAGGAAAAAATTGCGGTCGATGAAAGCGATTGTTGTTGACGAAATTTTCCGGAGATGATTCCGATTGAAAGGGTTTTGTTTTGGGTTTTTACGAAATTGTTACGTTTACGAGATAAATTCTTTGCTTGCGGTTCAAAGATTTAAAAAACAGACGAAGTAGGTAGGTAGGTACGCGGCGTGTACTACGTCAAGATTTCAAAAACGCGTCTGGGGAGGAAAGATGCAAAAATTCTTTAAAATGGACGCAAAATCGGAATTTTGTTTTTTCCGAAATCAACAGATCTGAAAATGATTGTGATCTTGAAAGAAGATTTGTTAGGAGTCAACAAAATAAGTATCTTCAAAAAGTCATTGTTATAAACGTAAAATTCGAACCCCTAACGATTTTTGCACTTTTTCAAGAAAAATTCTTTTAAGTAGGTACTTGCAGGTGTTTCATTTCAAAAATGCAGCAGAGAAGCGGCTGGAACCTCCCCATCGCGTGGATCTTTGTATTGTGTGTAGATGGTAGTCAATTCAACAGAATTTCTTTTGTGCTTATCATCTGTGACTAATTTCGCAATTTTCTGACAAATACCGACATCACTTCGGACATCACCCATCACATTTGACAATATGTTCCTTTTAAGGTTAACAGTTTGCCACCCTTTTGACAATAACTGATACCTTATGTCATCCACTGTCAGCCTGCTCCCTTTTAATGAAAAAGATTTTTTTCTCTATTTTCCACTGAAATGGCAGAAATTGTGAATACATTTTTAGAACCAGAATTTGATCGTCTTCCTAATGGCGACATAAAAAAGGAGGCCTTGTATTTAAAATTTAAAGTTGATATGCTTAAATGGCACTTCCTGTGGACCAATTGCTTCGAAAAGCCTTTCAGGTCTTCAACGGGTCACCCAATCTCCATGTAGCAAATTTCAGCCAAATCGATTCACTAATTTGAGCTATAATGTATTCTTAGTGTTATTACAAAATTTCGATCTTTTGACCCAAAGAGCACTAAATGCGAACGAATTTTGTCTTATTTAAAACCAGAATTTGAAGACCTTTCTGATGATGACAATAAATCTTTCAAAAACTTGTTTTGGATGGTTAAATGAGTGAATAATTTTAAATTTGGAAATTGGTGTGCCAAAACGGCACTTTCCGTGGGCCGATTGAATGCAAAATTTGTTCAGCTCTTCGACGTGCAATACAATCCCCATGTGCAAAATTTCAGCCAAATCGATTCAGGGGCTTGGGCTGTACCGCGATTTGAAAGTCCGATAAAAAACATTTTTTTTTAAATTTTTGGTCAAAAGGGCACTGAGAGTGAATATATTTTTAGAAGCAGAATTTGAAGGCCTTTCCTATAGTGACGTGAAAAATGGAGGTTTGCATTTAAAATTTAAAAGTTGATGTGCCAAAATGGTATTTCTAGTTGCACGATTGGCTCCAAAAGCTTTTCAGATCTAAGTTGGGTTATGAGATGCCTACGCACCAAATTTCAGGCAAATCGGTCTAGTAGTTTTGGCTGTGGCGTGTTTACAAACGTACGCACGTACGTACGCACATACACACAGACACATTTTTAAAACCACTTTTTTGGGTTCCCTAGACCTCGAAACGTGAAGATCTGGTGCTATCTCAAATTCGAAAATTTTAGTGATTGCAGTAACCTCCCTTTTTTATAAGTGGTGAAGTGGATTGGGGAGGTTAATATCCCCTCTTTTATTTTCGTATCTGATAGAAATAAGGAATAATTGAAGATGCAAATCGATAGCAATTTTTTAACCTCCCCACTCCACTTCACCATTTAAAAAAAAGGGAGGTTACTGCAATCACTAAAATTTTCGAATTCGAGATAAGACCGGATCTATACGTTTTGAGGTCTCAGGAACCCAAAAAGGCAGCAGAGAAGCGGCTGGAACCTCCCCAACGCATGGGTCTTTGATTTCCGTGACTTATTGTGTTTAAGATTTTAAAGTTGATATGCCTAAATGGCACTTTCCGTGGACCAATTGCTCCCAAAAGCCTTTCAGCTCTTCAATGGGTTACCTAACCTCCATGTACCAAATTTCGGACAAATTGATCCAGTAGTTTGGGCTATAACGTGGTTTCAGTGTTATTACAAAATTTGGATTTTTCTACCCAAAGGGTACTAAATGCGAATAAACTTTATCTCATTTAAAACCAGAATTTGAAGACCTTTCTGATGATAACAATAAATCTTTCAAAAAGTTGTTTTTGATGGGTGAATGAGAGAATAATTTTAAGTTTCGAAATTGGTGTGCCAAAACGGCACTTTCCGTGGGCCGATTGAATCCAAAATTTGTTCAGCTCTTCGACGTGTAATACAATCCCCATGTGCAAAATTTCAGCCAAATCGGTTGAGGGGCTTGGGCTGTACCGCGATTTTAAAGTCCGATAATAATCAATTTTTTTTAAATTGTTGGTCAAAAGGGCACTAAGAATGAATACATTTTTAGATGCAGAATTTGAACGTCTTTCTTATGGTGACGTGAAAAATGGGGGTTTACATTTAAAATTTAAAAGTTGATGTGCCAAAATGGCACTTCTGGTTGCACGATTGGCTCCAAAAGCTTTTCAGATCTAAGTTGGGTTTTCACATGCACACGTACCAAATTTCAGCCAAATCGGTCGAGTAGTTTGGGCTGTGGCGTGTTTACGAACGTACGTACGTACGCACGAACGTACGTTCATACATACAGACACATTTTAAAAACCACTTTTTTGGGTTCCTGAGACCTCAAAACGTATAGATCCGGTCTTATCTCGAATTCGAAAATTTTAGTGATTGCAGTAACCTCCCTTTTTTTTAAATGGTGAAGTGGAGTGGGGAGGTTAAAAAGTGGTTTTTAAAATGTGTCTGTATGTATGAACGTACGTTCGTAAACACGCCACAGCCCAAACTACTCGACCGATTTGGCTGAAATTTGGTACGTGTGCATGTGAAAACCCAACTTAGATCTGAAAAGCTTTTGGAGCCAATCGTGCAACCAGAAGTGCCATTTTGGCACATCAACTTTTAAATTTTAAATGCAAACCCCCATTTTTCACGTCACCATAAGAAAGACGTTCAAATTCTGCATCTAAAAATGTATTCATTCTTAGTGCCCTTTTGACCAACAATTTAAAAAAAATTGATTTTTATCGGACTTTAAAATCGCGGTACAGCCCAAGTCCCTCAACCGATTTGGCTGAAATTTTGCACATGGGGATTGTATTACCCGTCGAAGAGCTGAACAAATTTTGGATTCAATCGACCCACGGAAAGTGCCGTTTTGGCACACCAATTTCGAAACTTAAAATTATTCTCTCATTCACCCATCAAAAACAACTTTTTGAAAGATTTATTGTTATCATCAGAAAGGTCTTCAAATTCTGGTTTTAAATGAGATAAAATTTATTCGCATTTAGTACCCTTCGGGTAGAAAAATCGAAATTTTGTAATAACACTGAAACCACGTTATAGCCCAAACTACTGGATCAATTTGTCCGAAATTTGGTACATGGAGGTTAGGTAACCCATTGAAGAGCTGAAAGGCTTTTGGGAGCAATTGGTCCACGGGAAGTGCCATTTAGGCATATCAACTTTAAAATCTTAAACACAATAAGTCACGGAAATCAAAGACCCATGCGTTGGGGAGGTTCCAGCCGCTTCTCTGCTGCCTTTTCCGTAGATTTTGAATCTGTGAACAAAAAAATAATTGATCATTAAATTTTCGCAATATACACAAGACTTCACTTTTTTAAAATGGGACACCCCGTATATTTTTACGCGGTTGAATTGATTGATCTTTCTTCAAGCAATTCATTCATGCAGGGTCGTTCAGGAAGAGCAACTATTAGAAGTATATCGGGAAGGGATACCTCCCCAACCCCAATACAATTTAAGAAAAAGGCAGCAGAGAAGCGGCTGGAACCTCCCCAACGCGTAGGTCTTAATTTCCGTGACTTGTGTTTAAGATTTTAAAGTTGATATGCCTAAATGGCACTTTCCGTGGACCTAAAAGCCCTTCAGCTCTTCAACGGGTCACCTCACCTCTATGTTCCAAATTTCGGACAAATCGATACAGTAATTTGGGCTATAACGTGGTTTCAATGTTATTACAAAATTTCGATTTTTCTACCCAAAGGGTACTAAATGCGAATAAATTTTGTCTCATTTAAAACCAGGATTTGAAGACCTTTTTGATGGTGACAATAAATCTTTCAAAAACTTGTTTTGGATGGGTAAATGAAAGAATAATTTTAAATTCCGAAATTGGTTTGCCAAAACGGCACTTTCCGTGGGCCGATTGAATTCAAAATTTGTTCACCTTTTCGACGTGTATAATACAATCCCCATGCGTTAAATTTCAGCCAAATCGGTTCAGGGGCTTGGGCTGTACCGCAATTTTGAAGTCCGATAAAAATCTCGATTTTTTTAGTTTTTGGTCAAAAGGGCACTGACAGTGAATACATCTTTGGAAGCAGAATGTGAAAGCCTTTCTTATGGTGACCTGAAAAATGGGGGTTCTGGTTGCACGATTGGCTCCAAAAGCTTTTCAGATCTAAGTTGGGTTATCACATGCACACGTATCAAATTTCAGTCAAATCGGTCGAGTACTTTGGGCTGTGGCGTGTTTACGAACGTACGTACGTACATACAGACACATTTTAAAAACCACTTTTTTGGGTTACTGAGACCTCAAAACGTATAGATTCGGTCTTATCTCGATTTCGAAAATTTTAGTGATTGCAGTAACCTCCCATTTTTTTAAAATTTTGTTGGAGTTGGGGAGGTTAATAGAGAAAATTAAAATTCGTTCTCATTAAAAGGGAGCGGGCTGACAGTGGATGACATAAAGTGGCAGTTATTGTCAAAAAGGTGGCAAAAGATTAACCTTAAAAGGAACATATTGTCAAACGTGATGGGTGATGTCCGAGGTGACGTCGGTATTTGTTAGAAAATTGCGAAATTAGTCAAATCGGTCGAGTACTTTGGGCTGTGGCGTGTTTACGAACGTACGTACGTACATACAGACACATTTTAAAAACCACTTTTTTGGGTTACTGAGACCTCAAAACGTATAGATCCGGTCTTATCTGGAATTCGAAAATTTTAGTGATTGCAGTAACCTCCCATTTTTTAACCTCCCCGCTCCACTTCACCATTTAAAAAAAAAGGGAGGTTACTGCAATCACTAAAATTTTCGAATTCGAGATGTATGTGTGTATGTACAGCTTAGAAATATGAACATGCCCACCCAGAGCTGAATATTTAGTTGATCGCCTAGCATTCGAATAGCAGTTAGGTAGGGGTAACTAACTTCTGCACGGTCTCTGTCGTGGCCTGGTCCATGCGACCAGGTAAATATTCAGCTCTGGGTGGGCATCTTCATGTTTCTAAGCTGTACGTTCGTACGTTTGTAAACACGCCACAGCCAAAACTACTAGACCGATTTGGCTGAAATTTGGAACATAGGCATCTCGTAACCTAATTTAGATCCGAAAAGCTTTTGGAGCCAATCGTGCAACCAGAAATGCTATTTTGGCACATCAACTTTTAAATTTTAAATGCAAACCCCCATTTTTCACGTCACCATAAGAAAGATCTTTAAATTCTGCTTCTAAAAATGTATTCATTCTTAGTGCCCTTTTGACCAAAAATTTAAAAGAACATAGATTTTTATCGGACTTTAAAATCGCGGTACAGCCCAAGCCCCTGAACCGATTTGGCTGAAATTCTGCACATGGGGATTGTATTACACGTCGAAGGACTGAACTGAATTCAATCGGCTCTCGGAAAGTGCCGTTTTGGCACATCAAGTTTTAGATTTAAAATTTTTCTCTCATTTAAGGTGGCAAAAGATTAACCTTAAGGTCCAAGTTTACAATGGGAAATAAAAACGGTACATTCAAGCCGCATGAAAAAAATACCACACCTTCGTCTCAATATCAAAATTACTATGGCAAAGTATAAAAAAATTCTGGTGTGTAGTTTTTGAGAAAAAAAATAAAAAGTAACTAAAAAGGGGTATTTCTGGGCATTTTTTTTTCTCGACAACTACATACCAAATTTTTTCGTTAGTAGCTTGAGGTGAACAACTTTGTCTGTGATTTTTCTTAATGCAATTGAATGTACAGTTTTTTGTATAAAAAAATTATGAAAACTAAAAATGGGAAAATCTCCAAGATATAATTTTAAATATTGAAGGTTCACTGCTTTAAAGATGCTACCATGATTTGTGTTTTGTTCTGTGGAAAAGAAACTGGGCTGGCAGGTCATCTCACTAAAAAATTAATAATTTCCTGAATCAAATTTGAACATTCACTACAGTGTAACCATTTGGTTGCGATGTTGTCACATTTACTAGGAACCATTTCCGGTTATTACATGTTACCATGTTAGTCATCTGACAATAAGCGCCAGCTACCTACCCTGTTGTTTACAAGTATTTCGGTTTAGAGTCTTAGATAATAGAGAAACGTTATTACATTATTTTTATAAAAACCCTCTTTAAAGTACCTAATTTAAGGGATCTTATTTACGACTATTAAATTTGAGACATATTAATTGTATGCATTTTGCGCAATTATGATGTATATTATTAACTAATTCAATTATGATTGCTATGTACGATATCATAAATGCATTATATATAAATCATAATTGCATTATGTATAAATCATAATTGCATTATGTATAAATCATAATTCCATTATAGGTATACAAACCATAATTGCATTGTCTAGGCGGCCGGCATTGGTAACTATAGAAACGGTAACGCGACGATAGATACAAACCACGGATGCTAGATAATTTTGCTTCTTACTGGATCGGTTACTAGGGGAAAAAATCCTCACACTTTTTGCGGGGGGTCGGGGGGGAAACTCGAACTGAACAGGTAGCGCCACTACTGTCAAAAACGGTAGAAATTAGAAACGTAAACGATCTGACATCTGTCATGGTGGTTCGTTGTAGTTGATGCGAGGTTATTATTAGTTTAATGTGTCTTTTAATGCGATTTTTGAATTTCTATTTTAACTAAAGAAGAACTGTTTTAGGTATTTTATGTTGTTGTATTAATTAATAGTGTTTTAAAACCGAATTTATTTGAGTATTCAGTTTTCATATCGAAATTTTAAAAGAATTGAATTGTAAGCAAATTAATTGCATTAGATATGTTTTATCATCTTTATTTTATCCTATTCTGTTATAACATGAATAACTCCTTAGTAACGAGCTGTGTTAAGACACATTTAACAGCATTCAGTGTTGTTATAAATCTTATAACATAACGAAATTTTATTAGGTCTAAAGGTTGTACAAATGAAATAACAGTCAATAAATACAAATCTAACCATAACATTATTAATATTGAAAATATTACTAACATTTTTCAACCTCAGAAAATGAACTAGTCTTGGGGCACGGTCTTGGGATCTGTAGATCGCGTGTAGATGAAATGTGCAATTATGCAAATTTTCAAATTTAATTGCTCCCAAAGAGTCCAGCGCAGACGTCGTCACGGTGCTTGAAGAAGATTTAGTTACCCCAATTTTCACATTATTCAAGGAAGCATCAGAATTGTTCAGAATCATTCGGGCAATCTTGTTTTTCATTTCCAGGGAATCGTCCAAATACCTTTCAGCAACGCTCGTGCTTTGCCAGCCGCCGTGACGTTTAAGCATGGTTATGTCAGCACCCGAATCAGCCAGAAAAGTTGCCGAAGAACGTCTAAACGCATGCCCAGTAGGGGAAGGTGGGGCAAAGTGGTATACCTAAGACAGAACGCGTCACTAATGAGAAGTTTAATGAATATTTTTTGAAATAAAAGTACTAGTGCTAAAGAACAACATATTTATTTGGTAAAAATATATATGAAAACTAAAACGGAAAATAAAAACTTAAAAAAAAAATTTTAGTTTAACCACCTGCATTTTTTTCACTTTGCCCCACTGGTGGGGTAAAGTGAAATATCGCGCGGGGCAAAATGAAAGGGTAAGAAAAATAAGTTGCATTAAAGAAAAATCTTAACTTTACTCTAAAAACAACAAAAAAATGGTAATGCTCTATATTTAGGTTTTTACAAAAATTGTACTCTGCCGTATCTTTGGCGAATAACTATGGATATTTTGACTACAATTTGCTGCTTATATCGATGACACTCATCGGGAACTGAGGGAAAGACAAAAATATTTTCCAGAATCCTATAATTCCTCCTACTATTACCGAAACTGTTATAAATAAGAAAGGGTGTCATTAATCACGGAAAACATGGAGAAAATAAGCAAAGGGGCAAAATGAAATCACTTCACTATGCCCCACAGTATGGCATTTCACTTTGCCCCACAACCACATTTGAAAAAAAGTCTATCACCTGATTAAAAGTTGGGTTATGAATGAAATTTCAATGCATACAAGACAAAGCTAGAGGACTAAGCTACCACCACACACAAGTTAAAAATAATAATTTGGTTTAATTTGCAACTTAATTGATTATTTACTTACTGTGAAATCTTACATCAAGACAGCCAAAAACAGGAATTTCTAAACTGTCGCCATTCAAATAAGGTATGATTCAAACCAAAACACAGGATAATTAACAACTTCATTGGGCACCTAGTTCAGCTATCACAACAAAGATACCGACACTTTGACAAAAAAAAATTGCTTGTTTCACTTTGCCCCCCTACTTCACTTTGCCCCACCTTCCCCTATATAAAGACGGGTCAGGCAATTTCAAGAAAGCAGCCATCTTCTTGCCCATATCGCCAAATGTGTTAATGCCAATTCTTTGAACAGTGCATTTACCCTTCCTGGAGCTAATGAAGAAATGTTTGTGGGCGATGTACCGAGGTCTCATATCTCTGTATTTTCTAATAGTACCTAAGTAGTCCATTCCATCTTCGCCATCAACGATGCTAAATGTTCGTCTACGACCAGTCTTCGTTTTGGGAATCGTAACAATAACAGATGATTCTGCATAAAGAATATCATCAACACTCAAGTCATACAGTTCTTCGCGTCTGCAGCCACCGAAAATTCCAAAAATTGCTGCCACCTGAAAATTAGAGACATAAACGTTCGTTACAGACGCATTATATAGTATACCTTTGTAGACAAGTAGTCATCACCAGCATTTTGTAAAAATTCCTTGATTTGATCTCGTGTAAAAGTTCGAGCCTGCTTCGGTATATGTCCTGAACTATTACGCTTCATAAAAGACTTCACTACTTCATAAGAGGAAACATCCAGGTTCTCGTGCGTGAGCAACATCTTCTTTAGCATGGATATTTTCGTCCAAACTGATGACTCATACTTCTCAGATTAAAACAAAAAGCAGCCTCCACTTATCCATTCTGTATAATGTTAACAAACACTACTTACCAATTCCGAAACGTATGCTAGCATTACATCTTCGTTGACTTCATCAACACCATTAGTCTGTCGCCAGAGTTTAAATATCTCCATCTCCTTCATGTACCTGTCCGCAGACTTACTTGGAATTAACTTCAGCCTTGCTGCATCTGCTTTTTGCTTGATAATATGGTCTGAAGCTCTACGTACGTCCATTTGTCAATCAATTCGATCGAGCACAATTTTTTTTCAAAACAAAACTAAATAAACAAGTCCATGGATACCAGAGCCTAGCCATAGTCGACTTTCGCCATTGATGTATCATCAAAATCTCAAATTTTCCGGTTTTTGAAAATATTTAGGATAAAATAAAACGTGTTACAATAAACGTAACGTTATTTGGTTTTTACATTACTAGGGAATTTTAAAGCACTCGCTCCTTTCGTCGCTCGTCCTTCAAAAGTATTCCCTCGTAATGTAAAAACCTTCATAACGTTACTTATACTGTAAATTACTATTATCTGATACTGTTGGCACGGTATTTTCGAGTATGTTTCGGGCATAATGTGCCTGGAAATTGGACTTACATGCAGGATTGGTAATTTTTAACTTCTACGCTTCTCGGAACAAGTTAATAAAATCGTTCGAAAAACCGAATCGCCAAGAATATAAAATTTACGCATTAAGGTCCTGGAAATCCGAAAAAGTGGTTTTTGAAAAATGGCTGTGTGTCTGTCTGTCCGTCTGTCTCTAAGCACGCTGCAGCTCAAACTGTTGAACGTATCGAGATGAAATTTGGCATACATATTCATTGGGAGATTTGTAGGTGCTGATTAGAATTTGTGAAAGTGCCTTTTTGACACATCAACTTTAAAAATTGAATTGCGAAGCCCCATTTTTTCGCGTTTCCATATGAATGCTCTTCGAATTCTGCTTCTGAAAATGTATTCACACTTGTGCACTTTTGGCTAAATAAATGTGCCGTGAAAAAACCTATACATAACTGTATACCAGGTGTTTCATCGGAGCCTTAGTATACAGGGTGTTATTTTTAAAACTTCCCACCTTGAATATCTTTGGAGGTAATAAAGATTTTGAATTGAAATAAAAACTGGACAATCCCGCATGGAGGGGGACACTTGCGCGCATATTCAGGGAATTTTTTCCACTTCCGGTTTAACCGGAAATGACCCTAACTTTGTTTTTTCAAATGGAATGACACCTTTTTCTCAACGGATTCGGAATCTACGATTTTTTCTGAGTTAGAAACACGTATCATATTTGACCGGAAGTGCAGTCACGGCCACCCTAGATTTTCAAAAACATCGAAGAAATCGGTGAAATGTTGAGATTTTCGAAAAACGCAAAAACACGTCAAGTTAGTTTTTTTGATGCAAATTTACCTGAGCAATTTCATTTTTTGATTTCTCTTATTTCTATCAAATTTTCTCTTACCTCACAATCTGTCAAAATCTCAAAAGTAAATAAAAAGAAAATGTCAATGGGCAGATGAATTTGCATCAAAAAATTAAAGTAGACGTGTTTTTGCGTTTTTCGAAAAACTCAATTTTTCACCGATTTCTTCGATGTTTTTGAAAATCTAGGGTGGCCGTGACTGCACTTCCGGTCAAGTATGATACATGTTTATAACTCAGAAAAAATCGTAGATTCTGAATTCGTTGAGAAAAAGGTATCATTCCTTTTGAAAAAACAAAGTTAAAGGAGGATGCAACTCAAGAAATCGATGTTGAGGTTATGGCTGATTCTAGTATCAGGGGAGCGTCTGAGTCGAATGGTGTTATCAGAATTTAACAATTCTTTACCGTTTTGAAGATATTCGTTACAAAAAAAGAGAAAGATGACGTCATCTTTCCCCAAATCATCGGTAACTTCGATTCTGTTTCTGAAAGCATTAAATTGTATTGTTGGTGGCAGTGGTTTTCTGTGTCTAATACGACGTCTCAACTTTGTAGACGTCAGGGCGATTATGTCAATTGTCAAAGCGACTCTTTGACATTTGGTGTGTAAGCAATAATTAAGAATTTTCGATTTTCACTCTTCAGTGAAAGTTCAAGTTAAAGTTTGTAAAGTTCCTATTCCTAATATTCTACCTCAAGCGCAATCATGGCTGATAAGCCAGCGATGAAGAGAATGGCGAGGGAGTTCAAGTCTTCAACCCGATACCATCTCCAGAGGCTACCACCCAGATAAGTAGTAGTTCATCATGATTATGTAATTTAAACTGGTGTAGATGTGGGTTTTGTAAGATAATGTTGCTAAATGAAGAATGTTTTTGTTGCAGGGAATCGACTTTAATTTCAAAACTGGTAGAAGAAGGCAACGAATGTGTTGTGCAACATTCTTCTTTTTACAGTGTTGTATTGGATGCGAATGTCTTAAAAGATGCCAAGCAGCAGGCCTTATACTCATGGCAAAAGACAATCCAGAGAAAATGGCTGTTTTGAAGTCACCATCGAATCGGGTTTGGTGTTTTATTGCTTATAAACAGTTTATTTTTTGAGTTGATGCTTTTCAATCTTTAGGCAAGTTCCAAAGAAGAGTTGTTCCAGCATGTGTTGTGTCATAAATAAGAGAACAATTTCCCGAAAAAGATGGAGTTTATAGTGGATTTAAAGCAGCTGAAGGATTTGATTTGAAGTATTTCGATTAATTATTGTAGTAAGTAACTGTGGACTAACTTATTGTACTTAGTTTGTGGAATAAAATGAAATTACTAAAATACTGGATTGTTTCATTTGTTGCCAGTTGCCATATAATAATTGACATAATTTCTTTCAATTCTCCGGAACTCCATGTCATAATAAAACGCGCGAAATTTTTGTGTAATCAAATTGCGGCTGTTTATGAACATAGTCCGTAGATTGATAGCGTATTCGGCTGGCAGTCCCAGAGTGTCTCAGGACAGACCGAGCATGCGTAGTAACGCAAAAGATGACTGGGACACATTTCTGGCGTATTCGGCTGGTAGTGTCCCAACCCGGAACGGTTCGAAGTGTGTATTCGGCTGGCGCATATCGACCCAAGTGGGGACGCAAAATCTGTACCACCTATCGAAGCTGGGACAAGTGTTGTCCTGACCTTGATGTCAAGCACAACTACAAGTCATCAGCTACCATTACGCTTTGTTTTATACATTTTATATAACCATTGAACTCAAAAATGGCATTGAAATTATTTTCACTCAACTCGGGAGAGGACAGTCACGTGACCGTCCTAGATTGGAGTTGCCCTGAGACAGTCCCGGACAGCGTAACCGTGTCCTGGGATGGTTTTGGGGCAGTCCCCAGCCGAATACGCTATGAATCTTTCCTGACCTTGAACGTTGGGGTAAATTTTGAGGCTCGTAATCTGGGCTTCTGCAGCTGTATTTTTGTTAAAATAAACTAATGAAATGGGTACCTAAGTATACATGTATTGTGGTAGTGGTGTGCTGTCGAGTTTTATAGTAGAATCATTTTTGATAAGTTTTTCTTAATGCCGAAATATGCCATGGATGATGCTGAAGAATTGCGGTTGCGGTGGAAGTTACTGAATAAACGAAGGTGGTGAAAGATGTTTGAAACGCTTCTTGTCCTTGTGTGATTTTTTTAAATATTAATTTATGCATCAATAATATTTGCCGTCAAACATAACCTTAAAAAATGGCTTGGCATAATTTTGAGAGATGTACCCCTAATCACAAATTGTTGCCAACATGACGAATAATCATGTCGTAATTGACGCAATTTTAAGATCTAGATGCCTGGAATTCGAGAATTCTTAATTTTCAAATAATTCTGAAAATAGAGGTTTTTTCAACATTTTAATGTCACCATTAGATTCAGGAGACTAAAATTGACCAGAAACTGAGGTAAGCCAAAAGTCGAATTCTTGAGTTGAATCCTCCTTTAAGGTCATTTCCGGTTAAACCGGAAGTGGAAAAAATTTCCTCTATATTCGCGCAAGTGTCCCCCTCCATGCGGGATTGGTCAGCGTCTATTTCAATTCAATATCTTTATTACATCTAAAGATATTCAAGGTGGGAAGTTTTAAAAATAACACCCTGTAGACGTTTAACATGGGAAAATGAATTTTATTTTTTTCCAGCTCCGGAAAATTTATTACAAAACTTTTAGTGGACGTCTGTACCCCTTGGGATTTTAACCTCCCCAACTCCAACAAAATTTTAAAAAAATGGGAGGTTACTGCAATCACTAAAATTTTCGAATTCGAGATAGCACCAGATCTTCACGTTTTGAGGTCTCAGGAACCCAAAAAAGCGGTTTTCAAAATGTGTCTGTGTGTGTGTACGTACGTACGTACGTTTGTAAACACGCCACAGCCAAAACTACTAAACCGATTTGTCTGAAATTTGGTGCGTAGGCATCTCATAACCCAACTTAGATCTGAAAAGCTTTTGGAGCCAATCGTGCAACTAGAAATGCCATTTTGGCACATCAACTTTTAAATTTTAAATGCAAACCCCCATTTTTCACGTCACGATAGGACAGGCCTTCAAATTCTGCTTCTAAAAATGCATTCATTCTTAGTGCCCTTTTGACCAAAAATTAAAAAAAAAAAGATTTTTATCGGACTTTTAAATCGCGGTACAGCCCAAGCCCCTGAACCGATTTTTCTGAAATTTTGCACATGGGCATTGTATTGCACGTCGAAGAGCCGAACAAATTTTGGATTCAATCGGCCCACCGAAAGTGCCGTTTTGGCACACCAATTTCCAACTTTAAAATTATTCACTCATTTAACCATCCAAAACAAGTTTTTGAAAGATTTATTGTCACAATCAGAAAGGTCTTCAAATTCTGGTTTTAAATAAGACAAAATTCGTTCGCATTTAGTGCTCTTTGGGTCAAAAAATCGAAATTTTGTAGTACCACTAAAAATACACTATAGCCCAGATTAGTGAATCGATTTGGCTGAAATTTGCTACATGGAGATTGGGTGACCCGTTGAAGACCTGAAAGGCTTTTGGAAGCAATTGGTCCACGGGAAGTGCCATTTAAGCATATCAACTTTAAATTTTAAAGGGATACTCTCGAGAAACGACCAAGTTCCAGCAAGTTCCACCCTGGTTCCGAACCGAATATGGCTGTTAGGGATTTTTTTTTCGTTGGTCGATTTTTACGTGGCTAAAGTTTCCAAAAGCTTCATCGAATTGACATATGACATTTTAATAATTTTTAATCAGTTTTCTTTAAAAATGTAGAAAATTAAACAATAGTTGGACTTTTATATCAGTATTATAATGAAATGAAGATTTTTCTGCCGAACTAATGATGACACTGATTTTGAATTTCTTAACCTCAAAATAATAGCTGTTAAAGAAAGAAGTCCGAAAATGAGGTAAAATTCTACTGACCTAAGTATTTCATTTGTGAGATAATTCTTGAACAGGATCTGGTAAATAATAGTTCCTTACTGATGCCACATTTTATAACAAAAAGGATGGAAACAATAAATTCATGATCGACAAATATGAGAAGCCAAAGACAAAAGCAAAGAATTGTGATTATAAAAAGTGAGTTGTGGACTCCAGTGTGGTTGGATACAACAAGTTACCTAGAGATTAAAAAGTAAATTGTAACTGAGGGGTTTAAAATGTCTATTCTTACAGAAAAATAGCTCGATTTGGTTCCACGTTCATGCAAATGTGTTACAAGCTCATTTAAAAGTTAAAAAAATACTGTACTTAAGCAATAATAATAATCACAGGCCTCCTCTAACATTTAAAATCAGTATATTGTCCATCTTCTTCGAGATAGTGCTTTCGACAACACAAGTTGGAATAACTCTTCTCTGATATCGTTCCAGCTTCGCCCAACTATTAATCTAAAAGTTAAAAGTTATTGAACAAAATCGATTTGAAATAATCAAAACACATACTCCCTGTAAGCAAGATATCTCCACATTTTATTTGATGATGACTTTATCAAGTTTTTTTGAGCCAGGTTTCAGATTTCAACAATGGTTGGTAGTTGCTTTCCTACAAGAAACAGATTAATTATTAGTGGGCATTAACATACTTGAGCCTCAACTACACCCAGTTTATAATTTAAATTACTTAACGAGTACTTACTTATCTATTGGGGGCTGGAATTGGTGTCAGTTTCTGTTTGTTTCCTTTGAAGCACTTCTTCTTGCTATATGTTGTACTCGTGTTCAAATTTGTAAGGACCCATTTCTTTGAGATTATTTGCTTGAAAATCTTTGTAAACTTCCACAAATTAAAGCGAAAGCAGTTCTAGCAGTTCTCTTCTCTTCTTTCGACGACAGTTGACAGATCGAAATGACGTGACAGTTGTCACTCGGAGGCCCGCGGTAATTCAAATCACGGCAAAGTTGTAGGGTTTTCGTTTCGCCGATAAAACAGAGAACCGTTAAAACAAAATGGCATTTCCGGCAAAAATGCTGTCAAAGAGCCACAATTTTATTGTATTTCTTAAAAAAGGTAAGCGAAGCCACAAATATGTTCCCCGCTTACGGTTAAGCAAATCATGAGCTTTTCAATGATACTACTTTCGAGCCTATTGTTCACAATAATTTTTGACGTTTTTTCTCTTCAGTATGCCTTTAAAGCAAGGCCTCCTTTTTTATGTCGCCATTAGAAAGACGATCAAATTCTGGTTCTAAAAATATATTCACAGTTTCTACCATTTCAGTGGAAAATAGAGAAAAAATTCTTTCTCATTGAAAGGGAGCGGGCTGACAGTGGATGACAAATTCTGTTGAATTGACTACTATCTACACAGAATACAAAGATCCACGCGATGGGGAGGTTCCAGCCGCTTCTCTGCTGCATTTTTTTTCGTGCATTTTAAGGGTAAACGGAAAAATTTTTCGTGCACAATCAACCCGGTTCGAAGTATCCATTTAATTTGCGTTGCACTACAAACAAGAAAGGCTACAAACTGCGTAAACATTCGAAGCGGGTCGATTGTGCACGAAAAAAATTTTATTTAAAAAAAAAATTATGTTTCTGCTTAAAATGCAATTTTCAAAAAATCATTGTTAGGTACCCAAGAGGAACTGATGTACGAAAAAAATCGCAAGGGGTACAGACTAGCATGAACTACCCCTCACGTCCGCTAAAAGTTTTGTAATAAATTTTCCGGAGCAGGAAAAAAATTAAATTCATTTTTCCATGTTAAGCGCCTATACTAAGGCTCCGATGAAACACCTGGTATTTTTAGTACCGGATTTGACAGCTGATTTTTTTCAAATCGAAAACCTTAGTGCCATTTCTTCGAAAAATGTCATTTTAGTAGCAAAAGAGCCGTTGCTTGAATTTATTTTACTATCGAATTCCATAGCTGTTGTATTGCTGGATCAAAAAATTTTGTGCAATTTTTTCGAAAATTTCCATTTTAGGGGCAAAAAGGCCCCTTTTCGAATATTTCTTAACAAAGGGGCATGTTATTATTATCGAATTCGATGGCTGTTGCATTGCGGGATCGAAAACTTTAGTGCCATTTCTTCGAACGTCATTTTAGGGGTGAAAAACATTTGTATTTTAAATTTTAATAAATGAACGCTGGGCACAATGCGCAACACAGCATCCACGGTCGACACGCGGCCCACTCGCCGACACCGACTCACTGATTCTGACTTGGTACAAATTCTGTGAAAAAGTAGAAGTTTCTACCGTTTCCGAGACTGCCAATTTGTTACTTATGGAAAGCTCTAAAATTTCACAAAATCAACATCTTTTCGGGTACTTTTATACACGAAATATTCTCGATTGTATTCTGCTAATAGTGTTAAATATGAAAATTAATTGTTTTATTTATAACCCAAATTATTGAAAATATCAATGTAAGGGCAAAAATCGAGCGGCATTTCCAAATTAACAGAGGACTAGTAAGATGTGAATATTTTACTATATAACATTAATATAATATTGTGTTAATAATGCTTGCCGAGCAAAGGCAGTTGTGACTACATAATTCGTATTTCTTTGCGTTCAAATTTTGTTGTCACATCACCTACCTACAAGTGGGGTTTTCCCAAAGGTTCCTGCGGTCTTCTCTAATTACCTTTTTCCTGTCATCTTTCTGGTGGTAATTCTTTGCGAATGTTCCAAATAAAGTTTACCTGTTTAAAAGGCCGAGATTCAGAATCCAAAGCAGAAGGTCTAATATTATGGAGGTGCTGACACGCAAAATTGAAAACGTGCATTCTTTTTATTTTTTTTCCTACGGTTTTCTCAAGGGTTTTTCTAAGTTAGGTTTTGTTTCTCAAATAAACACAATATAGTATATTATTGACCAAGGTAAGATAAGAACTATTTTACCCCAAGCGGCAAGATTGTTACAAGACGCGAGGGCTAAAATACTCTTCTCTACCGTGGTGAATATAGTACTTTTTTCACTTACTAGCAAAAAAACCGAATTCTCAGTTCAAAGGTAAGTCAATAATGGTACGTTTTAAAGCTTAATTTTTTATCAATTAGTTTGTTTTGCATGCCCCGCCAGTTCAATATTGAATCGTACTAGACATCTGTTTGTCTTGTTAGGGAAATGGTCTGATGTAGTTAAGTAACGGCAACAGCGCACATCGAAGCGGTCGGCCGTTGAGGCAAAGTCCTAGCGGCGAGTAGCGACACTTACTGAGCCTAGAATGGTCGATACATAAGGTATCTTTTCATCATGCAAAGTCGGCATCAACCCTGCAACCCACAATTCAACAAAATCTGTATGAAGGCGCCATCTATCCGAGTTAGAATCGAATTAATTTGCTATAAACTTGGACCTTAAAAGGAATATTGTCAAATGTGATGGGTGATGTTCGAGGTGATGTCGGTATTTCTGGTATTTGTCAGAAAATTGCGAAATTAGTCACAGACAGAATAATACCCTTTATTTGTGTTAGCACAATATACAATTTGTAGCGTCGTGAAATAAGTGTTTAACATTTAGGTTGCGTTTCATGATTCATTTAAAAATTCCTCTAATGAGTAATAGCTCTTGTTTGTTAATAATTCAGTCACAATAAGTTTTTTAAAACGTGGGAAAGGGGCTGTTTCAAGTTGTTCCTGCATTTCAATCAGTGGTTGGAAGTAATTGAATTACAAGTAACTGAATTACTGTAATTGAATTACTTTTTTAAATGTAATTGGTAATTATAATTCAATTATTGGCATGAGTAATTGTAATTGAACCTTTCAATTACTTTTCTCAATTACTTTTTTTTCGAACTTAAAAATGACCGAAGTTTACTTTCCTCATTTTGAAATTCAAAAAATTGAAATATATAGCTATTCCAAGAACAATTATTTGTTTCGTTTAGTTTTCAACGGTTTTTCTGTATATTGCTGCCTTCCAAGAAACTGATAATGACGCTTGGGGTCCATCATTACCGTTATGGATTAGCGTAACTCAACTCAATAGGTACCCTGGTCAGTCGATCGATATCATATTTAGTGTAATTTTGATCTATTTAGTTAAACGAGGGTGCAGACCATTGGGCGCAAGGGGCTGCACATCTTTTTGCTAATAGTGGGGGGGAAATGATTTCGATTTTTCAGATGGTGAGAGGGAGGGAGACCTTCTATAGTGAAGTTTTCTGACATTTTGAAAATGAACTGTGAAGTGAAGGCACTCTGTGTTCAGTCAGATTGTTTACTATAAAGAACGTTATTGCCAAAAAAACTGTTTCGGTAATTAGGATATTTTCGTAAAAAATTAATTAATAATAATAATAATAATAATAATACGATCTTTATTCGTAATGGAGAAGATTACAGATAGTGTCAAATAAAATAGGTAAGTATATAAAATGTACGGAACAATAACATTAACAGAACAAGTTAAACAATATCACAACAAGTTGCATAAACAACCCAGTTAAGTACAAAAATACTACAAATCTATCAACAGGCACAGTTTAAAAATTCTTCTATCGAGTAGAAAGCGTTAGTTATCAACATATTCTTGATGGTTCTTTCGAATTGTTTGACATTCTGTTGTTTAAGGTGGCATGACAACTTATTGTATAGTTTGGAACCCCAGTAATCTATGCCCTGTTGGGTACGTTTTGTGCGATGCAGTGGAGTTTTTAAGGATTCCTTATTACGAGTATTGTAATTGTAATTGTAATTCAATTACTTTCCCACAAAAGTAATTGGTAGTTGTAATTCAATTACTTTTTTTACAAAGTAATAAGTAATTGTAATTCAATTACCCACCCAAAGTAATTGTTCCAAGCACTGATTTCAATTAACTTATTATAGCATTTTATGCCGACCCAGGCTGGGTTATTTTGGCAGACTGAGAGTCTGGCAAATTCCTGACGTTGTGTATCTTTTGTTCTTGTGTATACTGGTGAATGTGTGATCCCCGTTCCATATTGTTACATTTTTTGATCCTCCATACTAGGGGGAATATGTAGGTACAATGAGTACACTGTCATTATTCCTAGTTTGGCAAAAGTGGTTTGCAGGACTCTCTGGTAGGCGCTTCTGAAATCGATCTAACGGCTTTCTTTTGAGTGATGAGAATACGTCCCACACCACTTGCTGATCCCCAGTATTTTGTACAATGGTCAGTTTGCATTGATTTTTTTTCGATGCGAATGAGTAGACTGGAATCTATGGTTTTATTTCTCGGAAAGAACTGCATTCCTACCGATTTTTAGATATTAAGATCTATGCCGGAGTGCAGACACCAGTTCGAGATCGCTGCCGTGCATTCATTAGATCTATTTACGATGTCTATATTACAGTCGCCGGTTACCAAAACATTCGTATCGTCCGCATATATCACCGGAAAAGAATGATGAGGACAGGACTTGGGTAAGTCCGCAATGAAGCAGTTGAATAAGACCGGCGACAGGCAGCTACCCTGCGGTGTTCCCTTGCTTGTAGTAAGTGGTTCAAGCTTGTTTTCTTTATTTTTGAAGATTGGTGCTACCTTCGACAGTTTGAGTTTTTGAGGGTATTTACCTTCTGAAAAGCTCGCGTTGATTATGGATGAGAGTGGCTTCGCCACGATGTCGCTTACTGTTTTTATAACTTTGCCCGGTATTTCATCAATTCTAGCTGAATTTTTATGGCACACTTTTGTTATTGCACTTTTTATTTCGTTGTGGTCAGTCGGGGTCAGAAAGAACGAGCGGTGGGTTTGTGAAGCAGTTGCTTGTATTATTGGCTTTGTTTTGGTAGGGTGTGAATCATTCGTGGCAGCTACCTTAGAGAAATAATTGTTAAAGATTTGGGCTATTTGTCTAGGATTTGTGGGGCGACCATTGTCTTCGTCATCTATTTCTGTTATTTGGGATGTTTGGCCTTTGTTATAGTTTTCTCGAATAATATTCCAGCTGGTTTTGTTTATATTTTTACTGAGTGCACTTTCTGAGTCATAGTATGCTCTTTTGCTTTTTTTTTTTCGATCGTAAATATCATTGGTGGTATAGTCGCGCTACATTTATAAGAAGGTGAACGAGGCTAGACGATTGCCGCTGTTTAAGAAGAGTCGTTTAAGATATTTGCACAGAGAACCAGGCAGTTTTAACACCTGCACAGTGTACATTTATACCCGTCAGGTCTTAAAATTGTCTGGTCCAAATGTCTGTGCAAATATCTCACCTCGATGTAAAAATGTATAACCTAGCCAGAATTGTAGGTAGTGTTTCACTCTCGCCGAGACGAGAGCGAGAGTAGCCTCCTCTCGCTCTCGGTCTCGGAAATCTCGTTTTAGCTTACTCTCGGTCTCGCTATCGGTTTCTCTAAATGAAAATTGCAATAATTTTGAAATTTTTAATTTGTAATGGTTCAAGGTGAATAAATCATTTACCTACTTTGTTACTATGATACTAAAGAAGGGTACAATTTTCTTAGAATACTCAGACCTTCACTACAATAGCCGTAAGTTATAAAAACAATTTATTTTCAAGAATTTTTTTCTCGAATACTATATCAACCCCAGATATCAACTACCCTATATAAATGAAATCAGAAAAAAATTCTCTATCGATCCGTGCAAAAATATACCGGGTGTCACATTTAAAAAAAGCAGGTTGCATCTACAGCGCTTAAGGTCGCTGAGAATAAGTTCCAGAACAAAACTCGGGAGTCCGGTCTACCATCCAGTTTTTATTTCATGCGAATATCTCAAGTAATAAAGGAGCTATGCCAATTTAAAGTAGGTACCTAATGGAATGAAGATCCTGTACAGTTCCAGAAAAATTTTAGTTATGCTATAGATGAACGGATTTTACCTAACTTATTTCCAAAAGTTTTTATAATAAACACAAAATTAATGTAGATTGTACGGACTTTCGGGAGATTTTCAAATTTTTAGTCACCAAAGATAAACGTGATTTGAAGATTTTGAGAAATGCAAGTCTTTAAAAAGGGACGCAAAATTCGGAGTTTTATTTTTTCAAGACCAGGGTCTCAAAATTGTTGTAATCTTGAAAGAAGATTGGTTTGGAGTTACTTTCTTCTGCGAAAATTTTTGGGGTCTCAATACAAAGCTTTTTAAGAAAAATTGTGAGAGGCCTAAAGAATCTTTTAATGTTTCTTTGCAGAATTGATGGAAATTGCACGGAGACTGTCGAGTTTTTAGTCTTTATGAATCTTTCTTTCAGGATTCTCAAAATCTTTAATTTGAATTAGAAGAAATGTTCTTATTCCTTCATAATTACGAAAAGATTCTTGAAGCAAAAACAATTTTTAGCTAAAACATCCACAATTCCAGGCCCATCCCACGGAAGAATTGTAGTGTGCTACCTGGGCACCTGGTCGGTCTACCGCCCCGATCGCGGTGCCTTCACTATAGAGCACCTGGATCCCACCCTCTGCACCCACATAATCTACTCCTTCTCCGGTCTGGACGTCGAAAAGGACACCATAAAATCCCTGGATCCCTGGCAAGACCTCACGGAGAACTACGGCAAAGGCGGCTACCAAAGACTGACCTCACTAAAAGAGCAATACCCTCACCTCAAGATCTCTCTAGCCATAGGGGGGTGGAACGAGGGCTCGGCTAATTATTCAGCTTTAGCCAAAGACCCGCAGCGAAGAGGCCGATTCGTCACCAACGCTTTAGCCTTCATCAAGTGAGCCAGACTTTCTACAATTACCTATCTTATTTGCTATTTTTAACAGGAAATACAACTTTGACGGACTCGATTTAGATTGGGAATTCCCAGCAAAGAGAGGAGGTTCCGCCGATGACAAACTCAACTTCCTGCTCTTAGTCAAGGTAGTCAAACATTGACGATAATTTTCCTAAAAAAAAAATTGCAGGAACTCCGAGCCGCTTTCAGGAAAGACAATTTGCTGTTAACCGCCGCTTTCGGTGCCGGAAAAGACACCATAGACGCGGCCTACGACGTCGAAGGCCTGTCCGTGTATTTAGACTTCATCCACATGATGTGCTACGACTACCACGGCGCGTGGGACCAAAAAACCGGCGCCAACGCTCCTCTAAGAAGCTCCGACGTCCTCAACGTGGAATTCTCAGTCAACTACATGCTCAAGCTGGGGGCCCCGCCCAAAAAACTAGTCCTAGGAATCCCCCTCTACGGCCGCACGTTTCTCCTCCCCGAAGCCCACAAACCGGAATCCGGCCGCAAGCCTAAACTGGGCTCGGTCGCGAGAAATTTGGGCTTCCAAGGCCCGTTTACTCGCGAGAACGGCTTCATGGGCTACAACGAAATCTGCACGGAGCTCAGGAACAACTCTGAGTGGGCCAAGTTTTGGGACGCGGAATCGAGGACTCCTTTTGCCATCTCCGGGAACAAGGTTATCGCGTATGACGATCCGAGATCGATCGGGGAGAAAGTGAAGTTTGCCATGGAGAAGGACTTCGCCGGGATCATGGTCTGGTCGATTGACACGGACGATTTTCATGGGGATTGCGCTGAGGTGACCGAAACGGGACACTTTGAGAACTTCCCGCTGATGAGGGGGATAGAGAAGTCGATTGAGGGGGCGCTGGAGGAGATCGAGAGGGATCGGGAAAATAATATTATTCATGGGCAGGCGGGGAGGACCAGTGGGGGTGGGAGAGCGGCGGTTGCGGTCACGCTTGTGGCTAGTTTGTTGTTAGTTTATAGTTGTTGACTGGAAATAGGTAGAAATGCTGTGAAAAATGTAACTTTTACTTTTTAGAAATAAATATGTCTTGTTAATAGTTATTTGCGTATAACAAGCATATTAAGTTAGTCTTTACAATCGGGTCCGTGAAGTTAGCCCCTAGATTCGAGCTATGGCGATAAATGTTATGACAATAATTAGTGCTTCATTTGTGCTCATTTGTGCACATATTTATTTAATTTGTGCTACAATATTGGGCAAGTTATTTAAAAAAAATCAGTTCCGGGGCCAACTTATCGGAAGCCCCTAGTAATGCAAAATTTTGCCAAATTTTATATCTCACGATTAGTGCCCTATTTGAGCTTAATTGTGCCCATGCTAGATTTGTTTGTACCCTTAACAATATTGTTAATTAAAAAAAAATATTACTGGGGGCCTACTTCCTGGTAGCCGCCCGAAATTGTACTTTCCAAAAAATTGTGATGGCAAACATTAGTGCCTCATTTGTACTAATTTGTGCTTGACTTAAAACAATTAGTGCTATAAGCTACTTTCTAGGGTAAAGAAAATAACTTTTCGATAACCTCCAAAAATTATACTTTCCTATTTTTTGCTATGCCAGCTTTTAGTATACTATATTTATACCTACTGATTAGTGATTTGTGCTCAAGTCAAATCTATTTGACCCGAAAGCTACTCAAACGAAAACTATTGCACTTACAATAAATGTGCACTAATTTATTCTCACATCAGCTATGCTTTTGTTCCGCCCACTCGCAACACCTTTACGATCAGATTTTAAATTATATTTAGGCCCATCATCGTGATACATCATCTTAAAGGGTAGGTATCTGATTATACTTATAAAATTCTCTGTAACTCCGTAAGCCTGCAATTTTTTTTAAATATTTGTTTTAATATTAATTCAATCATATATTTATTTACTAAAATTCTTGTTGCAATTTTGTCTGATTGCGAAAATTGAAGAAAGGAAATAACAAAAAGAATCTAACAAAATGTGATTGGACAATTGAATTTCTGTCAAAAAAAAATTGCATTTTTTAAAAAAACCCTGATGATTTTTCAACGATTTATCGATGATATGCGCTGCATGTGAGGTTCATTCATCTTTCATCTTTGTAACAAGTAGGTACTTAACTGCTTCGTTATGATCGATTGATTATCGCGTTCGCAGAATTTTGAGACAAATCATTCCGGACAACCATGGACATATGCAAATGCAAATAGCACCGCTCGCTATTGCAGAAACGTGCCTTTACGAAAAGGTCCTGCGATATAACCTAACTTTTGCACAGAAGATTTTTATTGATTTTACCTCGGATTTTACTTTGCAGTTGAACTGCTTTTTTTTAGTGCCGTAGCAGAATGCTACTCTAGTCTTAGCTTATTCGCTCGCTCGCTCGCTCCTCAGTCTGTCCGTCGGATAACTTGAGAACGGATTGAGATATCGAGCTGAAACTTGGTAGGCAGCTTCGTCTCCCGAAAAGTAAGGCGGGGATTGCTTTTGGGCCATATCGGACCAAGGGGGTGGGAACTAGGGGTGAAAAACCGAAAAACTATGAATTGCAATAACTCAAGAACTAGTGGAAGTATCCTTCTGAAACTTGGTATGTACGTTCGACCCTCAAGTCTGTTGAAGGTAAAGGGGTGCGAATTTCGGGGGATGAAATTTAGGGGATGAAAACCACAAAAAATATGATAACTCCGCAAGGGTAGCACGCAGCTGTCGGAAACTCGACGTACACACATATATCGGTGAAATCTTGCCGGGGATGCGTTTTCGTTTACCGAAAAAGGGCAAAACTGCTCGAATTTTACAAAATTAACGCTCGGGGGGTTGTAAAATTGTTAAAGGGGATGAAAAATCAAGGGGGGTGAAAATGAACTGCAGTTGAGTAGAACTAGTGAAAATCACGAAAAAGAAGCGGTCTGGGAAAATTTTGCTTTTTGAGGATTCACATATCATGAAAGGGGTTGAAAAATTGTGATCGAGTTAAAAATTAATGAAGATGACTGAATTATTGAAAAATGAGAAAAAAAACCAAAAAAAATGTATTTACGCCGCTTGCTAGGGCTTAGGGGTTGTTAGTAGCGTAGGGGTTGGTTTTAGGTTGAAGACTCAAAAGACTTTTTTTCAATGGTTGACCGAAATCTATGGAAAACCATAACTTTATTCCACCACTTAACATGAAAAAAAATGCAGCAGAGAAGCGGCTGGAACCTCCCCATCGCGTGGATCTTTGTATTCTGTGTAGATAGTAGTCAATTCAACAGATTTTTTTTTATCCTTATCGTCTGACGTCTGTGACTAATTTCGCAATTTTCTGACAAATACCGACATCACCTCGTACATCACCCATCACATTTGACAATATGTTCCTTTTAAGGTTAATCTTTTGCCAACTTTTTGACAATAACTGCCACTTTATGTCATCCACTGTCAGCCTGATGCTCCCTTTTAATGAGAAAGAATTTTTTCAATATTTTCCACTGAAATGGCAGAAACTGTGAATACATTTTTAGAACCAGAATTTGATCGTCTTTCTAATGGCGACATAAAAAAGAGGCCTTGTATTTAAAATTTTAAGTTGATATGCTTAAATGGCAGTTCGCGTGGGCCAATTGCTCCCAAAAGCCTTTCAGGTCTTCAACGGGTCACCTAATCTCCATGTACCAAATTTCAGCCAAATCGATTCAGTAATTTGGGCTATAATGTGTTTTTACTGTTATTATAAAATTTCGATTTTTTGAACCAAACAGCGCTAAATGCGAATTAATTTTGTCCTATTTAAAACCAAGATTTGAAGACCCTTCTGATGGTGACAATAAATCTTTCAAAAACTTGTTTTTAATGGTTTAATGATTGAATAATTTTAAATTTGGAAATTGGTGTGCCTAAAGGACACTTTCCGTGAGTCGATGGAATTCAAAATTTGTTCAGCTTTTCGAGGTGTAATACAATCCCTATGTGCAAAATTTCAGCCAAATCGATTCAGGGGCTTGGGCTGTACCGCGATTTTAAAGTTTGATAAAAATCAATTTTTTTTTAAATTTTTGGTCAAAAGGACACTAAGAATGAATACATTTTTAGAAGCAGAATTTGAAGGTCTTTCTTATGGTGACGTGAAAAATGGGGGTTTGCATTTAAAATTTAAAAGTTGATGTGCCAAAATGGCATTTCCGGTTGCACGATTGGCTCCAAAAGCTTTTCAGATCTAAGTTGGGTTATGAGATGCCTACGTACCAAATTGCAGCCAAATCGGCCCAGTAGTTTTGGCTGTGGCGTGTTTACAAACGTACGTACGTACGTACGAACATACACACAGACACATTTTATAAACCACTTTTCTGGGTTCCTGAGACCTCAAAACGTGGAGATCTGGTGCTATCTCAAATTCGAAAATTTTAGTGATTGCAGTAACCTCCCATTTTTTTAAAATTGTGATGGGGTTGGGGAGGTTAAAAGCCAACGAAAGATGTGTATCAATGCGATGTGTGTCCCTGTAGATGTTTACCTTGTTAATGTGTATGTAGGGGCGAGCTGAATTTACTGGTGGAGTCGGGTGCAGATTTTATAAATCTGCACCTAGTAGTAGTGCCTCCGCAGACGCACAGTGGTGCTAAAAGTCATGAGGAATAAAAATGAAGTGTGGATTAAGTAGAATTACGAAATAAAACACTAAAATAACCAAATTATGCAATTAAAACTTTTGTGTAGGTTGAAATAAGCACTTATACCTACCTATTGCGAAGGAAACTGAAAAATTGTAAAAGGTAAACTGAATCCCAAATGCGTTCAATTTTATAACCGTCGAAAAACGAAATTATGCGAATTTTGCAAAATTAGCACTTAGGGGGTTGAAAAATCGTAAAGGTGGATGAAAAATCAAAAGGTATCAGGATTAACCGTGGCTAAGTAAAATTACGGAAAATAACATCAAATTAACCCAATTATGTAAATTTAGCATTTGAAGACTTGAAACATTGCGAAGGGGGATGAAAAAAGTGAAAAATTTAATCATCATCCAAATGGGTTCAATTTATTACAGAAGAAAAACGAAAATATCCGAATTTGGCAAAACTAACACCTAGGGGGTTGAAAAATTGTAAAGGGGGATGAAACGTCAAAGTGGATGAGAATTAATCGTAATTAAGCAGAATTACAGAAAATAACACGAAAGTAAACCAATTATGCAAATTTAGATTTTGGGGGTTGAAATGTTGCGAAGGGGGTTGGAAAAGTGAAAAGACAAACATAATCCAATTGAGTTCAATTTATTACCGAAGGAAAACTAAATTATGTGAATTTTGCAAAATAAACACTTAGGGGGTTGAAAAATTGTAAAGGGGGATGAAAAGTTAAAAGGGATGAGAATTAATCGTAATTAAGTAGAATTACAGAAAATAACACGAAAATAAGCCAATTATGCTAATTTGACTTTTGGGGGTTGAAACATTGCGAGGGGGTCGAAAAAGTGAAAAAGGCAAGAACAATTCATAAGGCAAAACTGCGCGAATTTTACAAAATTAACCAGCGGAAATCACCCGAAAAAGAAGCGGTCTGGGTAAATTTTGCTCTTTGAGGGTTCACATATCATGAAAGGGGTTGAAAAATTGTGGATGGGTCAAAAATTAATGAAAATCACTTTAAATTAATAACAAATTAGAAGAAAGCAAAAAAAAAAATAAATGAAATATATTTACTCCGCTTGCTAGGGCTTAGGGGTTGTTAGTAGCGTAGGGGTTGGTTTTAGGATGAAGACTCATAAGACTTTTTTCAATGGTTGACCGAAATCTATTGAACCCCATAATTTTATTCCACCACTTACATGAAAAAATTTCCAGTTTCAACCCTTAAATTTCATCCCCCTTGTTAGATATTAATGAAAATTTGCCCATCCGCCTACAGTGGCGCTGTAAATTACCACATCAAATTTAGCCCTGATACGTTGAGCAGTTTTTGAGTTCTCGCATTTTTTTGTTTCGGCATGTTAGGGGGTTGTACCGCTTTTAAGGGTCGTTTTTCGCGAATGATGAATAAGACCTTTTTTGTACCATCAATAGAAAGCTATCGAATGGTAATATTTTCAACTATACATTCTTCATTGAAAATTCGAGTTTCCACCCCTAACTTTCATCCCCTTCGATAATTTTCTCCTAAAATTCGATCTTCCCTTCTCGAAGATGCAGTGTGTAAGATGTCACAGTTTCGCAGAAGATATTGCTTCTCTGTGTCAAATTACAGGGCTTTATGGACGTTTCAACCCCTAAACTCCAACCCCCTATTTCACCACCCCCACATGCCCTAAAGGAAGTTGTGTTTTCAATTTCACCACCCTAACCCAATTCGTTTAAAAATTAAGGTAATTTGTAGATTCATGTTTTCAACACCTCATGATTTCACCCCTTTATGATTTACAGGGGTGAGTTTATTTTTCCGGTGTGACATAACTCCTTGCGTATTTACTGACTTCAGTTGTTCATAAATAAACCAATAGGGTTTCAGAAGAAATAAATAAAATATAATTATCGACTTGCAAAGAGTTAGGGGTGGTTAATGGCCCAGGGGTTGGTTTTAGATTGAAAACTCATAAGACCTTTTTTCAATAGTTGACCGAAATCTATCGAACCCCGTAATTTTAGGCTACCATTTACTTGAAGAAATTTCAAGTTTCAACCCTTAAATTTCATCCCCTTTGTTAGATATTTTTGAAAATTTGTCCATCCACCTATAATGTCACTGGAAATTCACAAACCAAATTCTGCCTTGATACGTTGAGTAGTTTTTGAGTTCTCGTATTTTTGTGTTTCTGCATGTTAGGGGTTGTAGCGCCTATAAGGGTGGTTTTTCGCAAAATATGAATGACACCTTTTTTGAATAATTAATGGAAAGCTATCGAATGACGCCAATTTCGACTAGTACTTATTAAGCGGAATTTCGAGTTGCTACCCCTAATTTCCACCCCATTTGTTCGATTTTACGAAAAAACGCATCCCCCACAAGATTTCACCGATATATGTGTGTACGTTGAGTTTCCGACAGCTGCGTGCAACCCTTGCGGAGTTATCATATTTTTTGTGGTTTTCATCCCCTAAATTTCATCCCCCGAAATTGGCACCCCCTCACTTTCAACAGACTTGAAGGTCGAACGTGCATACTAATTTTCAGCAAGATATCTCCACTAGTTCTCGAGTTATTGCAATTAGTAGTTTTTCAGTTTTTCACCCCTAGCTCCCACCCCCTTGGTCCGATATGGCCCAAAAGCAATCCCCGCCTTACTTTTCGGGAGACGAAGCTGCCTACCAAGTTTCAGCTCGATATCTCAATCCGTTCTCAAGTTATCCGACGGACAGACTGAGGAGCGATCGAGCGAGCGATCGAGCGATAGAGCGATCGAGCGAGCGAGCGAGCGAGCGAATAAGCTAAGACAAGAGTACCTCCGCATTCTGCTACGGCACTAAAAATTCCAGTTTTATTTAACCATTAAATTTCATCCTCCTTGTTAAATCTTAGTGATTATTTTATTCATTAAGTATTGAACCAATCCAAAGGAGTATTTAGCATACCAGTAATCCTGATTACAGTGATAAGACTACAACGTCAACTTGACACTACTTACTCAATACTTTAATTCATAAAATAATCTGCAAAATACGATTCGTAGTCTCTTGGTTGCCTTGTTGAGTCCTCATGGATGCACTACTTGTCAAATGGTAGATTTTTTTCGGCCAAAGAGGACTCGAGCGAGCTCTCGTCCTCTTTTTAGCCTAAAAAAATCTACCATTTTGACTCGTGTTGACAGCCATTGGGACGTCAAAACCCGCGGCAATCAAGAGACTACTCGTCGTATTACTATTGAAAATTTGTTCATCCGCCTACAGTGTCGGTGTAAATTACCGCACCAAATCCAGCCCCGATACGTAGTATCGTTGAGTAGTTTTTGAGTTCTCGTATTTTTGTGTTTTAGCCGGTTGGGGGTATGTAGCGCCTTTAAGGGTCGTTTTTCGCGAATGATGATGAATAAAACCTTTTTGTACCCTCAATAGAAAGCTATTGAACGGTATTAACTTCAACCCTCGCTTCAACCCTATATTATTCAGAGAAAATTCGAGTTTCCACCCCTAACTTTCATCCCCTTCGATAAATTTATCCTAAAATTCACTTTTCCTTTCTCGAAGATGCAGTGCGTAAGATCTCACAGTTTCGCAGAAGGACGTTTCAACCCCTATACTCCAACCCCCTCTTTCACCACCCCCACATGCCCTAAAGGAAGTTGTGTTTTCAATTTCACCACCCCAATACAATTCGTTGAAAAATTGCGGTGATTTGTACATTCATGTTTTCAACCCCTCATGATTTCACCCCTTTATGATTTTACAGGGGTGAGTACTGACTTCATCAGTTGTTCATAAATAAATCAACCTATCAAGCTATCGAATGAAACCAATTTCGAGATACTTATTAAGCGGAATTTCGAGTTGCAACCCCTAATTTCCACCCAATTTCTTCGATTTAACGAAAAACACATCACCCGCAAGATTTAACCGATATGTGAGTACGTTGAGTTTCCAACAGCTGCGTGCAACCCTTGCGGAGTTTTTTTTTGTGTTTCATCCCCTAAATGTCATCCCCCGAAATTAGTACCTTTACCTTCAACACACAAGATACCTTCACTAGTTCTCGAGTTATTGTAATTAATAGTTCTTCGGGTTTTCACCCCTAACGCCCACCCCTTTGGTCCGATATGGCCCAAAAGCAATCCCCGCCTTACTTTTCGGGAGACGAAGCTGCCTACCAAGTTTCAGCTCGATATCTCAATCCGTTCTCAAGTTATCCGACGGACAGACTGCGGAGCGAGCGAGCGAGCGAATAAGCTAAAACAAGAGTGCCTCGCATTCTGCTACGGCACTAAAATATGTTTTTAGTGCCGTAGCAGAATGCGGAGGTACTCTTGTCTTAGCTTATTCGCTCGCTCGCTCGCTCGCTGGCTCCTCAGTCTGTCCGTCAGATAACTTGAGAACGGATTGAGATATCGAGCTGAAACTTGGTATACGGCTTTGCCTCCCAAAAAGTAAGGCGGGGATTGCTTTTGGGCCATATCGGACCAAGGGGGTGGGAGTTAGGGGTGAAAAACGGAAAAACTATTAATTGCAATAACTCGAGAACTACTGGAGCTATCTTACTGAAACTTGGTATGCATGTTCTTCCTTCAAGTCCGTTGAAAGTGAGAGGGGTGCCAATTTCGGGGGATGAAATTTAGGGGATGAAAATCACAAAAAAATGTGATAATTCCGCGAGGGTTGCACGCATCTATCTAAAACTCAACATACACATATATTTCGATGAAACCTTACGGGGGATGTTTTTTCCGCAAACTCGGATTGAGGGTGTGGAAATTTGGGGTTGTAACTCAAGATTTTGCTTAATAAGTATTGGTCGAAATTGGCGTTATTCGATAGCTTTTCGTTAATGGTTCAAAAAAGGTGTTACTCATATTTTACGAAAAACCACCCTTAAAGGCGCTACAACCCCTAACATGCAAAAATACAAAAATACGAGAACTCAACAACCACTCAGCGTATCAACGCAGAATTTGATGCGGTAATTTTCAGTGACTCTGGAGGGGGATGGACGAATTTTTACTAACATCCAATAAAGGGGATGAAATTTAGGGGCTGAAACTTGAAATTTCTTCAAGTAAATGGTATTATAAAATTACGGGGTTCGATAGATTTCTCATCAACCATTGAAAAAAGTCTTATGAGTTTTCAACCTAAAATCAACCCCTAGGCTACTAACAACCCCTAACGCTTTGTCAGTGGTTAAATAGGTTTTATTTATTTTTACTGAAATTCTATTGACTTATTTATGAACAACCGAAGTAAGCAAATACACAAAGAGTTATGTAACAGCGGAAAAATAAATTCACCCCTGTAAATCATAAAGGGGTGAAATCTTAGGGGATTGAAACTGAAAATCTATTAATTGCTATAACTCGAGAACTGCTGAAGGTATCTTACTGAAACTTGGTGCGCATGTTCGACCTTCAAGTCTATTGAACGTGAGGGGGTCCCTAGTTGGGGGATGAAATTTAGGGGATGAAAATCTCAAAAAAAGTAATAACTCCGCAAGTGTTGCACGCATTCATCTGAAACTCAACATACACATATATTTTGATGAAACCTTACAGGGGATGTTTTTTTCGGAAAATAGGAAGGAGGGGGTGGAAATTGGGGGTTGTAACTTAAAATGCTGCTTAATAAGTATCGGTCGAAATTAGCGTCATTCGATAGCTTTCCGTTAATGATTCAAAAAAGGTGTTTATCATATTTTACCAAAAACCACCCTTAAAGGCGCTACAACCCCTAACATGCAGAAATACAAAACGTCGGATAACTTGGGAACATTGAATGAGGTGTCGAGATCAAATTTACTATACGGCTTTGTGCCCTAAAAGTAAGGCGGGGATTGCTTTTGGGCCATATCGGATCAAGGGGGTGGAAATTAGGGGTTGTAACCCACAATTCCGATCTATAAGTATTGGTCGAAATTAGCGTCATTCGATAGCTTACCGTTAATGATTTAAAAAAGGTGTTATTCATACTTTGCAAAAAAGCACCCTCAAAGGCGCTACAACCCCTAATATGCGGAAACACAAAAATACCAGAACTTCAAAACTGTTCGACGTATCAATGCAGGATTTGGTGTTCTAATCTACAGTGACATTGTAGGTGGATGAGCAAATTTTCATTACGATCTAACAAAGGGGGTTAAATTTAAGAGTTGAAACTGGAAATTTCTTCAGATAAGTGTTGTATTAAATCACAGGGTTCAAAAGACTTCGTTAATCATTGAAAAAAGGTCTTATGAGTCTTCAACCTAAAACCAATCCTTAGGCTACTAACACCCCTAACCTCGATATGTGAAGTGAACCCACAAAAAGCAAAATTTCCGCAGACCGCTTCTTTTTAGTGTAATTTTCGAAAGTTCTACTTTACTACAGTCACTTTTCACCCCCTTAACTTTTCATCCCCCTTCACAATTTTGCAACCCCTCGAACGTTAAATTGGCCAAATTCGTGCAATTTTGTCTTTCTTCGGTAATAAATTTTACTCTTTTGGATAATATTTACATTTTTCACTTTTTAACACCACTGTGCGTCTGCGGAGGCACTACTACTAGGTGCAGATTTATAAAATCTGCACCCGACTCCACCAGTAAATTCAGCTCGCACCTACATACACATTAACAAGGTAAACATCTACAGGGACACACATCGCATTGATATACATCTTTCGTTGGCTTTTCTACGACCACTATTGTAAATAGCCAATTTTGTACAACGTGCAAACTAAGTAAGCCGTTCCTTACGCACGCAAACCTAAAACTGTGCGTAAAGAGTGAAAATCGCACAGTTTTCAATTGTCATTTGTCAAATGTCATTTTTCACTCAATTTTATTGTTAAATTCATTATTCTCCCCTTATTTATTAGGACATTTTAAAAACATTGCGACTACTCCTCTTCCAGAATAAAAGCCAACGAAAGATGTATATCAATACGATGTGTGTCCCTGTAGATGTTTACCTTGTTAATGTGTATGTAGGGGCGAGCTGAATTTACTGGTGGAGTCGGGTGCAGATTTTATAAATCTGCACCTAGTAGTAGTGCCTCCGCAGACGCACAGTGGTGTTAAAAAGACGAAATTAAGTATGAAAATTGGCCGTACATAATTAAAAAAATTGTGAAAGGGGATGAAAAAGTCAAGAGGAATGAAAATTAAGTGCGATTAAGTAGAATTACGAAATAAAACATGAAAATAACCAAATTATTACCGAAGAAAAACGAAAATATCCGAATTTGGCATAATTAACACCTAGGGGGTTGAAAAATTGTAAAGGGGGATGAAACGTCAAAGTGGATGATAATTAATAGTAATTAAGCGGAATTACAGAAAATAACACGAAAGTAAGCCAATTATGCAAATTTAGCTTTTGGGGGCTGAAATGTTGCGAAGGGGGTTGGAAAAGTGAAAAAGATAAACATAATCCAAATGAGTACAATTTATTACCGAAGGAAAACTAAATTACGTGAATCTTGCAAAATAAACACTTAGGGGGTTGAAAAATTGTAAAGGGGGATGAAAAGTTAAAGGGGATGAGAATTAATCGTAATTAAGTAGAATTACAGAAAATAACACGAAAATAAGCCAATTATGCAAATTTGACTTTTGGGGGTTGAAACATTGCGAAGGGGTCGAAAAAGTGAAAAAGGCAAGAACAATCCATATGAGTAAAATTCGGTAAAATTTATTACCGAAAAAAGGCAAAACTGCGCGAATTTTACAAAATTAACGCTCGGGGGGGGAGAAAAATTGTTAAGGGGGATGAAAAATCAAAAGAGGTGAAAATGTACTATAGTTAAGTAGAACTAGCGAAAATCACACGAAGAAGAAGCGGTCTGGGTAAATTTTGCTCTTTGAGGGTTCACATATCATGAAAGGGGTTGAAAAATTGTGGATGGGTTAAAAATTAATGAAAATGACTTTGAATTATTAACAAATCAGAAGAAAACAAAAAAAAATAAATAAAATGTATTTACTCCGCTTGCTAGGGCTTAGGGGTAGTCAGTAGCGTAGGGGTTGGTTTTAGGTTGAAGACTCATAAGACTTTTTTCAAGAATTAACAGAAATCTATCGAACCCTATAATTTTATTCCACCACTTACATGAAAAAATTTCAAGTTTCAACCCTTAAATTTCATCCCCCTTGTTAAATCATAATGAAAATCTACCCATCCACCTACAGCGTCGCTGTAAATTACCACACCAAATCCAGCCCTGATACGTTGAGCAGTTTTTGAGTTCTCGCATTTTTGTGTTTCGGCATGTTAGGGGGTTGAACCGCCTTTAAGGGTGGTTTTTCGCGAATGATGAATAAGACCTTTTTTGTACCATCAACAGAAATCTATCGAATGGTATTAATTTCAACCCTACATTATTCAGTAAAAATTCGAGTTTCCACCCCTAACTTTCATCCCCTTCTATAAATTTCTCTTAAAATTCACTCTTCCCTTCTCGAAGATGCAGTGTGTAAGATATCACAGTTTCGCAGAAGATATTGCTTCTCTGTGTCATATTACAGGGCTTTATGAATGTTTCAACCCCTAAACTCCAACCCCCTATTTCACCACCCCCACGTGCCCTAAAGGAAGTTGAGTTTTCATTTTCACCATCCTAACCCAATTCGTTGAAAAATTCAGGTGATTTGTTGATTCATGTTTTCAACACCTCATGATGTTACCCCTTTATGATTTACAGGGGTGAGTTTATTTTTCCGGTGTTACATAACTCCTTGCGTATTTACTGACTTCAGTTGTTCATAAATAAATCAATAGGATTTCAGAGAAAATAAATAAAATATAATTATCCGCTTGCAAAGAGTTAGGGGTGGTTAATAGCCTAGGGGTTGGTTTAAAGTTGAAAACTCATAAGACCTTTTTTCAATAGTTGACCGAAATCTGTCGAACCCCGTAATTTTATGCTATCTTTTACTGAAGAAATTTCAAGTTTCAACCCTTAAATTTCATCCCCCTTGTTAGATCTTATTGAAAATTTGTCCATCCACCTACAATGTCACTGAAAATTAACACACCAAATTCTGCCTTGATACGTTGAGTACTTTTTGAGTTCTCGTATTTTTGTGTTTCTGCATGTTAGGGGTTGTAGCGCCTATAAGGGTGGTTTTTCTCAAAATATGAATAACACCTTTTTTGAATCATTAATGGAAAGCTATCGAATGACGTCAATTTCGACCAATACTTTCGAGTTGCAACCCCTAATTTCCACCCCATCTGTTCGATTTTGCGAAAAACGCATCCCCGGCAAGATTTCACCGATATATGTGTGTACGTCGAGTTTCCGACAGCTGCGTGCTACCCTTGCGGAGTTATCATATTTTTTGTGGTTTTCATCAACTAAATTTCATCCCCCGAAATTCGCACCCCTTTACCTTCAACAGACTTGAGGGTCGAACGTACATACCAAGTTTCAGAAGGATACTTCCACTAGTTCTTGAGTTATTGCAATTCATAGTTTTTTTTCGGTTTTTCACCCCTAGTTCCCACCCCCTTGGTCCGATATGGCCCAAAAGCAATCCCCGCCTTACTTTTAGGGCACAAAGCCGTATAGTAAATTTGATCTCGACACCTCATTCAATGTTCTCAAGTTATCCGACGTTTTGTATTTCTGCATGTTAGGGGTTGTAGCGCCTTTAAGGGTGGTTTTTGGTAAAATATGATTAACACCTTTTTTGAATCATTAACGGAAAGCTATCGAATGACGCCAATTTCGACCGATACTTATTAAGCAGCATTTTAAGTTACAACCCCCAATTTCCACCCCCTCCTTCCGATTTTCCGAAAAAAACATCCTCTGTAAGGTTTCATCGAAATATATGTGTATGTTGAGTTTCAGATGGATGCGTGCAACACTTGCGGAGTTATTACTTTTTTTGAGATTTTCATCCCCTAAATTTCATCCCCCAACTAGGGACCCCCTCACGTTCAATAGACTTGAAGGTCGAACATGCGTACCAAGTTTCAGTAAGATACCTTCAGCAGTTCTCGAGTTATAGCAATTAATAGATTTTCAGTTTCAATCCCCTAAGATTTCACCCCTTTATGATTTACAGGGGTGAATTTATTTTTCCGCTGTTACATAACTCTTGTGTATTTGCTTACTTCGGTTGTTCATAAATAAGTCAATAGAATTTCAGTAAAAATAAATAAAACCTATTTAACCACTGACAAAGCGTTAGGGGTTGTTAGTAGCCTAGGGGTTGATTTTAGGTTGAAAACTCATAAGACTTTTTTCAATGGTTGATAGAAATCTATCGAACCCCGTAATTTTATACTACCATTTACTTGAAGAAATTTCAAGTTTCAACCCCTAAATTTCATCCCCTTTATTGGATGTTAGTAAAAATTCGTCCATCCCCCTCCAGAGTCACTGAAAATTACCGCATCAAATTCTGCGTTGATACGCTGAGTGGTTGTTGAGTTCTCGTATTTTTGTATTTTTGCATGTTAGGGGTTGTAGCGCCTTTAAGGGTGGTTTTTCGTAAAATATGAGTAACACCTTTTTTGAACCATTAACGAAAAGCTATCGAATAACGCCAATTTCGACCAATACTTATTAAGCAAAATTTTGAGTTACAACCCCAAATTTCCACACCCTCAATCCGAGTTTGCGGAAAAAACATCCCCCGTAAGGTTTCATCGAAATATATGTGTATGTTGAGTTTTAGATAGATGCGTGCAACCCTCGCGGAATTATCACATTTTTTGTGATTTTCATCCCCTAAATTTCATCCCCCGAAATTGGCACCCCTCTCACTTTCAACGGACTTGAAGGAAGAACATGCATACCAAGTTTCAGTAAGATAGCTCCAGTAGTTCTCGAGTTATTGCAATTAATAGTTTTTCCGTTTTTCACCCCTAACTCCCACCCCCTTGGTCCGATATGGCCCAAAAGCAACCCCCGCCTTACTTTTTGGGAGGCAAAGCCGTATACCAAGTTTCAGCTCGATGTCTCAATCCGTTCTCAAGTTATCTGACGGACAGTCTGAGGAGCCAGCGAGCGAGCGAGCGAATAAGCTAAGACAAGAGTACCTCCGCATTCTGCTACGGCACTAAAAACATATTTTAGTGCCGTAGCAGAATGCGAGGCACTCTTGTTTTAGCTTATTCGCTCGCTCGCTCCGCAGTCTGTCCGTCGGATAACTTGAGAACGGATTGAGATATCGAGCTGAAACTTGGTAGGCAGCTTCGTCTCCCGAAAAGTAAGGCGGGGATTGCTTTTGGGCCATATCGGACCAAAGGGGTAGGCGTTAGGGGTGAAAACCCGAAGAACTATTAATTACAATAACTCGAGAACTAGTGAAGGTATCTTGTGTGTTGAAGGTAAAGGTACTAATTTCGGGGGATGACATTTAGGATATGAAACACAAAAAAAAACTCCGCAAGGGTTGCACGCAGCTGTTGGAAACTCAACGTACTCACATATCGGTTAAATCTTGCGGGTGATGTGTTTTTCGTTAAATCGAAGAAATTGGGTGGAAATTAGGGGTTGCAACTCGAAATTCCGCTTAATAAGTATCTCGAAATTGGTTTCATTCGATAGCTTGATAGGTTGATTTATTTATGAACAACTGATGAAGTCAGTACTCACCCCTGTAAAATCATAAAGGGGTGAAATCATGAGGGGTTGAAAACATGAATGTACAAATCACCGCAATTTTTCAACGAATTGGATTGGGGTGGTGAAATTGAAAACACAACTTCCTTTAGGGCATGTGGGGGTGGTGAAAGAGGGGGTTGGAGTATAGGGGTTGAAACGTCCTTCTGCGAAACTGTGAGATCTTACGCACTGCATCTTCGAGAAAGGAAAAGTGAATTTTAGGATAAATTTATCGAAGGGGATGAAAGTTAGGGGTGGAAACTCGAATTTTCTCTGAATAATATAGGGTTGAAGCGAGGGTTGAAGTTAATACCGTTCAATAGCTTTCTATTGAGGGTACAAAAAGGTTTTATTCATCATCATTCGCGAAAAACGACCCTTAAAGGCGCTACATACCCCCAACCGGCTAAAACACAAAAATACGAGAACTCAAAAACTACTCAACGATACTACGTATCGGGGCTGGATTTGGTGCGGTAATTTACACCGACACTGTAGGCGGATGAACAAATTTTCAATAGTAATACGACGAGTAGTCTATTGATTGCCGCGGGTTTTGACGTCCCAATGGCTGTCAACACGAGTCAAAATGGTAGATTTTTTTAGGCTAAAAAGAGGACGAGAGCTCGCTCGACTCAACTGCAGTTCATTTTCACCCCCCTTGATTTTTCATCCCCTTTAACAATTTTACAACCCCCCGAGCGTTAATTTTGTAAAATTCGAGCAGTTTTGCCCTTTTTCGGTAATAAATTTTATTTCTTGCCTTTTTCATTTTTTCGACCCCCTTCGCAATATTTCAACCCCCAAAAGCCGAATTAGCATTATTGTCTTATTTTCGTGTTATTTTCTGTAATTCTGCTTAAATACGATTAATTTTCATCCCCTTTCACTTTTCATTCCCCTTTACGATTTGTCAACCCCCAAGTGTTAATTTTGCAAAATTTGCGTAATTTCGTTTTTCTTCGATAATAAATAAACTCATTTGGACTCATTTTTCACTTTTTTCAACCCCCTTCCCAAAATTCCAACTCTATCAAACGCTAAATTTACATAATTGGGTTATTTTGGCGTTATTTTCCGTAATTTTACTTAACCACGGTTAATCCTCATATCTTTTGACTTTTCATCCACCTTTAGGATTTTTCAACCCCCTAAATACTAGTTTTGCAAAATTCGCATAATTTTGTTTTTCGTCGGTAATAAATCATTTAGGATAGTTTACCTTTTACAATTTTCCAGTTTCCTTCGCAATAGGTAGGTGTAAGTATGTATTTCAACCCCCACAAAAGTTTTAATTGCATAATTTGGTTATTTTCATGTTATTTCGTTATTCTACTTAATCACATTTAATTTTCATTCCTCTTGACTTTTCATCTCTTTTCGCAATTTTTCAGCCAAATTTTGTTTTAATTCCGGCAATTATTTTCATTTACTGTCATTTTTTTACTTTTCAATAACCCTCAAAAATTTTGTGTTTTTTCTGTTCATTTTCTACTTTTTGATTCTGTAACAATTTTTTAACATTTCGCCTTTTTGACACATCTGTGCGTCTGCGGAGGCACTACTACTAGGTGCAAATTGATAAAATTGATGGGTTGGTTTTAGGTTGAAGACTCATAAGGCGTTTTTCCAATGGTTAACCGAAAACTATGGAACCCCGTAATTTTACACCACCATTTATTTGAAGAAATTTCCAGTTTCAACCCTTAAATTTCATCCCCCTTGTTAATCTTAGTGAAAATTTGTTCATCCGACTACAGTGGCACTGGAAATTACGTTACAACATTCTGCTCTGATAGGTACGCTAAGTAGTTTTTGAGTTCTCGTGTTTTTGTCATTCTGCACCTTTAAGGGTGGTTTTTTGCAAAATATGAATAACGCTATTTTTGAATCATTAACGGAAAGCTATCGAATGACGCTATTTTCGACCAATACTTATTAGACCGAATTTTGAGTTACAACGCCTAATTTCCACCCCATCTGCTGAAGTTATTGAAAATGCATCCTCCGTAAAATTTCATCGAAACATGTATGTACGTTGAGTTTGAGATAGCTGCGTGCAACCCTTGCGGAGTTATCATGTTTTTTGTGGTTTTCATCCCCTAAATTTCATCCTCCGAAATTAACACCCCTTTGCCTTCAACAGACTTGAGGGTCGAATGGGGGGTAAACCGCTAACCGTATTTTGTACACCAGACATCCTCTGAAATTCCCGGACATCTCCCCCTGAACTCCTCCGTCTTCCCCCTGAAATCCCCCTGAGACCCCCGGACTTCCCCCTGAAATCCCCGAACTTCCCCTTAAATTGTACACCTGACATTCCCAGCGATTTGCCCCCCAGGATCGAAGGTGCATACCAAGTTTCAGTAAGATACCTCCAGCAGTTCTAGAGTTATTGCAAATAATAGTTTTTCGGTTTTTCGCCCCTAACGCCCACCCCTTTCCGATGTCCGATGTCCGATGTGGCCCAGAAGCAATCCCCACCTTACTTTTCGGGAGACAAAGCCGTATACCAAATTTCAGCCCGACATCTCTATCCGTTCCCAAGTTATGCGACGAACAGACATGAGGAGCGAGCGAGCGAATAAGCTAAAACAAGAGTGCCTCGCATATTGCTACGGTACTAAAAATCCAGCGCTGCCATCACTGTTTAGCAAAAACCCACTCCCTAAAAGCCCATCTTGCGAGGGGTCCATATCGTTATAAACTGTTAGGAAACATTAGGGGATGTTAGTATTTATGGTATAGTAGACCAGGGGTTGATTTTAGACTGAGAGAGGTTGCTAGCAGCCCATGGGTTAGTTTAAAGTTGAGAACTCATAAGAGCTCTTTTTCAATGGTTACCTAACTGAAATCTACCAAACCACGTTATTGTATACTAGGTATAATTTATTTGCATAAAACTGTTTAAACCCCTAATTTGATCCTCGATCCTTGTTAGATCCTAATGTTTAAACTCACTATACATATACCCCGTGTATACATAATAGGTAAAGGTACCTAAGTATATTAAAATTTGTGTTGGTCGTTGGTCCCACCAAATTTTGCAACCAACTACTGTTAGCTGGCAACCATAGGCAACCCCTTATACAGCCCCCTCTATGGAGAACCTCTGTTTTAGACTTGACAGTGTCGGATGAACGTGATTCGATCGAACGTGATTCGATTGAACGCGGTGGACTCTAACATTGCGACTTTCAAAGATTGAGATATTATTGAGAAGAAGCGACAGCAACGCACATCGTTGTAACAATTATATCCATAGCAATTTTCCAATTATTAGAAAATTTCCAATGATTGAGTTTGTCAGACGCAGACGACTAGTCGGGGAGGCAGCGACAGAAATATTCGGCCGATTTCATTAACATTCTTTTCCACATTATTCGTTAATTTACGTGTTATAAATACAGAAATTGGCGGTCTGCCAGGGTACCTGCGGGACAGGGCCCCGCAATGGGGCTTCAAGTATGGTAAAAAAGAGTGAAATCATTAACGCTGAAACCCTTTATATGAGTTACAGACGCCTTGAAGTCTCCAAAAAAACCGGCCTGCCACTTCGCCTGCGGGACAAAATGTGTTTGGCAGCCACATTTCCTAAATATTTGATTAATAAAATTGTCAAGCTACTCCCAGCTTCAAATTATCTACTGTAGAGATGTAGAATAGACAGATTGTTGTCTAACGACACTATTACGCCACCTGTTTTACACCTGCTACGGGTAGATAATTTAAATATGACAGTATAGTTTGACAATTTTATTAATCAAATTTCTAGGAAATGTGGTTGGCAGACACGTTTTGTCCCGCAGGCGAGGTAGCAGACCGTTTTTTTTGGACACTTCGAGGTGTCCGTAATTCATATAAAAAATGGTAGCGTTAATGATTTCCATCAATGAGACTAGTTTTTTTGGCATACTTGAACCGCCCCCGTGGAGCGTTGTCCCGCTACTTGCATGGCAGACTCAACTTTTTCAAATCACAACAACATACGTAATAGGAAAAATTACTTTAGAAAGTTAATGAAATGAGTCAAGCCAATCTGTCGCTGCCTCCCGGACTAGACTAATGACGAGTGAAGATAAGTGAAGACATGAGCGAGCGCCATCTAGGGGTACCGTTCGTTTCATTCCAGGCGCCGTATAGGGAAATAACACGGGAAAAGTGTTTTTATTTTTTGTTAACCTCCCCACTCCACTTCACCATTTAAAAAAAAGGGAGGTTACTGCAATCACTAAAATTTTCGAATTCGAGATAAGACCGGATCTATACGTTTTGAGGTCTCAGGAACCCAAAAAAGTGGTTTTTAAAATGTGTCTGTATGTATGAACGTACGTTCGTGCGTACGTACGTACGTACGTTCGTAAACACGCCACAGCCCAAACTACTCGACCGATTTGGCTGAAATTTGGTACGTGTGCATGTGAAAACCCAACTTAGGTCTGAAAAGCTTTTGGAGCCAATCGTGCAACCAGAAGTGCCATTTTGGCACATCAACTTTTAAATTTTAAATGCAAACCCCCATTTTTCACGTCACCATAAGAAAGACGTTCAAATTCTGCATCTAAAAATGTATTCATTCTTAGTGCCCTTTTGACCAACAATTTAAAAAAAATTGATTTTTATCGGACTTTAAAATCGCGGTACAGCCCAAGCCCCTCAACCGATTTGGCTGAAATTTTGCACATGGGGATTGTATTACACGTCGAAGAGCTGAACAAATTTTGGATTCAATCGACCCACGGAAAGTGCCGTTTTGGCACACCAATTTCGAAACTTAAAATTATTCTCTCATTCACCCATCAAAAACAACTTTTTGAAAGATTTATTGTTATCATCAGAAAGGTCTTCAAATTCTGGTTTTAAATGAGATAAAATTTATTCGCATTTAGTACCCTTCGGGTAGAAAAATCGAAATTTTGTAATAACACTGAAACCACGTTATAGCCCAAACTACTGGATCAATTTGTCCGAAATTTGGTACATGGAGGTTAGGTAACCCATTGAAGAGCTGAAAGGCTTTTGGGAGCAATTGGTCCACGGGAAGTGCCATTTAGGCATATCAACTTTAAAATCTTAAACACAATAAGTCACGGAAATCAAAGACCCATGCGTTGGGGAGGTTCCAGCCGCTTCTCTGCTGCCTTTTTTGCTCCTGAAACTGGTTCCGGCCAAATCTGAGTAATACGGTCAATGGGCCTCAGTGTCCTCTACGCATGAAAAAAAATGGACCTGAAATGCCCCCTTCTTAAAACGGGAGGACCGGTTGAAAATTGGAATTTTAAATTTCGCGGGCGTCAATTCAGCGCTGTTTGACATCTCCGAAAACTAAACTTCCAGTGGCGGCTTTCACAATTTCTTGAGTTTTCGCTAACGTCATTTAGTTACTTTTTTGGAATTTCTACAAATTATTGAGTGAATTCTGAGACGAAATAAACCGGCGCATTTTTGCAATAGTCCCAGAGAGTCTTGGTGTCAGAAACTTTACTAAAGAAAAGACACTATGAAGGTAACCTCACAAAAATTTTGTCTTTGTTCGCTACAACCAGGCCGCATTTATTAACATTTTAATTCTCGAGGTAAGTCTCTGTTTATAGTTAAAACTGTCTTAATCGTTGTTTTGCTTCAGTTATGAATATTTTCACTGGAATATCACAGACTATGAGAAGGGTTGGTTGAATGAGGAAATGGCCAATATTCAGTTACCATGAACCTGGTACCAAATTCTGTTAAAGAATAACAATATGGAGAGCCACTAAAGGCTAGGTAGCACAGAAGGTAAGGCGAAGGTCTTGCTTAAAAGTTGGTGTGTCGATAGACCTTACGAGTCACAGCGAAGACAAGGATGGTTCTGATATTTAGGGTGGATACGCCTTACCAAGCACCTGTAAGGCTGATGGAAAAGGCACCTGCAGTCTCCACTCCAAGGCCTGGAAGCTGGTGGTGATGGCCTTGCCTAGACTAGTGGCTTCGGCTGTGCCGAGGAATCTGTTGCAGGAGTTACCATGCCCTGCTTGTCCCCTGGGACAAGATGTGCGTTTGCCCCAACAGTTATTTAACCGCGGAGTGCGTGTTTGGAGTGTGGACGAAGATATGTAACTGGCTTGCCAAATTTTAATTGTTTTATTCTAAAAATGTTAATAATTAATAAAATAGCATACCTAAGTCTTATGGGCCTTATTTTCTAGATATTTTAGTTGATAATTCACAATTTAATGTTGAAATTTTGAATAAATTCTTGAATAATCAAATTAGCGATTTTATGACCGCTATATGCTGTACCGACTGCTCATATAAATGAAACAATATAACTTAGATAATTATTGTCACTACAATATCTCTTGAAGATAAACACATCAAAAATATAAGCAGCAAAAATTTTATTATTTACTTACTATTTATTTTATTTGTTATTAGACTGGACTGTAAGGTGAGAAAGTAATAAAGTTCCTCGCGAGGATTCAATTTACAAAACAAATATAGCAAAACATAATTAAGGGGACGGTGGTAGGTTGCAAAATGTTCATGAATATTGGCCATTTCCTCATTCGACCAACCCTTCTCGTAGTCTGTGCTTCCAGTGAAAATATTCATAACTGAAGCAAAACAACGATTAAGACAGATTTTACTATAAACAGAGACTTGCCTCGAGAATTAAAATGTGGTCTGGTTCTAGCGAAGGAACCAAAGACAAAATTTTTGTGAGGTTACCCTCATAGTGTCTTTTCTTTAGTAAAGTTTCTGACACCAAGACTCTCTGGGACTATTGCAAAAATGCGCCGGTTTATTTCGTCTCAGAATTCACTCAATAATTTGTAGAAATTCCAAAAAAGTAACTAAATGACGTTAGCGAAAACTCAAGAAATTGTGAAAGTGAAATCCGCCACTGGAAGTTTAGTTTTCGGAGATGTCAAACAGCGCTGAATTGACGCCCGCGAAATTTAAAATTTCAATTTTCAACCGGTCCTCCCGTTTTAAGAAGGGGGCATTTCGGGTCCATTTTTTTTTTCATGCGTAGAGGACACTGAGGCCCATTGACCGTATTACTCAGATTTGGCTGGAAACAGTTTCAGGAGCAAACAAAAAATAAAAACACTTTTCCCGTGTTATTTCCCTATACGGCGCCTGGAATGAAACGAACGGTACAATAGCCAACGAACACCCATGGAGCCTCAAGGCATCTCAAGGTCAACGAAAACAGTTTGCGTTGACAACCGAGCTGTCCCTACTGGTTTTGGTTTATTTTATGGTTTTGGTCACGTTTTGGTTTTCAAAATGGAGGATCAAAGTCGAGACATCGAAACGGGACAAAACGAAAATTGTCCGTTTATTTTCAAGAAACGAAGCAATCACAGCAAGGGGGCCCGTAAACGGCAAAAATCATCCTCCGCGGAAGGTTCGTATTTACTTTTTGTCAAAAATTCCACTTCTCCCTAAAGTGACAAAACAAATTTTTTGAGGTTATGTGTCCTGTCGTTGCAGAAAAATCGAGCAGCGAGGAAGAATCTTCCGTAAAGCGCCCAAATCAGCGCCGATCCAAAGCAAATCCCAATGTTCAGTTCACGAAAAGGTTAGAAAAACGTTTAAAAAGTGAAAGTTCAAGCAGTGAGGAGGATGTTTTGGTCAGTTACAAGTCCAAGCGGTCGGCTATGCCTCACGGCCCCCAGGATCAAGGAGCAACGGCCACTTTGGTAAGTTTTCGATTTTATCTAAAAAACCAATTTTAATTTTTTTTCTTTGTCAGGAAATTGAGACAGAAAAGGATCGAGATGCCCAAGCAATCTTCGAGAAACGCCTCGAAATCAACAAAGAGCTCGATGGCAAAGAGGATGACAAGCTTTATCGTGGCATTAATAACTACATGCAGTTTTATAAACCCAAAGACACAGCTGCGGGGAATGCCAGCTCGGGGATGGTGAGAAAGGGCCCCATTAGGGCTCCGGCCAATCTCCGAACAACAGTTCGGTGGGACTACCAGCCAGACATTTGCAAAGACTACAAAGAGACTGGATTCTGCGGCTTTGGGGACAGCTGCAAGTTTTTACATGACAGGAGTGACTACAAGCACGGGTGGCAGCTCGAGAAAGAATATGTAGAGGGGAAGTACGGGCAGGAGGATGAGGACGAGAAGCAGTACGAAATCAACTCCGATGATGAAGATTTGCCGTTCAAGTGTCTGATTTGTCGGGAAAGTTTTGTCGATCCCATTGTCACAAAGTGAGTTGTTTTATAAGTTATAAATAATTTCAGAAACAAACGAAACGCAGTCTGTCAAAAGGTCGTTTGTCCAAACTCCAAAATTAGTTCATACGTACATGTTATCTGTCATTTTATACGTCCTTTTGATAGATTGCGTTTCATGTTTCCATATTATCATATATTTTATGAATAGCACTGTAGCATCTTTACACTTATGTCAAGTGGTGTACACTTTTTTGACATTGCAACTGTTGACAAAAGTAAATACTTAACATCAGCAACAGTTAGGTTTAAAATCGAGTTTTTAAAATTCTGATGAAACAGTCATAAATTGCAACACTAATTTAGTAGTAGGGACGCTCTTGGGCTGTACCCTGCACGTTATGATTAAAGCCATTGTCACCAGATGAACGAAGTTTTAATAGTTTTAGTAAAGGGGCCTCGTTAAAATTTTTACTATTTTCTGACTAATAACCGAGTTATGAGCATTTCTAATCGCCTCTGCGTGACGTCACACTAGTTCCACCCCGGCCGACCGCCTATTGAACACATATATGTTGTGGGATACCATAACAAAACAAAAACCCGCCCTGCAGTCAGTTTTCATCGTTTTCCTGATAAAGCAAGAAAAGCTAAATTGTTTAAACAATGGACGGCAAAAATCAACAGGAGGAACTTCTTTCCGAACAAATACACGTCTTGTGTGTTCCTTACACTTTACGCAAGATGACTGTTCTCTTAAATCATTCCGAGATCATTCTTAATAGCCCAGTCAAATTAGACAAATCGAGTGAAAAAAATCCCGGAGTTTTAAAATTTGGCATGGTTGTTCGCTAGTATCTACAGAACATCATACTAAAAGTACCCGAGGGTGGGGGGTGAGCGCGAGGGGGGGGGGAGCTGATTGAATGTGCGTTTTCTGCGCTTTTCGTATATTATCTCCGTAACTACCAATCCTAGCGAAAATTATTCTATATACAAAATTAAAGCAGACTAAATTTCCTATCAAAACGGTCCTATTCGTTTTTGTCGTAGGATTCATACTTTAAATGTTATAAGCTTGACAAGTTCTGATATTTACTTGGGATGGCTCCAGCCAAGGAGTTTAACGTTTTGACCCGAACAAAAATAAAGTAGTGCTGAAAATTGGCACTTATGCTGACGTGTCAAAAGTTCCGGAGCCTGCGGTGCCGGCGTCCTATTTTTTTGGTACCGGAAAGCTTTAAGTGATAGCATAGACTAATCATAGGAAGACCGCTCAGCCTTATGCCGCGCTTGAAATCACAAGTTATCAGCTGTAGAGCGCTCTGACAGGTGACGACGCCGGGGTCAAACAGCGGTACTTGATGGTACTAACGTGTTCGGTTTATAGTTTTGCTAAAACTGTTACAGCGCTCTTCAGAGGAATCTACTTTGATTTTTATCGCCTAGTAGGAAACTTGATACCATCGCGACGCAAACACGTGCAAAAAGATAAACAATGGTTAAACATAACGGGTTCGTAGAATTCGATTCGAGGGTATTTTGCATTTATTTTGGAAACAGACGAATAGTTATTGTTCGGATCCTTGATCCTTTGATTTGTTGATTTTCCGACTCGTGCCGAGAGACAGACAGACAGACAATTTTATTTATTCATTACTTAATTATTAACGATTGCAGAGTACATGAGTATATGGTACCGAGTGGGAGGAGGGATTCCGTGATTCCGCTTTCGACGGAAGAATAATTTATTAATACCTGCAGATCGACTAGGTACTCTCTGAGACAGATTAACAATAACATTTTCGCTCCGTACCTACGGCCGACTGAACAGATGCTGTCGGCGCCGCCGCGCCGTGCCGTCGGGCGTCTTACGCCGTAGCATATTCATACAACCACAAGTAATTATTTATTGTTGACAGTGGTTGGACTGGTTGGTGTAAAAAAACAAAACCGTTGATAAACCCCTTTACCCCAAGCGTTTTAGGTTGTGCACTTGAAAAAAATTATGTAAATCTGAAACTTGGCAGATCAGGTCTATTTGAAATGCTTAACAACATATTAAAACTTCCAAAGCCTCCGGTGCCGGCTTCAGGAATTCCTGACGCTACGGCCAAACGGTTAGTCCTATCCGCTTCCAATCGATCTTAAACGACTGTATGAGAAACGGGCTATCTTTCCAAGTGCTTCTCAAATATTTTAAACTGTATCCGGGCCTCCCGAAAGTGGCAAAAGCCCGCGAAATAAAGAAAAAAATCATTTTTTAACTTCTACGCTCAAGGCGGAGCAGTATATAAAATCGATCAAAAATTCGAAATTGAACTGACATCAAATCTTTACGTTTCGGGGTCCCAGGAACCCAAAAAACCTATTTTTGAAAAATGTGTGTCTGTGTGTCTGTGTGTGTGTCTGTCCGTGTGTCTGTCCGTGTGTCTGTCCGTGTGTCTGTGGACACGCTACAGCCGAAACTACTGAACTGATTTTGATGAAATTTGGCACACATATTCAGTGGGAGATTTGTAGGTGCTGATTAGAATCTGGGCTACACCGGCTCACGGAAAGTGCCTTTTTGGCACATCAACTTTAAAAATTTAAATGCAAACCCCCATTTTTCGCATTACCATATGAATGCTCTTCAAATTCTGCTTCTAAAAATGTATTCACACTTGGGCCCTTTTGACCAAAAAATGGTGCCGTGAAAAAAAAACTGCATAAATGTATATTTTTATTACCGGATTTGATAACTGATTTTTTTTCAAGCCGAAAACCTTAGTGCCATTTTTTCGAAAAATGTCATTTTAGTGGCAATTTATTTTATTGTCTGTGCGGGAGAGGAGCTGATTAGATTTTGAAGCCGATCAGTCAACCCGAAGTGCCCTTTTGGCATAGCAACTTTCTTATTTTAAATATTTAAAAATTTAATAAATGCTGCTGTTATTAATCCAATGCAGTGCGGCGTAGAAGTTCCTGCCGTCTCCGAGACCGCCTTTTTTTTGAAAGAATTTTTTTTATTTGAAATTAGACGGTTTTTTGTGAGAGATATCGCAAAAATGCACAAAATAAACATTGTAGAGGATAAAAAAAACTTTCAAACGACACCTTCAAAATATTTCTAGGACCAATAGGAACGGAGGTACACGACCTTGCACATCAACTTTAACAATTTAAATGCAAACACAGATTTTTCGCGTTACCATATGAAAGCTCTTCGAATTCTGCTTTTAAAAATGTGGTGCCCTTTTGACCAAAAAACAGGCCATGAAAAAAAACTATGTACGACTGCATACTTTTATTGCCGTATTTAATAGTTGCTTTTTTTTTCAAGTCGAAAACCAAAAGTGCCCTTTTTTGAATTTTTCTTAGCAAAAGAGCATTTTCTTACTATCTGATTAGATAGCTGCTGCATTGGCGGATCAAAAACTTTAATGCCATTTTTTTGAGGATTGACATTTTAGGGGCAAAAAGGCCCCTTTTTTAATTTTTCTTAGCAAAGGGGCACATTGTTATTGTCGAATTCGATAGCTGTTGCATTGCCGGATCGAAAACCTTAGTGCCATTTTTTCAAAAAATATCATTTTAGGTTTTAGTATGTAAATGAGCGCCGGACAGATCAGCCTGCAGCCATCGACAACCGCCCGCACGCCCGACCTTGGTTAAATAAAGTTAAACGCTACATTTACAAATTCTGTGAAAAAGTAGAAGTTTCTACTGTCTCCGAGACTACCAATTTTTAACTTCTACGATCGCGAAGCAGTTACTGGAATCGATCGGAAAATTCAAAAAAATCGAATCGCAAAAAACATGAAATTTTTACGTTTCAGGGTCCTGCGAATCCAAAAGTGTTTTTTGAAAAAATGTCTGTGTGTCTGTCTGTCTGTCTTAGAGCAATTTTTTAGAAAATTTCCATTTTATTGGCAAAAAGGCCCCTTTTTGAATTTTTCTTAGCAAAAGGGCATATTATCAATATCGAATTCGATAGCTGTTGCATTGCCGGATCGAAAACCTTAGTGCCATTTTTTCGAAAAATGTCATTTTAGGGGTGAAAAACATTTGTAGGTACTTGAGATCATAGTAAATCAGCGCCGGGCGCACGCCCGACCTGGGTTAAGTTCAATGCTACCTACATTTACAAATTCTGTGAAAAAGTTGAAGTTTCTACCGTCTCCGAGATTGCCAATTTTAACTTTTACGCTCGCGAAGCAGTTACTGGAATCGATCGGAAAATTCAAAAAAATCGAATCGCCAAAAACATGAAAGCTTTACGTTTCAGGGTCCTGGGAACCCAAAAAAGTGGTTTTTGAAAAAATGTCTGTGTCTGTCTGTGATCACGCTGCAGCTCAAAATACTGAACGTATGGAGATGAAATTTGGCACACATATTCAGTGGGGGATTTGTAGGTGCTGATTAGAATGGGCCACATCGGTTCACGGAAAGTGTCTCTTTGGCACATCAACTTTAAAAGTTTAAATGCAAACCACCATTTTTCGCGTTACCATATGAATGCTCTTCGAATTCTGCTTCTAAAAATGTATTCACACTTGTGCCCGCCCTTTTGGCCAAAAAATGGTGCCGTGAAAAAAAACCTATGCATAACTGTATATTTTTATTACCGGATTTGATAGCTGATTTTTTTTCAAGCCGAAAACCTTTGTGCCATTTTTTCGAAAAATGTCATTTTAGTGGCAAAAGGGCCCTTGTTTCAATTTACTTAACAAAAAAAAATATTCTTACTATCGGATTCGACGGCTGTTATATTGCCGGATCAAAAACCTTTTTTCGAAAAAATGTCCGTTTTAGAAGTGAAAAACATTTGTATTTTAGATTTTAGTAAATGAGCGCCGGATGCATCAGCCATCCAATCGCTCCGCACGCCCGACCTTGGTTAAATAAAGTTAAATGCTACATTTACAAATCCTGTGAAAAAGTAGAAGTTTCTACCGTCTCCGAGACTGTCAATTTTTTTGTTCTGGTATCATATTGTACTAATAATTGAGGAATATTTTTTAACACCACCTTTGATTATACAGGGTTGGGCAAAAGTATGAAAAATGTCCATAATTCTTGAATCGTAAATTTTCTGCAAAAATTCTTGAGGAGCATAGATTTTTGCATTGTGCGTATGCGGTGCGTCGTGTCATTCCTTGGATGTTTTTGAAAATATACAGTGCTTTTCAAAAGTAAGGAATAAAATGGAAGTTGAAATCCGTGCGATATTTGTCTGCGTGTGTAAACGAGCAGCAAACCTTACCTGACAATGACCTGAATGGACGTTGAAAATAAACACATTGCTCCTTCTCCATGATCCTCCTCGCTGTTTCCGTCGAACGTGTTTCCGCTGAACGGGGTGACCCGAATATTTTCGAGAGGAATATTTCGGAAATATCCGCGGAAGTTAACGACGCGGCGCGACTTTTCGAAATTGCATGTAATCAAATGAGACGCTTCGCGTCGCGCCGCATCGCTCCAAAGTACGGCGCCTCATTTGATCACATGCAATTTTTTCTAAGCGCGCTGCGACGCACCCTGCCCTGCCTCCTCAATGTACGTGCACCTTTAGAAACGTGTCATACTTGATCGGAAGTGGAGTCACAGCAACTCCAGATTTTCAAAAATAACGAAGAAATCGGTGAAAAATACAAAAATTCAACTTTGCTTTTTCGATATAAATTGAACTAAGCAATTATTAAAAAAGAAACCTTTTTATTTGTTTAAAATTTCTTGAATTTTCAAACTTGTCAAAATTGCTAAGAAAATTTAAGTATTTTCATCTTTCAAAAAACTCATTTTGTCTGCGGCCGTGATTGCACTTCCGGTCATGTATGAGACGCATGTTTCTAATTTCGCAAATTCGGAATCCATTGAGAAATAAGCAACATTTCATCTAAAAGAATCAAAAATAGGGTCATTGCCAGTTAAACCGGAAGTACAAAAGAATAAGGTTGATCTGTCCGAGGACATTTCTTTCGAAAAAGTTCTCGGATTTATTCCTTAGTTTTGAAAAGCACTGTATACCTAAGGGTGGCTGTGACTGCAGTATGAAACATGCTTATGTCTAAAAAAGAATCGTAGACGTCCTTATGTCAAAAATGACAGCAAAAATAATTTACAGTAGCACCATGAGACCCAGACTGCAAAAAATCTTGTGCCCCCTCCCTTCCATATTCCATACTTTTGCATAACCCTGTACTGTATAATGTATAATCATACAGGCCAGAATAGGGTGTAACGGGAACATGTACTGGAATGTTTTCACCACATAGGTATAGTCATCACCAAAAAACAAGAGATGACAATCTCCTACCACGCTTTTCCTACGCCATTTAAAAGACGAAGACATGGCCCATAAGTTTTTCTTCAGATTTTTTATTACTTTATGGTTACCGTAGATCTGTGACGTAAGGTAAAGGTATGGTATTTCAGAAAAAAAATTGGAAGTCTCGGTGACGGTAGAAACTTCTACTTTTTAACAGAATTTGTAAATGTAGAATTTAACTTTAACCAAGTCAGAAGTCGGGCTTGCAGGCGGTTGTCGAACGCTGATTTACTAAAATCTAAAAGGCAAATATTTTTCGCCCCTTAAATGACATTTTTTGAAATAATTGCACTAAGGTTTTCGATCCGGTAATGCAACAGCAACAATTCGATAATAATAATTGCTCTTTTGCTAAGAAGAACTAAAAAATGGGCCGTTTTGCCTCTAAAATGGCACTAGGGGTTTTAATAATAATAATAAATAATATATTTCATAACCAAAAAGTGCAGTAAAAAATGTACATGTGGCGTTGTCACAGGATATATAAAATTAACAAAGAATGTAACATTTAAGTACAACACTGAAATACAGTCTAAAGCTTTTTGTCGGTAAAAGAAGCGAAACTGTAGTAAGCCTCATTCACTAAATGCCTCTTGAGTGTCTTTTTGAAAGTATTTTCATTCTGTATGTTTTTTATTTCTACACTCAGAGCATTATAGGCAGTAATTGCTTTATAAAACGAGCCATCTTCGTATTTTGAGGAAGTGTGACTTGGAATTCTCAGTTGATTCTTATTTCTAGTTGTCATGTTGTTATATGTAGATATCCGTATTTCTTACAAACAGTGTTGTTAAAAATACTTTTTTCTAAGTATTTAAATACAAATACAAATACTTTTCTAAAAATGTATTTCAAATACTATTTAAATACATTTTTTACAGATGTAATTAAATACAAATACAAATACATTTAAAATGTATTTAAATACTTTTAAATACTCATAGTCAAAAAAATCTAAATTGGTCTGTAGGTCTGTTGGTCTGTAAGACCTAAAAAGGGCGAAAAATTTAATATAGGCATAATCAATTACATTTTCATTCTTCTATTGAGGCAGAGAGTAATTGAGGGCAACATCAGCTATGGAGAATGGACTCGTGGCACTAACAGGTGGATTTAATTTTTGAAACCTTTTAATTTTATTTAAGAATAGGTAGTAGGTAACAAATTAGAGGTCTTGTCACTTGAAATTATTTTAAAAATAGAACCATTTAGTATTGGAGGGAGTAAGGCAGCTTTTTGCAGTTAGGTATCCATAATAATGTTAATTCAAAAAATTATGGCGCTCGACACTTATAAACAGAATGTGGCAGCGAAGGCACTTCAATGAAACAATGGCTTTTTTATCCATTTGACTTACATTGAAACACCACGTTACCGCTTGTGATTCATTCTGAGAAAAGAAATAAATTTTGCAGTCCGGGTTAATTTCCGGTGGCCAGATGATGATTACCTACATCCTGTGCTGTACTTTTACCTGGAATTCAATAAGCCTTTTGCGTCGTCGAGGGTTAAGCCTCAGGTAATATTTCTTAAAAATTCCAGGATATCGATTTTAACCGCAACGGTAAAATTTCCATCTCGCAGTTGAGAATGTATTTAAATATGTATTTAAATACATGACAAAAAAAAGTATTTGAAATACTTTTAAAATACAATGTCGGCAAAAGTATTTAAATACGTATTTAAATACATCTGAAGTATTTAAAATACATTTTTAAATACTTGTATTTAAATACTTAACAACACTGCTTACAAAGTATTGTGAATTTTTTCTTACAAACATTACAAGGTTGAAGATGTAGATAGATGGCACTGTCATTAAACCTAGAGTTTTGAACACGTCTCTGCATGACGTCGTTTGCGCCAAGCCCAACATAGCTCTTATGCATTTTTTCTGAGCTATAAATACTTTGGCACTTTCCGCTGAGGAATACCAGAAAATTATGCCGTACATTAGTACTGGATATACATAAGCATAGTAGTATGCCTTTAAAGAATGGAGTGACACGCAATCGCGTATATTTCTTATAATGTGAGATGACGTATTAATACGAGAGACCACGTCAAGAAGGTGTTCGTACCATTTGAGTTTGCCATTTTGATTCGGCAATGCAACAGCTATCGAATTCCGATAGTAAGAATATGGTTTTTTGTAAAATAAATTCAAAAAAGGGCCATTTTGCTACTAAAATTAAATTTTTCGAAAAAATGGCACTATGGTTTTCGACTTGAAAAAAAGTCAGCTATCAAATTCTGTAATAAATGGCACAAATGTGAATACATTTTTAGAAGCCAAATTCGAAGAGCATGGGGGTTTGCATTTAAATTTTTAAAGTTGATGTGCCAAAAAGGTACTTTCCGTGAACCGATGTGGCCCAAAATCTAATCAGCACCTGCAAATTACCCACTGAGTATGTGTGCCAAATTTCATCCCGATACGTTAAGTAGTTTGAGCTGCAGCATGATCACAGACAGACACACAGACATTTTTCAAAAACCACTTTTTCGGATTCCCAGGACCCTGAAACGTAAAGAATTGATGTTTTTGGCGATTCGATTTTTCGATGGATTTTATTAACTTATTGCTTCGCGAAGCGTAGAAGTTAAAACAAAACGATGGATGTCAATCTTTGATTATTTTTCGAATTCGAATTATAATACTGATAAAGAAATTTGTGACATACCGTAATGGCCAATTGTACTGTACATGAACATGACTGTACTGAACTTGCGAAGTTTTATCCAAAATTAATGTCGTTAAATAAACTAAATATTCTCACACAAAATTTTTCAAAAACCACTTTTTCGGATTCCCAGGACCCTGAAACGCAGATTTGCTGTTTTTGGCGATTGGATTTTTCGATCGATTTTGTTAACTTACTTCGCGAAGCGTGGAAGTTAAAATAGGAGTTACGAACGCTGATAAACGATAAACCGGAATAAACCCACACTGCTGAAGACGGAACAAAGAGAACACAAAATAATGGACTTAAATAACAAGAACGTAAGCCAAAAATGTATCATTTTTAATGCGACCCTATTTGTTATGAAAACAATAAGTCAATAACACTCAGCGGAGCGGGCGGCAACTCGTTGGCAATGACCTCGATCAAAACAGCCCCGATGCCCGATGTCAGAGCGCGTGCTAACAATAGCCTCATTCTTGTTTGGATTTCGTTGGTTTTAATTACGCTATTGACCATGATATGGCAGCACCGTCGTTGCAACGTCCGGAGCCTCCCTGTAATTTGGGAGTAGTACGAACATTGCCCGCCAGGATTTTCCCTAGCTCTTTCCTAGCTCCCCCTGGTGCTCAATGTGTTCTTTTGTTGACAAATGTGACTGTATAGTGGGTCCTCTACCTATTCCCTACTCTCTGGTGATAGTCATACATTATTTTCCGCTTAACACGATTATTTATGAACCGATTTGATCGGGATTGGTCTCAAAATGACCACAACGGCCTAATCAATACTGATACTACTGATAGACTGTTGAAATTTTGAGATGAAACATCCTTTTTTTTCTTGGAGAAATCGTGCTCCAGAATCGGCTTCTTGTTGCTTTTTTGAGATTTTTTCTCCAACGGCTTATCGGACGACAAAAATGTATAGGATCTTTTCGTTGCAAATTTTATCCTGAACATTTCAGCCCTTACACATTTTTGTCGTTAGATAAACCATTGAGGAGATAATAGGAAAAAAGCAGCGCTAAGTCCTTTTTCGGAGATATCGTATTTCAGTACCGACTTCGCGCTGTTTTTTTCCGATTACCTTCTCAATGGTTTATCCAACGACAAAAATGTGTAGGAACTGAAATGTTCAGGATAAAATTTGCAACGAAAAGATCCTATACATTTTTGTCGTCCGATAAGCCGTTGGAGAAATAATAGCAAAAAAGCAACACGAAGCCGATTCTGGAGCACGATTTCTCTAAGAAAAAAAAAGTATGTTTCGTCTCAAAATTTCAGGAATCTATCCGTAGTATCAGTATTGATTAGGTCGTTGTGGTCACTTTGAGACCAATCCCGACTAAATCGGTTCATAAATGTTATGCGAAAAATAATGTATGACAAAAAAATAGGAACTTTTGACACGTCATTCAGGACTGCCAGTAGAGCATAAGTGCCAATTTTCAGCACTACTTTATTTTTGTGCGGGTACTTTTAGTATGATGTTCTGTAGATACTAGCGAACAACCATGCCAAATTTGAAAACTCCGGGATTTTTTTCACTCGATTTGTCTAATTTGACTGGACTATTAGCTAACTATAAAATACATAAACAATGATTGGGCTAAGACTGTTTTAAACCTTTTTTTTAACAAAAGGTCGAATCGATCTTTATAATTTATCAGCAATAAGATCAAGGACCACTCACACAAGTAGAAATTTTAAGAATAATCAGTTTTTATAACTGTTTTCTAGTGGCATTACAGATGTCAACAGTTATAGAATTTTATCTTAAAAAGCTCTTTCAGTACACTTGTTAGACTTGTTAAGAGAGTTTAAAAAACAATTTTTTAAATCTAACGGCTCTTGAGGTTATTTAGTCTCGTCAAGAGTGTTCATAAAACTAAAGTTAAATCATTTTTTTTAGGTGCAAGCACTATTTTTGTGAGAAGTGTGCTTTGGAGAGGTTCAGAAAGACGACGAGATGCTTCGCTTGCAACACGCAAACCAGTGGAGTCTTTAATCCGGCGAAAAAATTGATGGCGAGGCTAAATGGCGAAACGAAAAAAAAGGTGGACAGATCGAGTTCGGAGTCTGACTAACTGTGTATATTTTTAATGAATAATTTTTATTTTTAAATCGTACGAATGAGTATCTTGCAGTTCCCACTCCCTCCATGTGAATTATGCGTATCTCACGAACCATTTGAGCTATTCCATTACGGTTTGCGGCATTCGAAAGCTCGTAAAATTCTGAAAAGTCCTCGTAATTTTGGAGGGTTAGGAAGTTACCTTCAACCACATGAATTCACTTGTGGAGTGATGACGTTACTACCGCCATTTTTGTTGGGTCTGGTCGGGGTTCACTTTCCAAACAAAGATTTGTGACGTAAGCGTTTACACGTGTTCAGTGTCTTCTTTGCTATTTTTCCAATTTTCTATCAATTTTTAGTTTTATATTGTTTTTACTCCTCAAAAACAAAAGTTTCCTCGAATGGACGTCTAAATGACTTCACACGTGGTTGAAAGGTAGATTAGGATGAAAATTATTTATTTATTTAATTTAATTCCACATACAGATAACAAAATCCAAGCTGTGGCCGCAACAAAAAATATAAAGTAACAAAAATATACAGGGTTAGTACAAAGTCCCGGGACGGTCCGTTATCTTCGTTATTTCTTAAGATTTTAATTTGAAACTTGGTACCCAGGCACAATTAACTACAGAGAATTTAAAACTGTTGTTAAAAATTTTCTTGGACTTCCGGTTAAACCGGAAGTGACCCTAAAAGTCGTTTTTTTAAATGGTATACTTTTTTCTCAACGGATTCGGAATCTACGAATTTTTTAAAGTTAAAAACATGTATCATACTTGACCAGAAGTCAAGTCGCGGCCACCCTGGATTTTCAAAAACATCGAAGAAATCGGTCAAAAGCAAGATTTTTCAAAGCCGTAAGTACTCGTCAACCTTATTAACCTCCCCACTCCACTTCACCATTTAAAAAAAAGGGAGGTTACTGCAATCACTAAAATTTTCGAATTCGAGATAAGACCGGATCTATACGTTTTGAGGTCTCAGGAACCCAAAAAAGTGGTTTTTAAAATGTGTCTGTATGTATGTACGTACGTTCGTACGTTCGTAAACACGACACAGCCCAAACTACTAGACCGATTTGGCTGAAATTTGGTATGTAGGCATGTCATAACCCAACTTAGATCTGAAAAGCTTTTGGGGCTAATCGTGCAACCGGAAATGTCATTTTGGCACATCAACTTTTAAATTTTAAATACAAACCTCCATTTTTCACGTCACCATAAGAAAGACCTTCAAATTCTGCTTCTGAAAATGTATTCATTCTTAGTGCCCTTTTGACCAAAAATTTTAAAAAAATTGATTTTTATCGGACTTTAAAATTGCGGTACAGCCCAAGCCCCGGAACCGATTTGGCTGAAATGTTGCACATGGGGATTGTACTACACTTCGAAGAGCTGAACAAAATTTTGAATTCAATCGGCCGACGCAAAGTGCCGTTTTGGCACACCAATTTCCAAATTTAAAATTATTCCCTCACTTAACCACTACAAACAAGTTTTTGCAAGATTTATTGTCACCATCAGAAAGGTCTTCAAATTCTAGTTTTAAATGACAAAATTTATTCGCATTTAGTACCCTTTGGGTAGAAAAATCGATAATTTTGTAATAATTCTGAAATCACGTTATAGCCCAAACTACTGGATCCATTTGTCCGAAATTTGGTACATTAAGGTTAGGTTGCAGAGCTGAAAGGCTTTTGGGAGCAATTGGTCCACGGGAAGTGCCATTTAGGCATATCAAATTTAAAATTTTAAGCACAAGTCAATGCTGCATTTTTTTTTCTCTTAAAAATGGAAAATTGTTTGAATCGGAACAGCTTAGTGACAGTGTAAACACTTACGAACGTTTGCTTTCTTTCGCTTTCTTTGCTTACTGAAGCGCAAAATCAGACAATGACAAATATCTCAAAAACTATACAAGGTTGGCTAACAAACTGTACTTACCTTTTTTGTAAAGGGTAAAATTCTCTACAAAAATTGCATACTGAAGCGCAAAACCAGAAAACGAGAATTCCTCAAAATATCGGTCTTGCAATACGAGAAGCAAATTTTGGTAGTTTTGCGCGAGCTTTCGGCGAAGATGAAAGCGAGAATTTGTAAAAATATCGGTCTTTCAGTGTCAGAGGCTAGGGCAGTTCAGGTCTATACCAGGTCAGGTTTTTTAAAATTTTTGATTTTCTAACAATTACTTTGTTTTTCGAACGATTTACCTTTCGATTTGTCTTTCGAACTATTGTCTTTCAAGCAATTTACCATTCGAACAATTTTTTTTTGAACAATGTTCCGTAACCCCTCGAATTGCGTTTGCTGCGAAGCAACGGTAATAAAAAAAAGAAGAAACTGTGGAACTTTGAACTAGTCCGGTTTTGCTTTGAACTAATTTTGGTTTGTTCAATTTCAAAATTTTCAGTCGTGAGAAAAATATAAAGTGCAAAACTTAAACTTGCCCATATTATTCAATTTATTATCGATATAGTGAAGATTATCGATCAGTGTTACCAATAAGGCAGAACGAAAATTAGTATTAGATATTCGAAAAATAAGTTCGAAAACATTAAAATTGCTGAGAATTTTGCAAAAAATGTATGTCCTTGATCGAAAAGCCCCAGCTCATTTTGGTGACCAGCAATAATTAATTTCCAAATTACGATGCCAGAAACGAATGTTTGAATGTTTATACAAAGTAAGATGAAGTTGATTAAATTGAAATCGATTGTAATGTGTAAAAATAAGAAAATTATAGTGTAAAACGAAATCGACTTGGTCGATATACCCTAAGTGTTGTTATAAGTACATGATTCACCCATCAAAAAAGAAACATTTGGAGCACAGTGGCAACACCTCATTTGTAACATGTGGATGTTATGCATAAAAGACGTTCGCTTTCTGCAGAATTTCTTCAACTTTTGCAGATTTCTAGGCATAACCCCGTGGTACAATTTTGAGCAAAACTCAATATCTTCTCCCGTGTTTTCAAAAGTCTACGCCCTGTTCCTATCAATTTCAACAGCCTACTTCACGTATTACGTAACGATCAACGCACCAATCTTCAAATTCGACCGAGACGAGCTCGAGCACATCTTCGTGATCACCGTCAGTATTTTCCTAACCTTGATGACCATCTTCAATTTTTTTAATGCGAACTTTCGCACGGATCTGTGGATACGACTCTTCAAGAACTTTCAGAACATCGACGGCAAGCTCCTGAACAGAGGAAGAAAGGAAAAAGTCTTTTACAAAAACTTCTATTTCGCCCTAATGACGAATATTTTATCCTTCGTGGTGCTGTTTCTATTTGTTGGATATTCCTGGAGGGAATTTTTGACTGTGGCTGAGTGGGGAAGCGGTGTTTGTAGTGCTGCCCAAATTTTGTTAATCATACTTGAAACATTTCTGGTTCGAACTATTTTGAAATGTTTTCAAGTTCGGTACAAGGACTTGAACGCGTTATTATCCAGAAATTTCCGTCGTCAGAAAGAGAAAATTAACAAAGAGTTGAGTCTGATGGAGATTGCAAATTGTTACAGAGTCTTACAGGAAACGGTTGAAGTGTTCAACAAATTATTCGGGATTTCTATTCTTCTATGTTTTAGTTATATTGTTTTGCAAGTTCTCTTACTCTTGAACGATTCAGTGTTGGCTCTGAGTTTTAAAAGTTTTATGAGTACACCAATTTGGTCTACTTTATTCATAATCGCAGCGATCTTGGTAAGGTTAAAGGTTCGGACTAAGTATATTTTTTTAGAGTTCTAGTTTGACTCTTGTCCTACCTTGTGATGCCACAGTCGAAGAAGCTAAGAAATTTGTTAAAATCTGTCGTCGATTGGAAGAAGAAGGTCCTCTGCAAGAAAGAGAAGAACTCATGCGATTGGCAAATTATGCGAAAGATTTTATTCCCCAGTTTACGGGGGCTGGATTTTTCGTTGTTAATAAAGGGACGGTTTTTGGTTTAATTGGAACGATAACGACTTATTTCATCGTTATTATACAATTCAAGCGAGATGATGCATCAAAAATGTGGAAACTGGCGCTGATGACAAATGGAACTGGTTCAGAAGAGCGTTTGTAAGCATTTTTACAATTAAAGTAAATGCAGAAAATGTTAAGTCTGTAGAAGAATTAAATTTTTCTTGGTATGGCCAACATTAAATGGCTTTTATTTCCCTTCTTTTATTTTTTTTTCTTCTCTTATTAGGTTAATAGAAGGTCATAAACTTTAATTAATTAAATTGGGTGGCCATCAAATAGGATGAAATTTATCGAGGTGCTGAAAAGTAATCGAAATAAGATTAAGATGGGTTTACACAGAATAAAATTGATACGAAGTCTCCTACCTGTTAGGATATCTGGGCTGCAACCACTAAACTAACCGCGATGCACGATAACTATTATTATTGACAATTTTTTTTATTAAAAGAAATAATACCAATGATTGTCGCTTCCATCCGATAGGCAAACAAATTGCAGTTGATGCTAAATAACACAGTTTTGCGTAATTTGCATTAATTTTAACCTCCCCACTCCACTTCACCATTTAAAAAAAAAGGGAGGTTACTGCAATCACTAAAATTTTCGAATTCGAGATAAGACCGGATCTATACGTTTTGAGGTCTCAGGAGCCCAAAAAAGTGGTTTTTAAAATGTGTCTGTATGTATGTACGTACGTACGTACGTTCGTAAACACGCCACAGCCCAAACTACTCGACAGATTTAGCTGAAATTTGGTACGTGTGCATGTGATAACCCAACTTAGATCTGAAAAGGTTTTGGAGTCAATCGTGCAACTAGAAATGCCATTTTGGCACATCAACTTTTAAATTTTAAATGCAAACCCCCATTTTTCACCTCACGATAGAAATTCTGCTTCCAAAAATGTATTCATTCTTAGTGCCCTTTTGATCAAAAATTTAAAAAAAATGATTTTTAGCCGACTTTAAAATCGCGGTACAGCCCAAGCCCCTGAACCGATTTGGCTGAAATTTTGCTCGCGGGGATTGTATTGCACGTCGAAGAGCTGAACAAATTTTGGATTCAATCGGCCCACGGAAAGTGCCGTTTTGGCAGACCAATTTGTAACTTTAAAATTATTCTCTCATTTAACCATTAAAAACAAGTTTTTGGAACATTTATTGTCACCATCAGAAAGGTCCTCAAATTCTGGTTTTAAATAAGACAAAATTAATTCGCATTTAGTGCTGTTTGGTTCAAAACATCGAAATTTTATAGTAACACTAAAAATACATTATAGCACAAATTACTGAATCGATTTGACTGAAATTTCGTACATGGAGATTGGGTGACCCGTTGAAGACCTGAAAGGCTTTTGGAAGCAATTGGTCCACGGGAAGTGCCATTTAGGCATATCAACTTTAAATTTTAAATACAAAGGTTTCCCTTTTTATGTTGCCATTAGAAAGACGATCAAATTTTCATTCTAAAAATGTATTCACAGTTTCTGCCATTTCAGTGAAAAAAAAAATATTTTTTTCATTAAAAGGAAGCAGGCTGACAGTGGATGACATAAAGTATCAGTTATTGTCAAAAGGGTGGTAAACTGTTAACCTTAAAAGGAACATATTGTCAAATGTGATGGGTGATGTCCGAGGTGATGTCGGTATTTGTCAGAAAATTGCGAAATTAGTCACAGACAATAAGCATAAAACTAAAATCTGTCGAATAGGCATCTTGCATCAATTTAGTTTTTGATGTTAAATTGAAGCTCGGGATATATTTAATCCTTCCAGATATCTTAAGTTCCAATATCTTGTCCGTGGAGCTCAAAAAAAAAATGAGAAAGTAGCATTTTCAAACTTCGCGCCAAAAAACCCCCACAGCCATTCGAACTCAATTTTCTTACATGTGACAACGTCGCTGTCTAACCTGACCCGACGTCTTTCATTCATAATTCTTAAATATTTTATAGTAGTCACAAGTACTCTTTGCCAGTGGGTACAAAGGTACAAGATGCCAACCCAAGCAACTAATAACATTCTACTTACCGCCTTTTTCAACGTTAGAGGTTACTTTTGACCTCTCTTTTTGCCAACTGTCAAGGTTGACTTTTCAAATTAATTATTAAACGTCACCCTCAAATAAACTGTTGTCAGATTGCATCGGCTGTACGATTTATGACGTCACAAGTCGTACAACGGCGATTCTGAATTATTTATTTATTTACAAATAAGCAAACGTTTTTTAAATAAAATTGATGTTCGCGGACGATTCCTTGTATCTTTATTGATGTATTTACACTAAAATAACCCGAAATTCGGAAATGTGCAAGTAGCCTATTGACTACTATCTACACAGAATACAAAGATCCACGCGATGGGGAGGTTCCAGCCACTTCTCTGCTGCATTTTTTTTTTTTAAAGCAACTTCAATCGGCCAATTACATTTTTTAAAATTCTTTTTCCTATTTTGGCTGATTGTGAACATTTAATTTTCAAAAAAGCAAAAACAAATAAAAGGAAATGTAAATGCGCAGTTGAATTTTTATTTAAAAAATAAGGTTGACGTGTACTTGCGGTTTTCATTTTAAAAACCCACTTTTAGGGTCACTTCCGGTTTAACCGGAAGTCCAAGAAAATTTTTAAATTCCCTGTATTTAACTATGCCCGTATGTAATTCACCGATTGAATTTGCTTTAAAAAAATAAGGTTGACGTGTACTTGCGGTTTTGAAAAATTTTGCTTTTTGACCGACTTCTTCGATGTTTTTGAAAATCCAGGGTGGCCGCGACTTGTCTTCTGGTTAAATATAATACATGTTTTGACTTTAATAAATTCGTAGATTCCGAATCCATTGAGAAAAAAGTATGATTCCATTTAAAAAAACGATTTCTAGGGTCACTTCCGGTTTAACCGGAAGTCCAAGAAAATTTTTTAAACAGTTTTGAATTCCCTGTATTTAATTGTGCCTGGGTACCAAATTTCAAAGTAAAATCTCAAGAAATAACGGAGATAACTGACCGTCCCGAGACTTTGTACTAACCCCGTATAAAATTCTTTAACAAATGCACTTTTTGAAAGCACCAAAGCTTAGAGCAAATACAGGGTGAGTCTGAAAGACTCCACATCCTTTATACCACAGAATCTACTGTTCAAATGATGAAGCTTGGTGCAAAAATTATTGGTCAATTCAATTGTGATTCCTCTTGATGTTATAAGCCGCCAAAGATATTCATTTTTAAATATCTTTCGAAAGGTGTATTGTAGGATTTTGAATTTTTGCACAGCAGTAAATTCAGAGAAATTTATTTACTTTCAGATATTCTTAAAATTAAATCCGCTTATTATACTTGAATTTTAGTTGAAAGAATGTCGATGCCCCTCCGGCGAAAGGCTGGCCGTTTATTCATGAACTCCAGGTTAACTTTCATTTAATTATTTGTATCGAAATGTACATAACAAATATTCTACTATATACTAGACTAGTATTATTAGATATTTACTATTTATCGTAGGTAGTAGTAAATTCAGTCTCATCGCTTAATTAGGTTCCATAGAAAGAATAAAGAATCGTGTTGTTATTCTTGAATTTTAATTGAAAGAAGGTCGCAGACAGGTAACTGGTTTTCTCCAGTAAATATCCTCGTTTTATGCACCCTAATATATTTTTTTTAAAACCCTAATTGTGCTAATGATATTCTATTACTAGGATCGAGAGATATCAAAATGTTAGTTACGGGAGATTTACTAGGATAGCGCATAGTAGATAAATTCTATGACAGATTGGATCAGTTCAATGTTGCAATTCTCATATTAACTCTACGAATTGTCCTCCGAATGTTATTAGCAAAAAAACTTTGATTTTCAACGATATTATTTTAAAAAGTAGTGGATGAGGCATGCAACCAATTATGCAATAATTGGTATCAGCTACAAATTTAGGAAAAATACCAAAACCTTGCATCCGAGGTAATCTCCTTTAATTATATATTGACCTAAATTTAAAAAGTAATATAAAGCAAAATGAATTTTAAAAAAGCATCTGTTGTGTGAAAATATTTGATTATATCAGTGATACTTCAATTTATCTATCGCAGTAAGTAAGTAGATATCTAATTCATAGCGATATGTATTGAGTACAGTGTTCCACCGCTAGATTGAGTTGGCTTGTCTTCAAACCATAATCTAGTCAGAAATTAGAGCCAAATTTTGGATCTAGAGAGTGGTGTGACTATCGAACGTTCGGTATTGTTGCGTTTTTTTTTTTTTTGTTGTTTGACAGAACGTTGACGGGAATTTTTAGGTTAGGAAAATATTCAACTTATTCTAATAAAATTGAAGAGTCAACTTTTTATCTACTGTTTTTCAAAAATAAAGAACACGAATTACTATGATTGAGACGGTGAGTTAAGATATAACCCCGATATTTGTAAAAATTGGTAATTTTCAGTTATCGAGAAAAAAAAAATCGAGTTATCCACCTAGTAAAAAGAAATCAGAGAGGGTATTAAGTAAAAAATAAGTTTCGAGGATGGTAGTTTATTAAAAAATTACACGTCATCAGTAAGTTGGCGAGAACACAATCGTTTTTGAGGAATTGCTATTTCATCCAGCTCTCTCATTTCATCGGCAGTCACTAATATTTGTAGAACCCGTTTCGGAGTTGTGGATAAATTCTGTGATTGCGGTCTAGATTGTTGAATTGAGAGATTTAGTGGTTCCAGAGATTCCTCCGTAGAGGATTCATTCGGTTTGGGTTGCATGGTGGATTGTTGTTTGCACATGTTTCACACTGCTGCGTATGACTTACTGAAGGAATGTTTCAAAATTGCATGCTTTTATACAAGATAACTTTTTTTCGTAATTTGGTTTGGATAGACATTCTTTAGAGTAAACGGGTTTTCAATGTTTTTTTTTTTAGGATTTAGGTTCGATGTATGTATATGAATTTAAAAAAAATAATAGAAAAAGAATATGTTTTTTTTAATAGAAATCTACCTAGATAGTAAATTTTAATAGACAGAAACTTGAAGACATACAAAAAAAAAAAATAAGAACAGTATGATATTTCAGAGTTAGTTTATTACCATGTCTTCTAATGATTGAAATTGGAGTAAAATTATAGCAACACACATATTGTTGCAACAAATATTATGTAAATAGGATTTTTTTAGAAATTTTCTAATATTTGAAATTCAATACAAATAAATTTTTAACAGACTTATAAACAAGGTTTTATAGGTAATAAAAAAAAATTCCATTTGCATTTCAAACGACTTTAAACAAGGTACTTGATAAGTTCATCACCCGTACTGGTCTTTTCTTTCTTTGAGGGCGATGTGTCTGTGTTTGAAGGATGACAAGAGGTGAGTACCTAAACAGACATATAAACAAGGTCTACAGGTAATTAAAAAAAAATACCATTGGCATTTCAAACGACCTTAAACAAGATACTTGAAAAGTTCATCACCTATACTGGTCTTTTCTTTCTTTGAGTGCGAAGAATCTGTATTTGAAGGTTTCATGGATGAGGTGGGAGTGAGTACCTATATTAAGGCGACACCATAATGTGCATCCTCTGTCTACCTTATTCAGTCGAAAAAAAATGTCTCCCCCATGTGCGTGTGTTCCACCCTCGGGGTGTGTTATGTGTTTACCGAGTACATCAAATGGAAAATATCAAACCGAAACTAAAAATGTAAGTGCTCCGAGATCTAAGAAGGAAATTAAAATTATTTCGGATATCAATTTAAAGGACTACCTTCAATGGTATTACAACGATGAGACTCCAAAAACTAAAAATTTCCATAATCTTGTAATAATTCAAAAAAAATCTTCCGAAACCGATTTAGATTTAGATTTAAAGTGGTTACAAAGCCCCGAGGGTATTAAAGAATTTAGTCAACCTTTTGAATTATCTCGCGACAATGAGCAGGGCGGGCCCGCTTAATAATTTTGTAGTGAATTGTTAAATGTAAAGTAGTTTAGTTTTATTTTTATTATTTATTCTATACTTTTTATAATTTTTTTTTTAACAAAAAAAAGAAACTGTTCGGGTGTGAATTCTGTAAAGCTACATTTGGTCGGAGATGGACGGCGAATCGTCACATGGATCAGGGGTTCTGTAAACAGAAGAAAGCCTCACAACCCAAAGGTTTGATTTTCAACTTTCCGCCACTAATTTTAAATAATAGGTTTTGTAGCTAAGGAAGAACATGTCACGTGTGAAATTTGCTGTGTGACAACACCAACCTCAAAATATTTCCACCACATAAGGACAACTGCACATAAGGCGAAAGCGGCCACACAAATTGGAGACGATGTGTTTGAACTTCGAACAGCATTTAAGTCACGGATAGCTACGTTTAAAATTGTTGCGAAGAATCAGTATATTGATTTAAATGACTTTTTTACGGAGATCGATAATAAACTAATTCAATTATTGAGATATCAAATTGAAAAATTCACTAGCGTAAAAGTGAACTTTCAATTGGGTGGTTTATATGCGATTGAAAGTCAAGGAGTGGTTGACATTAAACATTTTAATACGAGAAATCAAATAGCTACCCTAGGTTCTGATTTGAAAGAACTGTTAGGAGGAGTTAAAGAAAATTTGTTAGAACTTATGAGGAATTTCTTGGATATAGGATCTGGTTAGTATTAGAAAGGTGTTAGAATATTTGATTCGACTGTTTGACTTTTTTTTCAGGTTGGGCATTAATTTCTCTGTTGCATATAGAGATGAATATCAACAAATATAATCCGTTAAGAGCATCTTCATTCATCAAGCTTCCAACCGCTATTCAAAAAAAGGGGGCCATTGTCAATATTCGAAATCGTGATACCTGCTGCTTTTTTTGGAGCGTGGTTGCCGCACTCATACCACCCACTGGGGATCGGGCTCTAACATCATCCTATCCACATTTCACGCAAGTATTACGAACAGAGGGAATTTCATTAGAATATGGGGTAAAGTTGGAAGTTATCCCAATATTTGAAGAGATGAACAACTTATCTATAAATGTTTACGCTTTAGACCAAATCTATGATTCCACCTCTCTAAAAATTAGGTATGAGATATGTGGACCACTATTCTTAACAAAAAATAAGAAACCTACTCATGTTAATCTTTTGCTTATAAGCGATGAGGAGGGTAATTCACATTATTGCACAATTATCGACTTGTCCAGACTAGTTGCTTCGCAACTTTCAAAAAAACATGGTCGAAAATTTCTTTGCGACAGTTGTCTAGTATTTTTTTCGGAACAGAGATTACTAGATCGTCATAAGACAATGGATTGCGGGGGTGTCTATGTAAAACTACCTTCTCCAGAAATTAGAGTAAATAGAATGGGTGTAAATGTACCAGGGAATATTTTGCAATTCGAGAATTTCGACAGACAGATGAGTATTCCATTCGTAATATATAGTGATGCGGAAACATTATTAATAGATTTACCTACTTGTTCTCCAGACCCTAGTAAGAAATTTCAGACAAATACTTATTTGCATCAACCATACGCCATTTCTTTCTATATCAAATGTAATTTCGATGATAGTCTTTCAAAGTACTTTTCATTCACGGGGCCAGATTGCATCCAGAATTATTTAAACACCTTGGAGGAGCAAGCTAAATTTTTGTTTGACAATTATTTAAGCGTGGTTAAAAAAATGCTGCCACTCACTCTTCAACAACAAAACGATGTCAAGAACGCCACCGTTTGTCATATCTGCAATAACCCATTTCTCGAGGGTGAAACTAGAGTTTTAAATCATAACCATTTGGATGGTAGTCTTTTTGGGGTGGCACACAGCAATTGTAATTTGAATTACAAAATTCCAAAATTTATTCCCATTTTCTTTCATAATTTAAGTAATTATGATAGTCATTTATTTATTAAGGAGCTAGCGATGAATGAAGCGGACTTGGATGTGGTTGGTAAAACAAAAGAAAAATATATAACATTTTCTAAGAAAATTTATGTGGGGGATGTAGTAAATGGGGTGGGTGAAATCGTTAAACAATATCTAAAACTACGTTTTGTTGACTCATTCCAATTTTTATCTACATCATTAGATAGTTTGGCTAAGACATTAGATTCACATCAGTGTAGAGAAATTAGAAAGTTTTTCGAGCGGGATGAGGAATTTAAATTGATTCGTCAGAAAGGTGTGTTCCCATATTCTTACTTAAATAGTTTTGATAAATTGAACGAGTCAACTTTACCAAGTATAGATGATTTCCATGATAAATTACGCGATGAATCGCTTAAGAGAGAGGATTATGATCGAGCTCTCAAAACTTTTCAAATTTTTAAATGTGAATCTATCAGGGATTATTCTGAAATTTATCTAAAAAGTGATGTTCTGTTATTAGCTGATGTATTTGAAAACTTTCGAGATACCTGTCTAACATATTACGACCTCGACCCAGCTCACTACGTTACCGCTCCCTCCCTTTCCTTTGATGCCATGTTGAAATATACTAGAGTGAAACTAGAATTATGTGAGGATATTGATGAAATCAACTTTTGGAAGAAAGGTATTCGCGGTGGGGTATCGATTGCAACTCGACGTCAATTACATGCCAATAATCCCTTTCTACCTAATTTTAATCAAAACGATCCTACAACATACCTCATCTATTTAGATGTAACCAACCTGTATGGTTATGCCCAATGTCAACCCTTACCTTTCGGTGGTTTTAGGTGGTTAACAACTTCGGAAATAGAAAATTTAGACATTACTCAAATTTCCGATGATGCGGATTATGGGTACGTTCTCGAAGTTGATCTTATATATCCTCAAGAATTGCATGATGAACATAATGACTTTCCGTTTTGTCCGGAAAACATCATCCCTCCTGGGGGGGAGCATTCAAAATTAATTCCCAACTTGAACAATAAATCTAAATATATAATACATTATCGTAGTTTAAAACAATGTCTGAGTCATGGGTTAAAACTGACAAAAATTCACAGGGTTTTACAGTTTCAACAATCTTGTTGGATGAAGCCATATATAACTTTGAACACTGATTTACGTAATAGATCACAAAGCACATTTGAAAGAGACTTTTTTAAATTGATGAATAATAGTGTCTTTGGTAAAACAATGGAGAATGTAGATAAGCGTGTTGACATTAAACTGATAACCCACTGGGACAACAAAGGAAGAAAGTGGGGAGCAAATACGTGGATAGCGAAACCGCAATTTAAAAGCAGTCAAATTTTTTCAGAAAATTTTGTGGCTATTGAATGCTCGAAATTACGCATTTTGTATAATAGACCTATATATGTTGGTTTTTCTATCCTAGAAATAGCCAAGACTGTCATGTATGAGTTCTATTATGACTTTTTAAAAAAAATTTACCCGCTAGGTATTGAAATAGGTTACCATGACACAGATTCGTTTGTAGCCCTAGTTACCACAGAAAACTTTTATGAAGACATCAAGCTATATCCAGAACGCTTCGATACCTCAAATTATTCATTAGACAACCCGCATAATATTGTTCCAAGTATGAGTAAATTAGGGTCTATGAAAGATGAGTATCATGGTGAAATTCTCAGAACCTATTTGGGAAGTGGTAGCAAAGCATATGCAGTACTTCCTCTTGACGAGGATTTGAAAAAAAAAGCGAAAGGAGTTAGTAGATATGCGGTGAAAACCCAACTAGAGTTCTCAGATTATCTGGATGTGGTAACGGGGAAAAAGGAAAGAGTCTATTGCCATATGACGCTATTTAAATCAATATTCCACGAAATGTACAGTCAATTATCTAACAAGGTAGCATTATCTCATTTTGATGATAAACGTTTTTTAATAAAGAATTCCTCTAAAACACTCGCTTGGGGGCATAAAGATATAAAGTTTCATCAAAATCTAGATGTTCTATTAGATCTTCTAAATAAGGAGGTATAAATAAGTGTGTATGTATAATATAATTTTAGTTTTTATAAATAAGTTTAGAATGAAACTAATAAAGCAAAAACAAACGTTAAGTGTAATGAATAATGATTTATTTTCAACCCCACTCCTTCAGAAACCCAACACCCTACTAGGAACGACTCCAAAACGAGCCTTAATTGTTGGTGCGAGTAATTCGGGTAAAACTCAAGCGGCTATAAGTCTTTTATTACATCGTAATGGTTTAACATTTCAAAACGTATATGTCTATTCAAAGACGTTAAGTCAACCGAAATATAAATTTTTAAAAAACGTTTTACAACCGATGAAGGAGATTAATTATTATGAGTATGAAAATGGTGAAGATATTATTCATCCTCGAGATGCTAAACCCTATTCCGTGATAATATTCGATGATATCGCTCATTCGGATCAGAGCCCCGTCAGACAATACTTTTGTTATGGTAGACACTCCAACATTAGTTGTTTGTATCTATCACAGACCTATTCATCGATTCCGAAGCAGTTAATTCGGGATAATGCCAATTTTCTGATTATCTTCCCTCAAGACATCACTAATTTAAGACATATTCACAGTGATCACACTAGTTTTGATATAACATTTGAGCAATTGCAAAAAATGTGCTCAGTATGTTGGGCGACTAAATATGGTTTTCTAGTAGTAGACAAAGAATCTGATATTAGTCATGGGCGATATAGAAAGGGTTTCGATAGTTATTTTTACCTATAAAAAATTCACCAAAACTCAATCTGTATTAGATTACCACCGTCTCTATGGATAAGCGTTTGACATCGGAATTATTGAAGGTGCGCAAGAATGTTAGACAAAAAGTCTTACAGTTACGCTCTGATTTAGAGACCTCGAGACTATTCACGGAAAAGCAGTTACGCCCAATCGCAGAACCTATTAAAAGTTTGTTAACACATGTGAAAAAAGAAGAATTGCGGGTTAAAACGGAGCCTTCGGAAATAAAGCAGCAGACTAAACCGCAGCAAGTGTTTACCTCGCCGATTGCTCAATCAAGCCCGATGACGAAAACCCCCCCATCGCAACAGGTCTTGACAACACCTACAGCACATAAAACAACACCGCAACCATCCTTCATACCTTCTATAGATATAGCCGAACATACTCCCGCTCCACAAGAAGAAACAGTTCAGACAGTCGAAGACTGGAATCGATATCTAAGGGAACAATCTAAATCCGAACTCTTTAATGATTATCTGCAACAAATGCCACCTTTAATAGCACAATATTTCGCTGACATGATTCATGATACTCAAAATCTGTATGATTTTCAATATGGAGTGCGACATAATCCTCACGATGGAAAATTTTACATTGGTGATACACCAATAGATTTCAGAGGAAGTCAGATATTGGTAAAAAAAGGAACATTCCCACTCACAAAAGGTCTAGTAGAGTTGATATTTAAAAAATTTCCCGAGGACTATAACGATTCTGAATTAAAGGAATATCAGACTATTGTTCGAAACACTCATGCCGCAAGAAAGAATTATGATCCAAATCAGCAGATTGCGGGCAACGTTGGTTATAAATATAGGCGCATTATAAAGCCCATATTTGCGAAAGATGATAAGCCGGATGTTGCCACACCCAAGCGCGGTACATTCCTAAAAACGTTGGAGTTGAATAATAAGCAGTTGGAATATGTACCATGGAGGGATCCCAATAATTTAGTCGACAGACTGCGTCTGTTATTAGCTTCCAAAATGGCTGGAAATGGTAGCCACTCTAACGAGGTGTTAAGAATAATGGAAGCACTGCGAGATGCTCGAATTGTGTCGTAGGAATAAATTAATTTCATTTTGATAAAAACTACTATTTCACACTAGTCCTTCGTTGGTATAATATGCCCTTGGATCGATTTTACAATTATACACATAAACATCCTCGAAAAGAGGGTTTTTATTACACGCATTTACATCTCTTCGGTAAATTGGAGGGAGAGCTTTATGCTTTACAAAATCTACACACATCCTATACTTTTCCTTATCAGGAAGCAATAATTGAAAAAGTTTTCGTAAACACGAGCGTGGGATTTTATCTGAATCAAAACAATCCAACCAGTTATAATTATTATAGAATCCCCGACCAAGTACCAATCGGTCAGACGTTACGCGAAGGTGATACTTTAACCTTTCGGAAGTTACCATCTGGATCCGTTAACAATCTGTTTTGTGAAGTGTTGCTGAAAATACCGATAAAATATGGGGGAGAATGGTGACTCATCAATTAGACGTCACGTTATTAAAGAATTGCATTCGCCCGCCCGCAGAAATTTTCGCCGACGTCATGTTGTTGTGAAAGGTTTAAAAGATTTAATGCAAATAGACTTAGTAGAAATGATACCATATAAGAATATTAATAAGGGTTATAAATATATATTGGTAGTTATAGATGTATTTTCTAAATTTGTGTGGGCATATCCCTTAAAAAGTAAAACCGGAGAAGAGGTTGTTAAAAGTTTATCGCAACTTTTCCAAACAAAGAAACACGTTCCACGCAACCTTCAATCAGATTTAGGTCGCGAGTTCTACAATAAGGCATTTACCCAACTAATGTTGCAATACGGGATAAATCATTACAGTACGTATTCGATCATGAAAAGTTCAGTCGTTGAACGAGTTAATCGAACCTTGAAGAATATGATGTGGAGAGAATTTAGTTTCCAGGGGAATCATAAATGGTTAGATTTGCTTCCAGAAATCGTTGCAAAATATAATAATACGATTCATCGAACTATCGGTATAAAGCCGAAAGATGTTAATAGGAGAAATGAGAAGGAAATATTAAATCGAGCTTATGGGTATTTAAAAACAATTGATCCGAGTACACCAAAGTTTCGTGTGGGGGACCCGGTTCGCATTTCTAAATATCGCCACTTGTTCAGTAAGAAATATACACCTAATTGGACCAACGAAATTTTTGAAGTAGCTAAAATACAAACCACCAATCCTAGAACCTATCTAATCCGCGATGCTGACGGTGAATTGATCAAAGGTGCTTTTTATCAAGAAGAACTATTGAAGGCTAAATATAAGGATGTATATCTAATAGAAAAAATTATTCGCAAGAATAAAAAGAAACTGTTGGTGAAATTTCTCGGCATGAACGGAACCAGTTGGATAAATGCCAAGGATATAACTTAAGAATTATTATCGACCAGCTGGAAATAAATAAATAAATAAATACATGTTTTTTTTTTAGTCATCTTTTTTTTATTCACTCAAACCTCTCTTTATAAATTCTACTTCTATGTTTTAAATCTAATACTGGATTAAGAATACTACATAACATATTAATTCTTCTAAGAAATCTATCTCTGTCTAAGGCAAAAACAGTCCATCTGCCTTTTCGAGCCTGTTTATAAGCATAAGTCCAATGATATAACTGATACACGACTACCTTTTCATTAAATCTAACACTTTTTCCCATGATCTTTTTTTTTTAAATTAAGTTCTCAATGTCTTTTCGAATTATTTCGGGAGCACTTTTGATAAGTTCCTTAAAAACACAGGTATTGGCTTGTGGATGATAATCTTGAAGGCTTTCCACTATATTACTCAAGCAATCACCCTCCATGCGAGCCGCCTTACGTATAATCATTTTATAAAAAAGTGGAAAATCGTTATTCTCTAGAGCATCGAGATGTTCCTGAATAACGGTAGACATTTGAAAAATGGTTTGTAGCGAAGGATTGCCCAGATATATGATGGAACCATTCGAAGATGTGGTAAGGGAAATAATGTTAGAGGCATTGATGTGAAGGTACCCAATCACAAGTTTTTTCAATCTAATATGTTCTTGGGTTGGAGCTGGTTTCCCATTAATCATATCCTCCATCCAGTGTCGATATCTCAAAAACTCCACAAAATCTTCTTTTGTCATCTCAATCCACTGTCTGGATGGTAATCCAGCGATTCGAATAGTTGGAGTGAATTTTACATCACTTATTAAACCGATGCTTAAATATTTAGTTTTTGAATTATTCAGAAAAAACACTCTTTCGTTAAGCATAAGCGTTTCACTCGCATTTTTATCACTGGATGTATTCATGATCTTGAAAGTAAAAGTACTGAGGAACATCAGCGCGTCTCCACTTTTAATAGTGGAAATAAATCAAGGTCATCAGGACGAGTGATAATGTGCTAACTACCCCAACCAACCAGCGATCGCACATTCTTCTTTCCGGTTTGTTGCTAGACGCTCTTATAATTAGTTTTGCATATGGACAGTGAGGGGAATATCTTAGATGTTCATGTTGCACACTATCTTTAACGGTCCAATTTCGAATACCCACTCCACAATAAAAACAAGTTGTCAGATCGAACATACCACTTTTTTTTTCAAAATAAAACCCGCATTTTGCTAAAGTTATCGGATCAGGTATTTGTAACGGCCAGTCTTCAAACGTAAGCAATCTTTTTTCAAAACAATCCAAGGGGTGAATTTTATCTATCGAATTACCACACATTTTCAAGCAGTGGTGAGAAAAACACTAGAAATGATCACGTTTGTTCACAGCTTATATATTGATTCGAAAAAAAAATACAAAAAAAAGATTACAAAAAAAAACAAAAATTTATTTTTTCATGATTTTCATCTTAGCTCCGTTGTGCGATGAAGGGCTTCCCTCGGGTTAACTGTTTCCAACGTGAATAACGGGGTCTTGCAATTATCACACTCACTGCCATAGCGACGAACCAATCCTCGCAACTCATACAAATCCACCACAACATCTATTTGGAACGTTTCGTTATTAGACTGTGTTAGGTGGATTTCCTCATCCCTCCCTAGGATATCGGCACTATGGCAGCTGAGGCAGATGGATTTCTTAAGCCAATAGTCTAACCACTCGTCTTCCATACCTATGTGGCCCAATTGATTTTGGTAGACCACCTCTACAAACTTCACCGCACCGGAGCTCTTGAATCGGTAAAACATTTGGTAGTTGTTATTGGACTGATACTTTCTCGAATCGAAACTACTCTATATATATACATCTCGATTATGGGAAGGTTGACGCATTTTTGCAGACATTGGAGTTCCAAATACTGGATGAATCTCTCTGAAGGTTATTGAGAGGCGAGGAATTTGCCGTGTTCTCATACAAGTAAATGTTTCCCTGTTTTTGCCAACCTTGACATTTTCGTAAATGTCGTTGCACATGTTTCTGTTTGAGTCGATGTCCTGCAAAGCGAGGACATGTAATCCAGCGCTCACCTTGAGGCATTTTTACAGACTGTTAATTGCTACTAACTATAGTTGCTTTTTATTTTCTTCCATAAAATTAATTTTTAAAAACTTAACATTACTTAAACTGCAATAGCACTGCTTCTTTGTTGTGTGAAATAGGCATGATGGTATATCCGCTTTCAAGGAAGGTCTTTCAGGTAGCTCCACAACACTTTTCTTAATATACTTTTGTAGAAATAGTGCTTTTTCCCGCCCTTTGACATAGACTATGTTGACATCTTTTGTAAGAGATTTAATTATTGTATCAAAATTTTTATACGGCGTCACCCCCTCACCCCACTTTAGACTATGATGATTTGTGGTAATCCATCTAGTCTGAAACTGATCTTTTGGTGATAAAAATTCGAAAGGGTAGGGTGGTTTGAAAACAAAATGTGCAATTTTTTCCTCCTTTATTATAGCGAGTTCTTTGGGGATGAACTCTTTTTTCGCCACACAAAATCCCTGTATATCCACTATCGCATTCATAGTTGTTTCACAGCTTTGGTTAGAGGATTATATGCACACATTCTATCATGAATCACTAGACAATGAAGATTCGTACCTTTGGGGATAGGTTTATGGGTCTGAATCACTATACGTAATGCCACTGCTTGTGTGGGAATGGTGAATTTTTGTCTTGAGCAATCGACTACTACTAAGGGAAAATAATCCTTAAACTGTTCGGGTGAAATGGCAGTTTCCATTTCTGTGCCAGCATAATATATTTGACGAAAACGTGAAAACATTTCATAGAGATTCGCAAACTTATTTTTAGAAAAATCAATCCCCAAATTTTCATATGGGTAAAACTGTGTATTCAAATAAACCCTAATATCTCTAAAATCACAATGATCAAATCGACTCATATTCTGTTTATAATCTTTCTCTCGCCCCGTTTGGAAGCCTAGAATTATATATCGAGGACTTTCCAACAGTTGGGATGTCTTCAAATTCCAATTAATTTCGGTTGCATTCGGTAATTCGGGGTAAGTGAAAAGGTCCCACTTTCTAAACGCCAACGGGGTTTCCTTCCCTTTGTTGATATAATTGGTCAGTCGAAGCTCGTCTGCAAGACCCGGGGTAACTGTAGGAACTCGCCAACACAACTTCTCGATATTAACAATAGCTTTTTCCGTTCCAGTATCTATTAGCGCATTTAAATCATCATTCGCTCGAATTAATACTAGTTCCTGTCTCATGGATAAGATTACGTTGTTATAATCCTCGGCATAACCTAACAGTGATTTCAGGGGGATGCTGGCGCAAAATTTTCCGTCCACTAATATCTTACTATCTGATATCGGATACCATCCACCGATGCCCTGTTTCATACTTTGACTATGATCGAAACTAACTAATCCTTTAAGAGTACCAGTTAGACCGGGGTTTGAACACGAATCAATCACAATTCCGTTTATTTCATATCTAATTTCACTAAATAAGAAAGCTACACCGTTGTTGATGAACTTTGTCGATGTTGCGGGGACAATTTTGTCGGCGACTTCTTTATCAACTCGTCCCTCTATGTATATGTAACTATCACTTGGTCTGGTACATAATGCTTCATTAACCAATATTCTAATTTCATCATTATTATTAAAAACTGTTTTGCTTGATCCGTATGATTGAAATTCATAAGCACTTATCGAGTCATCGTAACCAACGGGTTCCTCAATTTCTAACATTTTGTACTTTTAATCCTAGTGATTCTAAAAATGCTTTGTTAGTGGTAGTGAGCACTGGAACACTCCTCTTCTTACTAATACACGTTTGCGGCGAACGTTTTTTTATACACTTTTTACGCCGGAAATCTAGTCCCATATCTCTATGATTCCTTCCGCAAATGTAGACCTACTGTTACAGTCTCGTGTTGAAAATTAATCAAGTCTCCATTCTGATCTGTTATTTTTATAGTAATACCTCTAATCACATTTACAGTTATGGGTAAATAAATTATATTTCGAGGTTGTTCAGAAATCATAAACCCGGGTGGCGTATCGGGGAAGAAGTGATGAATAACATGACCGGGTTTCCCCTGTCTATAACTGTTTGTAGTAATATCGCATTCTATTAGAATGGCATTAACTCTAATCAAGTCCGCGATATTCTCGGAACGATGTCGTTCATTTTTCTGCAACACTTTATTCTCAAATCCTAAAAGGGGGGCGATAGTATTGGGTTTGGAAAAATCTATATCCGCCGTTGCTTTTATGTGAGTATGTTGAGTGTTGGTGTTTGCTGTTATAGATAAGTAGCTATTGTCGAATATCTCATTTACTACTTTCTTCAAATAATCGTTTAAATCCCGTAATTGATATGTCCCCGTGGGGATTGTAAATTCCCTCCCGGAATAATAAAATTTATTGTTGCCTTCCTGTATATTTGGTATGGCATTATAGGCTTCAAAATTTGTTAATCCTAAAGAGTATCTTCCATCTTCCAAATTTATTGGGGGGTTAATATAGTTACTTAGAACTGATGATTTTCCCGATAAAACAAACAACATCACTGATGACCTTCCACCTTTTAACTGAATTCTTTCTCCTTTGTATTTTCATATAAAAATCTCAAACAAAGGTGTCCGCAATTATACGTATTCATATTCTGATACCTATCATAGTTATAAAAAACTCGGTTTCGCTCACCATCGCTTTGAAAATATTGACTGATTTCTAATGCGGGAGTTAGTTGTCCCATACTATCGAAATATAAAATTCTTTTTTTATTTTTTATATAGCATGACCAATGTGTTCCAGGTCCTTGTTGATCATCTAAATTAATTACTCCACATTCCCTAGTTCTTATTTTTGGAGGCAATTTATCACGCATATAGACACCTCTAAAATTGGGGATGTGTAATTTTTGTGCATAATCTTTGATCTCTATATTTGTTAAAGCGTGTCGAGGGAGTTTTATTGGTATTTTTTTTGATACCATTGATATGGACCTATGTACAATCCTTTTCCTTTGGACTTTTTTTTTTTTCTCAAGCCTCCACCTTTTTTTCTCAACCCTTTACCATTCTTTAGTACCTCCATTGCTTTATTATGTCGTTGGGTTTCTTCTAACATCCTCCTATCAGCCTTTGCCTTATTTACAGCGCTTGCTATACCAGCTGCCCCACCACCTAATGCACCTAGAGCACCTAACAAAGGAAACAAGAATGGTAAAATTCCACCTCGTTTCGCTGTCGGTACTATCCGGCCTCGCTTCTTACGTCTCACCCCCATCCCCAATTTAGTTTTTCCTTTCATCAAACCACTGATAACTAATGAAGCTGCTTTCTCTCCTAGACTAGAGTCTTTGGCCTTCAATCGTTCTATTGCCCTCTCCGCTAATACTCTATCTGCTTCGTGTCGTTTGCTTAAGTCTTTTTCGTTTGCGTAAACTAGATCGTGCACTTTACAGGCTTTGTCTAAATTGTTAATACCCGGATCGCCTCGAGCTAATCTCTTTTCTAATTTAGTACCTGGTCCACAATATTGATAACCTGGTAGATGAATTTCGAAGGGTAGCTTATTAATAAGAGTATTTAGGACACCACTTCCTTTCTTTTTTTGTTTAGATGTTTTCGATCTCTTATATACTTTCATTCTGATAGTACTAACAATTAACAAATCCTTTTATATAAATTTTTTTATTATTCACATTTACATATTTTTTTAAGACGAATCAAAACCGTCGCACTCGATATCGCTATCTTGCATCGAAGCATCCGACTCTCTAGGACTTGGATGAAAAAATTGTTGTTCGGCGGTGCCATAATTCAAGGGTTTCGCACTTATAGTATCCTGGAAGATACAAACTTCTGGAGTGTGACTCCCGATGGTTTTCCCACAGTTTTTACAGATCAGAATTCTTCTGGTTCGAAAGTGCCATAGATAGTAGGGAGTCTCCCCCGTCTTAAAGCATTGATAACAAAACATCTTCTCCGAAACGGCATCCCAGTTAATAGTAGGACTGTCCTTGTATCCTTCCTCGCAGAAGGCAAAAATACAAATTTTTTGAGAGCGTCCTAAAAAAATGCCGTCAGAATTCATCACTAAAAAACTAATTTTTTTACTTACTCGGGGTGGTCATACGTTTCAGAAGTTGTTTAAATTTTTGTGTGTTAGTCAGCTCACTCATTTTTTATGTTGGAAATTTACCACTGCTCTATTGGGAAACACATTGTACTCTCCTTTCGATGTTGGTGGGTTTCCCCTTTTAAGTTTCGCCCCTCCACATAAATAAGGTAAAGGCGATGGCGCAATCAGTCTAGGCAAAAGGTGGCGGTGAAAAAAAAAATAGGAGCTGACTTGGGTGGTCGAGGGTGAAAGTGATGACGTAGCCAATCTAGACAAAGGTAGAGAGCTGACACAACCAGCCTAGACAAAAAAAGGTGGCGGTAAATAAAAAATAGGAGCTAACTTGGGTGGTCGAGGGTGAAAGTGATGACGTAGCCAATCTAGACAAAGGCAGAGAGCTAACACAACCAGTCTAGGGAAAGGCGGAGGTGGAAGCGACCTCTAGACAAAGGTAGGGAGTTGGCACAACCACCTTAGACAAAGGCGGGAGGGGTAGCACAACCAGTAGAGAAAGGCGGGGGAGCTGGCACAACCACCTTAGACAAAGGCGGGAGGGGTAGCACAACCAGTAGAGAAAGGCGGGGGAGCTGGCACAACCGCCCCCTAGACAAAGGCGGGAGGGGTAGCACAACCAGTAGAGAAAAGCGGGGGAGCTGGCACATCCGGGTCTAGACAAAGGCGGGAGGGGTAGCACAAAAAACCGGTTTTGCACAATGTGTTGAAACCTGCTATACTACACTACTATTGTTACAGACCAAGAAGCAACTGCTGATGGTACTTAAGACATTATCCAAAAAGCGGATCTCTGTTATACAGGATGGCCCCGATGTTATTTGCCCTTGAACTTTTTAACCTCCCCAACCCAATCACAATTTTAAAAAAATGGGAGGTTACTGCAATCACTAAAATTTTCGAATTTGAGGTAGCACCAGATCTTCACGTTTTGAGGTCTCAGGAACCCAAAAAAGGGGTTTTTAAAATGTGTCTGTGTGTATGTACGTACGTACGTACGTTCGTACGTTCGTTTGTAATCACGCCACAGCCAAAACTACTAGACCGATTTAGTTGAAATTTGGAACATAGGCATCTCGTAACCTAACTTAGAGCTGAAAAGCTTTTGGAGCCAATCGTGCAACCGGAAATGCCATTTTGGCACATCAACTTTTAAATTTTAAATGCAAACCCCCATTTTTCACTTCACCATAAGGAAGACCTTCAAATTCTGCTTCTAAAAGTGTATTCATTCTTAGTGCCCTTTTGACCAAAAATAAAAAAAAAATTGATTTTTATCGGACTTTAAAATCGCGGTACAGCCCAAGCCCCTGAACCGATTTGGCTGAAATTTTGCACATGGGGATTGCATTACACGTCGAAGAGCTGAACAAATTTTGCATTCAATCGACTCACGGAAAGTGCCGTTTTGGCACACCAATTTCCAAATTTAAAATTATTTTTTCATTTGACCATTAAAAACAAGTTTTTGAAAGATTTATTGTCACTATCAGAAAGGTCTTCAAATTCTGGTTTTAAATAGGACAAAATTAATTCGCATTTAGCGCTGTTTGGTTCAAAAAAGCGAAATTTTATAATAACAGTAAAAATACATTATAGCCCAAATTACTGAATCGATTTGGCTGAAATTTGGTACATGGAGATCGGGTGACCCGTTGAAGACCTGAAAGGCTTTTGAAAGCAATTGGCCCACGGGAAGTCCCATTTAAACATATCAACTTAAAATTTTAAATACAAGACCTCATTTTTTATGTCGCCATTAGAAAGGCGATCAAATTCTGGTTCTAAAAATGTGTTCACAGTTTCGGCCATTTCAGTAGAAAATAGAGAAAAAATTCTTTCTCAATAAAAGGGAGCGGGCTGACAGTGGATGACATAAAGTGGCAGTTATTACCTCCCGGTTGCGATAGGGATAGGCTGATAACTGGACCTATCAGATTTTTGTGACTAGGGACTAATTGTGACTGATGGAACTGAAAAAGACACCGCAGTTGCACAGGTACCGTGACACTGGCAGACCCTCAGGGAATGAGGGCGGACCGAATTCCCGGGGTTAACTGGGAATTTCAGACCAGATTTAAGAGGATACTGGAGGCCTCAATGCGGCAAATGGGGTCGAAGGACACCCATAGCTGCTCTGAGACTTCGGGACCTAGCAGTCTGAACAGAGGGACTGGAAGACTGATACTTCTGTTGTCTGTACGGAGGGAAAAAAAAATGAAAAATACCTCGCGGTTGCGATAGGGACAGGTTGACAACTGGACCTATCAGACTTTTGTGGCTAGGGACTAATTGTGACTGATGGGACTGAAAAAGACACCGCAGTTGCACAGGTACCGTGACACTGGCAGACCCTCAGGGACTGTGGCACCAACAACCAGTTGTGACTGATGGGGCTGTCCACCAGGAACCATCGGCCACACGGGGGGAAGATGTCTGCAGTCTGTACGGAAGGGTAGTTATAATAGTGCTGCGCAGGACGCTAGGGACTAGTTGTGACTGATGGGACTGAAAAAGATACCACAGCTGCACAGGTACCGTGACACTGGCAGACCCTCAGGGACTGTGGCACCAACAACCAGTTGTGGCTGATGGGGCTGTCCACCAAGAACCGTCGGCCACACTGGGGGAAGATGTCTGCAGTTTGTAACATAGAGGGACATAAATTGATGCCTCAACTGAACCTTTTAAGGGTACACTTTAAGCTGCCTTCGACACCAAGAAACCAGTTGTATCCGGCAGGGCTGAAAAAGACCTGCCGGTTATAGTGGGTTCGCGGGACGAAGCTTCAACAAACTCCCTAAAGAGCAGAAGTACCCGCCGTGGTATAGCAAAGCGGGGTGGCTTTTCTAGCACCCGATTAACACTATTCAGTTTCTACAGCAGAAGTACTGGGTCTTTGCAGAACCGGGGTTCCTGATGTAGGAAATGGATAACTGTCACAGTGCGGGCATAATGGACCATAAGGTCTGAATGCAGCGGACCCGTCAGGGAAACGCACCGCAGAACGAAATACGAATACGAATATTGTCAAAAAGGTGACAAAAGATTAACCTTAAAAGGAACATATTGTCAAATGTGATGGGTGATGTCCGAGGTGATGTCGGTATTTGTCAGAAAATTGCGAAATTAGTCAAGGATTAAAAAAATTCTGTTGAATTGACTACTATCTACACAGAATACAAAGATCCACGTGATGGGGAGGTTCCAGCCGCTTCTCTGCTGCATTTTTATGTTTGAAAATATTGCTAATTTGCCTATGCGGCCGTATTCCCCGTTCAATTCTAATACTTTTTTGGGGTGTCGTATCATCTCATCCCAATAACCAACTCATCCCAGGTGAAAACTCATCCCAGACCAACTCATCCCAAACCAACTCATCCCAGACCAACTCATCCCAGACAAATTCATCCCAAACCAAGTCATCCCAAAAGACAACTCATCCCAGAACGCAACTCATCCCAGACCAAGTCATCCCAACAGACAACTCATCCCAACAGACAACTCATCCCAGCAGACAACTCATCCAACAACAACTCAACCACGTCCAAAGTTCCACGCGAGCAAAGCGTCAAAATATCGGTTTGCAGTGCGAGAAGCTAGGGCAGTTCAGGTCTATGTCAGGTCAGGTTTTTTTTAACCTCCCCACTCCACTTCAGCACTTAAAAAAAGGGAGGTTACTGCAATCACTAAAATTTTCGAATTTGAGATAACACCAGATCTTCACGTTTTGAGGTCTCAGGAACCCAAAAAAGCGGTTTTAAAAATGTGTCTGTGTGTATGTTCGTACGTACGTTCGTACGTTTGTAAACACGCCACAGCCAAAACTACCAGACCGATTTGGCTGAAATTTGGTACGTCGTCATCTGACAACCTAACTTAGATCTGAAAAGCTTTTGGAGCCAATCGTGCAACTGAATATGCCGTTCTGGCACATCAACTTTTAAATTTTAAATGCAAACCCCCATTTTTCAGGTCACCATAAGAAAGGCTTTCAAATTCTGCTTGCAAAGAAGTATTCACCCTTAGTGCCCTTTTGACAAAAAGCTGAAAAAATCGAGATTTTAACGTACCTTTAAAATCACGGTACAGTCCAAACTCTTGAACCGATTTGGCTCAAATTTTGTACATGAAGATTGCATTACCCGGCGCATAGGCCAAAAGTTTTTTAAGACAATCGACCCACAGCGAGTGCCATTTTGGTACATCAATTGGGAATTCTTAAAATTGTATTCATTTAACCATTAAAATGAAGTTTTTGAAAAATTCGTTGTCACCATCAAAAAGACCTTGAAATTCTAGTTCAACTGAAGCAAAATGCAATTACACTTAGTGTCCTTTAGCCAAAAAATGGAAATTTTGTAAAAACATTAAAAATACACTACAGTCCAAACTACTGAATCGATTTGGCTTAAATTTGATGCATGGAAATTGTGTGACCCGCTGAAGAGTTGGAACGCTTTTGAAAGCAATCGATCCACGAGAAGTGCCATTTTGGCATATCAACTTTTAAATTTTAAATGCAGGGATTTCTTTTGTCTTTATTCTCAGAAAATTTGTCATTTACTTAGTGAATTTAACTGCAATGACGTGTCAAAAGTCCCGGAGCCTGCGGTGCCGGTGTCCCATTTTTTTTTTTGGTACCGGAGGGCTTTAAGAGGCAACCCCACTATTTTCCCTTATTTTAGAACTAATTTAGTCGGGATTGGTCTTAAAATGACAACAACGAGCTAATTAGCAATAGTTCTAGCGTAGTACCACTGAAAGTCCTTTGTTTTGTTCGCTGCGAAGCACTTCCTACCTAGTTCATGCTGTCAAATAAGATCTTATAGAGGAAACAATCACAAAGTTTTGATACGCAGAATCCTTACTCTTTAAGGGCTGCACAAGAAGAATATAAATAGTTCTCCTGAAATTTTGAGATGAAAAGTCCTTTTTTTTTTCTTATAGAAATCGTATCGTACCTCCACTTTGAGCTGTTTCCTTGCGATTATGTCTCCAACGGCTTATCGGACGACAAAAATGTATAAGAGCTTTTCGTTGCAAATTTTATTCTGGTTATTTTAGTTCCTGTACATTGGGGAGATAATCGTAAAAAAGCAGCGCGAAGTCGGTGCTGAACTACGATTTCTCCAAGAAAAAGGATGCTCCATCTCAAAATTTGAGGAGAACTATTTACATTCTCCTTTTATATTCCTGAAGGAGTAAGTATAACGCGTATCAAGACTTTATAATTGTTTCCCCTACAAAATATAATTTAGTAGGGCTAGGTCGAAAATGCTTCGTAGCGAACAAAACAACTGTCTCTCAGTATTGATTAGGTCGTTAGGGTCATTTTGAGACCAATCCCGATTAAACCGGTTAATAAATAATCACGTTATGTGGAAAATAATGTAAGACTGTCACTTAAGGCCTTCCGGTACCAAAAAAAATAGGGCACCGGCAACGCAGGCTCGGGGACTTTTGACAGTTCATTCAGGACCGACAGTTTAGTAGAGCATGTACAAATTTTCAGACCAACCTTATATTTGTGCGGGTCAAAACCCCTGAGCTATTATAATTTCTGAATTGTTTTTTTTTTGTTATCAAAGAGGCGGGCGTCAATTTACATTATTGAGTGACGTTGAAGCAGAGCGTTCAAGTCAGTGGATTTTGTTGGTGATTTTTTTGTACGTTATAAGACTATCAAGAATTAAAAGTGGGTGAACAGTGCACGAAAATCATCAGATATTCAAGGTATCTATCATGGTAAAATTTTCCCTTATTAATAATTTATTATTGAAGTCGTGGATTTCCGCGCAGCTGTGTTTGTCAACAAACAGGATATTGTGGTAGGTTCATTTAGCAGCTCAAAACGTAAGTAATTATTCAAGGAAGATAATTTAAACGGGTTACCTACTATTATAAATGCGGGTTAAAAAAAAATCAAATAAAACTAGAAAAGTTATTATTAAAAAGTCTGTACAGAGATTGCGGGATGATTTAAAATATGCAGACGTAGAGGCGCGGAAATCACAAGAAAGGATGCGGAAGCTGCGAAATGACCCGGAGTTCAAGCAGAGTGAAGCAGTTAAAACACAAGAACGACTTCAGAAAATGCGAAATGACCCGGAGTTCAAGCAGAGTGAAGCAGTTAAATCGCAAGAAAGGATGCGGAAACTGCGAAATGACCCGGAGTTCAAGCAGAGTGAAACAGTTAAAACACAAGAACGAATTCAGAAAATGCGAAATGACCCAGAGTTCAAGCAGAGTGAAGCAGTTAAAACACAAGAACGAATTCAGAAAATGCGAAATGACCCGGAGTTCAAGCAGAATGAAGCAGTTAAATCACAAGAAAGGATGCGGAAACTGCGAAATGACCCGGAGTTCAAGCAGAGTGAAGCAGTTAAAACACAAGAACGAATTCAGAAAATGCGAAATGACCCGGAGTTCAAGCAGAGTGAAGCAGTTAAAACACAAGAACGAATTCAGAAAATGCGAATTGACCCGGAGTTCAAGCAGAATGAAGCAGTTAAATCACAAGAAAGGATGCGGAAACTGCGAAATGACCCGGAGTTCAAGCAGAGTGAAGCAGTTAAAACACAAGAACGAATTCAGAAAATGCGAAATGACCCGGAGTTCAAGCAGAATGAAGCAGTTACATCACAAGAAAGGATGCGGAAACTGCGAAATGATCCGGAGTTCAAGCAGAATGAAGCAGTTAAAACACAAGAACGAATTCAGAAAATGCGAAATGACCCGGAGTTCAAGCAGAGTGAAGCAGTTAAAACACAAGAACGAATTCAGAAAATGCGAAATGACCCGGAGTTCAAGCAGAGTGAAGCAGTTAAATCACAAGAAAGGATGCGGAAGCTGCGAAATGACAAAGGGTATAAACAGAGTGAAGCATCTAAAAATTTACAACGCATACAACAGCATAGACGTAAAAAAAGTTTTGTTGAAAAGGAGATTATCAGAAATAAAGAAAGGACTGCGCTGAAAAGGAAGTCTAAGGAAGAAAGGCAAAAAGAGCGTGAAGCGGAAAAAGAACGAAGACGCATTGAGAGGTCCAACAATTTATGTCGCCATCGTGAAAATGTTGTAAGGCAAGTAAGAAATTGTGAAAATCCCACATCGAAAGCGAAACAAAAGTTTATTGTTGCCTCTAAGGAAATTCCTGAATATGTTTGTTGTTGTTGCCAGGGACTTTTCTTTAAGAAATCCGTGAGAGATTATGATTTAGAAAAGTGCTTTTCAGTTTTCGATAGAAATCAAAAGGGGCTGGCAAGTAACAAACTTGATATAAATGAGTTCAAAAACCAAATTGACAGCTTCGCGTCGGGATATATTTGCGTATCATGTAAACATTCAACTGACAAAGGTAGAGTTCCCATTATTGCGATCAGCCATGGATTAGAATTTCCTGAAATTCCAGCTTATGTGACGGATTTGTCCGATTTGGAAGAACGAATGGTTTCTCCGTATTTGTATTTTATGCAAGTTCGAGATTTAAAACCCCATGCATTGAATCCACAGATGGGAGTAAAAGGCAGTGTAGTAAACGTTCCAGTAGATATTGAAGAAATGGTTGCTGCTTTGCCAAGACAATTCGACAACTTGAGTACTATTCAGATCAAGCTAAAACGGCATCTTGAACACAAATCACATTATATGTACGAGACAATAAGACCCCAGAAAGTTATTAAAGCGTTGAAGTATTTACTCAATCAGGAGCTGTATGCAAATAATAACATAACATTGAATGAAAATTTTCTACAAGAATTTAATGATGCTGATGATAACACAGCAGTAAATTTTATAATAAATGCTGAAGATCGTACTGATGAAGGCGATAGTAACAACAATAATGATGAAGAACAGGTTGAAATGGAGGACGATTTGCAGGGTCTAGAAGAAGAATTATTCACAGCAAATACGTGCGAAGAAGTTGTACTGCTAAATAGAGGTATAAACGGTGACAACGTAAATAATATAAAAATAATCGCTCCAGGACAATCCAAAAGACCAATTTCATTTTATGACGTTAGCAATTTGGACGAGATCCTTTTTCCGACTATTTACGGTGGACAAAAACTGCATTTGCATTCTGGAGTGACCTACACAATAGTATATTACGATATTAGGTTGGTAAGTACAGTATAACAGAATCGAGGAAAGGTTTGCAAAAACGAGTCGAAGACGAGTTTTTGCAATTTCCGAGATTATGTTAGATGTACTTAACAACCGTGTATCGTATATGATTTTTCGCACAATCGAAATTAACTTGTTGAACATTTTTCGTCAGCCATTAAACAAATCCTGTTTGACAGATCGCCGAATTTTCCTAATGCTCTCGCTACCTTTGCCAGTTCAATTGTTTTACTTACCATGCCTGTGTCAGATATGCGTGCTGTTATGAATTCATAACAGCACTGTTATTTTTCGTTGCCTGGGAAACCAAACCGCGCTTGGTAAGTTGAACTTACACCTTATGTTAACTACGTCGGTAAGAGAGTTATAACATACGATTGTGCGAAAAGAGAATTAAATCAGAATTAAGAAGATTCGACAGACGATGTAGTAGAAAGCCGAGAGTCGTTTTATTTAAAGCCTTGCAAAAATTATATAGGGATGTTGTAAATTCTGTTCAAACGGCACTAAGGAAGGTGCAGAAAACCAGAAATTTAACCGCTGCGCAAGCTCTCGATTCTAACTTCATGCAAGACGTAATTTTCACATCCGATTCAGGATACAAGTTTCTAAATCATATTCGATGTTCACCGGCATACTGGAAAGAACGTAAAAGTGAACTACTTGCGATGATGAGACAGTTGGGAAAGCCGACCTTTTTTTTCACTTTGACTCCCGGTGAATACAGTTGGCCGGAACTATTAATTTGTTTGTAGAAATTGCAAAGAAACAAAACATTGTCTGTAAAGCAGGCATTGGAGCTAAGGGAATTTGACAAATCAGAACTAGTCAAGAACGATCCAGTTACTTGCGTAAGGTATTTCAATCATAAAGTTATGGAATTTATGAAATATTTACAAAGCGGAAGTGGAGGTCCCTTTGAAGAGTACAAGGTTGACGATTATTTCTTACGTTGGGAATTTCAAATGCGCGGATCGCCCCATGTTCATGGATTTTTGTGGCTTAAAGATGCTCCCCAATATTCAGAAGGTGAACCATGTCAAGATGTAATTGATTTTGTGGACAGATTTATAACATGCAAATACGAAGATGACAATCCTTACATGGCCGCACATTTACATAAACACACGCACACTTGTTACAAAAAGTGTAAAAGTCGTGAAAAGATTTGTCGATTTCATTTTCCACAATTTGTTATGGACAAGACAATGATTCTTTTGCCGTTATCGGAGGAAGAAAAAACGCCTGCAGTTTCCAAACACTTGGACAAGATAAAAGAGCTGATGGAAGGATATTTTAAGGCCCAAGAATTTAGCGACGACACCTTCAATGACGTGCTTGGTAAACTTTTTCTCACTAGAAAAGGGTATATAACTGCTGTTCGTTCTTCAATTAAACAACCAAAAATATTTTTGAAACGCACGTGCAGGGAAGTGAGAGTGAATAGCTACTGCAAAGACTTTATGATATGGGAGGCAAACACGGACCTACAGTTTGTACTTGATGAATACGCGGCTGTAACGTACATGTGCGATTATGTTTTAAAGGATGAAGCCGGATTAGTAAGACTTCTCGAAGAAGCCACGAAAGATAATCAATTTGCTTCTTTGAAAAAAATGCAGCAGAGAAGCGGCGGGAACCTCCCCATCGCGTGGATCTTTATATTCTGTGTAGATAGCAGTCAATTCAACAGAAATTGTTTTATGCTTTTGGTCTGTGACTAATTTCGCAATTTTCTGACAAATACCGACATCACCTCGGACATCACCCATCACATTTGACAATGTTCCTTTTAAGGTTAATATTTTGCCACCTTTTTGACAATAACTGCCACTTTATGTCATCCACTGTCAGCCCGCTCATTTTTTATGAAAAAGAATTTTTTCTCTATTTTCCACTGAAATGGTAGAAACTGTGAATACATTTTTAGAACCAAAATTTGATAGTCTTTCTAATGGCGACATAAAAAAGGAGGCCTAATATTTAACATTTTAAATTGATATGCTTAAATTACACTTCCCGTTTAACAATTGCTTCCAAAAGCCTTTCAGGTCTTCAACGGGTCACCCAATCTCCATGTACCAACTTTTAGTCAAATTAATCTAGTAGTTTGGGCTATAATGTGTGTTTAGTGTTTTTAAAAAATTTCAAAATTTTTTACCCAAAGGGCAGTAAATGCGAATGAATTTTGTCTTATTTAGAACAAGTATTTGAAGACCTTTCTGATACTGGCAATAATTTTCAAAAAAAAGTTGTTTAGAATGGTAAAATTAGAGTATATTTAAAAGCGAAAGTTGATGTGCCAAAACGGCACTTTCTGTGGATCGATTGCCTCCAAACATTTTTCAGCTCTTCGACGTATAATACAGTCTCCATGTACAAAATTTCAGCCAAATCGGTCCAGAGGTTTCGACTGTATCGTGTTTTTAAAGTACGTTAACAATCCCGAATATTTCAATTTTTGTCAAAAAGGCACTAAGAGTGAATGCATTTTTAGAAGCAGAATTTGAAGGCCTTTCTTATGGTGACGTGAAAAATGGGGGTTTGCATTTAAAATTTAAAAGTTGATGTGCCAAAATGGCATTTCCGGTTGCACGATTGGCTCCAAAAGCTTTTCAGATCTAAGTTAGGTTATTAGATGCCCACGTACCAAATTTCAGCCAAATCGGTCTAGTAGTTTTGGCTGTGGCGTGTTTACAAACGTACGAACGTACGTACGAACATACACACAGACACATTTTAGAAACCACTTTTTTGGGTTCCTGAGACCTCAAAACGCATAGATCCGGTCTTATCTCGAATTCGAAAATTTTAGTGATTGCAGTAACCTCCCATTTTTTTTAAATTGTGATGGAGTTGGGGAGGTTAATTAAGGACAGGTTGAAAGCTATAGCATCAAAATTTTTGAATTCATCTGTCATGGGGGCCCAAGAGGCAGTTTATCATTGCTTGTCCTTGCCTTTGTCGGAAAAGTCGAGAACAGTTGTTCACATTTCCACTTGGCCGAAGAAGGATCGAGTGAGAATTTTAAAGAGAAAAGGCGAGCTTCAGGAGTTAGAAGGAGAATCGACCGATATATTCACAGATGGACTGTTTGAAAAATATGGTAAAAGACCGGAAAAATACGAAAATTTGTGCTTGGCCGATTTTGCTGCCGAATATAATACAAAGAAAAAAGTTGTTAGGGAAAATGATGAAGAGATAGACGATGAATCTTTCTCATTAGTTTCCAGGAGAGCAACCAAAGTTATTAGATATAAAAGGTACAATGAACAGGTTGATCCTGTCAATTATTACAGAGAAAAGTTGCTTCTGTTCCTACCGTGGAGAAATGAAGAAAATGAAGTTGAGAACGTAAATTGCCAGGAAAACTTTTTGCAAAATCTTGAAACAATTAAAATAAATTCGGCAAAATATTCTGTAATATCGGATGATATTCTTGATAGATATATGGAGCAAGCTGCAGAGGAAAACAGAGAATTTAGAGATCAAGAAGCTGAACAATTTGTCGCTGAAAGGATATCGCAAAGTCAAGAAGTAGATGTAATGTTACCTGGCGATGGAGGTGCGAAAACAAATAAAAAGTCCTCTGACAATGAAAATAGTCCATGCGTACGTATTACGTGTCCACCAAGAATCGATAAAGAGTCTTTAGAAGACATGATGCGGAAATTGAATGAGAAACAACGAGAGATTGCTATGCATATATTGCATTGTTTCAAAACTGGACGACATTCAGAGAAATTGTTAATTTTAGGTTCAGCTGGAACTGGTAAAAGTTTACTAATAAATGCAGTTTATCAATTAGTTACAAATTATTTTGATAGTCAACCGGGAGCACAGACCGACTGTGCTAGAGTCTTGCTAACCGCGTATTGTGGCAAAGCGGCATTTCTGATTGGTGGAATTACGTTACATACAGCTTTTGCTTTGCCTGTAAATCAGTATAGTGGAACAATGACTGAGCTTTCTAACGACATAGCTTCGAAACTAAGAAAGGATTTAATACATGTGAAACTCGTGATAGTTGATGAAATTAGTATGGTAGGAATCAAGACGTTTCATTACCTAGATCGTAGGCTCAGACAAATATTTGGGCGACCTAAGGAAAGTTTCGGAGGCATAGCCGTTTTGTTGGTCGGTGACTTGTTTCAGTTGAGCCCAGTCTTTGATCGGTATATTTTTCAGTCACTGCCCGGTCAGTTGATGGGAGAAGTGTTAGGAAATGAATTATGGGAACAGTTTCAATTGTTTGAATTAACGGAAATAATGAGACAAAAAGACCAACAATTTGTGCGGGCGTTAAACAACTTGGATCGAGGTCAATTGACTGCAGACGATGTAAAACTGATAAATTCGCGCTCGGTTACTCGTATGACAGATATTCCCGAAGATGCTGTAAGACTTTATTACGAAAATAAAAATGTTGATGAGTACAATAATCAACGCATTAATAGTAAAGTTGGTGAAGAACATGCGGCAGAGGCAACAGATAAAGTTGTTGGTAAAATAACTGAAAGCAGTAGGGAAAAAATTTTGGATAAATATAGAAATAAGCCAGTATCCGAGGTTATGGGTGTTCCTTATAGTATTCGTTTAAAAATTGGAATAAAGTACATGCTAACTGTCAACAGTGACCTTCAAGATGGTCTTGTGAATGGAGCAACGGGAGTACTAAAACATATCACTTTTAAAGAAAATTCAACTGTTCCTGATGTTTTGTGGTTAGATTTCAACTCCAATCGTGTTGGCCAGAAAGCCAAATTAAAACACTCATGTTATATTCAACAACATAGCGATGTTTGCACGAATTTGGTACCATTGGAAAAAGTAAGTGTTGAATTAAGCGTTGATAAAAATTTAAAATATCGTTTAACTCGAAAAAACTTTCCATTGGTCCCTGCTGAAGCTATAACAATTCACAAGTCACAGGGTCAGACATACCGAAATGTTTGCGTGGACTTTTCAAAATCCAAAAACATGAATAGAGCATTGAAGTACGTGGCTCTTTCGAGATCCGATTTCGACGGTATTTACATAATTGGTCAATTCAGAAAGCCTAATGCTGTAAAAAATGACATAGTTTTGAGGGAAATAAACAGATTAAAGAAAGAATGCAATTTGCAGTTGAGTTATGACAATTTAAATAGTAAGACGGGTTTCGTAGTTGGATACCATAACGTGAGATCGTTAAATAAAAACAAAAGTAATTTGATGAACGATAACTGGTATCGAGGATGTGATTTTCTAATACTATCAGAAACAAACACCAGACAAAGTGATGACATAAACTTGCCGTCTTTCAATGTTGTTTTCAGAACTGACGAAAACGAACGAGTTAATTGTAAGGGATTACTGGGCTACGCAAAACCTCACATCAACATCCGTAATGTCGTATTGAAAAAAGTCGATTTCCCATCGTATCATTTACATTTTGTTAAATTTGAATTAGTTGAATATCCTGTGGTAATAATAACCGGATACAAATCACCGAAAACTCCGATTTCTGTATTTAAAGATAATTTTAGTGATATATTGGAGCACATAAGTTCTAATTCCGCCAAGGATATAATAGTATTAGGTGACTTTAATTTTAACGTTTTATTGAATGACAATGCTCTCAGTTCATTTTTTCAAAAATACGGCTTGATTACCTGTCTCAATTCTAATGTTATAACAACAGACGGCAATACGCAAATAGATGTTGTATTTTCCAACATTCTTGATCTTTATGCGGGATGCTACGAAAGCTACTTTTCAGATCACAAACCTATATTTTGTGAAATTGGTAAAATAGTCCCTAGTAAGAGGGTTGCATCCGAGTCCATATTACATGTAAGCCATGGGGAAGTGTCACAACCAAAAGTCAGGAAACAGTTAAATCTAAACCACGAGATTCCGCCACCCGTCAAAGGGACATCAGTTAATATTGTAAATGTTTCTAATCTCATTCCCACGGTAAAGCCATCAGAACACGGCGTTCACAATCAAATTACCGGGTTACTCAATCCCGACAACGTGAGTTGCTATGCAAATGCAACTATACAGTTTTTTCTGGTCATTCCTGAATTTAGACAACACATTCAAAACGCAGAACAAAGTGAATTTAATAGAATAATGAAAGGAATTTTGAATAAACATGTAAAAAGTGGCAAAACTCTCCGAGATTACATTGGTGGAGACTTCTCAATACAACAACAGCAAGATGCGCAGGAGTTTATGAGTTTTGTGCTATATGAGTTAGATAATGAATTTATCGAGCTATTAAAGTTTGGTGTATATGATACTTTGACGTATTGTGTAAACTGTAACCAGGTACAGCCAGGTTCTGTAATAACTCACAGTAGCTTTCTGTTTGTTGATTTTAACGTAAGCAGTCCTGAAGAGAACGATTTCAGAAGTATTTTTGAACCGAAAAGCATTTCCGATAGACAATGTAATTATTGTTCCAGTGAAAATAGTGTAGTGGAAGAATTAAAAATTGTGTCTACAAATGAATACGTTATAATGACTTTCAAGAGATTTACGTATATCAATGGTAATGGAATGAAATTGAATACGACTTATACAAATTTTGACAGTGAACGTGTTCGAATAAATGATGTCGAATTTGAAGCCATAGGTGCTGTTCTTCACATAGGCGACACGATTAACAGTGGCCATTATGTATCTTTGGTAAAATACAATTCGTGTTGGTATAAATGTGATGACAACTACATAGAGAAAATTAACACATTTGACGAAACTTTAAAGGATGTTTATATTTTACTATTAAAGAAAAAGAATGTGACTCATAATGAAGATAATTTGAATACAAACGGTATATTTGACGAGAAAAAGACGGTAATACCTGCTCCAAGGGTATTCGATGAGAATGTCACAAGCAAAGATGAGAACGACTTATTTGATGAGGCGCCGGAAATTTTGGATTCGTATAGTGTAAAGGGTTTAGAGAGGCGCAACAATAAACAAATTTGTTACGCCAATGCTACCGTCCAAGCACTCTTGTGCTTAAAAGAATTCAGGTCATGCGTTTTAAAAAACAGCAATGAGATGAAGATGACGATTGCTAAAATATTAATCAACGAAACAGATAGTTGTGATGATTTGAGATCTTCCCTTGGAGAACCATTTAGTAGTGATTGGCAACAGCAGGATGCAAATGAATTTTTATTTGCATTAATGGAGAAATTAGATGATGAAAACTTCTTGCATTTTATTGAATTTCAGGCGTATGATCCGCTAATATACTGCAAACAATGTTGTGAATGCAATAATTATAATCATATAAAGACTTGGTGTCTAATGTTGGACTTGCCAATTGAAAAGAGTCATGTTCCATTTGAAACTCTATTCTCATTTAAGGCCAGTTCTGTTTTATGCAAAAATTGTTTGACGGACGCTTATATGGTAGAAAGGCCGGAAATGAAGTCTTTTCCCAAGTATCTGTTTATATGCTTAAAGAGGTATTCCATGTCAGAAGATCAGAAAATTTGTAAGTTACCAAGTTTAATCACGAACTTTAACTGGAAGGATGTTGTAATACAAGATGTCCACTTTGTAGTGCATGCTGCAGTTTTACACTATGGTGATACATTACAGCAAGGTCATTATGTTGCCGTCGTAAGGAAAGATAAAACTTGGTACGAGTGTGACGATGGTCGTGTAACAATAAGGAGACAATTCGATAATTCGCTCACTAATGTTTATTTATTAATTCTTAATAAGAAAAGGGACGAACATTTCCATCAACCTATGAATATAAAACGAGAAAAGTCTGAGGATATGGACTCTATCAGATCCCTATCAGATATATCATTGACAATAACATTAAGTACAGATGATGATCATAACAATCGTAACAATGAAGGTGTTAATTGATGATTAAGGAGATGGGAACTATAACATATGAAGAGCGTGCCGCCGGTATGATCATGGCGCAGATCAACATAAAAGGCGTGCCGTCAGTGAGACCACGGTGCAGGTCCGTATGAAATAAGTAAAGCGCTTGGAATAAGTCAAGCTGCAACATACAGTAAGGATCAAAAGTACGCCCCCCCCCCTGTATCTTTGGAACCGTTTTAGCTAGAGCTGTTGAAATTCGGAATGGGCTATTGGTTGAGAAATTATGCGGATTACCAGTTATATAAAGTGCTATGACCTTGAAATGTCAAAGTTATGACATACAAGTCAAAAATTTTAAATGACCCCAGGGCTCATGTGACCCCTCATTTGATAGCTAATTTGATTCTTCATAGTGAAAAGATTTTAAGTTAAATTAAAATTTTGTCTTAATAGAAATCGATTTAAAACGGAATTTGCAATTTAGCGGCTTAAACTTGCAAAAAATCAAATAAAGTAAGCACAGAGAATACACTCTAGCACAAAATACATTGAAATGTTAACAATTTGTCGTTAAAAAAATTTCTTGCTATGAAAATAAGCCCAAAACTTATTAGCACATTTTCCTGAATTTTTGTCATTCTACATTGACGATTATTTTCTTAACTTGGATAGTCGTTGTAAGGAGAATCAAATTAGCTTTCAAATGAGAGGTCACATGACCCCTGGTGCAATTTAAAAATTTTGAGTTGTATGTCATAACTGACATTTCAAGGTCACGACACTTTATGTAAGTGGTAATCCGCATCATTTCTCAACTAATAGCCCCATTTCGAATTTCAAAGCTCTAGCTAAAGCGGTCCTAAAGATACAGGGGGAGGCGGACTTTTGGTCCTCATTGTATAAAAGGCGTGCCGTCGGTATGCAGCACGGTATGAAATAAGTAAAGCGCTTGGAATAAGGCAAGCTGCAACATATAACAGGCATGCCGTCGGTATGACCACGGCGCAGGTCCGTATGAAATAAGTAAAGCGCTTGGTATAAGTCAAGCTGCAATATATAAAAGGCATACCGATGAAATAAGTAAAGCGCTTGGAATAAGGCAAGCTGCAAAGCGCTTGGAATAAGGCAAGCTGCAAAGCGCTTGAAATAAATCAAGCTGCAATATATAAAAGGCATACCGATAAAATAAGTAAAGCGCTTGGAATAAGGCAAGCTGCAAAGCGCTTGGAATAAGTCAAGCTGCAATATATAAAAGGCATACCGATGAAATAAGTAAAGCGCTTGGAATAAGGCAAGCTGCAAAGCGCTTGAAATAAGTCAAGTTGCAATATATAAAAGGCATACCGATAAAATAAGTAAAGCGCTTGGAATAAGGCAAGCTGCAAAGCGCTTGAAATAAATCAAGCTGCAATATATAAAAGGCATACCGATAAAATAAGTAAAGCGCTTGGAATAAGGCAAGCTGCAAAGCGCTTGGAATAAGTCAAGCTGCAATATATAAAAGGCATACCGATGAAATAAGTAAAGCGCTTGGAATAAGGCAAGCTGCAAAGCGCTTGAAATAAGTCAAGCTGCAATATATAAAAGGCATACCGATAAAATAAGTAAAGCGCTTGGAATAAGGCAAGCTGCAAAGCGCTTGAAATAAATCAAGCTGCAATATATAAAAGGCATACCGATAAAATAAGTAAAGCGCTTGGAATAAGGCAAGCTGCAAAGCGCTTGGAATAAGTCAAGCTGCAATATATAAAAGGCATACCGATGAAATAAGTAAAGCGCTTGGAATAAGGCAAGCTGCAAAGCGCTTGAAATAAGTCAAGTTGCAATATATAAAAGGCATACCGATAAAATAAGTAAAGCGCTTGGAATAAGGCAAGCTGCAAAGCGCTTGAAATAAATCAAGCTGCAATATATAAAAGGCATACCGATAAAATAAGTAAAGCGCTTGGAATACGGCAAGCTGCAAAGCGCTTGGAATAAGTCAAGCTGCAATATATAAAAGGCATACCGATGAAATAAGTAAAGCGCTTGGAATAAGGCAAGCTGCAAAGCGCTTGAAATAAGTCAAGCTGCAATATATAAAAGGCATACCGATAAAATAAGTAAAGCGCTTGGAATAAGGCAAGCTGCAAAGCGCTTGGAATAAGTCAAGCTGCAATATATAAAAGGCATACCGATGAAATAAGTAAAGCGCTTGGAATAAGGCAAGCTGCAAAGCGCTTGAAATAAGTCAAGCTGCAATATATAAAAGGCATACCGATAAAATAAATAAAGCGCTTGGAATAAGGCAAGCTGCAAAGCGCTTGAAATAAGTCAAGCTGCAATATATAAAAGGCATACCGATGAAATAAGTAAAGCGCTTGGAATAAGGCAAGCTGCAAAGCGCTTGAAATAAGTCAAGCTGCAATATATAAAAGGCATACCGATGAAATAAGTAAAGCGCTTGGAATAAGGCAAGCTGCAAAGCGCTTGAAATAAGTCAAGCTGCAATATATAAAAGGCATACCGATGAAATAAGTAAAGCGCTTGGAATAAGGCAAGCTGCAAAGCGCTTGGAATAAGTCAAGCTGCAATATATAAAAAGCATACCGATGAAATAAGTAAAGTAAAAGGCGTGCCGTCGGTATGCAGCACGGTATGAAATAAGTAAAGCGCTTGGAATAAGGCAAGCTGCAACATATAACAGGCATGCCGTCGGTATGACCACGGCGCAGGTCCGTATGAAATAAGTAAAGCGCTTGGAATAAGTCAAGCTGCAACATATAACAGGCATGCCAATGAAATAAATAAAGCGCTTGGAATAAGTCAAGCTGCAACATAAGGCATGCCATTGAAATAAGTACAGCTGCAATATATAAAAGGCATACCGATGAAATAAGTAAAGTGCTTGGAATAAGGCAAGCTGCAAAGCGCTTGGAATAAGTCAAACTGGAATATACAGGGTGTTTTCTAACCACGTGTAAGTTTTTTAACCTCAGACATCGGGAGCAGTTTTTCTTAATTATCTCATAAACGGATCAACAGATTTGAATGAAACTTGGAGGAAGCTAGTATCCAATGAATATACATCTACGCTGTGAATTTCGTTGGATTATGACCAGAAAACGGAGACACCTTTGACACTTTTTTCCGGAAAATGTTTGAAGGTCACGCGTTTTAAAAATTGTGGTGTCGGTTAGAAAGGGCAATTCAAACTCCAACTTTTACTATACTTGGTATTTTTTTATTTAATGAGTGGTTTTAGAGATATCCGTTCCTGATTACTGGAAAATTTTTCAAGGTCACGCATTGTAAAAATGGTGGTACCTGTTGTAAAGAGCAGCTTAAATTGCAACTTTTACTTGTCTTGGTATTTTTTTTATTTAATGAATGGTTTTGGAGATATCCAAATAAGAAAAACTGCTCCCTATGGTAAAGCCGTAACTTCCTTAGGAGACGACTTCGACCTAAAAAAATTTGTCCCAATCGTTACCATTTTCGATGGGCAATTTGAGGTTTAAAAACTTACAAGTGATTAGAAAACAGCCTGTATAAAAGGCATACCAATGAAGTAAGTAAAGCGCTTGGAATAAGGCAAGCTGCAACATATAAAAGGCATACCGATGAAATAAGTAATGTGCTTTGAATAAGTCAAACTGCAGCAAACAGTGCGAGTGTAAAGTATGGAATAAAATTGATAATTTTTTTGCCGTTGATTACTCCTCGGCCATGTCGATTTTTTTTTTGATGCGGATCTAGCAGTGCACTAAGATTTTTTTCACTTCCGGTTTAACCAGAAATGATCGTAATTTTGTGTTTTCAAATAGAATCATACTTTTTTTTCTCAACGGATTCGGAATTACGAATTTTTTTAAGACAAGAACATGTATGATACTTGCCCAAAAGTGATGTCACGATTACCCTAGATTTTCAAAAATATCGAAGAAATCCGTCAAAAAATTATAATTTTCAAAATGGCGAATACACGCCAACCTTTTTTTTTTGATACAAATTCAGCTGCGCAACTACAATTTCTTTAATTTTTTTTTTGCTACTTTAGCAGATTGGAATTTTATTCCTTTTACACTCGTACTGTAAAAAAGACCACGGTGCAAATGAGTCAAGAGCATTGAACATAGCAATGTATAAAGTGAGTGCCGTTGGTAAGACCACGGTACAAATCAACATACCGTATTCCCCGGTGTAAAAGTAACAAAGTAAGTAGGCTGCTACTTTTAACTTTTCTGTCACGTTTTTGAAGTTAGCTTTGCAAAATTCCGCCATGGTCAAATACAAAAGTTACTCGGTCGAATTTAAACTAAGGGCAATGAGATGGGTATTTTGGAAACGGAACTTATAACGCTAGAACAGCAAGAAGTTTGGAATAAACATACTCCCGGTGATTAACTCTTTATTTATTTTTGCTTGTGTACGATTTCTTCTAGTGTTACCAAATATCAGTTTGACTGTGGTGTATTTGCGAAAAGCCTAACGTCAAAGCCTGATAAAAGTCAAAAGTAGCAGCCTACTTGCTTTGTTGCTTCTACACGAGGGAATACGGTAAAAGGCGTGCCGTCGGTATAAACCCGGTGCAGCTCCGTATACCTAAATGAAACGAAGTGCATAAAGCTGGATCCACACTACATAACAAACCACGTTATATGATGGGCAACAAAGTTATAAATCTTCTAACAGAATAATAAGAAGAACCTTTAGATAAATAACGATTTTTTTTCTCTTTCTGCAATAAGTTGAAAAAATTATCATTTTTCTTCTCTTTCTCTAGATCATCGTCATACATAAAGCATTGCATAATACAACAAGAGATTTTACCAATTTCTTGTTTGCGAGTTGTAGTTGAAGTTCAAACCAGAAATTGATTTGAACCAACAAGTATGAGCGAACTGAAACGAAGAAAATTTCCCGAAATTGTAAAATCTAGAGTTGAATTTGGCTAGACAATTCCAACGTGCATGACGCTGTCACCCTCACCCCGACAAGTTGCATTTCCGTTTAGAAAATACCACTAGTGACAATTTCCAGTTGAATTGTCTATAACATTGTTATACAGCGTGTTTTGTTACGTGTGTATCCAGCTTAGGGATGTGCCGTCGGTATGACCACGGTGCAGGTCCGCATAAGTAGGTACCTATGTAAATGAAACTATACTAACTTACCTGCAAAGAAATCGGTCCATTCTCTTTCAGTTTGATTTGAACTGCCGTAACTCGTTAAGGAGTTGCTGAATTTGACTGATTTTTTTTTCTTGTTTGGCACACAACGGAATGTGCTACCCAGGGAAAAACACTCTAAAGATCAACAACTTGTTGAACAATCATGAAATTTTGACTGAATTTGAGGGGGGTCGATTTCTTTGCATGTAAGAGTAGGTAAGTGCCGTCAGTATGACCACGGTGCAGGTCCGCATGAAGTAAAGTAAACGGAAAGGCTGATGTAAATAAAGACTTCATTCGCATCAATTAACGCAGGAGCATCCAATCTCCAAATTTTTGCGTAAGTACTTATGTAATAAGTACCTAATGTGCGTAATTTGAATTCCAGTCAGGTACTTAGGTACCCACAGAATTGTGCTAGAATTATTTCACATTATTCAGTCCTATTCTGTAACTTGGTTGACGTTAGTCAATGTTGAAATGAATTGAGAAAACTGATTGGAGAACGTGACGTTTGTTTTCGTTGTTCCCTTGGAGATATCAATTTTAATGTCAATATTATTCGCAAGTCAATTGACATGAAAGTAAGTGCCAACCTTCACTTGCTCAAAATGTTGACAAATTTCAAGAAAACATCGATATTTCCTGATATCTCCAAGACAACAACGTAAGCAAAGGTCACATTCACCAATCAGGTCTCTCAATTCATTTCATTGTTGATTGAAGTCAACTAAGTTACAGAATATGACTGATTATTATATCGGTTTGAAATGAACTGCGAAAAACTAGTTACATATAAGCTGCTTTCCATTTACACATTTATCTGAGAAGGCTCACTTAACTCAGCAATTTGATTGGTCAATATTCAAATGAACCAATCAAATTGCTGAGATTGACTGAAGTTACTCAGATAAATGTGTAAAATGAAAGGGCCTATAATTCATGCGTTCGGCATATGACCACGGTGTATGTCATTTTTTGCACGATCGGTCATTTTCATGGCTTACCGACGATGTTTTAACGTTGGTATGGAGATACTTAGAGCCCTAGGTTTTTCTTGCGCTTTACAAGCCTTGACGACTAAAAACCGGGCGGTAAGTATCTCTTGTTATCTTGAAACTGTCAATAAAAACTGTCCTAAATTTCGTTTTTTAACTTCTACGTTTTTGTCTTTAATCACTATTCTAATCGTGCAAGATAGTATATTACGTACCAAAGATTGTAGGTGTAATTTTTGATAAACTACACTCCGAGGTGCGTACAGTATTTTTGCAATACCTGAGGCAGGAAGGGAAAAATACCGCACACACCTTGAACTGTAAGTAACACTTACAGCCTATGGACCGTAAGTAAAATATTACAGCCCTGTGCGTAAGCATACAAACGACATAGCAACTGGTAATGTATTGTAAGATCCACTTACTGTCTGTGAATTTTGATACTAATGGAGAACTTACAATGCAGGTATTGCTAAAAATTTAATAAGCACCACGGGCGGTAGGTGCCACTCGGGCTAAAGGCCTCGATCTCAAAAATTATTACTCTCGGTAAAATACACCTACCGCCCTTGATACTTAAATAATGAAATAATGAATTCCTAGCGTTGAGATTGGCGGCGAGGCCGTTGGGCGACCACGGTAGATTGAAACGATACAGGGTGTGACAAAGCTAATCTATTTTGGTGACTCTTAAGTTATACTGTAAAATTCATATTACAAAAAAAGTACTTGCTGAAATAGGTACTAAGAGTTTGCAACGAATAATGTTTTAAGTTAGAACTGAGAACTGTATCTGAATCCAATTTATGTATATTTATGTATGTATAATTTGCAATTTAAAATGTATATTTATGTATAATATTATGTGCAATTTAAAATCATAAGTGAAGTAGAGATGTAAAATGTCAAGAGGATTTTTTTTTGGATAACTAGATATGTGGATCATCAAGTAGTTTTAAGAAGCTGCATAATTTTAAAGCGTTTTTCTTAAATATGTATACCTAAGTGATTTTAATTGAGGCGATTATAACATGATGATGGATTTGAGATGCGCCTGGTCATCCACCCACCTTTGAGCATAAAAATGGCTAACTACACAATAATTTTTGGAACCGTTCAGATTTTTCCAACTTACACAATAAGTCACTAGAAACAGCAACAGCTTCAACATCTGGAGAAGGAATCAAGTTGAGAGGCATTATAAGTGAGTGAAAGGTAGGCAACATGTTGGTGTTTGCAAAAGTTAGGTACCTACCTGCTTAAAGAATTTGTACATTTGAACTCCACAATCACATTAGAAGACATCACCGTAACAAGCTTCTAAGATCGACATCGAGTTAGATACCTAAATCTTCATTACCTCTTTATTTGAAATTATGAAAGAACGTCAGTAACAATCAATAAGAAGATATTTATTATTAAACTGGTACTGGTGCATGGCGTAGAAACTGAATTCTTGAATAATAACCGCCAGAAACTATAATGTTTTGAAAAAAATGCGAAAAACGTATTACACAAGCCATACGAAGAAGAATTAACTGATGGAAGGAAGGAAGTCAAATCTGCGATACACTCTGAACTGGCCATGCTAAGAGAACGATGGTAGATAGAAAAGTAAGAAGATATTCTGTCTAACAATGGGACGTATGAACAACTGGAAACGTCTGACTATGGTACAAGAAACAATATGAATTTTTGCATCATAGGGAAGCTGATGGTATGTACCTATTGCTGGTAAGCACCACCTACCTGCCATTATCATATCATTTGACTAACGAAATTTAACAACAATGTCACGAAAGTTAAAAGGTACGACGCAGAATTTTGTTAATCATTTTTGGTGTATAAGTTTGTATACGTATATGCAGGGCCTTCATTGTCTAAAAGTTTGAGTTATAAATCTGTGTTTTATTTTAGGTATTCTTAAATAATGCACCGCTTAGATAGATACCTCAAATATGGTCCGATATGACGAAGGTTGCCTATAGGTGAAAAGTGTTACGAAGAATTTCCCAGAATTAGATAAAACCTGTACTGAAAGATGAAATTCTGACGTTAGACAGTTTGTTCTAAAAAACAGACGTAGTGAAAATGGGAAGAAGAAAAGAAACGAAACAAGAAATTATACCATTCAACAAACAGATTCCAATAATTAGAACATGAGCTCTTCATTCTTCAACACTAGGGTCTTAATTTATTATTTTTTAATTCACATACGATGCTTACATTTTTGATATTGCAGTTTTGAGTATAGTCCCCCACAGAAAAACAAAGAAAGAACCTCAATGGAAAAACGGAAAGCTGCCATTTTCTGTTTTCTTCGTACCAGATTTGGAACATACATATTTTTTTCAAATTGCGACTATACATCCTAACAGTGTACCTATCATTTATTCATTTAATTATTGCATAATTATTTCAAATATTTTTTTTTAGATTAGATTTCATTGAAAGATATTATTAAGGCTGTTATAAATAAAAATACGGAAACCATAAAGGTGAAATGGAAATTTTGGAAATTATTATGGATGGTAGAAAGAAAGGTTACACAAATTGAAAAGCGGCAGCTTGATGTCTCGTCTCGATGTTCTAAGTTTTAAAAAGTATATAAAAACTTAGTTTATGGACCCAATTGAATTTTAAGCAGCTATTAAGTGCTATCCGGATCCCAGTGGGCTTTTCAACTAAGTAGTACCTACCAACAGGACATATCGGTTGTAACATACTTTGAGTTCAGGTACTTGATTTGCTATATGATATTGATCTCGATATTGATTCATATTTTAGGTTACAAAGAAACAAAAAAAAATAAGGGTAAACCTTTGAGGAACCTTATAGATATCAACAAACGATTGTTGTAAAGATGTAGTATGTATGCAATTCCATGCTTCTCAGATTTTATCGGTACATGTATAAAGAAATCGGTTGATATTTTTTAAACTGCAAGTATTTCTAACGGACATAAATTTGGGTTAAGTATAGTTATTAAAATATGTTGCAATTGAAATATGTAGATAGGTACCTACGTACTATATTTGTGCCTACCCTTATAGTGTCCATTAGTAGTGGTCCGTCACCTCAAGATTTAATTTAGCATTCAAAGTGACATAGTAGCTACATAATGGGTAGGTATACTAATAGTAAGTAGTCCCTAAAAATTTAGAATTAGGTATACCTAGATTGCTATGAACATAGTTCAGTGAATAATTATGGAGAAGAGTCCTCATTGCTGGAAAATTAATACACGTACTGTTGTCTACATCAGCATTAATAAGAATCTCAGTGAGAAACTCAATTCATACTACTACTGAACTTTATTTTTTCATAATTGTATATTAGATAAGATTGATAAGAATAGTTGAAATTAAAAAACGTGTCATATGCACATTATAAATTATGATAAGATAACTTAGATTGCTGGTAGAATGCATCGACATAAGATAGAGTACATGTATTCTTTTTATAATCAGAATTTACCTACTTAATCATATTGTATAAAATCAATGTACATACCTAAGTATTATTTATATATTACATTTTTGATACCTATTGCAGTTTTGAGTACCTATGGACTATAGACCACAGAAAAGCTGATGCTATCGCAAGCCATTGAAATTGAATATTTGCTCAAAGTGTCTAACATGAGCCGCTGAGTCGTGAAACATTCAGTCAAGACGCAAACTCTCACTTGTATTGGTTTGAGATCGCGGAATAGGAACAAGCGTTTCGCGCGGCACCGCGCGCGCTGCCCATGTAAGACGACGCGTAAAAGTGTAGGTAATCATTTATCCATCTTATTCTTACATAATTATTTTAAACCTTTTTTTTAACCTCCCCAACCCCATCACAATTTTAAAAAAATGCAGCAGTGAAGCGGCTGGAACCTCCCCATCGCGTGGATCTTTGCCTTGGGTTTCTAGTCGAATTAGCAAAGAAAATGTATGACTGGTTTCCATGATGGTTTTAGAACTTTTTTAGAACACACAAATTGAAACATTCATTAGAGAAAAGTAGGTATAAATAAGTCCTTTTTAGGCAGTTCTAAAACCGTCGTTGAAACCAGTCTTATACAATTTCTGTGCTAATTCGGCTAGAAACACAAGTCAAAGATCCACGCGATGGGGAGGTTCCAGCCGCTTCACTGCTGCATTTTTTTTAATAACATTTTCTCTCAAATTCTGCTCGTCCAAAGTTCCACGCGAGCAAAGCGTCAAAATATCGGTTTGCAGTGTGAGAAGCTAGGGCAGTTCAGGTCTATGTCAGGTCAGGTTTTTTTAACCTCCCCACTCAACTTCACCACTTATAAAAAAGGGAGGTTACTGCAATCACTAAAATTTTCGAATTTGAGATAACACCAGATCTTCACGTTTTGAGGTGTCGGGAACCCAAAAAAGCGGTTTTAAAAATGTGTCTGTGTGTGTGTACGTACGTACGTTTGTAAACACGCCACAGCCAAAACTACTAGACCGATTTGGCTGAAATTTGGTACGTAGGCATCTCATAACCCAACTTAGATCTGAAAAGCTTTTGGAGCCAATCGTGCAATTAGAAATGTCATTTTGGCACATCAACTTTTAAATTTTAAATGCAAACCCCCATTTTTCACGTCACCCTTGGAAAGGCCTTCAAATTCTGCTTCTAAAAATGTATTCACTCTCAGTGCCCTTTCCACCAAAAATTAAAAAAATTTAGATTTTTATCGGACTTTAAAATCGCGGTACAGCCCAAGCCCCTGAACCAATTTGGCTGAAATTTTGCAGATGGGGATTGTATTGCACGTCGAAGAGCTGAACCAATTTTGGATTCAGTCGGCCCACGGGAAGTGCCGTTTTGGCACACCAATTCCCTGATTTAAGATTATTCACTCATTTAGCCATCCAGAACAAGTTTTTGAAATATCATTGTTACCATCAGAAAGGTCTTCAAATTCTGGTTTTAAATAAGACAAAATTAATTCGCATTTAATGCTCTTTGGGTCAGAAAATCGAAATTTTGCAATGACACTAAAAATATATTATAGCCCAAATTAGTCAATCGATTTGGCTGAAATTTGGTACATGGAGATTGGGTGACCCGTTAAAGATGCACGAGTACTTGTGCACCTCAAAGTAGGATTGATTAGTGTTTATTTCATTTCTGTAGGTACATATTTTCATAATTTCCACACTCCAATTGAAGGAAGATTCGAGGTACCTAATATCTTTTTAAATAGAGTCAATTGTTTTTCCGTATGCACGAGAGGAAAGCTTACAAAAATATCTATCCATTGGTTTTTAAATGATCACCCTATCCTCAAAAACAACCGAGATATAAATTTTTAAGTGATGCGCTGCACCAGTCCGGACCTGTACTTTAGGACGCTCTAGCGACTAAACCATTGGCCCCACAAGGTTGCGCCCGTGAGACGTTTTGATCAGCATCGCTCGGACTACAACATATCAGAAAATTATAAAAATCTATCGATCCCAATTTTCCATAAGAAGTGTGCGGGGTTCTTTGAAGCGCAACGATTTCGTTTGTCTTTATTCTCAGAAAATTTGTCTTTTACTTAGTGGATTTAACTGCTGGATTTTGTAGATACCTGCTTTATTACTCTAGTAATAGGTAGAAGGTGTGAATAGTGAACGAAAATCATCAATTTTTTCATTTATAATTTCTGAATTGTTTTTTTGTTAGCATCAAAGCGGCGGGCGTCAATTTACATTATTGAATGACGTTGAAGCGGAGCGTTCGTCAGTAGTGAATTTTGTTGGTGGTTTTTTCTACGTTGTTATAAGACTATCAAGAATTAAAAGTGTGTGAACGGTGTACGAAAATCATCAGATATTCAAGGTATCTATTAAGGTAAAATTTTCTCCATATAATAATTTATTATTGAAGTCGTGGATTTCCGCCGCTGTGTTTGTCAATAAACAGGATATTGTGGTAGGTTCATTAAGCAGCTCCAAACGTAAGTAATTATTCAAGGAAGATAATTTAAACGGGTTACCTATTATTATTAATAAAAAAATTTAAAAATGCGGGTTAAAAAAAAATCTAATAAAACTAGGAATGCTATTATTAAAAAGTCCGTACAGAGATTGCGGGATGATTCAGAATATGTGGAAGTAGAGGCGCGGAAATCACAAGACAGGATGCGGAAGCTGCGAAATGACCCAGAATTCAAGCAGAGTGAAGCAGTTAAAACAGAAGAACGAATTCAGAAAATGCGAAATGACCCGGAGTTCAAGCAGACGGAAGCAGTTAAAACACAAGAACGAATTCAGAAAATGCGAAACGACCCGGAGTTCAAGCAGAGTGAAGCAGTTAAAACACAAGAACGAATTCAGAAAATGCGAAACGACCCGGAGTTCAAGCAGAGTGAAGCAGTTAAAACACAAGAACGAATTCAGAAAATGCGAAATAACCCGGAGTTCAAGCAGAATGAAGCAGTTAAAACACAAGAACGAATTCAGAAAATGCGAAGCGACCCGGAGTTCAAGCAGAGTGAAGCAGTTAAAACACAAGAACGAATTCAGAAAATGCGAAATAACCCGGAGTTTAAGCAGACTGAAGCAGTTAAAACACAAGAACGAATTCAGAAAATGCGAAACGACCCGGAGTTCAAGCAGAGTGAAGCAGTTAAAACAAAAGAACGAATTCAGAAAATGCGAAATGACCCGGAGTTCAAGCAGAGTGAAGCAGTTAAAACAAAAGAAAGAATTCAGAAAATGCGAAATGACCCGGAGTTCAAGCAGAGTGAAGCAGTTAAATTAAAAGAACGAATTCAGAAAATGCGAAATGACCCGGAGTTCAAGCAGAGTGAAGCAGTTAAAACAAAAGAAAGAATTAAGAAAATGCGAAATGACCCAGAGTTCAAGCAAAATGAAGCAGTTAAAACAAAAGAACGAATTCAGAAAATGCGAAATGACCCAGAGTTCAAGCAGACTGAAGCAGTTAAAGCACAAGAACGAATTCAGAAAATGCGAAATGACCCGGAGTTTAAGCAGAGTGAAGCAGTTAAAACTAAAGAAAGAATTCAGAAAATGCGAAATGACCCGGAGTTTAAGCAGAGTGAAACAGTTAAAACACAGGAACGGATTCAAAAGCTGCGAAATGACAAAGAATATAAACAGACTGAAGCATCTAAAAATTTAGAACGCATGCAACAACATAGACGTAAAAAAAGTTTTGTTGAAAAGGAGACTATCAGAAATAAAGAAAGGACTGCACTGAAAAGGAAGTCTAAGGAAGAAAGACAAAAAGAGCGTGAAGCGGAAAAAGAACGAAGACGCATTGAGAGGTCCAACAATTTATGTCGCCATCGTGAAAATGTTGTAAGGCAAGTAAGAAATTGTGAAAATCCCACATCGAAAGCGAAACAAAAGTTTATTGTTGCCTCTAAGGAAATTCCTGAATATGTTTGTTGTTGTTGCCAGGGACTTTTCTTTAAGAAATCCGTGAGAGATTATGATTTAGAAAAGTGCTTTTCAGTTTTCGATAGAAATCAAAAGGGGCTGGCAAGTAACAAACTTGATATAAATGAGTTCAAAAACCAAATTGACAGCTTCGCGTCGGGATATATTTGCGTATCATGTAAACATTCAACTGACAAAGGTAGAGTTCCCATTATTGCGATCAGCCATGGATTAGAATTTCCTGAAATTCCAGCTTATGTGACGGATTTGTCCGATTTGGAAGAACGAATGGTTTCTCCGTATTTGTATTTTATGCAAGTTCGAGATTTAAAACCCCATGCATTGAATCCACAGATGGGAGTAAAAGGCAGTGTAGTAAACGTTCCAGTAGATATTGAAGAAATGGTTGCTGCTTTGCCAAGACAATTCGACAACTTGAGTACTATTCAGATCAAGCTAAAACGGCATCTTGAACACAAATCACATTATATGTACGAGACAGTAAGACCCCAGAAAGTTATTAAAGCGTTGAAGTATTTACTCAATCAGGAGCTGTATGCAAATAATAACATAACATTGAATGAAAATTTTCTGCAAGAATTTAATGATGCTGATGATAACACAGCAGTAAATTTTATAATAAATGCTGAAGATCGTACTGATGAAGGCGATAGTAACAACAATAATGATGAAGAACAGGTTGAAACGGAGGACGATTTGCAGGGTCTAGAAGAAGAATTATTCACAGCAAATACGTGCGAAGAAGTTGTACTGCTAAATAGAGGTATAAATGGTGACAACGTAAATAATATAAAAATAATCGCTCCAGGACAATCCAAAAGACCTATTTCATTTTATGACGTTAGCAATTTGGACGAGATCCTTTTTCCGACTATTTACGGTGGACAAAAACTGCATTTGCATTCTGGAGTGACCTACACAAAGAGAATTAAATCAGAATTAAGAAGATTCGACAGACGATGTAGTAGAAAGCCGAGAGTCGTCTTATTTAAAGCCTTGCAAAAATTATATAGGGATGTTGTAAATTCTGTTCAAACGGCACTAAGGAAGGTGCAGAAAACAAGAAATTTAACTGCTGCGCAAGCTCTCGATTCTAACTTCATGCAAGACGTAATTTTCACATCCGATTCAGGATACAAGTTTCTAAATCATATTCGATGTTCACCGGCATACTGGAAAGAACGTAAAAGTGAATTACTTGCGATGATGAGACAGTTGGGAAAGCCGACTTTTTTTTTCACTTTGACTCCCGGTGAATACAGTTGGCCGGAACTATTAATTTGTTTGTACAAATTGCAAAGAAATAAAACATTGTCTGTAAAGCAGGCATTGGAGCTAAGCGAATTTGACAAATCAGAACTAGTCAAGAACGATCCAGTTACTTGTGTACGCTATTTCAATCATAAAGTTATGGAATTTATGAAGTATTTACAAAGCCTAAATGGTGGTCCTTTTGCTGAGTACAAGGTTGACGATCATTTCTTACGTTGGGAATGTCAAATGCGCGGATCGCCCCATGTTCATGGATTTTTGTGGCTTAAAGATGCTCCCCAATATTCAGAAGGTGGACCATGTCAAGATGTAATTGACTTTGTGGACAGATTCATAACATGCAAATACGAAGATGACAATCCTTACATGGCTGCACATTTGCATAAACACACTCACACTTGTTACAAAAAGTGTAAAAGTCGTGAAAAGATTTGTCGATTTCATTTTCCACAATTTGTTATGGACAAGACAATGATTCTTTTGCCATTATCAGACGAAGAAAAAACACCTGCAGTTTCCAAACACTTGGACAAGATAAAAGAACTGATGGAAGGATATTTTAAGGCCCAAGAATTTAGCGACGACACATTCAATGACGTGCTTGGCAAACTTTTTCTCACTAGAAAAGGGTATATAACTGCTGTTCGTTCTTCAATTAAACAACCAAAAATATTTTTGAAACGCACATGTAGGGAAGTGAGAGTGAATAGCTACTGCAAAGACTTTATGATATGGGAGGCAAACACGGACCTACAGTTTGTACTTGATGAATACGCGGCTGTAACGTACATGTGCGATTATGTTTTAAAGGATGAAGCCGGATTAGTAAGACTTCTCGAAGAAGCCACGAAAGATAATCAATTTGCTTCTTTGAAAATTAAGGACAGGCTGAAAGCTATAGCATCAAAATTTTTGAATTCATCTATCATGGGGGCCCAAGAGGCAGTTTATCATTGCTTGTCCTTGCCTTTGTCGGAAAAGTCGAGAACAGTTGTTCACATTTCCACTTGGCCGAAGAAGGATCGAGTGAGAATTTTAAAGAGAAAAGGCGAGCTTCAGGAGTTAGAAGGAGAATCGACCGATATATTCACAGATGGACTGTTTGAAAAATATGGTAAAAGACCGGAAAAATACGAAAATTTGTGCTTGGCCGATTTTGCTGCCGAATATAATACAAAGAAAAAAGTTGTTAGGGAAAATGATGAAGAGATAGACGATGAATCTTTCTCATTAGTTTCCAGGAGAGCAACCAAAGTTATTAGATATAAAAGGTACAATGAACAGGTTGATCCTGTCAATTATTACAGAGAAAAGTTGCTTCTGTTCCTACCGTGGAGAAATGAAGAAAATGAAGTTGAGAACGTAAATTGCCAGGAAAACTTTTTGCAAAATCTTGAAACAATTAAAATAAATTCGGCAAAATATTCTGTAATATCGGATGATATTCTTGATAGATATATGGAGCAAGCTGCAGAGGAAAACAGAGAATTTAGAGATCAAGAAGCTGAACAATTTGTCGCTGAAAGGATATCGCAAAGTCAAGAAGTAGATGTAATGTTACCTGGCGATGGAGGTGCGAAAACAAATAAAAAGTACTCTGACAATGAAAATAGTCCATGCGTACGTATTACGTGTCCACCAAGAATCGATAAAGAGTCTTTAGAAGACATGATGCGGAAATTGAATGAGAAACAACGAGAAATTGCTATGCATATATTGCATTGTTTCAAAACTGGACGACATTCAGAGAAATTGTTAATTTTAGGTTCAGCTGGAACTGGTAAAAGTTTACTAATAAATGCAGTTTATCAATTAGTTACAAATTATTTTGATAGTCAACCGGGAGCACAGACCGACTGTGCTAGAGTCTTGCTAACCGCGTATTGTGGCAAAGCGGCATTTCTGATTGGTGGAATTACGTTACATACAGCTTTTGCTTTGCCTGTAAATCAGTATAGTGGAACAATGACTGAGCTTTCTAACGACATAGCTTCGAAACTAAGAAAGGATTTAATACATGTGAAACTCGTGATAGTTGATGAAATTAGTATGGTAGGAGTCAAGACGTTTCATTACCTAGATCGTAGGCTCAGACAAATATTTGGGCGACCTAAGGAAAGTTTCGGAGGCATAGCCGTTTTGTTGGTCGGTGACTTGTTTCAGTTGAGCCCAGTCTTTGATCGGTATATTTTTCAGTCACTGCCCGGTCAGTTGATGGGAGAAGTGTTAGGAAATGAATTATGGGAACAGTTTCAATTGTTTGAATTAACGGAAATAATGAGACAAAAAGACCAACAATTTGTGCGGGCGTTAAACAACTTGGGTCGAGGTCAATTGACTGCAGACGATGTAAAACTGATAAATTCGCGCTCGGTTACTCGTATGACAGATATTCCCGAAGATGCTGTAAGACTTTATTACGAAAATAAAAATGTTGATGAGTACAATAATCAACGCATTAATAGTAAAGTTGGTGAAGAACATGCGGCAGAGGCAACAGATAAAGTTGTTGGTAAAATAACTGAAAGCAGTAGGGAAAAAATTTTGGATAAATATAGAAATAAGCCAGTATCCGAGGTTATGGGTGTTCCTTATAGTATTCGTTTAAAAATCGGAATAAAGTACATGCTAACTGTCAACAGTGACCTTCAAGATGGTCTTGTGAATGGAGCAACGGGCGTACTAAAACATATCACTTTTAAAGAAAATTCAACTGTTCCTGATGTTTTGTGGTTAGATTTCAACTCCAATCGTGTTGGCCAGAAAGCCAAATTAAAACACTCATGTTATATTCAACAACATAGCGATGTTTGCACGAATTTGGTACCATTGGAAAAAGTAAGTGTTGAATTAAGCGTTGATAAAAATTTAAAATATCGTTTAACTCGAAAAAACTTTCCATTGGTCCCTGCTGAAGCTATAACAATTCACAAGTCACAGGGTCAGACATACCGAAATGTTTGCGTGGACTTTTCAAAATCCAAAAACATGAATAGAGCATTGAAGTACGTGGCTCTTTCGAGATCCGATTTCGACGGTATTTACATAATTGGTCAATTCAGAAAGCCTAATGCTGTAAAAAATGACATAGTTTTGAGGGAAATAAACAGATTAAAGAAAGAATGCAATTTGCAGTTGAGTTATGACAATTTAAGTAGTAAGACGGGTTTCGTAGTTGGATACCACAACGTGAGATCGTTAAATAAAAACAAAAGTAATTTGATGAACGATAACTGGTATCGAGGATGTGATTTTCTAATACTATCAGAAACAAACACCAGACAAAGTGATGACATAAACTTGCCGTCTTTCAATGTTGTTTTCAGAACTGACGAAAACGAACGAGTTAATTGTAAGGGATTACTGGGCTACGCAAAACCTCACATCAACATACGTAATGTCGTATTGAAAAAAGTCGATTGCCCATCGTATCATTTACATTTTGTTAAATTTGAATTAGTTGAATATCCTGTTGTAATAATAACCGGATACAAATCACCGAAAACTTCGATTTCTGTATTTAAAGACAATTTTAGTGATATATTGGAGCACATAAGTTCTAATTCCGCCAAGGATATAATAGTATTAGGTGACTTTAATTTTAACGTTTTATTGAATGACAATGCTCTCAGTTCATTTTTTCAAAAATACGGCTTGATTACCTGTCTCAATTCTAAGGTTATAACAACAGACGGCAATACGCAAATAGATGTTGTATTTTCCAACATTCTTGATCTTTATGCGGGATGCTACGAAAGCTACTTTTCAGATCACAAACCTATATTTTGTGAAATTGGTAAAATAGTCCCTAGTAAGAGGGTTGCATCCGAGTCCATATTACATGTAAGCCATGGGGAAGTGTCACAACCAAAAGTCAGGAAGCAGGTAAATCTAAACCACGAGATTCCGCCACCCGTCAAAGGGACATCAGACATCAATATTGTAAATGTTTCTAATCTCATTCCCACGGTAAAGCCATCAGAACACGGCGTTCACAATCAAATTACCGGGTTACTCAATCCCGACAACGTGAGTTGCTATGCAAATGCAACTATACAGTTTTTTCTGGCCATTCCTGAATTTAGACAACACATTCAAAACGCAGAACAAAGTGAATTTAATAGAATAATGAAAGGAATTTTGAATAAACATGTAAAAAGTGGCAAAACTCTCCGAGATTACATTGGTGGAGATTTCTCAATACAACAACAGCAAGATGCGCAGGAGTTTATGAGTTTTGTGCTATATGAGTTAGATAATGAATTTATCGAGCTATTAAAGTTTGGTGTATATGACACTTTGACATATTGTGTAAACTGTAACCAAGTACAGCCAGGTTCTGTAATAACTCACAGTAGCTTTCTGTTTGTTTATTTTAACTTAAGCAGTCCTGAAGAGAACGATTTCAGAAGTATTTTTGAACCGAAAAGTATTTCCGATAGACAATGTAATTATTGTTCCAGTGAAAATAGTGTAGTGGAAGAATTAAAAATTGTGTCTACAAATGAATACGTTATAATGACTTTCAAGAGATTTACGTATATCAATGGTAATGGAATGAAATTGAATACGACTTATACAAATTTTGACAGTGAACGTGTTCGAATAAATGATGTCGAATTTGAAGCTATAGGTGCTGTTCTTCACATAGGCGACACGATTAACAGTGGCCATTATGTATCTTTGGTAAAATACAATTCGTGTTGGTATAAATGTGATGACAACTACATAGAGAAAATTAACACATTTGACGAAACTTTAAAGGATGTTTATATTTTACTATTAAAGAAAAAGAATGTGACTCATAATGAAGATAATTTGAATACAAACGGTATATTTGACGAGAAAAAGACGGTAATACCTGCTCCAAGGGTATTCGATGAGAATGTCACGAGCAAAGATGAGAACGACTTATTTGATGAGGCGCCGGAAATTTTGGATTCGTATAGTGTAAAGGGTTTAGAGAGGCGCAACAATAAACAAATTTGTTACGCCAATGCTACCGTCCAAGCACTCTTGTGCTTAAAAGAATTCAGGTCATGCGTTTTGAAAAACAGCAATGAGTTGAAGATGACGATTGCTAAAATATTAACCAACGAAACAGATAGTTGTGATGATTTGAGATCTTCCCTTGGAGAACCATTTAGTAGTGATTGGCAACAGCAGGATGCAAATGAATTTTTATTTGCATTAATGGAGAAATTAGATGATGAAAACTTCTTGCATTTTATTGAATTTCAGGCGTATGATCCGCTAATATACTGCAAACAATGTTGTGAATGCAATAATTATAATCATATAAAGACTTGGTATCTAATGTTGGACTTGCCAATTGAAAAGAGTCATGTTCCATTTGAAACTCTATTCTCATTTAAGGCCAGTTCTGTTTTATGCAAAAATTGTTTGACGGACGCTTATATGGTAGAAAGGCCGGAAATGAAGTCTTTTCCCAAGTATCTGTTTATATGCTTAAAGAGGTATTCCATGTCAGAAGATCAAAAAATTTGCAAGTTACCAAGTTTAATCACGAACTTTAACTGGAAGGATGTTGTAATACAAGATGTCCACTTTGTAGTGCATGCTGCAGTTTTACACTATGGTGATACATTACAGCAAGGTCATTATATTGCAGTCGTAAGGAAAGATAAAACTTGGTACGAGTGTGACGATGGTCGTGTAACAATAAGGAGACAATTCGATAATTCGCTCACTAATGTTTATTTATTAATTCTTAATAAGAAAAGGGACGAACATTTTCATCAACCTATGAATATAAAACGAGAAAAGTCTGAGGATATGGACTCTATCAGATCCCTATCAGATATATCATTGACAATAACATTAAGTACAGATGATGATCATAACAATCATAACAATGAAGCTGTTAATTGATGATTAAGGAGATGGGAACTATAACATATGAAGAGCGTGCCGCCGGTATGATCATGGCGCAGATCAACATAAAAGGCGTGCCGTCAGTGAGACCACGGTGCAGGTCCGTATGAAATAAGTAAAGCGCTTGGAATAAGTCAAGCTGCAACATACAGTAAGGATCAAAAGTACGCCCCCCCCCCTGTATCTTTGGAACCGTTTTAGCTAGAGCTGTTGAAATTCGGAATGGGCTATTGGTTGAGAAATTATGCGGATTACCAGTTATATAAAGTGCTATGACCTTGAAATGTCAAAGTTATGACATACAAGTCAAAAATTTTAAATGACCCCAGGGCTCATGTGACCCCTCATTTGATAGCTAATTTGATTCTTCATAGTGAAAAAAATTTTAAGTTAAATTAAAATTTTGTCTTAATAGAAATCGATTTAAAACGGAATTTGCAATTTAGCGGCTTAAACTTGCAAAAAATCAAAATAAAGTAAGCACAGAGAATACACTCTAGCACAAAATACATTGAAATGTTAACAATTTGTCGTTAAATAAATTTCTTGCTATGAAAATAAGCCCAAAACTTATTAGCACATTTTCCTGAATTTTTGTCATTCTACATTGACGATTATTTTCTTAACTTAGGTAATCGTTGTAAGGAGAATCAAATTAGCTTTCAAATGAGAGGTGACATGACCCCTGGTGCAATTTAAAAATTTTGAGTTGTATGTCATAACTGACATTTCAAGGTCACGACACTTTATGTAAGTGGTAATCCGCATCATTTCTCAACTAATAGCCCCATTTCGAATTTCAAAGCTCTAGCTAAAGCGGTCCTAAAGATACAGGGGGAGGCGGAGTTTTGGTCCTCATTGTATAAAAGGCATGCCGTCGGTATGCAGCACGGTATGAAATAAGTAAAGCGCTTGGAATAAGGCAAGCTGCAACATATAACAGGCATGCCGTCGGTATGCCCACGGCGCAGGTCCGTATGAAATAAGTAAAGCGCTTGGAATAAGGCAAGCTGCAAAGCGCTTGAAATAAGTCAAGCTGCAATATATAAAAGGCATACCGATAAAATAAGTAAAGCGCTTGGAATAAGGCAAGCTGCAAAGCGCTTGAAATAAATCAAGCTGCAATATATAAAAGGCATACCGATAAAATAAGTAAAGCGCTTGGAATAAGGCAAGCTGCAAAGCGCTTGAAATAAGTCAAGCTGCAATATATAAAAGGCATACCGATGAAATAAGTAAAGCGCTTGGAATAAGGCAAGCTGCAAAGCGCTTGAAATAAGTCAAGCTGCAATATATAAAAGGCATACCGATAAAATAAGTAAAGCGCTTGGAATAAGGCAAGCTGCAAAGCGCTTGAAATAAGTCAAGCTGCAATATACCGGGTGGACCAACACTATTGCCCACCTCAAAAATTGCCCTTTATTTTAAAGCTGGGACTTCGAAATTTTTACAGTGTATATGGCTACCAAGGACCCTTCAAATGAGGGCAAAAGTTTATCTGTCATTCAAAAACTGTGACGTCACGAAATTTTGAAATGTCGTTTTTCCAAGAAAAAAAAATTTTTTACCCATAAAATCGTTTTTTGGGCTAATACCTTTATGTTAAGCCCATTTTTTTAAATTTCCGTCATCAGATTAGCCAACTGTAGCAAGCTAAAAATGGTCCATTTTAATTCACAAGTCGGCCACGTAAACAATTGACTACTATGCGAGGGCTTTCTTGGATAACAGCGTACGCTTTTTTCATCTGTCACCAGTTGACAGCGACACGACGTGGCCATTGAACTGCGAAATTGTTTTTAATTTTAATAAACGTGGATTTTTGTAACGAATAATGTTGAAATATCGGTTTAAACTGGGAATCCACCATTTAATTCGCCCACCCAAGGTGCCAGGAGAGGTTACGAACACGGACATTTAATCAGATGGCGGCGCGGCGTGAAGAGGGGCTCCAGTTTGTGTGAAGGGCTCCGGTTTGTGTGAGGGGGTTTTTTCAAATAGCCATTTCCCTAATTCGCATTATTCCATACTTATGTAATTCCACAGGTAATTATTTTGTTGTTATGGCCTGTTTTTTAGTTGGCATTTTTAGGTTAAGTGAGTCGACTTAGTTTACCCCGTTGAGACTAATATCGAGGACTAAGATATTCACAGCCCAGAATTTAACAGCAACTCGTGTCAAATAAGGACCAAGGAATCGTTTTGCATAACAAAATTGATATTTACAGCCTCTAAATTTAACATCATCTGATCTAAATAAGGGCAAAGGAATTGTTAAACTATCGTTTCAACTAACATAATTAAAATTCAGAGATAAACTGTAGCCGAAGGTAGAAGAATTATAGCCCGATGCCATTTCTTAACTAGTTGGGTTAAATTGTTTGGTAAATTGTAGGGTGATGTAAAACCAAGTGTTTTTAGCTGGCGAAAGTGTGTTGCTGTAAAGTTGAAGTTGCAATCACAATAATTATAATTTTTCAAGGATATAAATTGAAACTTAAATCCTGTATGATCAAACTAACAACAATAAATTGAATTTGATTGACTGATTGTGTTACATAAACTATGGTCTTTTAGCTGTTTTGGATGTCTCAGAATTGTGGATCCTTCAAATATTGTGAAAGAGCTCTACTAATCATCATAGACAAAATTGTGTACAAGGAACTTACGGCTTGTACTTACCTAAAGTGATGCATTACTCACTACCACAACCCATCACTACACAATCATCACCAAATTCACTGCACTGCAACCACTATAGCACAGATCACTTCACAAAAAGTACTTACCTGATTACAGGTACTGCTCAAAGTGGTGGCCTTCTCTTTCGATGCACATCTGAGCACGTCGCTGAAATGAATTTTGGACTGTAGCTGCTGTATTTCGTTCATTGATTGTCTGGAAGGCATCTACGAGTCGTTGCTGCATGTCTTGTCTCGTGGTTGGCTGTGTTCTGTACACAATTTCTTGCACAACTCCCCATGTGAAAAAATCCATAGGTGTGAGATCGGGAGATCTAGCTGGCCAAGCAATTGGACCACCACGACCAATCCATTTATCTGGAAACTTTTCATCTGCCACACCACGAGCTTCTCGACTGAAATGTGGAGGCGCACCATCTTGCTGAAACCACAAATTTTGGATCACATTTAATGGCACATCTTCTAGTAAGTCATCTAATGAATTTCTTAAGAACTCTGCATACATCGCACCAGTCAGATGGCCTTCAAAAAAGAATGGACCAACTAATCGGTTGTCAATAATTCCTCCCCACACGTTCAGTGACCATATGTCTTGTGTTTTTTCTTCTCTCATCCAATGTGGGTTAACCACCGACCAATAGTGCATATTATGCCTGTTTACGTGCCCATTAGATTTGAATGTGCATTCATCGGTGAAAAGCACAAACTTGAAGAAGTCCTGATTTTCCTGCAGTTTCTCTTGGGCCCACGTGCAAAATCTCACCCTGTTCATAAAATCCTCTCCATGTAGTTCCTGATGCAGTTCGATGTGATATGCATGGAATTTGTGCCTTTTTAATATTCTTAGAATCGATGACTTACTTATGCCGCTTGATTGCTTCATTTCTCGACTGCTGACTTGGGGATTATTTTCAGCTATGTTCAAAACAATAGCTTGATTGATTTCATGAGTCACAGCGGGATTTATCACTGTCTTTTTCTTGGGCTTCAAACTGCCTGTCTCTCTAAGTTTCTCTACAATTCTTTTAAATGTTCGTCTATCTGGTTGAAGTCTGTCTGGGTAACGTTGGGCATACAATTCTGCTGCTTGCATTGCATTTTGCTGGCATTCTCCAAAAATCAAGATCATGTCGACCTTGTCTGAAAAGGAAAGATGTTGCATCGGCATGATAAAAATTAAATGCACTCCACTAAAATAGAATAAAACTATTAATTAACACTAGGTATAGGAAATTCACCAAGATTCACTTCTACACGTAATTATAATTAACACTCACAACACAGAAAAACGCGTGAAAGCTTCCCTGGAGGGAAACCAGGATAAGAGCTGTGAAAACAGCTAACAAGAAGGTATGTAAAACTAAGTTGGAAAACACTTCTCTTCAAGAGGTTGAAGATTTCACAAAATAGCAATTTTTCTCAAAATTAGCAACCTAAACACTGCAACACTATTGTAATTCACACACTAATCACACTAGTGGGTGACTAATGATTAGCTAAAAGGGGTTGGAAGAGTTTGAGCGGGAAATTAACGCGCGTAATGAAATAAATGCGCGAAATTCAAGTAAAAATATGAAAGCCTGCTTTATTAAATTTACTTAATAGGCAATTATTGTTAATAAACGAAAGAATAATCTCAGTATTCTTAGTTCATTCTAATGACAAAAATTGAAACTCAGGCACACACACACATCTTGTTTATGCACTGGATGGCTTGTCGTGTGATCAATGATTAATTAGTCCTTATTTGCCCACCATGATGATGATTATTAAATTCCACATTGCACCTTTTTGCTTCTGCTGTTCAAATAATAACTTGAGCTTCACCAACTTCAAAGCATCAATTATTAACGTCTTGATTTTGTTTAGGAGGTACCTACGAGGTATTTGCCAATCGAAAACTGACACTTGCACCACCTTCGATTACAGTTTATCTTTGAATATGAATTATGTTATGCAAAACGATTCCTTGGTGCTTATTTGACACGAGTTGCTGTTAAATTCTGGGCTGTGAATATCTTAGTCCTCGATATTAGTCTCAACGGGGCAAACTAAGTCGACTCACTTAACCTAAAAATGCCAACTACAAAACAGGCCATAACAACAAAATAATTACCTGTGGAATTACATAAGTATGGAATAATGCGAATTATGGAAATGGCTATTTGAAAAAACCCCCTCACACAAACCGGAGCCCTTCACACAAACTGGAGCCCCTCTTCACGCCGCGCCGCCATCTGATTAAATGTCCGTGTTCGTAACCTCTCCTGGCACCTTGGGTGGGCGAATTAAATGGTGGATTCCCAGTTTAAACCGATATTTCAACATTATTCGTTACAAAAATCCACGTTTATTAAAATTAAAAACAATTTCGCAGTTCAATGGCCACGTCGTGTCGCTGTCAACTGGTGACAGATGAAAAAAGCGTACGCTGTTATCCAAGAAAGCCCTCGCATAGTAGTCAATTGTTTACGTGGCCGACTTGTGAATTAAAATGGACCATTTTTAGCTTGCTACAGTTGGCTAATCTGATGACGGAAATTTAAAAAAATGGGCTTAACATAAAGGTATTAGCCCAAAAAACGATTTTATGGGTAAAAATTTTTTTTTTCTTGGAAAAACGATATTTCAAAATTTCGTGACGTCACAGTTTTTGCATGACAGATAAACTTTTGCCCTCATTTGAAGGGTCCTTGGTAGCCATATACACTGTAAAAATTTCGAAGTCCCAGCTTTAAAATAAAAGGCAATTTTTGAGGTGGGCAATAGTGTTGGTCCACCCGGTATAAAAGGCATACCGATGAAATAAGTAAAGCGCTTGGAATAAGGCAAGCTGCAAAGCGCTTGAAATAAGTCAAGCTGCAATATATAAAAGGCATACCGATAAAATAAGTAAAGCGCTTGGAATAAGGCAAGCTGCAAAGCGCTTGAAATAAGTCAAGCTGCAATATATAAAAGGCATACCGATGAAATAAGTAAAGCGCTTGGAATAAGGCAAGCTGCAAAGCGCTTGGAATAAGTCAAGCTGCAATATATAAAAAGCATACCAATGAAATAAGTAAAGTAAAAGGCGTGCCGTCGGTATGCAGCACGGTATGAAATAAGTAAAGCGGTTGGAATAAGGCAAGCTGCAACATATAACAGGCATGCCGTCGGTATGACCACGGCGCAGGTCCGTATGAAATAAGTAAAGCGCTTGGAATAAGTCAAGCTGCAACATATAACATGCATGCCAATGAAATAAATAAAGCTGCAACATAAGGCATGCCATTGAAATAAGTACAGCTGCAATACATATATAAAAGGCATACCGATGAAATAAGTAAAGTGCTTGGAATAAGGCAAGCTGCAAAGCGCTTGGAATAAGTCAAACTGGAATATAGAGGGTGTTTTCTAACCGCGTGTAAGTTTTTTAACCTCAGACATCGGGAGCAGTTTTTCTTAATTATCTCATAAACGGATTAACAGATTTGAATGAAATTTGGAGGAAGCTAGTATCCAATGAATATACATCTACGCTGTGAATTTCGTTGGATTATGACCAGAAAACGGAGACACCTTTGACACTTTTTTCCGGAAAATGTTTGAAGGTCACGCGTTTTAAAAATTGTGGTGTCTGTTAGAAAGGGCAAGAAAGGGCAAACCCGGTGCAGCTCCGTATACCTAAATGAAACGAAGTGCATAAAGCTGGATCCACACTACATAACAAACCACGTTATATGATGGGCAACAAAGTTATAAATCTTCTAACAGAATAATAAGAAGAACCTTTAGATAAATAACGATTTTTTTTCTCTTTCTGCAATAAGTTGAAAAAATTATCATTTTTCTTCTCTTCCTCTAGATCATCGTCATACATAAAGCATTGCATAATACAACAAGAGATTTTACCAATTTCTTGTTTGCGAGTTGTAGTTGAAGTTCAAACCAGAAATTGATTTGAACCAACAAGTATGAGCGAACTGAAACGAAGAAAATTTCCCGAAATTGTAAAATCTAGAGTTGAATTTGGCTAGACAATTCCAACGTGCATGTCGCTGTCACCCTCACCCCGACAAGTTGTATTTCCGTTTAGAAAATACCACTAGTGACAATTTCCAGTTGAATTGTCTATAACATTGTTATACAGCGTGTTTTGTTACGTGTGTATCCAGCTTAGGGATGTGCCGTCGGTATGACCACGGTGCAGGTCCACATAAGTAGGTACCTATGTAAATGAAACTATACTAACTTACCTGCAAAGAAATCGGTCCATTCCCTTTCAGTTTGATTTGAACTGCCGTAACTCGTTAAGGAGTTGCTGAATTTGACTGATTTTTTTTTTCTTGTTTGGCACACAACGGAATGTGCTACCCAGGGAAAAACACTCTAAAGATCAACAACTTGTTGAACAATCATGAAATTTTGACTGAATTTGAGGGGGGTCGATTTCTTTGCATGTAAGAGTAGGTAAGTGCCGTCAGTATGACCACGGTGCAGGTCCGCATGAAGTAAAGTAAACGGAAAGGCTGATGTAAATAAAGACTTCATTCGCATCAATTAACGCAGGAGCATCCAATCTCCAAATTTTTGCGTAAGTACTTATGTAATAAGTACCTAATGTGCGTAATTTGAATTCCAGTCAGGTACTTAGGTACCCACAGAATTGTGCTAGAATTATTTCACATTATTCAGTCCTATTCTGTAACTTGGTTGACGTTAGTCAATGTTGAAATGAATTGAGAAAACTGATTGGAGAACGTGACGTTTGTTTTCGTTGTTCCCTTGGAGATATCAATTTTAATGTCAATATTTTTCGCAAGTCAATTGACATGAAAGTAAGTGCCAACCTTCACTTGCTCAAAATGTTGACAAAGGACGTTATCTGACTTTGACTGCTTCCTTAGTAAGCATGAGCCCATTTAGATCTTTCTGACCAACATACATGAAGAAACAAGCTACAAATTGGTATCAATTAAAAAGTGGGCTCATACTTAGAAATCCTCGAAAAAAGCAATAATATGTGCTCATTCTCGGCATCAGCGCGGGCGTATAGAACTTAAAATAAAAAGGCAGCAGAGAAGCGGCTGGAACCTCCCCAACGCATGGGTCTTTGATTTCCGTGACTTGTGTTTAAGATTTTAAAGTTGATATGCCTAAATGGCACTTCCCGTGGACCAATTGCTCCCAAAAGCCTTTCAGCTCTTCAATGGGTTACCTAACCTCCATGTACCAAATTTCGGACAAATCGATCCAGTAGTTTGGGCTATAACGTGGTTTCAGTGTTATTACAAAATTTCGATTTTTCTACCCAAAGGGTACTAAATGCGAATAAATTTTATCTCATTTAAAACCAGAATTTGAAGACCTTTCTGATGATAACAATAAATCTTTCAAAAAGTTGTTTTTGATGGGTGAATGAGAGAATAATTTTAAGTTTCGAAATTGGTGTGCCAAAACGGCACTTTCCGTGGGCCGATTGAATCCAAAATTTGTTCAACTCTTCGACGTGTAATACAATCCCCATGTGCAAAATTTCAGACCAATCGGTTGAGGGGCTTGGGCTGTACCGCGATTTTAAAGTCCGATAAAAATCAATTTTTTTTTATTTTTGGTCAAAAGGGCACTAAGAATGAATACATTTTTAGACGCAGAATTTGAAGGTCTTTCTTATGGTGACGTGAAAAATGGGGGTTTACATTTAAAATTTAAAAGTTGATGTGCCAAAATGGCACTTCTGGTTGCACGATTGGCTCCAAAAGCTTTTCAGATCTAAGTTGGGTTATCACATGCACACGTACCAAATTTCAGCCAAATCGGTCGAGTAGTTTGGGCTGTGGCGTGTTTACGAACGTACGAACGTACGTACGAACGTACGTACATACATACAGACACATTTTAAAAACCACTTTTTTGGGTTCCTGAGACCTCAAAACGTATAGATCCGGTCTTATCTCGAATTCGAAAATTTTAGTGATTGCAGTAACCTCCCTTTTTTTTAAATGGTGAAGTGGAGTGGGGAGGTTAAAAATTAGGTTTTATTCTAATATTGCTTTTCCAAATGGAAATCAGTCTTCTTCTGAACTAATTTTTATAATCTACGAATACTTTAAGCTAAAAACCCTAGATTTTTAACAACAAGCAATATACAGGGTGAGTCTGAAAGACTCCACATCCTTTATACCACAGAATCTAATGTTCACATGATGAAGCTTGATGCAAAAATTATTGGTCAATTGTGATTCCTCTTGATGTTATAAGCCGCCAAAGATCTTCATTTTTAAACATTCTTTTTAAATATCTTTCGAAAGGTGTATCGTAGGATTTTGAATTTTTGCACAGCAATGTTACAGACCAAGAAGCAACTGCTGATGGTACTTAAGACATTATCCAAAAAGCGGATCTTTGTTATACAGGGTGGCCCCGATGTTATTTGACCTTGAACTTTTTTAGGTTTGAAAATATTGCTAATTTGCCGATGCGGCCGTATTCACCATTCAATTCTAAAACTTTATTGGCTCTAAAAATTTTTCGAAAAAACTGACCACTCACGAGGAAAATTGAAAAAACCGAAAACATGATCATCGTGATAAACCTACAATTTCAATAAAAATCAAAGTGTACGTTGACACGCATCACATTTAAACTGTTTTTTTGCATTGAAGGTGTTGTCCTACATCTGTGCCCAGAACCATTGCTCACAACTGAAGAAAAAACATTGATGGTAATTTAACTTTTTTATGAGGTAGACATTGGTTTTAAGGTGATTACCTGCATCATGGTTTCGGTTTTTTCAATTTTTCTCCTGAGTGGTTAGTTTTTTCGAAAAAGAGCCGCAACAGTTTTAGAATTGAACGGGGAATACGGCCGCATCGGCAAATTAGCAATATTTTCAAACTTAAAAAAGTTCAAGGTCAAATAACATCGGGGCCACCCTGTATAACAGAGATCCGCTTTTTGGATAATGTCTTAAGTACCATCAGCAGTTGCTTCTTGGTCTGTAACATTGCTGTGCAAAAATTCAAAATCCTGCGATACACCTTTCGAAAGATATTTATCCCCAAAAATAATTGAAATATTTAGAAGAAAATAATAACTAATTGAGAAATTGTAATTACGTTTGAATTTACCGGGTGTATCACAGACCCCGCCGTATAGGGAATTAACATGGGAAAATGAATTTAATTTTTTTCCTGCTCCGGAGGATTTTCACGAAAAGTTTGATCGTGTTTGGAGGATAGTCCATACAAGTCTGTACCTCATGAGATTTTTTTCGTTCGTCAGCTCCTCTTAGGTACTTAACAATGATTTTTTGAAAATTGAATTCTCGACGAAAACGAAAAAATTTTTCGTGCCCAATCGACCCGCTTCGAATGTTTACTTGGTTTGCTGCCTTTGTGGATTGCAACCCAACGCAAAATAAATGGATACTTCGAAACGGGTCGATTGTGCACGAAAAAATGTTGCGTCTCTGCTTCTACGGAACATTTTTTCGTGCACAATCGACCCGTTTCGAAGCATCCATTTATTTTGTGTTGTGTTGCAATCCATAAAGGCAGCAAACTAAGTAAACACTCGAAGCGGGTCGATTGGGCACGAAACATTTTTTCGTTTTCGTGGAAAATTCTATGTTCAAAAAATCATTGTTAAGTACGAACGAAAAAAATCTCAAGAGGTACAGACTAGTATGGACTATCCACACACGATAAAACTTTTCGAGAAAATCCTCCGGAGCAGGAAAAAAATAAAATTCATTTTCCCATGTTAATTCCCTATACGGCGGGGATGGTGAAACACCCGGTATAACAAAACAACGTAAAGAGCTTTTTGTTCCAGGGTAGGGCTGACTATACAGTGCGAACGTTGATGGCTGTGGGATATTTCAAATAAAAAATTTTTGGGCCATCTGCTGCTAAAATCCTCGAACCGGTCGATTTTATTTTTTAAATGCGGATCTGATTCTGCAGTCAGATTTTTTTACCACTTCCGGTCTAACCGGAAATGATTTTAACTTTGTTTTCTCAAATAGAAAGACTCTGTTCTCAACGGAATCGAAATCTACGATTTTTCTGAGTTAAAAGCATGTATCATACTTGGCCGAAAGTGCAGTCACGGCCGCCCTATATTTTCAAAAACATCGAAGAAATCGGTCAAAAATCAAGATTTTTGAAAATTGGAAATATACGTCAACTTAATTTTTAACCTCCCCAACCCCATCACAATTTTAAAAAAATGGGAGGTTACTGCAATCACTAAAATTTTCGAATTTGAGATAGCACCAGATCTCCACGTTTTGAGGTCTCAGGAACCCAGAAAAGTGGTTTATAAAATGTGTCTGTGTGTATGTTCGTACGTACGTTCGTACGTACGTTCGTACGTACGTACGTACGTACGTTTGTAAACACGCCACAGCCAAAACTACTGGGCCGATTTGGCTGCAATTTGGTACGTAGGCATCTCATAACCCAACTTAGATCTGAAAAGCTTTTGGAGCCAATCGTGCAACCGGAAATGCCATTTTGGCACATCAACTTTTAAATTTTAAATGCAAACCCCCATTTTTCACGTCACCATAAGAAAGACCTTCAAATTCTGCTTCTAAAAATGTATTCATTCTTAGTGCCCTTTTGACCAAAAATTTAAAAAAAAATTGATTTTTATCAAACTTTAAAATCGCGGTATAGCCCAAGCCCCTGAATCGATTTGGCTGAAATTTTGTACATAGGGATTGTATTACACCTCGAAAAGCTGAACAAATTTTGAATTCCATCGACTCACGGAAAGTGTCCTTTTGGCACACCAATTTCCAAATTTAAAATTATTCAATCATTAAACCATTAAAAACAAGTTTTTGAAAGATTTATTGTCACCATCAGAAGGGTCTTCAAATCTTGGTTTTAAATAGGACAAAATTAATTCGCATTTAGCGCTGTTTGGTTCAAAAAATCGAAATTTTATAATAACAGTAAAAACACATTATAGCCCAAATTACTGAATCGATTTGGCTGAAATTTGGTACATGGAGATTAGGTGACCCGTTGAAGACCTGAAAGGCTTTTGGGAGCAATTGGCCCACGCGAACTGCCATTTAAGCATATCAACTTAAAATTTTAAATACAAGGCCTCTTTTTTATGTCGCCATTAGAAAGACGATCAAATTCTGGTTCTAAAAATGTATTCACAGTTTCTGCCATTTCAGTGGAAAATATTGAAAAAATTCTTTCTCATTAAAAGGGAGCAGGCTGACAGTGGATGACATAAAGTGGCAGTTATTGTCAAAAAGTTGGCAAAAGATTAACCTTAAAAGGAACATATTGTCAAATGTGATGGGTGATGTACGAGGTGATGTCGGTATTTGTCAGAAAATTGCGAAATTAGTCACAGACGTCAGACGATAAGGATAAAAAAAAATCTGTTGAATTGACTACTATCTACACAGAATACAAAGATCCACGCGATGGGGAGGTTCCAGCCGCTTCTCTGCTGCATTTTTCGGTACAAATTCAACTGCGCGATTACATTTTTTTAACCTCCCCCAACCCCATCACAATTTTAAAAAAATGGGAGGTTACTGCAATCACTAAAATTTTCGAATTCGAGACAAGACCGGATGTATGCGTTTTGAGGTCTCAGGAACCCGAAAAAGTGGTTTTTAAAATGTGTCTGTGTGTATGTTCGTACGTACGTTCGTACGTACGTTTGTAAACACGCCACAGCCAAAACTACTGGACCGATTTGGCTGAAATTTGGTACGTAGGCACCTCATAACCCAACTTAGATCTGAAAAGCTTTTGGAGCCAATCGTGCAACCGGAAATGCCATTTTGGCACATCAACTTTTAAATTTTAAATGCAAACCCCCATTTTTCACGTCACCATAAGAAAGGCTCTCAAATTCTGCTTCTAAAAATATATTCACTCTTAGTGCCTTTTTGACAAAAATTGAAATATTCGGGATTGTTAACGTACTTTAAAAACACGATACAGCCGAAACCTCTGGACCGATTTGGCTGCAATTTTGTACATGGAGACCGTATTATACGTCGAAGAGCTAAAAAATGTTTGGAACCAATCGACCCACGGAAAGTGCCGTTTTGGCACATCAATTTTCAATTTTAAATATACTCTCATTTTACCATCCTAAACAACTTTTTTTAAAATTTATTGTCAGCATCAGGAAGGTCTTCAAATACTTGTTCTAAATAAAACAAAATTCATTCGCATTTACTGCCCTTTGGATAAAAAAAAATTTAATTTTGTAATAACACTAAAACCACATTGTAGCCCAAACTACTGGATCGATTTGACTGAAATTTGGTACATGGAGATTGGGTGACCCGTTAAAGACCTGGAACGCTTTTGCAAGCAATTGTTAATCGGAAAGTGCCATTTAAGCATATCAACTGAAAATTTTAAATACAGGCCTCCTTTTTTTTATGTCGCCATTACAAAGACGATCAATTTCTGGTTCTAAAAAAGTATTCAAAGTTTCTGCCATTTCAGCGAAAAATACATTAAAAGAGATATTAACCTTAAAAGGAACATGTTGTCAAATGTTATGGGTGATGACGGTATATTTGTCGAAAAGCATAACAAATTTTCTGTTGAACTGACTACTATCTACACAGAATATAAAGATCCACGCGATGGGGAGGTTCCAGCCGCTTCTCTGCTGCATTTTTTTTAAATTATTTTTATTATTTTGGCAGATTGTGAATAGTGAAAGAAATTAAAAAAACAAAGGCAATAATAAAAGGAAATGTAACTGCACAGTTGAATTTGCATCAAAAAATTAGATTGACGTGTATTTGCGATTTGCAAAAATCTTGATTTTTGACCGATTTCTGCGATGTTTTTAAAATCTAGGGTGGCCGTGAATGCACTTCCGGTCAAGTGTGATTCACATTTTGATTTTTAAAAAAATCGTAGATTCCGAATCCGTTGAGAAAAAGGTGTCCTTCCATTTGAGAAAACAAAGTTAAGGTAATTTCCGGTTAAACCGGAAGTGGGAAAAAAAAATCCGACCAAAGAATCAGATATGCATTAAAAAAATGTAATCGACCGGTCCAAGGATTTCAGCAGCAGATGACCCAAAAAAATTTTATTTGGAATATTCCACAGCCAACGTTCGCACTGTATACACCCCGGTCAAGTATAATACAAATGTTGAGTACGTATGTATGAATTGTTGAGCAAAATAAAGGTTCTTACAGTTATTTCCGGTTAGATAGGAAATGCAAAAAATGTTTGGCAAAGCCCTCAGGTCCTACATTAAAAAATTAACTTGACATGTTCGAGGAATTTTGCAAGAAATGAACGGCACGAAATAGTGGATATCGGCAACCCTCTTAATTGCTATCATACAATTCGTAACTAATCAGCGTAGGGGTTGTGAGTCAAGCTTTTGAACTTCAATTCTTTCTTCTTTTGGATTTGTTAATTTATGTCAGTGACAAAAAGCAGAAACATTGATGGAGAATAAAACATACGTACGAAAACATATTCACATGTCAGGATTCACGTGATCAATAAATAGGGCTCCTTAAAAATTGAGTAATTACTGCAAAATTATTGTAGGCGTAAAAGTAAAGTATCCACCACTTAAGTAATTAATTTCTTGGGGTTGTTTAAAATAGGTGGAGGTTAAATTCTTGATAATTCACTTTTCAAAGAACAATACACGCATAGTTGCTATGGTAGCACCTACCAGCTATGAACGGTTGTGTCAGCATGCCAGCATTTACTAACACCGACAGAAGGTTTGCCACATGGAACCAAAATGCTGACAACTCCCAGAAGAAAAAGCACCCGGTGCAAGAAGAATACCCTTCGAAGTTGACACCTGTTTGCACCTAGCGTGTTCTTGCATTCGACAGAACGAAGCTTGGCACCTGGAACCAAAATGCTGACAACTCCCAGAAGAAAAAGCACCCGGTGCAAGTAGAATACCCTCCGAAGTTGACACGTATTTGCACCTAGCGTGTTCTTGCATTCGACAGAACGAAGCTTGCCACCTGGAACCAAAATGCTGACAACTCCCAGAAGGAAAAGCACCCGGTGCAAGAAGAATACCCTCCGAAGTTGACACGTATTTGCACCTAGCGTGTTCTTGCATTCGACAGAACGAAGCTTGCCACCTGGAACCAAAATGCTGACAACTCCCAGAAGGAAAAGCACCCGGTGCAAGAAGAATACCCTCCGAAGTTGACACGTATTTGCACCTAGCGTGTTCTTGCATTCGACAGAATGAAGCTTGCCACCTGGAACCAAAATGCTGACAACTCCCAGAAGAAAAAGCACCCGGTGCAAGAAGAATACCCTGCGAGATTGACACCTATTTGTACCTAGCGTTTTCTTGGATTCGACGGAACGACGTTTGCCACCTGGAACCAAAATGCTGACAAGTCCCAGAAGGAAAAGCACCCGGTGCAAGAAGAATACCTTCCGAAGTTGACACCTATTTGCACTCAGCGTGTTCTTGCATTCGACAGAACGAAGCTTGCCACCTGGAACCAAAATGCTGACAAGTCCCAGAAGGAAAAGCACCCGGTGCAAGAAGAATACCTTCCGAAGTTGACACCTATTTGCACTCAGCGTGTTCTTGCATTCGACAGAACGAAGCTTGCCACCTGGAACCAAAATGCTGACAACTCCCAGAAGGAAAAGCACCCGGTGCAAGAAGAATACCCCCCGAAGTTGACACGTGTTTGCACCTAGCGTGTTCTTGCATTCGACAGAACGAAGCTTGCCACCTGGAACCAAAATGCTGACAACTCCCAGAAGAAAAAGCACCCGGTGCAAGAAGAATACCCTCCGAAATTGACACCTATTTGTACCTAGCGTTTTCTTGGATTCGACAGAACGACGTTTGCCACCTGGAACCAAAATGCTGACAAGTCCCAGAAGGAAAAGCACCCGGTGCAAGAAGAATACCTTCCGAAGTTGACACCTATTTGCACCCAGCGTGTTCTTGCATTCGACAGAACGAAGCTTGCCACCTGGAACCAAAATGCTGACAACTCCCAGAAGAAAAAGCACCCGGTGCAAGAAGAATACCCTCCGAAATTGACACCTATTTGTACCTAGCGTTTTCTTGGATTCGACAGAACGACGTTTGCCACCTGGAACCAAAATGCTGCCAAGTCCCAGAAGGAAAAGCACCCGGTGCAAGAAGAATACCCCCCGAAGTTGACACGTATTTGCACCTAGCGTGTTCTTGCATTCGACAGAACGAAGCTTGCCACCTGGAACCAAAATGCTGACAACTCCCAGAAGAAAAAGTACCCGGTGCAAGAAGAATACCCTCCGAAATTGACATCTATTTGTACCTAGCGTGTTCTTGGATTCGACAGAACGACGCTTGCCACCTGGAACCAAAATGCTGACAACTCCCAGAAGGAAAAGCACCCGGTGCAAGAAGAATATCCTCCGAAGTTGACACCTATTTACACCTAGCGTGTTCTTGGATTCGACAGAACGAAGCTTGCCACCTGGAACCAAAATGCTGACAACTCCCAGAAGAAAAAGTACCCGGTGCAAGAAGAATACCCTTCGAAATTGACATCTATTTGTACCTAGCGTGTTCTTGGATTCGACAGAACGACGCTTGCCACCTGGAACCAAAATGCTGACAACTCCCAGAAGGAAAAGCACCCGGTGCAAGAAGAATATCCTCCGAAGTTGACACCTATTTACACCTAGCGTGTTCTTGGATTCGACAGAACGAAGCTTGCCACCTGGAACCAAAATGCTTCCAACTCCCAGAAGGAAAAGCACCTGGCGCAGGAGGAATACCCTCCGAACTTGACGCTTATTTGCACCCAGCGAGTACTTGCATTCGACAGAACGAGACTTGCCAAGGAAAAGTACCTGATGCAGGAAAATGCCCTCGGAGTTGACACCTATATGTCCCCAGCGTCTTCTTGCATTCCACAGAACGAAACACTGACATCTCCCAGAGGGAAAAGCATTTGGTGCACGAAGAATATTCTCCGAACTTGTCATTGCAATTTGAAGTTGTCATTTATTTACCCATAGCGCTTTCTCACATTCGTCAGAATGCGGGTAGCTACCTAGAACTAGAATGTTAACAGTTGCTTGAAGGAAAAGCACTTGGTCCAAGAAGAAAACCCTCCGAAGTTGGCTTTCAGGTTTTTATCACAGTAGATGTGTTTTTTTTAAATAATTCATCACAGTAAGCTCCTCGGTAAGTCCTGTTGATATACTCCAGCGCCCATACAACAGGGGCCCAGGTTAACAATATTGGTATCTGGGAGTAGAGTATGAAGACTTGGAGGCGCACATACCTTGCACTTCGCTTCGAAGACGTCTTTGGAGATAGTCTCAAAAAAATATATGGACATATTGCGATTCCCACAAGAATCATGGTTACAAAGAAAAAGAGCTTGCCAGGGGGCCCATTTTAGATAGGAAATCCAATAGGGTCCTTTCAAGAAAACATCGATATTTCGTGATATCTCCAAGACAACAACGTAAGCAAAGGTCACATTCACCAATCAGGTCTCTCAATTCATTTCATTGTTGATTGAAGTCAACTAAGTTACAGAATATGACTGATTATTATATCGGTTTGAAATGAACTGAGAAAAACTAGTTACATATAAGCTGCTTTCCATTTACACATTTATCTGAGAAGGCTCACTTAACTCAGCAATTTGATTGGTCAATATTCAAATGAACCAATCAAATTGCTGAGATTGACTGAAGTTACTCAGATAAATGTGTAAAATGAAAGGGCCTATAATTCATGCGTTCGGCATATGACCACGGTGCATGTCATTTTTTGCACGATCGCATCGGTCATTTTCATGGCTTACCGACGGTGTTTTAACGTTGGTATGGAGATACTTAGAGTCCTAGGTTTTTTCTTGCGCTTTACAAGCCTTGACGACTAAAAACCGGGCGGTAAGTATCTCTTGTTATCTTGAAACTGTCAATAAAAACTGTCCTAAATTTCGTTTTTTAACTTCTACGTTTTTGTCTTTAATCACTATTCTAATCGTGCAAGATAGTATATTACGTACCAAAGATTGTAGGTGTAATTTTTGATAAACTACACTCCGAGGTGCGTACAGTATTTTTGCAATACCTGAGGCAGGAAGGGAAAAATACCGCACACACCTTGAACTGTAAGTAACACTTACAGCCTATGGACCGTAAGTAAAATATTACAGCCCTATGCGTAAGCATACAAACGACATAGCAACTGGTAATGTATTGTAAGATCCACTTACTGTCTGTGAATTTTGATACTAATGGAGAACTTACAATGCAGGTATTGCTAAAAATTTAATAAGCACCACGGGCGGTAGGTGCCACTCGGGCTAAAGGCCTCGATCTCAAAAATTATTGCTCTCTCTCTCTCTCGGTAAAATACACCTACCGCCCTTGATACTTAAATAATGAAATAACGAATTCCTAGCGTTGAGATTGGCGGCGAGGCCGTTGGGCGACCACGGTTGATTGAAACGATACAGGGTGTGACAAAGCTAATCTATTTTGTTAACTCTTCAGTTATACTGTAAAATTCATATTACAAAAAAAAGTACTTGCTGAAATAGGTACTAAGAGTTTGCAACGAATAATGTTTTAAGTTAGAACTGAGAACTGTATCTGAATCCAATTTATGTATATTTATGTATGTATAATTTGCAATTTAAAATGTATATTTATGTATAATATTATGTGCAATTTAAAATCATAAGTGAAGTAGAGATGTAAAATGTCAAGAGGATTTTTTTTGGATAACTAGATATGTGGATCATCAAGTAGTTTTAAGAAGTTGCATAATTTTAAAGCGTTTTTCTTAAATATGTATACCTAAGTGGTCATCCACCCACCTTTGAGCATAAAAATGGCTAACTACACAATAATTTTTGGAACCGTTCAGATTTTTCCAACTTACACAATAAGTCACTAGAAACAGCAAAAGCTTCAATATCTGGAAAAGGAATCAAGTTGAGAGGCATTATAAGTGAGTGAAAGGCAGGCAACATGTTGGTGTTTGCAAAAGTTAGGTACCTACCTGCTTAAAGAATTTGTACATTTGAATTCTACAATCACATTAGAAGACATCACCGTAACAAGCTTCTAAGATCGACATCGAGTTAGGTACCTAAATCTTCATTACCTCTTTATTTGAAATTATGAAAGAACGTCAGTAACAATCAATAAGAAGATATTTATTATTAAACTGGTATTGGTGCATGGCGTAGAAACTGAATTCTTGAATAATAACCGCCAGAAACTATAATGTTTTGAAAAAAATGCGAAAAACGTATTACACAAGCCATACGAAGAAGAACTAACTGATGGAAGGAAGGAAGTCAAATCTGCGATACACTCTGAACTGGCCATGCTAAGAGAACGATGGTAGATAGAAAAGTAAGAAGATATTCTGTCTAATAATGAGACGTATGAACAACTGGAAACGTCTGACTATGATGGTACAAGAAAGCAATATGAATTTTTGCATCATAGGGAAGCTGATGGTATGTACCTATTGCTGGTAAGCACCACCTACCTGCCATTATCATATCATTTGACTAACAAAATTTAACGTCAATGTCACGAAAGTTAAAAGGTACGACGCAGAATTTTGTTAATCATTTTTGGTATATAAGTTTGTATACGTATAGGTACGCAGGGCCTTCATTGTCTAAAAGTTTGAATTATAAATCTGTGTTTTATTTTAGGTATTCTTAAATGATGCACCGCTTAGATAGGTACCTCAAATATGGTCTGATATGACGAAGGTTGCCTATAGGTGAAAAGTGTTAAGAAGAATTTCCCAGAATTAGCTAAAACCTGTACTGAAAGAAGAAATTCTGACTTTAGACAGTTTGTTCTAAAAAACAGACGTAGTGAAAATGGGAAGAAGAAAAGAAATGAAACAAGAAATTATACTATTCAAGAAACAGATTCCAATACTTAGAACATGAGCTCTTCATTCTTCAACACTAGGGTCTTAATTTATTATTTTTATAATTCACATACGATGCTTACATTTTTGATATTGCAGTTTTGAGTATAGTCCCCCACGGAAAAACAAAGAAAGAACCTCAATGGAAAAACGGAAAGCTGCCATTTTCTGTTTTCTTCGTACCAGATTTGGAACATACATATTTTGCGACTATACATCCTAAAAGTGTACCTAATCATTTATTCATCTTATTATTGCATAATTATTTCAAACATTTTTTTTTAGATTAGATTTCATTGAAAGATATTATTAAGGCTGTTATAAATAAAAATACGGAAACCATAAAGGTGAAATGGAAATTTTGGAAATTATTATGGATGGTAGAAGGAAAAGTTTCACAAATTGAAAAGCGGCAGCTCGATGTTTCGTCTCGATGTTCTAAGTTTTAAATGTCCTAAGTATATCAAAACTTAGTTTATGGACCCAATTGAATTTTAAACAGCTATTAAGTGCTATACAGATCCCAGTTCAACTAAGTGGTACCTACCAACAGGACATATCGGTTGTAACATACTTTGAGTTCAGGTACTTGATTTGCTATATGATATTGATCTCGATATTGATTCATAATTTAGGTTACAAAGAAACAAAAAAAAATAAGGGTAAACCTTTGAGGAACCTTATAGATATCAACAAACGTTTGTTGTAAAGATGTAGTATGTATGCAATTCCATGCTTCTCAGATTTTATCGGTACATGTATAAAGAAATCGGTTGATATTTTTTAAACTGCAAGTATTTCTAACGGACATAAGTTTAGGTTAAGTATAGTTATTAAAATATGTTGCAATTGAAATATGTAGATAGTGTAACGAACCAGTCCACCAATTTTAAAATAATGGTACAAGGACTATGCCTTGTAAATTGGTGAACCGTTACTTGCTCCCTAAAAATTCATTTTTTATTTCCACATCCTGATTTTCCTTTAACGAGGAACAGTCCGATAGCACACCGAGTCAACAGAACTTGCAAGAAGATCAGAAACATCCCTCAAGCCCCATCAGTGCAGTTGCAGGTCATGAATTATCCGAAGTCAACGATCGTAAACATCTAAGTAGCCATGACATTTTAATTTTCATTCAAAATATCCAAATTACACCTACGATTCCTCTCAGATGTGGGGGGACACTTAGTAGAAGCCCTCAGGTTATGCTTATATGAAGACACACGACCGACAAAGCCTATAAGAGAGAAAAAGTGTTAAAGAAAACGAAAATTCCACATAACCTCACTTTTAGATGTCAAGCCCGAGTGGCAATTGTTGCTACCAGTTTAATTGTTGATAACAATAGAGGGCGCCCACGGAAGCTTTCACGAATACTTCGGGGCCGAAGAGGAGATAAAAGATCCCACACCAAAAACCATCGTCAGAGTTTCTCATGCAGTGAAGGTGTGGGGAGCTCTCACTAAACAACGGTCTCTCGGACATCCCATTCCGTCTAGCACTGTTCTCCTTTTATAAGGACATACCGTAAAGGTAAATACCGCGCTACATTCAATTATTTGATTCTGAAAAAGGCATAATCAAGACCTATTCAAGAGGATGCAACTAATTGGGTTTTTACGTCACCAAGTACAACTACGCATGGCCATGTTGGGCTAGAACGTCAAGTTTGGCGTTTGATGATTGGCTGAGTTTGAATGACAGCGGTGTAAGAAGGACCGCCAACGGTGGAAAATAGAAATCCCTAGATGTATTTTTGTTCTTTTGTTTTATAGCCGCCTTTTGTTTGTAAATAAATTATTTTGTTGATAGGCGTCTATTTTTGTGCAGTGCCGAAAAGAATTTGTAAGTACCGCAAAGCAGCGAGCGTAATGAGTTAAATCTAGTACAGCGAGATCAATCTAAATTATTGGAAAGAGCATGTTCCTTACTCACTCCCTCTACCAGCAATCCTGAGCTAAGCTGAAACAAGCAAAGTAGTGTTGTCACAGAAAATGTCGTTCTCTCACAAGTTACACAGCATCTCTCTCATTTGTATTTCCCTCTCTTAGTCTGGGAATGAAAATAGACTAAGTGGCGCTCAAGGTGGACGTCTTGGTCGAGGGGATCAAGGCGAGTTGTTTAAATGTTTCGGGAGTAATTCGAGAGGAAGGGTTACTACGGAAGAGGATAAGGTCAGTGGGACCGTGTTGATTGGTTATCGAGATAGTAAGAGAGAGGGAGAGCGGGATTAATGTGACAGCGCGAAAATATTATGTCAGCACGCCGCGTTTAGAGCAGAATCCGAATGACAGGTGTCAAGTCATGAGGAGTGGCGGACCGTCAGTCGCGACGAGTTGAAGTCTGTCGCTTTTGGACGAGGTGTGTTATAATAGGTACCTACGTACTATATTTGTGCCTACCCTTATAGTGTCCATTAGTAGTGGTCCGTCACCTCAAGATTTAATTTAGCATTCAAAGTGACATAGTAGCTACATAATGGGTAGGTATACTAATAGTAAGTAGTTCCTAAAAATTTAGAATTAGGTATACCTAGATTGCTATGAACATAGTTCAGTGAATAATTATGGAGAAGAGTCCTCATTGCTGGAAAATTAATACACGTACTGTTGTCTACATCAGCATTAATAAGAATCTCAGTGAGAAACTCAATTCATACTACTACTGAACTTTATTTTTTTCATAATTGTATATTAGATAAGATTGATATAAGAATATAGTTGAAATTAAAAAACTTGTCATATGCATATTATAAATTATGATAAGATAACTTAGATTGCTGGTAGAATGTATCGACATAAGATAGAGCACATGTATTCTTTTTGTAATCAGAATTTACCTACTTAATCATATTGTATAAAATCAATGTACATACCTAAGTATTATTTATATATTACGTTTTTGATACCTATTGCAGTTTTGAGTACCTATAGTCCCCCACAGAAAAGCTGATGCTATCGCAAGCCTATGCAATTGAATATTTGCACAAAATTTGTACATGAGCCGCTGAGTCGTGAAACATTCAGTCAAGACGCAAACTATCACTTGTATTGGTTTGAGATCGTGGAATGGGGACAAGCGTTTCGAGCGGCACCGCGCGCGCAGCCCACGTAAGACGACGCGTAAGAGCTTATTCACAACCACTTTACGTACGTAACGTAACAAACTTTAACAATGGTCAACAATTGTTTACGACAGGTTCTGACTTTTCTAGTAATTGTTGACGATTGTTAAACTTTGTTATGTCACGTACGTAAAGTGGTTGTGAATGAAGTTTTAAAGTGTAGGTAATCATTTATCCATCTTATTCTTACATAATTATTTCAAACATTTTTTTTTAGATTAGATTACAATTAGAGATATTATTAAGGCTGTTATAAGTAAAAAAGTTCTAAAACCGTCGTTGAAACCAGTCTTATACAATTTCTGTGCTAATTCGGCTAGAAACACAAGTCAAAGATCCACGCGATGGGGAGGTTCCAGCCGCTTCACTGCTGCATTTTTTTTTTAATAACATTTTCTCAAATTCTGCCCGTCCAAAGTTCCACGCGAGCAAAGCGTCAAAATATCGGTTTGCAGTGAGAAGCTAGGGCAGTTCAGGTCTATGTCAGGTCAGGTTTTTTTTTTAATAACATTTTCTCTCAAATTCTGCCCGTCCAAAGTTCCACGCGAGCAAAGCGTCAAAATATCGGTTTGCAGTGTGAGAAGCTAGGGCAGTTCAGGTCTATGTCAGGTCAGGTTTTTTTTTTAATAACATTTTCTCTCAAATATTGCCCGTCCAAAGTTCCACGCTTGCAAAGCTTTAAAATATCGGTTTGGAGTGCAAAAAGCTAGGGCAGTTCAGGTCTATGTCAGGTCAGGTTTTTTTTTAATAACATTTTCTCTCAAATTCTGCCCGCCCCAAGGTTCACGCGAGCAAAGCGAGTAGGTACTCGTCGAAATATCGGTCTTGCAATGGTGCGAGAAGCTAGGGCAGTTCAGGTCTATGTCAGGTCAGGTTTTTTAATAACATTTTTTTTAAATTCTGCCCGTGGAAAGTTCGACGCGAGCTTTCGGCGGAGCCGAAAGCGAGTACTCTTCGAAATATCGGTATTGCAGTGCGAGAAGCTAGGGCAGTTCAGGTCTGGTCAGGTTTTTGACCTAGGTTGTAGTGTCATTTGGGATGAGTTGTCTCCTGGGATGAATTGGAAAATTGTATGAGATGATATTAGCCCGCGGCTACCTTAAAGCGAACAGCCCAAACAATAGCAAGCAAGAGTTGGTCTGGGATGAATTGGTTTGGGATGAGTTGTCTGTTGGGATGAGTTGTCTGTTGGGATGACTTGGTCTGGGATGAGTTGCGTTCTGGGATGAGTTGTCTTTTGGGATGACTTGGTTTGGGATGAGTTCGTCTGGGATGAGTTGGTCTGGGATGAGTTAGTTTGGGATGAGTTGATCTGGGATGAGTTGGTCTGGGATGAGTTGTCAGATGGGATGAGTTGGTCATTGGGATGAGATGATACTAACCCCTTTTTTGGCTGTTAAAATTTTTCGAAAAAACTAACCACTCACGAGAAAAATTGAAAAAACCGAAAACATGATGCAAGTAATCACCTTAAAACCAATGATGAGTCTACCTCGTAAAAAAGTGAAATTACCATCAATGTTTTTTCTTCAGTTGTGAGCAATGGTTCTGAGCACAGATGTACAAAAAAACAGTTGAAATGTGATGCGTGTCAACGTACACTTTGATTTTTATTGAAATTGTAGGTTTATCACGATGATCATGTTTTCGGTTTTTTCAATTTTCCTCGTGAGTGGTTAGTTTTTTCGAAAAATTTTAAGAGCCAATCAGAGCTGGGAGTAACTTTAGAAAAAAGTTACTTTCATATAACTAGTTACAAAAAGTAGCTAAGTTACTTGGTAACTAGTTACTTTTTTCCTCCCTGCGAAAAGTAACTATATCTAGTTACTGTACTGAAGTAACTTGTAACTAGTTACTTTTGGTAAGCATCTAAAGACATAAAAAAGTAACTAGTTACTTTTCATGTATCTAGTTACTTTTCATGTATTTAGTTACTTTTTATGCAATTGGATACTTTTCCAATAATATCAACAATTTTCAGAAAGGTTGCAGGTGTAGGCAATATCCGTCAGTTTTAATTATATTTTACATCATTCTTAGTATTGAGTAAAACAGAAGTTTTTGATGCAAATTCCCATTGACATTTTCTTTTTATTTACTTTTGAAATTTTGACAGATTGTGAGGTAAGAGAAAATTTGATAGAATAAGAGAAATCAAAAAAAATGCAGCAGAGAAGCGGCTGGAACCTCCCCATCGCGTGGATCTTTGTATTCTGTGTAGATAGTCGTCAATTCAACAGAAATTTTTTACCCTTATCGACTGTGACTAATTTTGCAATTTTCTGACAAATACCGACACCACCTCGGACATCACCCATCACATTTGACAATATGTTCCTTTTAAGGTTAATCTTTTGCCACCTTTTTGACAACAACTGCCACTTTATGTCATCCACTGTCAGCTCGCTCCCTTTTAATGAGAAAGAATTTTTTCTCTATTTTCCACTGAAATGACAGAAACTGTGAATACATCTTTAGAACGAGAATTTGATCGTCTTTCTAATGGCGACATAAAAAAGGAGACCTTTGTATTTAAAATTTAAAGTTGATATGCCTAAATGGCACTTCCCGTGGACCAATTGCTTCCAAAAGCCTTTCAGGTCTTCAACGGGTCACCCAATCTCCATGTACCAAATTTCAGCTAAATCGATTCGCTAATTTGGGCTATAATCTATTTTTAGTGTTATGAAATTTCGATTTTTTGACCCAAAGAGCACTAAATGCGAACGAATTTTGTCTTACTTAAAACCAGAATTTAAAGACCTTTTTGATGGTGACAATAAATCTTTCAAAAACTTGTTTTGGATGGTTAAATGAGTGAATAATTTTAAAGTTACAAATTGGTGTGTCAAAACGGCAGTTTCCGTGGGCCGATTGAATCCAAAATTTGTTCTCTTCGACGTGCAATACAATCCCCGTGTGCAAAATTTCAGCCAAATCGGTTCAGGGGTTGGGCTGTACCGCGATTTTAAAGTCGGATAAAAATATTTTTAACCTCCCCAACTCCAACAAGATTTTAAAAAAATGGGAGGTTACTGCAATCACTAAAATTTTCGAATTCGAGATAGCACCAGATCTTCACGTTTTGAGGTCTCAGGAACCCAAAAAAGCGGTTTTCAAAATGTGTCTGTGTGTGTGTACGTACGTACGTTTGTAAACACGCCACAGCCAAAACTACTAAACCGATTTGTCTGAAATTTGGTGCGTAGGCATCTCATAACCCAACTTAGATCTGAAAAGCTTTTGGAGCCAATCGTGCAACTAGAAATGCCATTTTGGCACATCAACTTTTAAATTTTAAATGCAAACCCCCATTTTTCACGTCACGATAGGAAAGGCCTTCAAATTCTGCTTCTAAAAATGCATTCATTCTTAGTGCCCTTTTGACCAAAAATTTAAAAAAAAATGATTTTTATCGGACTTTTAAATCGCGGTACAGCCCAAGCCCCTGAACCGATTTGGCTGAAATTTTGCACATGGGCATTGTATTGCACGTCGAAGAGCTGAACAAATTTTGGATTCAATCGGCCCACGGAAAGTGCCGTTTTGGCACACCAATTTCCAAATTTAAAATTATTCACTCATTTAACCATCCAAAACAAGTTTTTGAAAGATTTATTGTCACAATCAGAAAGGTCTTCAAATTCTAGTTTTAAATAAGACAAAATTCGTTCGCATTTAGTGCTCTGTGGGTCAAAAAATCGAAAATTTGTAGTACCACTAAAAATACATTATAGCCCAGATTAGTGAATCGATTTGGCTGAAATTTGCTACATGGAGATTGGGTGACCCGTTGAAGACCTGAAAGGCTTTTGGAAGCAATTGGTCCACGGGAAGTGCCATTTAAGCATATCAACTTTAAATTTTAAAGCAAGGCCTCCTTTTTAACCTCCCCAATCCACTTCACCACTTATAAAAAAGGGAGGTTACTGCAATCACTAAAATTTTCGAATTTGAGATAGCACCAGATCTTCACGTTTCGAGGTCTCAGGAACCCAAAAAAGTGGTTTAAAAAATGTGTCTGTGTGTATGTGCGTACGTACGTACGTACGTGCGTACGTACGTACGTGCGTACGTTTGTAAACACGCCACAGCCAAAACTACTAGACCGATTTGCCTGAAATTTGGTGCGTAGGCATCTCATAACCCAACTTAGATCTGAAAAGCTTTTGGAGCCAATCGTGCAACTAGAAATGCCATTTTGGCACATCAACTTTTAAATTTTAAATGCAAACCCCCATTTTTCATGACACTATAGGAAAGGCCTTCAAATTCTGCTTCTAAAAATATATTCACTCTCAGTGCCCTTTTGACCAAAAATAAAAAAAAAAATGTTTTTTATCGGACTTTCAAATCGCGGTACAGCCCAAGCCCCTGAACCGATTTGGCTGAAATTTTGCACATGAGGATTGTATTGCACGTCGAAGAGCTGAACAAATTTTGGATTCAATCGGCCCACGGAAAATGCCGTTTTGGCACACCAATTTCCAAATTTAAAATTATTCACTCATTTAACCATCCAAAACAAGTTTTTGAAAGATTTATTGTCACCATCAGAAAGGTCTTCAAATTCTGGTTTTAAATAAGACAAAATTCGTTCGCATTTAGTGCTCTTTGGGTCAAAAAATCGAAATTTTGTAATAACACTAAAAATACATTATAGCTCAAATTAGTGAATCGATTTGGCTGAAATTTGCTACATGGAGATTGGGTGACCCGTTGAAGACCTGAAAGGCTTTTGGAAGCAATTGGTCCACAGGAAGTGCCATTTAAGCATATCAACTTTAAATTTTAAATACAAGGCCTCCTTTTTTACGTCGCCATTAGAAAGACGATCAAATTCTGGTTCTAAAAATGTATTCACAGTTTCTGCTATTTCTGTGGAAAATAGAGAAAAAAATCTTTTTCATTAAAAGGGACCAGGCTACTGACAGTGGATGACATAAAGTATCAGTTATTGTCAAAAGGGTGGCAAATTGTTAACCTTAAAAGGAACATATTGTCAAATGTGATGGGTGATGTCCGAAGTGATGTCGGTATTTGTCAGAAAATTACGAAATTAGTCATAGATGGTAAGCACAAAAAAAATTCTGTTGAATTGACTACCATCTACACAGAATACAAAGATCCACGCGATGGGGAGGTTCCAGCCGCTTCTCTGCTGCATTTTTTTATGTTGCCATTAGAAAGACGATCAAATTCTGATTCTAAAAATATATTCACAGTTTCTACCATTTCAGTGGAAAATAGAGAAAAAATTCTTTCTCATTGAAAGGGAGCGGGCTGACAGTGGATGACAAATTCTGTTGAATTGACTACTATCTACACAGAATACAAAGATCCACGCGATGGGGAGGTTCCAGCCGCTTCTCTGCTGCATTTTTTCTTTTAATTTTTGATCAAAAGGGCACTAAGAATGAATACATTTTTAGAAGCAGAATTTGAAGGCCTTTTCTATGGTGAGGTGAAAAATGGGGGTTTGCATTTAAAATTTAAAAGTTGATGTGCCAAAATGGCATTTCTAGTTGCACGATTGGCTCCAAAAGCTTTTCAGATCTAAGTTGGGTTATCACATGCACACGTACCAAATTTCAGCTAAATCTGTCGAGTAGTTTGGGCTGTGGCGTGTTTACGAACGTAGGAACGAACGTACATACATACAGACACATTTTAAAAACCACTTTTTTGGGCTCCTGAGACCTCAAAACGTATAGATCCGGTCTTATCTCGAATTCGAAAATTTTAGTGATTGCAGTAACCTCCCTTTTTTTTAAATGGTGAAGTGGAGTGGGGAGGTTAAAATGAAATTGCTCAGGTTTTGCGGTTTTGCATTAAAACAACTAATTTGAAAATCTAGAGTGATGGCCGTGACTGCACTTTCGATCAAGTATGATACATGTTTCTAACTCAGATTTTCAAAAATTATCTTGCGCCGAAATTGTCGAGGTATTTACTAAAATTCAAACCCAATCCCAACCGTTTCTATAACATGAATGAAAGTAACTAAATTGCGCCAAGAGTAACCAAAATACTGTATCTAGTTACTTACAGAAGTATTTAGTTACTTTTTAAAAGTATCTAGATACCAAAAGTAACTAAGTTACTTCAAATGTAACTAAGATACTATATCTAGTTACTTTTCATAATGTCTGAAGTACCATCAGTAGTTGCATCTTGGTCTGTAACAATGCTGTGCAAAAATTCAAAATCCGACCATACACCTTTCGAAAGCTATTTAAAAAGCCAACGGAAGATGTATATCAATGCGATGTATATCTCGGTAGACGTTTATTTACCGTGAATGATTCATATATCGAGTTGGACTTGGTGGTTTTGGCACCTAGTAATAGTGCCGAAGCATATGCTTATGATAAAGAATTCGTGAAGGTGTATCAATCGATAAATTTTTTTACGTTCAATTAGTATCTACCGTTTGTAAGTACAGTCAGGAGATAAAGTATTGGCCCTCGACCGCGAACAATGTCGACAGATTCTTGGAAAATTCGTGAATTTGGTCGTTAATTATTGTTATGTTGGGCTTTGCAGGGGCCGCTTAAGAAGTTTTGCCGCCCTAGGCGAAGTAGAATTATGGGGTTCGTTGAATAGGGGAATAATTTGTTAGACAGTAGTGCATGGCAGGCGAAAATTTAACAAAATTTCAAGGTCACGCATTTTCTAAACACTTCAGAATGTTAGTGTAAGGGTGACATTATTTGAAAAACTGAAGAAGAATTTTTGATCGAGATCGCATTTTTTACAAAAAGAGTAAAATAGGACATTTCTGCATGAAATTTTTGAACATAGCGACTCCCTCTACTCCGCACTTGGTTAAGTACCTACCTATCTGCATTTTATTTTAAAATATCATGTTCTGAATAATTATTGTAAGAAATCCCGAATGAAATTGGTAGGTTGGTACAGAATACACTGCTACTGTCCCCTGTCCCCTCCATCAAGTACGCATTACAAAAATAAAATTTACCTGTCCGAGAATTTTTGCCACAAATCAAGGATAAAAATTTAAGGAATTTTATTCCATACTTTACACTCGCACTGTATACAGTTTTTATATATTTTTCTGTTGAAATAAAAAAGTTACAGGGGGGCGAATACCAAACTGAATCACCCGGTATATAATTTCCCCATTTGATTTACATGAAGAAACAAAATTCCAAAGATGACTACCGCTGCAAACTCTCGTGGAACGAAGTTTAGGCTAGGATCGTCTCTCTCTCTCTCACAAAATCATCCCAAAACATAGTTCTAGTTCACTCCAAAATAACAGTTCAACCCAGACGCATCCTCGACGTCACACAGTGGTCGAAATGCTTGAAAAGCTGGCCAAAAGTCGGAAACTTCCGGATAAGGGCGAAAATTCAAGTTTAGTATTTTTGAAGTCACTAATTGCGAATTGTAATATGGATTTTCAAAATTCACAATGGAGGATCAAAAATGGCCGACCTTTTACACGAGGGAATACGGTAATTATTAACATTTTTAGAATAAAACAATTAAAATTTGGTAAGCCAGTTACATATCTTTGTCCTCACTCCAAACACGCACTCCGCGGTTAAATAACTGTTGGGGCAAAGGCACATCTTGTCCCAGGGGACAAGCAGGGCATGGTAACTCCTGCAACAGATTCCTCGGCACAGCCCAAGCCACTAGTCTAGGCAAGGCCATCACCACCAGCTTCCAGGCCTTGGAATGGAGACTGCAGGTGCCATTTCCATCAGCCTTACAGGTGCTTGGTAAGGCGTATCCACCCTAAATATCAGAACCATCCTTGTCTTCGCTGTGACTCGTAAGGTCTATCGACACACCAACTTTTAAGCAAGACCTTCGCCTTACCTTCTGTCCTACCTAGCCCTTAGTGACTCTCCATATTATTATTCTTTAACAGAATTTGGTACCAGGTTCATGGTAACTGAATATTGGCCATTTCCTCATTCAACCAACCCTTCTCGTAGTCTGTGATATTCCAGTGAAAATATTCATAACTGAACAACGATTAAGACAGATTTAACTATACTATAAACACTCAGATTTTCCCGGAACCAGTTTCGGGAGCAAACAAAAAATAAAAACACTTTTCCCGTGTTATTTCCCTATACGGCGCCTGGAATGAAACGTACGGTACATTAAGCATCCGTTCCAGTTGTTGTATAACATAGAGTTCACTGGCTTGAAGTCACTGATGACATTATAAAGTCGACTGACTTTAATTTTTTTATTTTTCATTTGCCTATTATATGTTGATAATACCTAGGATACGAAGCATATAAACAAGACCATAACACCCGGGGTATTATAAGAGGGCGTTATAATTCATAACGCCCGTTTATTACCGATTTTTATTTATTAGTAATTGTTACAACTAAAAACGGAATACATAAAAATTACTCCTGGTGAACTTCTAACTAGTGCTCCTATATTCTTCCCGCACAGTTTACTAGGATTTTCTATTGTACCATCTTCCAATATTAAACGGAAATCTGGACCTTGGTGGTTCTTTCCTGTTCTTCAGATTCCCCCATAGATCGAGCTTGCAAATCTTGATATCAAGGCACCAAAATATCCATAATCAGAGAAGCCTGTAAACATTTATGTAATGTACCTAACGTAAATGAATGCCAGTATTTTACCTCATTTATGCATCAGCAGATAAAGTTCCTTTAGGAGCATACTTCATAAATGCCAAAGCATAGCTTCCTGTCAAAACTTTTGACCCCGCCGCCTTTTTGGACCTTTGTTTCATAAATGACACCACCAAACAATCGGATGCTCTAACGGAAAATGTCAACGTAGTCTTCATTATTAACAATCTCAAACGAGTTGGTACTTACCAAAAGTCTCAAACTGCAAAAAAGGAATAAAAGTAGTAAAACTCGAGTAGGTAGAAAACATACCAATTCTTAAAGTACGCCAACATAATCACCATATCGTTCACAACCAACACTCATTGCATTTCCGACTTCCAAAGTTGACAGATATTATGTATTCTTATTCATAACTCGCCCTCGATGTCGTAGATAACAAAATTTCAGTAGTCTTCTTCGATATAACCAAAATATCTGCCGGAAAATAGTCAAACTTCTTCCGAAATTTCGCACCTTCAATTCGCACAGCTCAAAATTTTAAAATAAATAAACAAGGTCCTTGGCAACGATCAGAGCTTGCTTTTACTTTGATCACAAATATTATTGCGAATTAGAACCAATTCTACATTATTACTGTGAAAAATAAAATTATGTATGCACCACGGGTGTTACTAGATGATAACGCCCATCGGGCGACATCCATCCCTCGGGCCAAAGGCCCTCGGGCTGGATCATCGTCGCCCTTCGGGCGTTATCATCTTTATAACACCCTTGGTACATAAATAACTATTATTTTATCCTATTCTGTTATAACATGAATAACTCCTTAGTAACGAGCTGTGTTAAGACACATTTAACAGCATTCAGTGTTGTTATAAATCTTATAACATAACGAAATTTTATTAGGTCTAAAGGTTGTACAAATGAAATAACAGTCAATAAATACAAATCTAACCATAACATTATTAATATTGAAAATATTACTAACATTTTTCAACTTCAGAAAATGAACTAGTCTTGGGGCACGGTCTTGGGATCTTCGGAGTTATGGTCATTCGCGTGTAGATGGAATGTGCAATTATGCAAATTTTCAAATTTAATTGCTCCCAAAGAGTCCAGCGCAGACGTCGTCACGGTGCTTGAAGAAGATTTAGTTACCCCAATTTTCACATTATTCAAGGAAGCATCAGAATTGTTCAGAATCATTCGGGCAATCTTGTTTTTCATTTCCAGGGAATCGTCCAAATACCTTTCAGCAACGCTCGTGCTTTTCCAGCCGCCGGCCGTGACGTTTAAGCATGGTTATGTCAGCACCCGAATCAGCCAGAAAAGTTGCCGAAGAACGTCTAAACGCATGCCCAGTATATAAAGACGGGTCAGGCAATTTCAAGAAAGCAGCCATCTTCTTGCCCATATCGCCAAATGTGTTAATGCCAATTCTTTGAACCGTGCATTTACCCTTCCTGTATTTTCTAATAGTACCTAAGTAGTCCATTCCATCGTCGCCATCAACGATGCTAAATGTTCGTCTACGACCAGTCTTCGTTTTGGGAATCGTAACAATAACAGATGACTCTGCATAAAGAATATCATCAACACTCAAGTCATACAGTTCTTCGCGTCTGCAGCCACCGAAAATTCCAAAAATTGCTGCCACCTGAAAATTAGAGACATAAACGTTCGTTACAGACGCATTATATAGTATACCTTTGTAGGCAAGTAGTCATCACCAGCATTTTGTAAAAATTCCTTGATTTGATCTCGTGTAAAAGTTCGAGCCTGCTTCGGTATATGTCCTGAACTATTACGCTTCATAAAAGACTTCACTACTTCATAAGAGGAAACATCCAGGTTCTCGTGCGTGAGCAACATCTTCTTTAGCATGGATATTTTCGTCCAAACTGATGACGACTCATACTTCTCAGACTAAAACAAAAAGCAGCCTCCACTTATCCATTCTGTATAATGTTAACAAACACTACTTACCAATTCCGAAACGTATGCTAGCATTACATCTTCGTTGACTTCATCAACACCATTAGTCTGTCGCCAGAGTTTAAATATCTCCATCTCCTTCATGTACCTGTCCGCAGACTTACTTGGAATTAACTTCAGCCTTGCTGCATCTGCTTTTTGCTTGATAATATGGTCTGAAGCTCTACGTACGTCCATTTGTCAATCAATTCGATCGAGCACAATTTTTTTTCAAAACAAAACTAAATAAACAAGTCCATGGATACCAGAGCCTAGCCATAGTCGACTTTCGCCATTGATGTATCATCAAAATCTCAAATTTTCCGGTTTTTGAAAATATTTAGGATAAAATAAAACGTGTTACAATAAACGTAACGTTATTTGATGGTTTTTACATTACTAGGGAATTTTAAAGCACTCGCTCCTTTCGTCGCTCGTCCTTCAAAAGTATTCCCTCGTAATGTAAAAACCTTCATAACGTTACTTATACTGTAAATTACTATAACTGTTCTCGTCCTCGATTTCAGCAGGGCATTTGATACTATCCAACATGACGTTTTGCTTTCTATTCTTCACTTTATAGGTATGAGTGAATTGTAATGTCAGTTATTTTCTAATTATCTGAGTGAAAGCACTAATATAACAAAGATCAATGATAAATTCTCCACTGCTATTCTTATTACTTGTGTAGTACCACAGGGATCTATTTTAGGCCCTTTGCTCTTCGCCATATTAAACTTCTCACCTTGTAAGTACAATTAAATTTTGTAGTTATCACCTATACGCTGATGATAGAGAACTATACCGGGTGGCCCATTCAAGACGATCCAGTCGTAATAACTTTTGAACGGAATAAGATATCGACTTGCGGTCTTCGACAGATTCCTTGGCATTGTGGCGGACATGTTTTGCCATAGCCTTGACCTTGTTCAGTTTGCGCATTTCACCCCCACCCCAACCATCGACAAAATCTTAAATGTCAACACACCCCGTGTCGTATATCAAATGAAAGCCCTTGGAAAATGCTATTCACTGTTCTAAGTAGTTTTCATGCAGAAACAAAAATGCAATTTAATATAAATTAGAAATCCGTGAAAAGTTTTGAAAAACTCGATGAAAAATTTGCTGATATGTGGACTAAAAATGTGACTGATTAGTGATTAGATGTCTAGTGAGTTTTATTTGTTATTAGCTGTTTTAGAGCATTAATTTTAGCTGTCCCACACGGACCAACGAGAGAACCAATAGTGACCTATCCAAACAAAGCTAATAACGATTAAACTCGCTAGACATCTAATCAGTCACATTTTTAGTCCACATATCAACAACTTTTTCATCGGGTTTTTTAAAACTTTCCACGGAATTCTAATTTCAGTAAATTCGAATACAGTACATTTTTGTCTCTAACATGAAAACGGTTCGCTAAATTCTCAAACTACTTAAAACAGTGAATAGCATTTTTCAAGAGCTTTCATTTGATGTATGACTCGAGGTATGTTGCCATTTAAAAATTTGATGTTGATTGGGGTGGGGGTGAAATGCGCAAACTGAACAAGGTCAAAACTATGGTGAAACATGTCCCCCCTCAATGCCAAAGAATCTGCCGTAAACCGCAAGTCGATATCTTATTCCGTTCAAAAGTTATTACGACTGGATCGTCTTGAATGGGCCACCCGGTATATCTCTTTTAGAAAAGATAATGCTCAAGCTGCTATTGATCAATTAAATCTTGACCTTGAGGGGCTGTCTACGTATGCAAAAGATCATGGACTCCTAATCAACCCTAGTAAATCTAAAATGTTGCTTTTTAGTAAGAAATTTGACCGATTGACTGTTATGCCAAAGGACCCTATACGATAGTGGCCCAGGAAATAAATTGAAAATCAGGATCTGGACGACACTAAACTTTGATTTTTGGCGTGGAGGTATAATAAAGTATTCTTACAAAATTGAATACAAATATATAGAAATTTTCCCAGGCGGTCACATTTTATGTGGCTCTAAATACATTTGGGCCGAGAAAATGGCAATTTTCACGAATGTTTTCTCAAAAACTACTAGATACTAAACTTTTACTTTTCCCCCAAACATTCATCTATCCCTCGTTTACCAAAATTTTAAATTTGGTAGAGATGGACCCAAGCGATCGCCTTATTGTATAGGGTCTTTTATCAGTAACCGTTAATTGTACTCCAATTGCCCTGGTAGATGAAGCTGTTAATTTAGGAGTTACACTTGATTCGTTTTTAAAATTTAAAACCCATACTTCGATTTGTAAGCGTAGAGCGTATGCTAATTCGCGAATGATGTATGCAAACAAATCCTTTCTAGATAGAAAATTAAAGACAATCCTTTGCGAATCCTTCGTACTCTCTCACTTTTATTATTGTGACGTGGTGACTGGATCATGTCTTGATGCTGTAGATCAAAGAGGATTGCAAGTTGTTCAAAATTCTTGCATTCGATTTATTTTTGGGCTTTCTAAATTCCACCATGTTTATTCCGGGGCTTGGACTGTACCGCGATTTTAAAGTCCGATAAAAATCTTGATTTTTATTTTTAGGTTTTAGTCAAAAGGACACTGAGAGTGAATACATCTTCGAAAGCAGAATTTGAAGGCCTTTCTGATGGGGACGTGAAAAATGGGGATTTGCATTTAAAATTTAAAAGTTGATGTGCCAAATTGGCATTTCCGGTTGCATGATCGACAACAACAGCTTTTCAGATCTAAGTTAGGCGATTAAGAATTGATAAATTGTAGGGTTGGGGAGGTTAAAATTATGATAATAAAACCAAATGTTGAGATTCCAAGCAAGAAACCCCGAGACGAAATTTGTCTAAAAACCGAAGTAAACGTTTCAATAAAATAGAAAAGCAGATAATCAATAGTAATACGACGAGTAGTCTCTTGATTGCCGCGGGTTTTGACGTCCGAATGGCTGTCAACTACGAGTCAAAATGGTAGATTTTTTTAGGCTAAAAAGAGGACGAGAGCTCGCTCGAATCCTCTTTGGCCGAAAAAAATCTACCATTTGACAAGTAGTGCATCCATGAGGACTCAACAAGGCAACCAAGAGACTACGAATCGTATTTCGCAGATTATTTTATAAATTAAATTATTGAGTAAGTAGTGTCAAGTTGACTTTGTAGTTTTATCACTGTAGTCAGGATTACTGGTATGCTAAATTGGGTGTTTTCAATTTTGCATTTTTTTTTCAATAAATAATTCAGTTGGAAAAAAATGAAATAAAACTGTTCTTTAGCTGTTAGAAGCCTGAGTTCAATGGTCTTAGGTAAAATGGAATTCTTCTTATAAAGTTGCTCACTAGTCACTTTCATCCATTAAACAACAAAAAAACCTAAAAAATTTGCAATGGATGAAGGTGTTATGTGTCGGAAAATTCAGTTTTCTCTTGCTTACAAAATTATTAATTAGACTATCAAAGAAAGCAGAATTGTTTATTTATACGTGCTAAATTTCTTCTTAATTGAAGATCAAACAGAAAAGTTAAAATAGAAATTGTGCAGCTACGGAAGCGGCTAGAACCTCCCCACTTGGTGAATGATCCTATCCTATCACCCATAAATTTCAATCCAGCTTCTACCCAAGTGTTTTGGTAGTTTTACAAAATTTTAATTACTTATTGCCAAAGGGCACTAAATTTAATTGAATTTTTGATAACTAAATTCGAAGACTTTTCATGTGCTGATAAAACAAATGGTGGTCATGTTTCAAATTTCATAGACGACATGCCAAAAAGGCACTTGGTCATTTGCCATTTGCCATTTTCCTACTTGCTATACCTAAATTTTACTTCGGAGATTTTTCAAATTTTATGATTTTCTGGAAAAAGGGCACTAAGTTTGAGAAATTTTTGGAAACGACATTTGAAGACATTTCATGTTCTGATAAAGAATGGATGTAGTGTTACATCGTAGTATGCTATCAAATTACATGTATACTGGGTGCTATGTTATACTGGCAAGCTGGCTGTACTGCATTTGTTTTCCCCATAGCATGAACGTAAGTAAGCAACACATGAAGAAAGCAGTTTCCTTATTGCATTCAATGCTGAAATTTATCACAAAGTTAATATCTATTTCTATTTGCATTGCGTAATTTTAGTCTCTTAACAGACAGGACAGAACAGGATAGACAGGTCAGACAGGTCAGCCTGTTTTTACAGCTGTCCTGTTTTTATAGCTGTCTGTTCTGTTTCTGCGGCAGTCTGTTGTGTCTTTGTAGCTATTTGCATTGAGGAATTTTAGCGTCTTGTAACAGACAGCACAAATAAGTTAGACAGGTTGGACAGAACAGAACGGACAGACAGGTCAGCCTGTTTTTGCAGCTGTCTGTTGTGTATTTGCAATTGTTTGTCCTATATTTGTTCTCCCCGTTAGCATGAACCACAACACCTAATAATAATTAAATAATTACAGAAGAGTAATCTCTCTCTCTTTTCATAATCAACAATTAACAATATACTGATTTATTGATATATTGAGTTTGATTGAATGAACTGACCTCATGTTTGAACGCAGATATTGAATAAATTATGCTTAAATTTTAGACGCATCACATCAATTTTTATAGCAGCAAAATTCCTTAAGAATGGGTTGAGCCATCAAAAAAAACCAACATCAAGGAAGACACACTTCAAAAAACCACAATTCAACTCATTTTATTTAAAACCATCTTTATCTACTTTCTTGAAGGACTCAACCTCAGCCCTTCTAGAAGTTGTTCAAAAATAGATCGTAAATCTGCAATGTCTAGATGTTAGGTTAGATTGAATTTTTTTCGACCACTTACAGCTCTTGTTGCACATTGTCCTCCTGGTCAATTACACCTTGGATATAGAAGAATGACTGGTCAAATTGGCGTTGGATTCAAGGATTGGGAAGTTGTTCAAAAATAAATCGTAAATCTGCAATGTCTAGATGTTAGGTTAGATTGAATTTTTTTCGACCACTTACAGCTCTTGTTGCACATTGTCCTCCTGGTCAATTACACCTTGGATATAGAAGAATGACTGGTCAAATTGGCGTTGGATTCAAGGATTGGGAAGTTGTTCAAGAATAAATCGTAAATCTGCAATGTCTTGGTGTCAGCTTAGATTGAATTTTTTTCGACCACTTACAGCTCTTGTTGCACCTTGTCCTTTTGCTCAGTGAAGCCTCAGGTGTAGAGGAATTATTAAAGTAATTGAGATAAATGAACAACCGCCTTGAGAAAACCAAGAACCGATATTTAAAAGATTATGCGAGGGGTTGACAACTTGGAAATTTTGGTGTAATAATAATAATAATAATATGGTTTATTGCTTTTAAATTATACAATTTTCAGCAAGGAGTTTAGTTTGCATTAAAAAATAAAGAATTATATTTTTGTTCTATGACAGTAGGTAGTCAATTACCTACGACAATAAATAACTTATTCATAATTCCACAAAATAACAGTATAGTAATAATCAGTATAATTGTGCATGATGGGTATGAGGAAGCAAAAAAGCGAAAAGAACAAACAAAAAAAAAAAAAAAGAAAGTTTACAATCATGGCTGAGGTAACAAGAACAAGGGAGGAAATTTGATCAATATTATTCGCTTAAAATAAAAGACCGTAATTTCAGGCAGCTGGCAAAGTAGTTGTATAAACTTGAAATTGTCTGTTTATCTGTGGTAGAAAGAATCTCATGGGGGTCCCGGCCCACCAACGACAAAATGTATCTGAGCTCTTTATAAAGGGGACATTCGAAGAGCACATGTATAAGAGATTCTGGCTTACGTAGATTACAAATTTCGCAATTTGCGGCTGTGTCGATTATATAGGAGATTCCATTAATATATAGCCTTATTGTTGAATCGTATGTAAGTCTCAATTGCGTGTAGAATCTTTTCAGGTGCAAGGACATCTCTTGCCCGTACAGGTCATAGCTCCCCTTCATTTTATTTAAAAACTTGTACTGAGGGTTGTTTACCGACAGCAGAATATCGTTCCAGTCCAGAATTATACTGGTCTTTTCAACGGTTGATAAGGTTGCAAGAACAAAGTTTTTGGTGATTTTAGGCAACTCTTTCCAGTCAAGGGTGATTTTGTAATGAGCTAGTAATTTCGAGAATTCAGTGAACCAGTTGTATTTATCATTAATATATGTTGTATTGTGAAGCTGTATTAATCTGTTAAGTGCCTTTGCTGGTAGTCTATTTTCTGACATACCACTTACTTTTTGTATGTAAGCTATCGCCTCTTTTATCACGGTATATGCTAATTTGTTGATGTTAAGCTCAATGCGGATGATATAACCTGCTGTGTTTGGTTTTAATAATAATAATAATAATAATAATAATAATAATAATACTTTATTGCCCAACAGATAACTCCATTTATAGGACAAAAATAGAACAAAATAATATTGAAGCAAGATAATAACAAAATTAAGATATTGCAGACTCTAAACATATTCAATAAAGCTTAAATACTAAGAAGCAAACATAAAAAGGAACAAGAGATCAAGGCATATACACAATCATTTTATCAGTTAAATGCAATGAGCAAATTTTACCTTAGCAACATCAATCAATATCCCAACATTATCAGCATATATGTCACACAATTCGACCAGGTGATTGCAGTAACCAGACATTACATACAATGGTGCCTTCAAACCCAAATTTGTTCGACAGGTTTTTAGTGAGAAATCAACAGCATATCTGGAATTGAGCCTAGGCACGTTAAAACTAACTAGAGATAGCAGCTGAGGGCAATCAACGCCACCATGCAACAGCTTGCGCATGAAGACAATCGATGTCATAATTCTCCTTAATTTTAATGAATCAAAATCAAAAATACTTAATAATTGTGATTGCGGAATTTTATAATCTGGATAAACATGGTGACATTGAAAATGTAAAAATTTTAGAAAGCGCCTTTGCACGGCCTCAAGATTAATTGATCCTACATTATAAAAAGGCGCCCAAACAACTGAACAATACTCAAGCCGACTGCGAACTAGAGAGAAGTATAAACACTTTAAAGAAACAGAATCAGTAAAGGATTTAGTATTTCTTACAACGAAACCAAGAACTTTATATGCTGAGTTGACAACAGAATTCATATGCACATTAAATGATAATTTATTATCAAACGTTACACCTAAGTCCTTCACAGTGGTGGCTTTCACTAATTCAACCTCATCAATGCTGTATGGATAAGTAAAAAAGTTTTTTGAAAAACCCTTGCTGAATTTTTTCGAGGTCACTAAGGTGTTTTAATCCCCAAGTAGAAACGCAGTAAGTTGTGAGTGGTACAAGTGTGCTACCATAGAGCTTTGTAATGGAGTTCCAATCCGATATATTGTTTTTGCTGATAATGTTTCGAAGGAGACCCCCCGATGAGTTACATTTAGTTGCCACTGATTTTACTTGTTCAGTGAAGGATCCGTTAAATGAGAATGTTATTCCTAAGTAAGTGTAGCTCTTAACTATTTCTATCAGATCCGTGTTGAAATAGTATTTTTCTAGTTTTATCCTGGCTCCCCGTCTAAAAATTAATATTTTGGTTTTTTCTGTATTTATTTGAAGCTTATTTTCTTTGCAGTAAGAGTCGAGAATATTTAAATTTTTTTGTAGCGATATTAGTGAGTCTGAAAATGTAACCAAATCATCCGCATATTTCAGCATTATGACATTGCAAGATCCGTCAAGCGGTATACCGCTTGAACCCCTGTTCATAAAGAACTGTTGAAGGTCACTTATGAAAATAGTGAATAGTGTTGGACTTAAACAGTCCCCTTGCAGGACTCCTTTAGTTACGCGGATGCCTTCGGCGCACTTGCCATTTACTTCTAAGAATATGTTAGCGTTACTGTACAGACTTTTAATGGTCCTTATACATTTTGAGCTAACGCCAAAGTTGAAAAGCTTCTGCCATAGAAGATTATGTTCTACCGAGTCAAAGGCTTTACGAAAATCAACAAAAAGCGTGTATATTCTTCGACCTCTTAAGCGTAAATTGTTGTTTATTAGCGCATTTAAGACAAAAATATTATCTTGGCATGACCGGTTTTTTCTAAAGCCGTTTTGGGATTCTGGCAAGATGCCAGCACTCTCAGCGTAGGTTATCAAGCGGTTGTTTATTATGTAAGTAAAAATTTTTGTTATATTATTGAGTAAAGCAATACCTCTATAGTTCGCTAATTGTTTTGGATCTCCTTTTTTATGTAGATGAATCAGCTTAATGTCGCCGAAATTCTCTGGGATTTTTTCTCTCCTTAAAATTTCGTTAAACAGATTGAGGAGGTAACCTACCCAGTCTATTGGAAGAGATTTGTAGATTTCGTTACTGATTGTATCAAGACCCGAGGCTTTTTTGATTTTCGTTTGTGAGATGGCTCTTAGTAATTCGTGTCTGGAAATGTCTTGATCTAAATATGGGTGTCTAACGTCTAGGAAAGAGGTATTATCCGCAATACAATTTACTGTATAAAAATCTCTATAAAATCGTTCTAGTTCAGCTAAACTGATTCTGAGCAGTGGTTGTTTTCTTTCATTCCTTGATAAAGATCTGTATGTTTGCCAAAATTGTTGAGGGTTTTTTACATTGTTTAACGCGGAAATTGACTTCTTTTTATTTTCAGTTTTACACGAATTAATCAGAAATTTTGGTGTACAAGCATGAGAAATTTGTACAATTTTTTTCAGGAATTTTGGAAATTTTGGATATTTTTACATGATTTTGCACTTTTTCCGGAATTTTTTTAGAAATTATGGAAATTTTGGTGTACAGATTTTTACCCAGTTGTCAACCCCTCGAGATTTTGGACATTCTAACCTAAAACCTAACAGTACTGACGTTTCTCTTTTCTCTTAACGTAACGTAACCAGTGTTGCCAACTGTTGGAAAACGAAATTCGTCAAATTAATCTTCACAATTCGTCACGCCCGCCAAATTCAAAAGTTCTTCACAATTCTTCACACAATTTTACGGGGTGTGGATGAATAGGCGCTCAGTGGTGTAGGGCGCGCCCCCTCAAAATTATTTTTTCTTGATCCCCTCTCCCCTGCACCTAGTTTTCAGTATTTTCAATATAAAAAAAAATGCAGCAGAGAAGCGGCTGGAACCTCCCCATCGCGTGGATCTTTGTATTCTGTGTAGATTCAACAGAATTTTTTAAATCCATGACTAATTTCGCAATTTTCTGACAAATCATGGCCGTCTCTAGTTCCAGGCCATGTCCTAACCATTTGGCAACGTGGCGAGAGGAGATTAACCGTCAATTTGACAAATTCAGCCCTATTCTGTAATGACATTGACTTGAATCAACGTTGATATTTTGACGTTAGATTGACATTTGACAGACATTTCAATTGAGATTACCTGTAAGCTATTCTGTACATGTTGAAAAATTGTCAACTGTTGATATGAACTCAAGGTTAACTCTGTGTCAACATTTGAGTTTATTACGCTATTCACTAACGCTGTTTTCGATTGACACGGCCAAAAATGTTGATTTCTTTTCAATTATTTAGATTGACTTCTAACAAGTACTCGAGGGCACTTGTTAAGGCAGTTGATTTTAGTCAACTAGTGACAGAGGAAGTGCTAAGTATTTAAAGTGGCGTTTTTCCTGAAGTAGCAAACTGAATTTCCACTATTAAACAGAAATGGATCATCCATTTATGGAAGTGATAAGAGAGATTTTGCAGAGGTAAGTGCAAAGAGTACAAATAAGCAAATGCGCGTAAGTGAGGTTATGATAATAAATTATTGTTTTTTTGCTTTATGTAATTGCCCTGTTTCTAGGCGAGCACTTAACGAAAATCGGAGATTTCTCAGAGATGTCAATGATCCTTTTGCGATACCAGATCAAACATTCAAACAACTTTACCGAATTTCGAAAGAAATGGGCCATTGGTTGCTTACTGAAATTGGTCCTTATATGGTAGATAGTGAAAGAATTACCCACATACCAAAAGCAAAAAGGGTAAAGTAAAGTAAATACAGCACCCTGCTGCAATATTCTGTTTAAGGTTCTAACAGCAATTCAATTTATGGCCCATGGGTCATATCAGAAGGCTGTCGGACAAGATTTCCTCACTTCTATGTCTCAAAGCTCAGTGAGTAGGTGTCTCATGGAAGTTACTGATCTTATAGTTCAACATCTGGGCTACATAATTCACTTCCCTTTAAACGATGATGAGAGAAATGAAGAGAAAAATAGGTAAGTACTAAAAACTATAATCTACTATTTATACAAATTCTGCTGTGTCCAGTATACAGTCAAAACTATATCAAGTGAACTGGTAGTGACGAAACTACGACGGAAGAGTAAGAATCTGGTGGTATCCATTCGAATATTGGACCAAGGATGCAGATAGACAGTGACGAATAAGCAAAATATCTATCATTCTACCTGTTCATTCGAAATAGCTTCAAATGTATCTATCCTTATGGTGCAAATAAAATAATGCTACTTAAATTTTAGGTTTATGCGTTTAAATCATGGATTTCCTGGAATTATTGGCTGCGTGGATGGAACCCAGATTGCCATAATCGCACCTCCAACAAATAATCCAAATCAACCGGGTGTAATATATTATAACAGAAAATCTTTTTATAGCCTCAACGTTCAAGTTGTAAGTAGTTAAAAAACTCCTGAACTCTCATTTAAAAATAATTTGTCATGATTATAGATTTCTAATGCACAGTTAAAAATACTAAGTGTAAATGCGCGGTTCCCGGGCAGTGCTCACGATTCGGCAATCTGGCAGACATCGATAGCCCGCGCTAATTTGGCAAACAACTTCAACAATGGTGATAGATACACCTATCTGTTGGGTACGTACCTGCTTATAAGGTATGTCCGGGATCCACATGACCAATGCTTAGCCATGGAAATCGGGTGAATCTTGGTCATGTAGATTCCGGACAGAGTATAGTTCTTATTTTAGGTACCCAAGTAATTTACATTTTTTAAATGGTGTTTCAGGAGACTCGGGATATCCCCTGGAACCCTGGCTACTGACACCCATTCTTAGACCTGCAAATGACCATGAAGCTAATTACAATATTGCCCACAAGTCCGTAAGAAATGTTGCAGAACGAACCAACGGTGTGTGGAAGCAGCGCTTTAGATGCATCTGCAAGCATCGAGTTCTAAATTATTCCCCAGAACGAGCTGCTAAAATTATATATTCATCTGCCATTCTGCACAACATGTGTATAGACAGAAATGAAGAACTTGATGATTACGACGGTATTTCATTGAGCTTGTAACTAGAGTTGTACCTACTTATATCTCATTTTAGAAAATGAATGCGATGACGATGATGATGACGATGCACCAGCTGCACCAAGAAATGCTGTTGGCAGGGATATTCGCAATAATGTAAGAAACTATTTTTGAGACGTGTATTGAAAAGTGAAATATAAATTTTCGTATATAATACTACTAGTAACTCCAAAATTTCCGGAAATTTTTTGACATTTACGAATGACTTTTTGCCGAACGGAAATCAACACGAGTCGAAGACGAGTGGAGATTTCCGCGGCAAAAAGTCACGAGTAAATGGCAAATATAAATTTCCGGAAATTTTGGAGAGTTACGAGTAGTATTCAGCGAGAAAATTTCGACGAGCAAAATTTTACGAACATTTTTATGTAAAAAATGAAACAGGTAGGTAGGTTCTGAAACAAAATGACGTTTGATGTCTTAGTAACAGTAATTTGTTGATTTCATTCAAAAATTGTTGAACAAAAATGTCACGAAGATTTGGCGATGTTCCTCAACAAGATATCGACGCTGCAATTGACCTAAAGACACCAATTAATACAAGGAAATCGAGAAATTCAGTATGGCTTCAATTTATGCAGTTCTGTGACGAGCGGCAGCATCGCTTGAGTGAGTCGAGCACCAAGGTAGAACTCGCAAACATCATGCAAGATTGGGCGTATAACATGAGAAAACAAGACGGTAGTGAGTACAAGGAAAGCGTTGTTAAGGTCATGTGGAATAGTACTGCCAAGCAACTGCAAGAGCTTTACTACACGAAGCATGGTGTAAATTTGAATCCATTCAGCGATATAGAATTTAAGAAGGCACGGGACGCTAGAGACACCAAAAGAAGACATCTTCAGTCCGACGTAGAAAAAAGAAAAAGAAGCTCAGCTGCATTGACTGAAGATGAATATAAGAAAATTGTGCTCAGTTTTGCTGAAGACAACCCAGAGGGATTGCAGAAAAAGTTTTTCTTTCTGGCGTCATATGAACTCTGTTTTCGGGGCGGAGAGGCATTCTCGTGCCATTTACATTATTTCCTGGAAGAAAAAGACAATCAGGGCATGCTGACGAACAGAATAGAATACAACCCCCTGTTCAGTAAGAAGAGTCAAGGAGGAAATAAAAAACTTACTGAAAGTAAATGGTTGACATCAAATGATGGGAATCCCGATCTTTGCCCCGTCAGGTAACAAATCAGTAAGCTAAACAACACGAGTTTTATTGCTTTTATTTTTTAGGTTGTTCAGGAAATTAGTATCAAAAAGGACAAAATTTATTAGCACTACCAGACTGTTTTTGACTCCAAATCCCGGATGGAATGGCACTGGTTCGAGGGGGTGGTTCAAAAATTGTCCTGTTGGTCAGCACGAGATTTCAAAGTGGGTGAATTTGGCCGCCATGAAAATTGGTGTCGATACTGCGAACGTCAAGATATCAAATCATTCAATTCGTGCAACAACCATCTCGCACCTCGCAAAAACTGGAGTAGACACCCACCAACTAATCAAAATTAGTGGGCACAGCAGCGCAAATTCTGTAAAGCCTTATCTTCAGCTGGATGCCGAACATCACGCGCAGCTAATAAAGAGGCTAAGAAAAGACCACCCTGAATCCTCGCCTGCACCTGTGCCTGAATTTCACCCTGAACGGGAATCATCAATGCCAATAAATTCTTATTCTAGTCGATCCTCTAGTGAGGCTAAAGTAGTCTATAATAATTGTACTTTCAATAATTATCATTAATAAATAAATGACTTAAAAGTGTAACTTTTGACAATCTTAATAAAAACCTGTCAAAAAAATTTCCGCTGAAATTTTTCTGTCAAACGAATTTCCGATGTAATTCTTCTCCTATTGGTCACATTACGTCATCAAACTCGCTCGTGATTGGATAAAATTTTGAAAGTCAAATTTTCATTGAAATTTTTCAAATAAAAATCGATTCTAAATTAGTAAACGCATCAATTACGTTTTTCAGTGCCACCACAATCATTTTGAAGCCTTCAGCTTCTTTCATTGAAGCATACTTCACGTCCTGCTCACAGAATTGTGGAATTGGAGCTAAAATAAATGTAAGAATAAAAAAAAGCATAATTAATTTTGACGCATTAATGTTACCTTTAGCTATTACAATAGGTGCCTTATTGCCCGGTTTCTTTATTCTTGCTACTCTTGTCATGGAACATCGCTTTTTCAAAAATCCCAACTCAATTATGGTGGAAATTCCGAAAAGAAGAATTTTTGAGATAAGGGATAAAAGCCGTTTTTCTAACTCTGTTAGATATTCATCAGGGCCTTGCCCACCCCCAGTCCGCTCATGTTCCAAATGAATTCGTCTAGCCTTCGTTTTCACTCTACACTCCCACTCCATAAACACCTATAATTACTGTTTGGTCAAACAAATATTTAATTACTTAAGAATACCTTCTTCCATTCCGCTGCATTTTTTACTACAGGACCTTCTTTATTCAATTTACTAGTTAATAATTCAAAATCTTCTCCTCCCTCTGCTTTATGTTCAAGATATATTTCATACTGATTTGGTGAAGTTTTAGGTAGTCTCCCTATTCAAAAGAAAACGCTATTAATTTCAGAAAAGAGATTAGATTTATTATTAATAAAATAAACAAGTACTTATTCTTATTTAACAAAAAAAAACTAGCGTCCTATTATCAAGGCAAAACAAAATAAACAAGTATTCTTATTTAACAAAAAAGACTAGTTTCCCACTATCAAGGTAAAACAAAATAAACAAGTATTCTTATTTAACAAAAAAAAACTAGTTTCCCATTATCAAGGTAAAACAAAATAAACGAGTATTCTTATTTAACAAAAAAAAATGTAGTTTCCCATCATCAAAGTAAAACAAAATAAACAAGTATTCTTATTTAACAAAAAAAAAAACTGTAGTTTCCCATTATCAAGGTAAAACAAAATAAATGAGTATTCTTATTTAACAAAAAAAAAACCTAGTTTCCCATTATCAACGTAAAATAAAAAGAAAAACTCAAAAAATTATTTGGTTTTAAGTCCTTCAGCTAAATTATTAATGGAAGACGCGATGGCGTTCAAAGCCGCAGCAATTTCTTGGAAGCCCTCCAGCATACCTTTTGTGTGGTCTTCTAGTACTTCTAAATTATAATTCCACTTTATGCTGTGCTATTTTATAAACGTGACACTCAAAAATTTCTAAGTGCAGTTGCCTGTGGCCGGACTGACATCTTTCTACATATATAGATACCTTTTTGACACTAACTAAATTTTGACAAGAGTCACATTCGTGACGGCCAACTCTAATTAGATTTAAATGTCACATTTATGAAGGGCAAGGGTAAGTCACATGTTATTTTACTTACGTTTTGGATTAACCTGTTGAGGCCTCTTATTTTTAGGTTTCAAAATTTTTCTTTTTAAAGGTTCTCGTACAGTTTCTTCTTCTGGTTTGCCCTGCTTCTCATCGACTAACTCTAATTCTTCTATAATAATATTATTTTTGGGAGTATTTTGCTGTTCTTGCTCACGGTTTTCTTCCACAATAATCTCTGCGTCTTGACGAAATCCTAGCTCAGCTATTTCCTCATTACCTGTAGCCACAGCCCTGAGGCCGGCAACGTTGACACATTTAATTTCCAGTTCTGTCAGGTCTTCTTCTTTTCTCAGTTTAGCACGTAGGTGGGATTTCCACACTGTATAAGCCTAAAAATTAGTAACAGTTTACTATACAAACAAATCAAAGACAAGTGGAGATGGGGGGCAAATTGTAAGTTTCTGTAGGAGGTATCTGCGTGTTCCCCAATGAGGTTCCACAGTTCATCCGAAGTCCTCCTATTGTTTGTACACCTCCGCGATTTGCCCCCCATACTAGAGGTTACCTTTTTCCATTCTTCGGGTGTTTTAGAGGCACCCCCTACAGCGTTTACTGTTTTGGCCAATTCTGCCCAAGCTTGGACTTTAACATCCGGGCTCCCCTTGCCGTACCGCAGGGTTTCGCAGTCTTCTATAAAATTTAGAAGCCTCTTTAACTGTTCAGGAGTAGCTTTCTTTTTTTTGTCTTTTGCATCCATCTGCAAAGTAAATCAAAACAAACCTACATACCATATCTATTACAACAAGCTTTTTAATGTAATTACATGCAAAAACAATCGGTACTCACTTTTTGGGCGGTAAAAAACACTTCGACGTGAGGAACGAAACGAGAATGTGAGGTTATGTTGGTTCATAAACAGACACACCACAAAACTGTGCAGAGAAGTAGATTTGGAATCGCACGAAGAGTGACGTAGAAAAGGATACGCGATCCGAATTATGAGAGAAAAACAGAGACGCACAAATTACTCGGGAGCAAGCGATGCAACAACTCAACGCACCCTATCTTACAGGGCCAAACGCGTACGGTGTTGCCAAACTGATACGTTGACTTATTTCAATTTCAAGATCATGAAGGATTTTCTCACTTCAACCTGATTTACTGAATAGAAAATTGCGTCAACATTGAAATTAAAATTGCGATGTCAACTTGAGAATACGTCAACAATTGATTAATATCAACCTATAGTGAATAGGGCTGATTGTCTCTGATTGTCATTGATTGTCATTAAAGTGAAACTTTTGCGAAAAAAGATCAAAAATAGTGGAATCTTTACCAATTTCAAATGATTAACGTACTGAAAATGAATATTTTGAAGAAAGTATGTAAGATATGTGGTATTTAGTAAATTTATAGTGATAAATTTTGATTACAGACCCATTTAAATACTATGCGGCGTACAAGAGGGTTTTGCAGAAAAAGATTTCGCCGTGTTTGAATTAAACACACTTTAATTGAGCTTTTATCATTAGGAAGTTTAAAAAACCTGAAAACCACTTTGACTGGATGGATAAACCACATTTAAGATTCAAGACAAGACTTATTTCATCGTTGCACCGATGGTAAAAGGCAGGAATTGGACCATTTTCATCTGTAGCATTTTCTGTAAAGTTGACACAATATCGTACTCTGCCGCAATCAAACTGCTAAACGAAGATTATCAATTGAAATTGACACCTAATCATTATTATTTTGTGCAGTTGTAAAATCTATTCCTCAGTCCAACTTTATGTTGCTCATTAGTTAGAACCGTAAGACTTTGCTAAACTCTAATAAGGCGCCCAAGCGTTCAAAAATAAAAATTTAACATTATATTGTCTTTATTTATACAAACTACGTATATTCTCTCAATAAACAAATAATTCTGCGTAAATGTCAAATTTCAATCATCTCTAAATTATAAAACGTGGAGGACTAGCACTACTAGCAGTTGCTTCAAAGGTAATTGTTTAAGGCCCATCAGATGCTTAGAAATCATGCAAGCTGCAATCTCGATTGAATTTGCTTTGTGTTGAAAAGGATTTTGTAAAAATTTTTTTTTTCTGGGTCAAAAACTAAAGTGTCTCCACGTTATACGTCGGCACTAAAACATGCAGGACTCGCAGTTGCTTCCAAGGGAGTTGTTTGAGGCCCAGATGCTTAGAAATAACCCAAGCTGTAATCTCGATAAAATTTGAAAAGAGTTTTGCAAAAAATGTCTTTCTCTGGACCTAGAAGCAGAATTTGTCATTTTAAACTTACTTACAGGGCACAACTTACAGGCTTTCTCAAAGTATTGAATTTCAATTCCTTAATCATTCAAAATTGATAAAAATACAATTATTTTTGGTAATTTTTGCAAATGTTTCACTTCAATGACAATCTATGACAATTTGTCAAACTGACGCTAAATCTCCTCCGGCCGCGTTGCCAAATGGTTAAGGACATGGCCTGGAACTAGAGACGGCCATGGACAAATACTCGGACATCACCCATCACGTTTGACAGTATGTTCCTTTTAAGGTTAATATTTTTCCACCTCTTTGACAATAACTGCCACTTGACAATAAATCTTTCAAAAACTTGTTTTTAATGGTCAAATGAGAGAATAATTTTAAGTTTGGAAATTGGTGTGCCAAAACGGCACTTTCCGTGAGTCGATTGAATTCAAAATTTGTTCAGCTCTTCGACGTGTAATACAATCCCCATGTGCAAAATTTCAGCCAAATCGGTTCAGGGGCTTGGGCTGTACCGCGATTTTAAAGTCCGATAAAAATCTATTTTTTTTTAATTTTTGGTCAAAAGGGCACTAAGAGTTAATACATTTTTAGAAGCAGAATTTGAAGATCTTTCTTATGGTGACGTGAAAAATGGGGGTTTGCATTTAAAGTTTAAAAGTTGATGTGCCAAAATGGCATTTGCGGTTGCACGATTGGCTCCAAAAGCTTTTCAGATCTAAGTTGGGTTACGAGATGCCTATGTTCCAAATTTCAGCCAAATCGATCGAGTAGTTTTGGCTGTGGCGTGTTTACAAACGTACGTACGTACATACACACAGACACATTTTAAAAACCACTTTTTTGGGTTCCTGAGACCTCAAAACGCATAGATCAGGTCATCTCGAATTCGAAAATTTTAGTGATTGCAGTAACCTCCCATTTTTTTAAAATTGTGTTGGGGTTGGGGAGGTTAATTTGTCCGATTGTCGTTGTCGCATTGTCGGCAAAAGAGAATGCACTTCCGCGTTGTGTCGAGATTATACGAAAATTTTTTAGATGTCGCAGGACGTGCGCAAATAGAAATTCTTCTTTTTTTCGTCAACGCCTCAAAAACGAAGTCAAAAATCGTCACTTTGACGAAAAATCTTCACAGTTGGCAACACTGAACGTAACCGTAAAATAATATAAATATAAAACCCTTTGATTTCTGAAGCAGAAGCACTTTATTCCAGGAGTGAACAACGGATTGCATTAATTAGTTAACAACATTAATATATTTAAGACGACTATTTGTTTGTGCTTCGAATTTAAAACGTTTTTATAACTCGTGAACTGACAGGTAAGCTCAGATTTAGCACACAGCCATGTCCACCCGAACATTTCCGACGAAACCGGCGGCCATTGTGTCGCTGGAAAATTGTCGTTAACTTCAGGGCACTGCCAAATTGGCAGCTTGGCGCCACAATCAACGTTCGATCGAAGTTCGGTGCATCGTGCCATGTCGTGCGCACTGTTCAATCGTTCAGTGATCTGTTCTGTGAGGTGAGGGTGCTCCGTTCCGTATAATGCACCGCTTTCTCGGTATGTTTGATTTTCGCCATGTTGTTTCTTGTGAATTCATTGGAGGATTTGTGATTTTACATTATTTGTGGGTGTGATTAGACGCGCGTAGTGACGGAAAATAAACAATTACGTCGTCGGCGACTGGTCGAAATGATTCTCGGCCCAAAACGTGACATATGGAAGAAACGATGATGAAATATCGATCAATGCTGCTCCAGGTTCTGCCATTCCATTCGGTGAGTGCCATTTAATGTTGAAAAAGTAGTTTGTTGTGTAAAAAAACTTACGGCCGGAATTTACATCGAAGATTAGATTAGCCAACAGATCTGTATGTTGTCTGAAACTTCCGGCCTTTAAAAGCATTGATTTATTGATTAGGAAGCATCTACTCCAGCGTTGCCGTTTTCAGAAATACCGATTGTAATAAAGTCTATAAGAAATTGTAAGTAAACTTCAATTTGTCTTAAAATGCTAAGAAAGTGGGGCTAGTAGGTAGTGTAGGTAGGGTTGCCACCTTTACAAATTCCAAAAGGAGGACGCCAGATGGACCTTGACACCCCCCCCCTCCCAAAAAAATTATTGTGTACATTTTTATTTTATTTGAAAAAAGAAAACACAACAAAGAAAATATATAAACAAAAATATAATTCTTATAGGTAACAATAGCCACCTGCACATTTGTCTAAGGAGACTCGGTTAATCCCAGCAATTTGATTGATGAGATAAACTGAGTCTCCTCAGATAAATGTGCAAAAAGAGAACGACTGACTAATTCTAATAAACATTTGTAATATTTATCACTAAACTGATTTTAACTTAAAGTTGTACTTTTGATTGCTTTTTGCCAACCTTGCAAGTTCCTTGTTAGTCTTGTTAGATTCATAAAATTGAGAACACGTCAACTTGAAATTAAAAAATATTTTCAATTCATTTTTTATCAAATTCAAACTTGCGCGGTTTCTTTCGTCGCGCCACTTGTTTGTAACGACGGAAAATACGCGCTCGACTAAAGCTGAAGTTGCAGGAATGCTCAAAAAATATGAAAAAAATATAAATAAATTTTTCTTGGAATCAAGATCATTTAAAATGATACGCCATCTCTCGCAAGAAGGCAAACTGCTCCATGAAAGATTTGCCTGTTTGACAGTTTCGAAAATCTTACATAGAGCCATAACTTCTGTAGTCGAATAATAACAGTTGGTTAATAACTGCTGCTTTATTAATTATGGCACAAATGTAACTAGATGCTGGTGTAGTCTCCTTCCGGTTAATACTCCTCGACCTCGAGCTGTAACCTCAACCATCGAATGCTGACTTCCCACTGGCGCATCTCGAGCTCCTCTGAGGAAGAGTAATTAGAGAAATGTTTAATATGTTCCACTGCGTAGACTCCTTTGTATTTTCGTTGCTTAGGTAGTGTTTTAAGTTGTTGAACTTCATAGCGCTCATTAGGTAAACAAGCGGTTATTTTGAAGGGTCCTTTCCATTTGGCTAGTAGTTTCCTACTTTCACCTGTAGACGCAATGCTGGCAATGCGTACTACCACCAAATCACCTAATTTAAATTGAATTGGAGTAGCCCTCTTGTGATCAAACCTTAGTTTATCAGTTTGTTGACGTAATTTAATGCGCTCATCTGCGGAGGTTCGTAGTTTTGTTATATCTAGTGTCGAAGGAACTTGGGGCGCTAAACTACCAGTAGTTGGAGCGCGATAACCCATCAATAACTCTTGAGGAGTACAATTAAGTGCCTGGTTTACAGAATTATTTAAACTAAGTTGGACTTTACCAACGTGGGAAGTCCAGTTCGAATCAGCTGAAGCCGTGGTGGCTAAACTGTCAAGTACTGTGTGACAGTACCTTTCGACCTGGCCATTTCCACGTGGCATACCAACGGTATTAATAAACACTCGAGTTTCTATCGTATCGCAAAATTCCTGAAATTTTTTTGAACGGAAACACGTAGCTGCATCACATATAATGCGGGAAGGAACCGAAAAAAGAAATCATCTCTTTAAGTCCACGAATTATGTGAACAGACTCAGTAGATCGAATAGGACGAATAATTATGTACTTCGTGAAAGCGTCAACAATAAGAAGAAGGTAAGAGAAGCCATCTTTGGACTTTGGAAAGGGGCCGAGATGATCTAAATGGATGGTGTGAAATGGTACGGCTATCTTATTAATGGGGTGAAGGTAACCCGGTTGTTTCCCCCCTTTTAATTTATGGAAAGTGCAGGGGATACAAGAAGCGATGTATTTTTTTGTAAAACGATTCATTTTGGAAAACCAGAACTTGGATTTTAAAACCTCAAGGGTTTTGTCTACGGCGAAATGACCCATTCCATCATGGTACATAGACAATAGTTGCCATCTGCAATTCTTGGGTACAAGCAGTCGTTGGCCTGCTTGGGAATTGTGATATAGTAAACCTCCCTTAACACTGTACTTGTTGAAGATCTCTTTGTTTTTGTGACGCTCACCTGACATAACAATTTTTATAACGTCGCAAAAGGATTTGTCCTGAGACTGAACGGCTTTAACCCAATCTTCTGAAGATATCACGTGTACATTAAAGCCTTTTGCTGGGATCGGGTTACGGCTCAAAGCATCTACAAATCCCATTTGAATACCTGGCCTATGTACCGTCTCAAAATGAAATTCCTGTAAATCCAAGATCCAGCGAGCTATACGAGCATTTAATTGTTGTTTGGAAAACGCATTTTTTAATGAGTTGCAATCTGTCGTTAAAGTGAAGGAATGACCTAACAGGTATGTTCGGAATCTTTTAACAGCTTTTACAACTGCCAAGGTCTCTAATTCGAAAGAATGATACCTAGATTCTGCTGGTGTGGTCTGGCAACTGTAATAATCCACTGGTAGTTCTTTATCATCAACAACCTGTGCAAGCATGGCTCCGTAACCTTGAATTGAAGCGTCGGTGTATAAAATTGTTTTTCTACCAGGTTGAAACAAGGTCAAAATTGGTTTGGAAGTTAAGATAGTTTTTAATTCGGTGACGACATTGTCATGGTTTTTGTTCCATACCCAAGGTACGTCTTTACGCAATAATTGGGAAAGGAGTTTGGTTTTTAAGGCGAACTGGGCGATAAATTTTCTGAAATGCGACGTTAGACCAAGAAATTGTCGAACCTGTGTGACATTAGTGGGAGTGGGAAAGTTTCGGACAGCTTCGATTTTGTCTTGATTAGGACATATTCCACTTTGTGAAATTTCGAAGCCTAAGAAGGTTATGGATGAAAGGAAAAAGGAACATTTGCTCAAGCGAAGTTTTAAATTTTGAGCTCGAAGAATGATAAATAATTCTTTTAATATAACTAAACCTTCCTCTACCGTATGCGAAGGAATGAGAATGTCATCCATGTAAATAATTATTTTATCTTTCAGAGGTTCCAAAATAGTAGTCATAGCTTTTTGAAAGAAAGACACCGCATTACGTAACCCAAAAGGTACTTTCAAGAGTTCGAACAGCCCGTCCGGCGTACAAAAAGCAGTTTTGTGAATGGATTTTTGTTCTACCTGAAAGTTATAGTAACCTGAAGCTAAATCGACTTTAGAATAGAATTTGAACCCAGCCAATCGGTTAACGAGGTCTTCGATCAAGGGTAGGGGAAAAATTTGGGGTACCGTAATTTTATTGAGCCCTCTAAAATCGATACATAGGCGATAGTCGCCATTTGACTTTTTTACCAGTATCGCCGGACTACTGTATGAGGAATTTGAAGGTCGAATTATTTTTGCCTCTAATAGTTCACCCACAATTTCTCTAACAACTTTGGCTTCGTGCAAGGCTAACCGATAGGGTTTCCTATGAATAGGTTTATCTGAAGTTAATTCAATTGACATTGCTAATCTACAATTTCCCACGTCAGATGATTTATTGCTGCTAAAACAATCCGAAAATTCGGTACAAAGCATTTGCAAAGAAGTCTGACATTTAGTATTGTCGGTACCAATGTAAATCGGACTTGAACTTGACGCCTGTTCACCCCTTTTTGAGAATAAAATGCCATGTGGTCCCTTTTCGTAATGAATAGACTCATCATCAGAGAAGTCACTACCGATAATAACTGGAGCAAAGTTCGTGCATTTAGGAACAATATAGAAGAGGATTTGTTTCGTAATATTATCTAAAGTAATTGGAATCGTAACCGTCGAGTTAGTTTGGGTTGTAAGATTTCCGAGGTGACGTAGAATAATGGGATCTATACAGGTTAGTTTTAACTTTAAAGATTTGGCAAGATCAAAAGTCATTAAAGAGATATCGCTTCCCAGATCAATGTACGCAGCAACATCGACGGTGTTAATTGAAATGTTTTTCAAAAGGGGACTATTATTGCTACCTTTAATGAATTGACAATCCTTAAAATTATTCCGCTGGTAATAATCACCACCAAATGTTTGGTTTTGGCGAGGGTTTTGGTCAGATGGGTAGTCAATTGCTAACTGTCCGCTGGTTGTTGTGCTTGTGGGGGCCCCCGAAGAATTATTTGAATGTGACTGGTTAGCATCAGTCAAAAATGGACATTTACGTTGCTTGTGTCCTCGACGTTTACAAATATATGTTTGAAAGCGGTTTGTTGCGACGAGCATGCGAAAAATTATCCGAAGATTTTCTGGAGACATTTGGCAACGAAGAATCGTTGGCGCTAGACAATTGGGTATTGAATAAAAGTGATTGTTTTTTATCATCGAAGATTTTTAAATAGCTAGCCAATCTACCTGGCTCCGAAATATTTGCGGCTTCAACAGAGAATCTAATGTTGTTATCTTCAATACCACCCATTATAAGGTTAATAACATCTCGGTTATCAAAATTAAGTCTCAGGTTGTTTATCATCGCCAGCTTTTGGAACGTATATTCAAAGTAAGAAGTTGAGTCGGTAGCTTTGAAATTAATCATTTGCGTAAGCAGTGAATGAATGTCCCGAATAGGCGGAAAAGTTTTGCGCAATAATGTTTTCCATTCTTCCCAGCTGCGACTAATACTAGGAATACCCTCGTAAAATGTTTTCGCCGCTCCACATAATTTAGGCAACGCGTAGCAGCAGGTTTCATGTTCTGACCACTGGAAAATCACTGCCCACTCATCTACTTTTTCTAACCATTCATTCACATTATGTTTTGCCGGATCAAACTCAACAACAACATTGTTTAATAAAAACGTACTCACATTGGGTCTCGGCGTACGACTCACACTTAAATTTCGCTGTGCCAATTCAAGGGAGTCCGCCAGAATTTTGACTAGCTCACCACTTCCGGTTGTCGCCGCCGGATCAAAGGTGCCGCCTGCTGACGCACTAGAAGTCAGGGAGCCACTTTGCTGTCGCCTCAGTGCAATTAAATCCTCCAACGGTGGGGTAAAACTACGAGTCCGGCCCTCACCTGAAATCGTTGACCGTTCGGCCATTTCCTGACCAAATCCGCTACTCTGCAAAGGAAATTTTTAGTGCACGTGACATAACACGACAACCCATTCAAAAATCCCGAATTCCTCAGCGCGACAGGTCCTTTTTCACACTTCTGATGTAGTCGAATAATAACAGTTGGTTAATAACTGCTGTTGTATTAATTATGGAACACAAATGTAACTAGATGCTGGTGTAGTCTCCTTCGGGTTAATACTGCTCGACCTCGAGCTGTAACCTCAACCATCGAATGCTGACTTCCCACTGGCGCATCTCGAGCTCAATCCCTCAGCCTACCCTCTGTTCCGCGCAGTCGCACAACCCTGAGGTCCTTAGACGGAATTATCCGTTGACACTTCTGTGAAAAGTTCATCTCCATTGATAAACTTTTCCAGGTTTGGCACTTTGTCTAAAACTGAAGCAAAATTTTCAAACTTGGGCGCATAAATTCTTAAGCTGAAATTCGACAAACACAATCGTAATTCATTGGAATAGTCATACCGACTTTCTAAATACCGCACAGCAACATTTAGGAATTCGATAAAATTTTGGGAAATTTTTTCTTACTCGCGGGCAGAGAGCAATTTTAATTTCCTGCTAACGTTAAATCCAAAAAAATTATGTTCCACTTTGTCTTCTAAAGTGTCTTTCAATTTGGTCATTATACTATGTACATCTAGAATAGTCGTATGGTTACTTTCTAAACTTTTTACAGCTGCATCAAATACAGCAAGGATATGACTAGCAAATGAAAGGTATATTTCAACCATGGGTGGAACCGAATCTGAATCATCATCTAACATGAGCAATGTTTTTATTTGTCGTGGGCAGTCCTTATCTAAAGAAAGAAAATAACTCATAAGGGGTTTGAAATTAAGTAAAAGTCTGTCAACACAAGGAGTTAAAGACAACCACCTTGTTCCCACATGTCGAATTAATTCTTTCCACGTAGTTTCTACAAATTCAAAAAAACTTTTTAAGGTCTCTCGGCGTTTAGCAGATGTAGAAAAATGAGAATAAATTTTTAAGACCAAGTTATCAAAATCTAAGGCTTCCATTGCATGTTTTACACAATTATGGATGATATGTGCATGGCAATTTGCCTTTATTATTTGACCATTTCTCTCTTTTAAATTTGTGAAAACTGAATGCTTGTTTCCAAAATTGGAGTTTGTGTTATCTGCACTGAAGCCTGAAATTCTTTCCCAGCTAAGTGAATACTCATTTATGACACTTTCTAACAATTTAAACATGGCATCTGCAGATTCATCAGGATTTTCTCTAAATTCCAACAGAAAATTTTCAACGCCATTTTCTAAAGTAAATACCTGAATTGTAACAGGAAATAGTTTCACATTTTTCTTATTGGAGGCATCAAGTTGGATGGAAAAAAATGAGTCTTTTAACAATTCCAATACCTTTTTCATTGACAAGGGACCCAATACGTTTTCCACGATGGCCTCACTTTTCGTACGCCCACATGATATTTTCTTACAAATCTGAGAATCCTCAAATAGGAGCTTATCCAGCTTGAAATTGCAATCTAATGTATTATAAGACTGGTTATGCTTTACTGTGTGATATATTTTTGAAACTTCTACTATAGTGTCCCTAATTTCTTCGTTGAAATCCTGTTTAGAAAAATATTTTCCCAAAACTGCACTCATATTACTAGCTGAAGCTCGCTTTTTGTGAATAGAAGTTTCTTCATGTCTTGTTATTCGACTATATCCACCATTTGATATGTTCACTATGGAAACACTGGACAACTTCGGTGGAAAAATGCACTATCACTAGAAACACCCCACTACACCGAAACACTTGATTTACACTGCTGACGCGTTTCGAACACAATGTGCTCATTATCAAAGCCGAAACTAAAACAACCTACCTGTCTAGAAACTGAAATATTTATAGGCCCACCCGCGTAGCTCCGCCCCTCGCCTGATCTCGATAGACCAACCACAGGTCGAGCACTTAGCCCACCTTAAATATGGCAGAACTGAGAAATCCAGTGTTGCCCTACATGCTTTATACCGGGTGGACCAACACTATTGCCCACCTCAATAATTGCCCTTTACCTTGAAGCTAGAGTTTTGATTTTTTTACAGGGTGTATGGGTACTAAAAACCCTTCAGAGGACGTAAAAATTTTTTTGATTGGCCCAAAAATGTGACGTCACGAAATTTTCAATGGGGCTATTTTCATGAAATAAATAATTTTTGCCCACAGGTTGGTTATTTAGGGCCTCAGGATCACGCTAAACTGATTATTTAATTTTTTGGACATCAGGTTACCAAACTGCAGAAGCTAAAAATCACGTCAATTTTTCTCACAAGTCGCCCATGAAACAACACCTAATCATTGCGAGGTATGTCCTTTATCGATCGGCGGATATTCAGAAATGTCAGTGTCAGCTTGTCATGTCGGCAGGGTCATCAAACCACATTATTCTTAATTTTCGAATTCATTCAATTAATCAATTAATTTTCCCGGAAAATTATTCAAACAAAACGCCCAAAGTTTGTTTAAGCGCGTGCGTAGTGTTCCACATTGCGCGTCAAATTAAATCAGACATAACCTCGTTTTGGAGAAATTTATCCAAATTTAAATTACATCCAGCACCAAGTACGTTTACCCATTACCCATTTGAAGGGCCTTCTGATTTGGTAAGTTTTTGGAATTTCGGTCGATTTATTTAATTGTAAAATTGAAAATTTTAGGTGACGAAGATGATATGTGTGAACCCAAAACCTAGTAGCTGGTAGCATTGTTGGTGGTATCTACTCTGCAGAAGGTCCATTAGATAATAAAGAAGCTTACTTTCAAGTGTGGAAGATTGGTCCACTGAAATTGTTGATAAAATTGAGACTGTTCCTGTTACGTTGTTAGATTTGACTCCTGATAATAAAAGCTATTCAAAGTATTTTGTAACTTAAGTAAATTGTTGAAATTCATGATGTGACAGTGCTCTGGATTTACTTAATTTCATAACGATGGGTAAGTATTAACCTACCTCCAGAAATATCAAAAATTAAGACCACACGACAGATTTTTTAACAATTTTTATTATTTTGTTAATCAATTTGATCAGACAACTTGCAGCTTTGCTGTGTTTACGGACAAAGCGTCACTAATTTGGCACTGTTCATAGGTGGTACACTTGCACTGAGAAGAATAGTCCTGGTTTGTCGATTAGCTGACACTCCCCGTGATAACATTTTTGAGAATCAATTATTATGTTGCAAACAGGCTGTCTGATGAGGCTTGCAGAGAACCTACCAACAGGCCAGACACTGCCATTATTAGATTTTGGGTTCACAAAAGGGCCCCATCGTTTTATTAAACATTTTTGGTCTCCATCTAAAATTTTCAATTTTACAATTAAATAAATCGACCTAAATTCCAAAAACTTACCAAATCAGAAAGCGTACAATGGGTAAACGTACTTGGTGCTGGTTGTAAATTACATTTGGAAAAATTTCACCAAAACGAGGTTATGTGCGTTATGTGTCATTTTATCGATATGGAATTACGCACGCGCTTGTCTCACACAAACCCTATGCTTCAGGGGTTTTGTTTGAATAATTTTCCGGGAAAATTAATTGATTAATTGAATGAATTCGAAAATTAAGAATAATGTGGTTTGATGACCCTGCCGACATGACAAGCTGACACTGACATTTCTGAATATCCGCCGATCGATAAAGGACATACCTCGCAATGATTAGGTGTTGTTTCATGGGCGACTTGTGAGAAAAATTGACGTGATTTTTAGCTTCTGCAGTTTGGTAACCTGATGTCCAAAAAATTAAATAATCAGTTTAGCGTGATCCTAAGGCCCTAAATAACCAACCTGTGGGCAAAAATTATTTATTTCATGAAAATAGCCCCATTGAAAATTTCGTGACGTCACATTTTTGGGCCAATCAAAAAAAATTTTACGTCCTCTGAAGGGTTTTTAGTACCCATACACCCTGTAAAAAAATCAAAACTCTAGCTTCAAGGTAAAGGGCAATTATTGAGGTGGGCAATAGTGTTGGTCCACCCGGTACAATGACCATAGAATAAGTGATAATATTAAGTTAGTTTGTAGCGTTAACAAGATGCAGATGCTCGACGCTTGGGAGAGTATCACAATTCATAAGTCTAGTGATAGGGTTCTGAACGCTGATACAGGCCCGATCGCATATTCATCTCTGTTTACGCTACTTTAAGTAGGACTTGTTGTATTTATACGTGTTCACCCTTGCGTGACCATTTCTCGACCTGTGATTGGTCTATCGAGATCAGGCGAGGGGCGGAGCTACGCGGGTGGGCCTATAAATATTTCAGTTTCTAGACAGGTAGGTTGTTTTAGCTTCGGCTTTGATAATGAGCACATTGTGTTCGAAACGCGTCAGCAGTGTAAATCAAGTGTTTCGGTGTAGTGGGGTGTTTCTAGTGATAGTGCATTTGATATGTTGATAGAACTTCGACATAGCTTACATTGAGCTTCATAGGGGTTTCTTGAAGGAAGAAGCCAGTTGTGCTGTGCTTCCCATGCCTTTGAATATTTACTCAGCCTTTTTCGTTTTTTCTTGGGACTAGATAATTTTTTTTATTCATCACAGTAAGAGTTTTTGTCATTGTCGGAATTGGAGAACAGATCCATGCCATTGTCTGATTCAGATCCATTGTTTGCCTGTTCTTGGGTATTTTGCTTTGCACTTTCACTCATTTTGGTATGAAATTAGGTAGTAGTAGTAGTAGTAATCATCATCACTCATCACATTGCAGGGAATCAAACTGAATAGAGGTACAACTTACTTACGAAATTATTAATCATAACATACCTAATAATCCTAATATTCACCAAGAATTAATTACATTCGCTCTTCCCAGCAATGTGGAGGCAAAAGCACTGACAAGTGACATCAGTGACATGTCGTCAGTCGTAGGTCGTATGCTATTTGCTATTTGACATTTGACATGCTCATTTGACCTTGCTCACGCATCGTTTGTCCGTTTGCAACGATTATGCAATCAACAATACCAACATAAGCCATTTAATGCGCCGGTTACATGAATATACAGCAGGTCATACCACGGTCATACGAAAGGAGGACATTCTGCGTCCTCCGCTAATAAGTGGGAGACGGGAGGACGGGAGAGTCGAAAGGAGGACTGTCCTCCCAAAAGGAGGACGGGTGGCAACCCTAAGTGTAGGTCACAGTTTAACCAAACAAGCCGCTTTTTTACCGCCGGTCTACCACAAATTTTTCTGGCTGTTCACTCGTCGCCGCCATCGCATCAAGTAAACCTTCTTCGATGGTTCCCAATTGTAGCAAGCCTTGCCTAACAGTAATTCTTTACTCAAAAGTAAAGATTCACAAGTTTCCATATTTAATCTGTTTCTATATTTAACAAGAACCAAGTTTAAGTTTGATTAAACAACTCAAGAATTTTAAACCAATCAAACGTCAGAATTTATAGACAGTCGACCAATCACCATGGTTTTGAATTGAAAAACACCACGAGTGAAAAGCAGGACGGTTTTCCAGCGATTAATGCATTCAAACTATTTAAACCAATAAAATTGCAGAATTTTCGGTGCTACTGTAGTATGCGCTCTACATGCAACATACCACTGTAGTGTGCGCTCTACCTGTCCGTATGCGCTCTACCTATTCGTGCCACCTACGAAACACTCTGATAACGACTATCCAGAGTTAAGAAGAAAAACCACGGACCGTGTAGATATTCAATTTTATTAATGAAATAATTAATCTAATAATAATTAAATAAAAGTAATTAATAACTATCGATATACAATTTGTATGTCGCGTAGGAAACATGAATAAATCGGGTTCATTTTTATTCAGCTTCCTCCATGAAAAAGTATCCAAATGTGATTGGAGGTGGTGAAGAGGCACTCCTCGCATTCTCTTTAGAATTTGCACTTTTGCGTCCCGCCATGATCTTTCAATTCTTTGAGTATTAGCCCCCGTGTCTGGATCCACATAATTCTCCTGATGATTCACAGTATGGTGTTCGTAGCCAAGTTGATTAAGTGCTGAATAAGCCCGCCATTCATCCGAGTGTATCACCGAATTGCGTTGCACTTCTCTCTGAATTATAGGCAAGAGGGTCAGCCGATCCCGACGTTCAACAAAGAAATATCGGGCTTCGGTCTTATTTGCTAGCCCAAACACCCAAACTCCGTCAATTCTTCTCCCATGGTTTCGTTGATTTTCAACTTCGGCGTCGCTGTCTTCTGATTCAGGAGGATGGTCTCCTCGTAAAAGCCGTCCTCTGTGATATTTCCGACGTCCGCAAAAATATGCTTCGTCTATTTGAATCGGATCTTCTTCTGTCCCAACCAACTGGCCACGATGATTCACGGAGATAATTTGAGTACATATTTCGCGACACATATTAAACCAGTCGTTGATGGTATGTTCTGCTCGTCCAGTGAGATGTGATGATGTTTTGTGAGGAACCTCCATAATGAAGAGAAACACGAGTTCCAAAATTTGACAGAGGGTAAGGTTGCAGTTAATTCGGTTGTTCAAATCTGTGTAATGGAAAAATCGATTCCCATTTCGAATTGATCTTGTTGTCTGGCACCCCCTCGCTGGACAACGGTACACTGGAGTCCATTCCCCATTTCTCAGTCTTCTTCGTTTTTCCACAATTCTCGTGCCACATTTAACACAGGGATCAATCTCATGTTCTTCAGCCAAAACATTGTGGTTACGCAAAAAATTAAGCGCACACTCTTCGGATAAAATCACAGTGTTGTAAAATTCTTTCAGCAGCATCGCGGGTTTTTGAGAATGAACTGAAGGGCTCTTGCTATTTGCAGGAATATTTATACCTATTTTCTGGTTTTCTGCCAATGACATGACATTTTCTTGAATAAAAAGCGACTAGCATTTTATTCACCGAAAAAATACCAGGTGCTTTTTTACAATAAGTAGGTAAAGTTAGGTTTAGAAAAATATTTATTCGGTATCTACTTGTATTACCTACCTAACATTAGAACAATTAATAAAAAATGAACAGTTAGTAAAAGTAGTGTGGTTTTTGAGATCGTTTCCAGTGATTTGGTTTGTTATCATAGAAGACGCAGTGATAACAGTGGCGTTGCTACTGCTGTCGTGATGAGCCCCAAGTGTAGGAACAGGATCTGAAACTGCTGCAGTTGTTGGAGATCCACTTCTCATCTGCCGCACGATTCTTAAATGATGTTCCTGGTCAATTTGCAGATATGGTTTAATGGAGCTGGAGGCTCTTAAAATTTTTCGAAAAAACTAACCACTCACGAGGAAAATTGAAAAAACCGAAAACATGATGCAGGTAATCACCTTAAAACCAATGATGAGTCTACCTCATGAAAAAGTGAAATTACCATCAATGTTTTTTCTTCAGTTGTGAGCAATGGTTCTGGGCACAGATGTAGGACAACACCTTCAATGCAAAAAAACAGTTGAAATGTGATGCGTGTCAACGTACACTTTGATTTTTATTGAAATTGTAGGTTTATCACGATGATCATGTTTTCGGTTTTTTGAATTTTCCTCGTGAGTGGTTAGTTTCTTCGAAAAATTTTAAGAGCCAAAAAAGTTTTATAATTGAACGGAGAATTCGGCCGCATAGGCAAATTAGCGATATTTTCAAACATAAAAAAGTTCAAGGGCAAATAACATCGGGACCACCCTGTATAACAGGGATCCGCTTCTTGGATAATGTCTTAAGTACCATCAGTAGTTGCATCTTGGTCTGTAACAATGCTGTGCAAAAATTCAAAATCCTACGATACACCTTTCGAAAGATATTTGAAAAGAACTTTTAAAAATGAAGATCTTTGGCGGCTTATAACATCAAGAGGAATCACAATTGACCAATAATTTTTGCACCAAGCTTCATCATTTGAACAGTAGATTCTATGGTATAAAGGATGTGGAGTCTTTCAGACTCACCCTGTAGATATACGTGGTGTGATACCGCGAAGTTTTTGTTGAAATAAATTAATAAGGTAACTAATGTTGTAAAGTTAGTTACTTCACTGCCTTAGCCAGGCCGGCATCCATTTTCATGCCAGGACAAGGGGGTACTCGACCGATGTTTCCAAAATATCCCCTCTGATGTATACAAATTTTTCACTGGTATTCTGTAAATAGACATAAAAGAATGGGAAAAGCCGAGTAGAGTCCCGGTACCCACCCGCTCGGAGTAATGATAGCCGAGTAGAGTCCCAGGTATGGCCGAGTAGAGTCCCGCGTCATTATCTCCCAAATCTCATAATTGCTGTTAAGGCCATCAGAAACAAAAGCGATTTCCTAAGATTTTTATAAATTCGTAAGTACTTTCAAAGATATTGGTTTTTTTACAAATTCCAGATTTTTTACAATTTCAGTAGAATAAATTTAATTCGCAGACAATTGAGCGCTACGGATTTTTATGTGCGTCTCATTTTGAAAATCAAGAGGAATAAACTGGAATATGTGCGAATGAGTCTTATAAAATGAGGAATTGAATCTACAGAGTAAAAGTTTTCACATGAGGTTTGGTGACTCCCTAATGACACGGCAGAGCCGTAGCTACATCCGGGGACGCCTGTGGCTAACCATTACCGCGGCGCCCCTTGCCCCCAATATAATAACTGACAAGCAAAAAAAAAAGGTTCTATTATCTCAACTGCTGCCTAACCACCACCGCGGCGCCCCTACACCTCGTGCGCCCGTGGCAAATGCCACCTTCGCCACGCCCTAGCTACGGCACTGACACGGGACTCTACTCGTATATGCCCAAAAGAATAGATTTGCCTATTATGTACTTAGATGGTTTCAACTTTTTTCTGTTATATAATTTTAAATAGGTATCAATAATTGTTACATAAAAGAGGATTTACTTACCATTTTTTTGTTATTCGAAAATTTTCACTTTGTTTACTCCGTTGCTATGGTTAACGTTTTTCAATATAATGACCAAACGTACTGGATGAGCAATTCAGTTATTATACAAAAAGGGAGTAACAAGGCAAAAATACCCAAACGGGTTGCAACCAGGACAAAAAGGCCACAATAAAGCCTTAATCTTTTTGGGAAAAGCTTTTGCACCGATGCAAAAAGAAAATGTATTAAAAATTTTTAGAAACAACCAAGAAGTACCTAACTGTTTTCCGCTCTTTCGCAAATATTTCAGAAACTAAGCAAGATAAACATACAAACCATGTTTACCTTTTTTATAAGACATACAATTCTCTACAGAAATGGTTAATGAACCTGTAATGGTCAAGTTGTTTCGTACGAATCGCTGAAATATGTATGAAGCTAAAACTCGAATACATCAGATTTCGCCAGATTTCATAGTGTGTTCAGCCACTTTCTTATCTTGTACCGAATATAATAATAGTTATTTACGTAATTAGTTATGAAAAGTCCTATATTGTTGGACGAGTCGTAATATTTGCCAAAACGAGCGATAGCGAGTTTTGCAACATTATGCGAGTCAAACAATTTAGGCTTTTCATAATGTATTCCGTACAACATTTTACCTAATTGTGTAAAATCCAACTTTTCACAACGCAAATAGGTAAATAGACATTATGTAACGCTCTATGTAAGGAGCAGGAGGATCCTTTAGTTTGTGACAGACACCAAATTGCTGCTGTAATCTGTAATGTTAATTATACCGTATGATTTTTTAAATTATTCATCAAAGCAACCGTTGGAAAACAAAAGTCGTATCTTTGATTACTTCTGATGGTTCAGATTTTACAGCTGTCACTTTAATCTGTCATCATCTGTCATTTGCAGAAATAAATATTTTCGAGTTTGTTTACAGTTTCACGGTTTTTCACGATGGTTTTCTTGGTTGAGCATAAAATATTCGCTGTTAAAGCTTACTTTCGCACTGGTTTTCAAGCAGAAAATGGGGAATGGCGTTACAATGTGCGGGCGTGTCTCGAAGAATTCCGGCAGCAGTTCCCAAATGTTGCCATTCTTGATGCTGATTTCTTTTCAATGGTTCGACGTTCAGTAAGCTTGTTTGAAGAGACAGGCAGCATTACACGAAAGAAGGGTAGTGGCAGACCGACAGTTCAGACAGAAGAAGCAGTCCAGAATGTTCGACAAGTCTTCGAGAATGAACCAACCACATCCCTGCGAAGAGCTGCCCAGCAAGTTCAGCTATGCTATAGCACCACTCGCAAAATCGTGAAGAATCAACTCCATTTATTTCCCTACAAAATGCAGTGCTATCACGAACTTTTACCAGGTGATCCCGACAGACGTGTCAGATATTGTCGTTGGTTTACTGATCATCTAATGAACGATGATAATCTTCTTGATCTGACTTTTTTCACGGACGAGGCCTGGTTTCATCTTTCTGGATATGTGAACTCGCAAACTATGCGAATGTGGAGTGCTGAAAATCCTCACATTTTTCGAGAAGCTGCATTGCACCCATTAAAGATTGGCCTTTGGATGGCTGTGTCTCGTCGGCGCATTATTCCAATATTTTTTGATGAAACTGTCACTGCCCAAAGATATCGGGACAACATCTTGTCTGTTTTTTTTCCACAATTGCATGATGACGAGCTGCAGAATGGAATGTTCCAACAAGATGGGGCCACAGCCCACACAACCCAAGAAACAATTGCCTTTCTAAGAGAATTTTTTGATGATCGCCTTATAAGTTTGCGTTGTATTCCGGAATTTCCACCAAGATCTCCAGATTTAACCATCTTAGACTATTTCGTGTTTCCTCACTTAAAAAACACAATTTTTAAAATGCCAGTCCGGACCCTTCCGGAGTTGAGAGAAAGAATAATTGAAGAATGTGCGAATATCACTCCTGCAATGTTGCGAAATGCATTTGAGAACATAAAAAGACGTGTTAACCTGTGCTTAGAAGTGAACGGTGAACATTTCCAACAGTTTTTGTAGTTTCAATTTCCTCGTCCATATCCAAATAAATGTTGTTACATAGGATGCAATCTTTTTTATTAATCAATTCAACACGTGTTTATTAGAGGTTATTTGCAGGGACAAAGGACTGCACTAGCAAAAATTCCCTAATTATTGTTTGTTCCCGCGAAAAATTTGTAATCCACTTAGGAACTTTGATGAATCTGTTCATCGACATGACCTTGAAGCTGGAAGCTGCCAAATTAAATAACCTAGCATTTTACCAGTTTGTTTATTGCTCTATTAAAATATCAATAAATAAATAAGGCCATCAGGCACATAATATGGCACTCATGGCAGTTACAGTATCTTTCAAAGCACGAAAGAGCAGGGGGTGATTCAATTCCAAGGGGGCTCTTTTGAGTTCCAGTCCAGGTATCTAGGCGCCTTCTATCCTAAATAATTTCAGTAAATCTTTCAGAATTTTGCATCCTGTACCATCTGAGAATCCAACTTACAAGAAGACTTTACAGTGATGATGTTTTTCTGTTATCGTTATTCCTTCCGGAGTTCCCGAGAGTCAGCCTCTGCCACTACTCTGCCGAGTCTCCATTGTCTTGAGTGCCAGTGTGGCCCCGAGGGCAAATATTTTGTGCTCTGGCAAGCAAACCATCAGAAATCCACTCGAAAACACAAAAATGTTTTGTAAATGAAATGACAGTGACAATTAAGTGACAGCTTCAAAATCTGCTGAACCATCTGAAGTAATCAAAGATTCGACTTTTGTTTTCCAACGGTTGCTTTGATGAAGAATTTAAAAAATCAAACGGTACATTTTTCTTCCTACACCAGTTAAAAATAAATAAATAATTAATTTTGAAATTTGAGAACCCAAGTGACAGATCAAGAAAATCTAGACGTCAAGTCTTACAATTTAAATTTGGCAAAATCGCGCGTGCTGTGTTCCTTCATACGCCAATCGCCGTCGCCATATTGTCCATTTTACACGCCTAGCCGTTAGTATAGTTTTTACACGACTAGCCGTGAGAAGCGGTCCTTTCACAGCCCTCCTGAGTCCCGAAAATGTCATTTTCAGTGAGTGTAGGAAGAAAAAAATTCTGCAGAGAAGCGGCTGGAACCTCCCCATCGCGTGGATCTTTGTATTCTGTGTAGATAGTAGTCAATTCAACAGAATCTTTTTAATCCTTGACTAGTTTCGCAATTTTCTGACAAATACCGACGTCACCCATCACATTTGACAACATGTTCCTTTTAAGGTTAATCTTTTGCCACCTTCTTGACAATTACTGCCACTTTATGTCGTCCACTGTCAGCCCGCTCCCTTTTAATGAGAAAGAATTTTTTCTCTATTTTCCACTGAAATGGCAGAAACTGTGAATACATTTTTAGAAGCAGAATTTGATTGTCTTTCTAATGGCGACATAAAAAGGGAGGCCTTGTATTTAAAATTTAAATCGGTCTAGTAGTTTTGGCTGTGGCGTGTTTACAAACGTACGCACGTACGTACGTACGCACATACACAGACACATTTTGAAAACCACTTTTTTGGGTTCCTGAGACCTCAAAACATGAAGATCTGGTGTTATCTCGAATTCGAAAATTTTAGTGACTGCAGTAACCTCCCATTTTTTTAAAATTGTGTTGGGGTTGGGGAGGTTAAAATATTTTTATCTGTGGAGGAAGATGTATTGTTAATGAATTGAAACTTTTCGTGGCTTAAAATTTTGGCATTGTTGGTCCTGAGTCTATGCTTAAGATCAAATCGTGCGTTTTAGGTTTACAACAATGCAAAATCGAGTTTTTGAAGCTGTTGACAGTGCAAAAACGTATTTACGACTATGATTAAGTGTTTAACCGCTCAAATCGTGCATTTTGATCTCATAACAGTGCAAAATCGCGTTTTTGATTGCGTAAGCTAGTTTTGATTTCATGACAGGGTAGAATCGTTCTCTTGACGTCGCTTTAAGCCCGAATGGTGCCACTTGAACTCAGAATAGGGCAAACACATGTTTTTGACGCTGCATAAGCTGAAATCGTGCATTTTGAGCTTATAACACGGCAAAAGGGTATTTTGCACACCGTTTTACCTCAAATCGTGTATCCTGAGCTCAAAACAGTGCAAAATTGTCTTTTGACATAGTTTAATTTGAAATCATGCGTTTTCAGATCAGATCATTGAGAGAAATGTCTCTTAGCCCAGGCATTTTAGTCTCAAAAATAGGCAAAACCCCGGAAAAAATAATGTAAATCTGAAACTTGGCAGATCAGCTCTATTTGAAGTGCTTAACAACATACTAAAACTCCCAAAACCTCCGGTGCCGGCTTCATGGAATTCCAGCCGCTGGAACTTCTGGAACACTGAAGAAGTGCAGGTTTGCGCTGAAACTGTCGCTACGGTCAAACGGTTAGTACTATCGGCTTCCAATCGATCTTAAACGACTGTATGAGAAACGGGCTATCTTTCTTAGTGCTTTTCAATGATTTTAAACTGTATCCGGGCCTCCCAAAAGTGGCAAAAACCCGCGAAATAAAGAAAAAAAATTTTTTTTTTCAATTTGAAATTAGACGGTTTTCTGTGAGAGATATCGCAAAAATGCACGAAATAAACATTGTAGAGGACAAAAAAAGCTTTCAAACGACACCTTCAAAATATGTCTACGACCAATAGGAACGTAGCGGCCGGCTCAAACGGCGCGCGCATTTCGGCTTGCGGCAACCAGCGTGGCAGTGTTCAAGGTCGTGAACCTCCATTCCTATTGGTCGTAGAAATATTTTGAAGGTGTCGTTTGAAAGCTTTTTTTGTCCTCTACAATGTTTATGTCGTACATTTTTGCGATATCTCACAGAAATCGGTCTAATTTCAAATTTAAAAAAATTATTTTTTTCTTTATTTCGCGGGCTTTTACCACTTTCGGGAGGCCCGGATACAGCGTGGTCATTGAAAAGTACTCAAAAAGATAGCACGTTTCTCATACATTCGTTTAAGATCGATTTGAAGCCGATAGGACTAACCGTTTGGCCGTAGCGTCAGTTCCAGCGCAAACCCGCACTTCTTAAGTGTTCCAGATGTTCCAGCGGCTGGAATTCCATGAAGCCGGCACCGGAGGTTTTGGGAGTTTTAATATACCGGGTGGCCCATTCAAGACGATCCAGTCGTAATAACTTTTGAACGGAATAAGATATCGACTTGCGGTTTTCGACAGGTTCCTTGGCATTGAGGGGGACATGTTTCACCATAGCTTTGACCTTGTTCAGATTGCGCATTTCACCCCCACCCCAATCAACATCAAAATTTTAAATGGCAACATACCTCGAGTCATACATCAAATGAAAGCTCTTGAAAAATGCTATTCATTGTTCTAAGCAGTTTTAGAATTTAGCGAACCGTTTTCATGTTAGAGACAAAAATGTACTGTATTCGAATTTACTGAAATTGGAATTCCGTGGAAAGTTTTGAAAAACTCGATGAAAAATCTGTTGATATGTGGACTAAAAATGTGACTGATTAGATGTCTAGCGAGTTTAATCGTTATTAGCTTTGTTTGGATAGGTCACTATTGGTTCTCTCGTTGATCCGTGTGGGAATGCTAAAATTAATGCTTCAAAAAAGCTAATAACAAATAAAACTCATTAGACATCTAATCAGTCACATTTTTAGTCCACATATCAACAGATTTTTCATCGAGTTTTTCAAAACTTTTCACGGAAACGGTTCGCTAAATTCTCAAACTACTTAGAACAGTGAAGGGGGGGGGTGAAATGCGCAAACTGAGCAAGGTCAAAGCTGTGGCGAAACATGTCCCCCACAATGCCAAGGAATCTGTCGAAGACCGCAAGTCGATATCTTATTCCGTTCAAAAGTTATTACGACTGGATCGTCTAGAATGGGCCACCCGGTATTGTTAAGCACTTCAAATAGAGCTGATCTGCCAAGTTTCAGATTTACATTATTTTTTCCGAGGTCAAAATCTAAAACGCCTGGGCTATCTTTTCCTCTGCTCAAGTTCAGATCGCGCGCTTTGACGCTGATTAGGATCACAAGGATCACAGGATTACAACTATCTTGGTAGTAGTGTAGTATAGCAGGTTTCAACACATTGTGCAAAACCGGTTTTTTGTGCTACCCCTCCCGCCTTTGTCTAGACCCGGATGTGCCAGCTCCCCCGCCTTTCTCTACTGGTTGTGCTACCCCTCCCGCCTTTGTCTAGGGGGCGGTTGTGCCAGCTCCCCCGCCTTTCTCTACTGGTTGTGCTACCCCTCCCGCCTTTGTCTAAGGTGGTTGTGCCAGCTCCCCCGCCTTTCTCTACTGGTTGTGCTACCCCTCCCGCCTTTGTCTAAGGTGGTTGTGCCAACTCCCTACCTTTATCTAGAGGTCGCTTCCACCTCCGCCTTTCCCTAGACTGGTTGTGTTAGCTCTCTGCCTTTGTCTAGATTCGCTACGTCATCACTTTCACCCTCGACCTCCCAAGTCATCTCCTATTTTTTTTTCACCGCCGCCTTTTTGCCTAGGCTAGTTGTGTTAGCTCTCTGCTTTTGTCTAGATTGGCTGCGTCATCACTTTCACCCTCGACCACCCAAGTCAGCTCCTATTTTTTATTTACAGCCGCCTTTTTGTCTAGACTGGTTGTGTTAGCTCTCTACCTTTGTCTAGATTGGTTACGTCATCACTTTCACCCTCGACCACCCAAGTCAGCTCCTATTTTTTTTTTTTCACCGCCACCTTTTGCCTAGACTGATTGCGCCATCGCCTTTACCTTATTTATGTGGAGGGGCGAAACTTAAAAGGGGAAACCCACCAACATCGAAAGGAGAGTACAATGTGTTTCCCAATAGAGCAGTGGTAAATTTCCAACATAAAAAATGAGTGAGCTGACTAACACACAAAAATTTAAACAACTTCTGAAACGTATGACCACCCCGAGTAAGTAAAAAAATTAGTTTTTTAGTGATGAATTCTGACGGCATTTTTTTAGGACGCTCTCAAAAAATTTGTATTTTTGCCTTCTGCGAGGAAGGATACAAGGATAGTCCTACTATTAACTGGGATGCCGTTTCGGAGAAGATGTTTTGTTATCAATGCTTTAAGACGGGGGAGACTCCCTACTATCTATGGCACTTTCGAACCAGAAGAATTCTGATCTGTAAAAACTGTGGGAAAACCATCGGGAGTCACACTCCAGAAGTTTGTATCTTCCAGGATACTATAAGTGCGAAACCCTTGAATTATGGCACCGCCGAACAACAATTTTTTCATCCAAGTCCTAGAGAGTCGGATGCTTCGATGCAAGATAGCGATATCGAGTGCGACGGTTTTGATTCGTCTTAAAAAAAATATGTAAATGTGAATAATAAAAAAATTTATATAAAAGGATTTGTTAATTGTTAGTACTATCAGAATGAAAGTATATAAGAGATCGAAAACATCTAAACAAAAAAAGAAAGGAAGTGGTGTCCTAAATACTCTTATTAATAAGCTACCCTTCGAAATTCATCTACCAGGTTATCAATATTGTGGACCAGGTACTAAATTAGAAAAGAGATTAGCTCGAGGCGATCCGGGTATTAACAATTTAGACAAAGCCTGTAAAGTGCACGATCTAGTTTACGCAAACGAAAAAGACTTAAGCAAACGACACGAAGCAGATAGAGTATTAGCGGAGAGGGCAATAGAACGATTGAAGGCCAAAGACTCTAGTCTAGGAGAGAAAGCAGCTTCATTAGTTATCAGTGGTTTGATGAAAGGAAAAACTAAATTGGGGATGGGGGTGAGACGTAAGAAGCGAGGCCGGATAGTACCGACAGCGAAACGAGGTGGAATTTTACCATTCTTGTTTCCTTTGTTAGGTGCTCTAGGTGCATTAGGTGGTGGGGCAGCTGGTATAGCAAGCGCTGTAAATAAGGCAAAGGCTGATAGGAGGATGTTAGAAGAAACCCAACGACATAATAAAGCAATGGAGGTACTAAAGAATGGTAAAGGGTTGAGAAAAAAAGGTGGAGGCTTGAGAAAAAAAAAAAAGTCCAAAGGAAAAGGATTGTACATAGGTCCATATCAATGGTATCAAAAAAAATACCAATAAAACTCCCTCGACACGCTTTAACAAATATAGAGATCAAAGATTATGCACAAAAATTACACATCCCCAATTTTAGAGGTGTCTATATGCGTGATAAATTGCCTCCAAAAATAAGAACTAGGGAATGTGGAGTAATTAATTTAGATGATCAACAAGGACCTGGAACACATTGGTCATGCTATATAAAAAATAAAAAAAGAATTTTATATTTCGATAGTATGGGACAACTAACTCCCGCATTAGAAATCAGTCAATATTTTCAAAGCGATGGTGAGCGAAACCGAGTTTTTTATAACTATGATAGGTATCAGAATATGAATACGTATAATTGCGGACACCTTTGTTTGAGATTTTTATATGAAAATACAAAGGAGAAAGAATTCAGTTAAAAGGTGGAAGGTCATCAGTGATGTTGTTTGTTTTATCGGGAAAATCATCAGTTCTAAGTAACTATATTAACCCCCCAATAAATTTGGAAGATGGAAGATACTCTTTAGGATTAACAAATTTTGAAGCCTATAATGCCATACCAAATATACAGGAAGGCAACAATAAATTTTATTATTCCGGGAGGGAATTTACAATCCCCACGGGGACATATCAATTACGGGATTTAAACGATTATTTGAAGAAAGTAGTAAATGAGATATTCGACAATAGCTACTTATCTATAACAGCAAACACCAACACTCAACATACTCACATAAAAGCAACGGCGGATATAGATTTTTCCAAACCCAATACTATCGCCCCCCTTTTAGGATTTAAGAATAAAGTGTTGCAGAAAAATGAACGACATCGTTCCGAGAATATCGCGGACTTGATTAGAGTTAATGCCATTCTAATAGAATGCGATATTACTACAAACAGTTATAGACAGGGGAAACCCGGTCATGTTATTCATCACTTCTTCCCCGATACGCCACCCGGGTTTATGATTTCTGAACAACCTCGAAATATAATTTATTTACCCATAACTGTAAATGTGATTAGAGGTATTACTATAAAAATAACAGATCAGAATGGAGACTTGATTAATTTTCAACACGAGACTGTAACAGTAGGTCTACATTTGCGGAAGGAATCATAGAGATATGGGACTAGATTTCCGGCGTAAAAAGTGTATAAAAAAACGTTCGCCGCAAACGTGTATTAGTAAGAAGAGGAGTGTTCCAGTGCTCACTACCACTAACAAAGCATTTTTAGAATCACTAGGATTAAAAGTACAAAATGTTAGAAATTGAGGAACCCGTTGGTTACGATGACTCGATAAGTGCTTATGAATTTCAATCATACGGATCAAGCAAAACAGTTTTTAATAATAATGATGAAATTAGAATATTGGTTAATGAAGCATTATGTACCAGACCAAGTGATAGTTACATATACATAGAGGGACGAGTTGATAAAGAAGTCGCCGACAAAATTGTCCCCGCAACATCGACAAAGTTCATCAACAACGGTGTAGCTTTCTTATTTAGTGAAATTAGATATGAAATAAACGGAATTGTGATTGATTCGTGCTCAAACCCCGGTCTAACTGGTACTCTTAAAGGATTAGTTAGTTTCGATCATAGTCAAAGTATGAAACAGGGCATCGGTGGATGGTATCCGATATCAGATAGTAAGATATTAGTGGACGGAAAATTTTGCGCCAGCATCCCCCTGAAATCACTGTTAGGTTATGCCGAGGATTATAACAACGTAATCTTATCCATGAGACAGGAACTAGTGTTAATTCGAGCGAATGATGATTTAAATGCGCTAATAGATACTGGAACGGAAAAAGCTATTGTTAATATCGAGAAGTTGTGTTGGCGAGTTCCTACAGTTACCCCGGGTCTTGCAGACGAGCTTCGACTGACCAATTATATCAACAAAGGGAAGGAAACCCCGTTGGCGTTTAGAAAGTGGGACCTTTTCACTTACCCCGAATTACCGAATGCAACCGAAATTAATTGGAATTTGAAGACATCCCAACTGTTGGAAAGTCCTCGATATATAATTCTAGGCTTCCAAACGGGGCGAGAGAAAGATTATAAACAGAATATGAGTCGATTTGATCATTGTGATTTTAGAGATATTAGGGTTTATTTGAATACACAGTTTTACCCATATGAAAATTTGGGGATTGATTTTTCTAAAAATAAGTTTGCGAATCTCTATGAAATGTTTTCACGTTTTCGTCAAATATATTATGCTGGCACAGAAATGGAAACTGCCATTTCACCCGAACAGTTTAAGGATTATTTTCCCTTAGTAGTAGTCGATTGCTCAAGACAAAAATTCACCATTCCCACACAAGCAGTGGCATTACGTATAGTGATTCAGACCCATAAACCTATCCCCAAAGGTACGAATCTTCATTGTCTAGTGATTCATGATAGAATGTGTGCATATAATCCTCTAACCAAAGCTGTGAAACAACTATGAATGCGATAGTGGATATACAGGGATTTTGTGTGGCGAAAAAAGAGTTCATCCCCAAAGAACTCGCTATAATAAAGGAGGAAAAAATTGCACATTTTGTTTTCAAACCACCCTACCCTTTCGAATTTTTATCACCAAAAGATCAGTTTCAGACTAGATGGATTACCACAAATCATCATAGTCTAAAGTGGGGTGAGGGGGTGACGCCGTATAAAAATTTTGATACAATAATTAAATCTCTTACAAAAGATGTCAACATAGTCTATGTCAAAGGGCGGGAAAAAGCACTATTTCTACAAAAGTATATTAAGAAAAGTGTTGTGGAGCTACCTGAAAGACCTTCCTTGAAAGCGGATATACCATCATGCCTATTTCACACAACAAAGAAGCAGTGCTATTGCAGTTTAAGTAATGTTAAGTTTTTAAAAATTAATTTTATGGAAGAAAATAAAAAGCAACTATAGTTAGTAGCAATTAACAGTCTGTAAAAATGCCTCAAGGTGAGCGCTGGATTACATGTCCTCGCTTTGCAGGACATCGACTCAAACAGAAACATGTGCAACGACATTTACGAAAATGTCAAGGTTGGCAAAAACAGGGAAACATTTACTTGTATGAGAACACGGCAAATTCCTCGCCTCTCAATAACCTTCAGAGAGATTCATCCAGTATTTGGAACTCCAATGTCTGCAAAAATGCGTCAACCTTCCCATAATCGAGATGTATATATATAGAGTAGTTTCGATTCGAGAAAGTATCAGTCCAATAACAACTACCAAATGTTTTACCGATTCAAGAGCTCCGGTGCGGTGAAGTTTGTAGAGGTGGTCTACCAAAATCAATTGGGCCACATAGGTATGGAAGACGAGTGGTTAGACTATTGGCTTAAGAAATCCATCTGCCTCAGCTGCCATAGTGCCGATATCCTAGGGAGGGATGAGGAAATCCACCTAACACAGTCTAATAACGAAACGTTCCAAATAGATGTTGTGGTGGATTTGTATGAGTTGCGAGGATTGGTTCGTCGCTATGGCAGTGAGTGTGATAATTGCAAGACCCCGTTATTCACGTTGGAAACAGTTAACCCGAGGGAAGCCCTTCATCGCACAACGGAGCTAAGATGAAAATCATGAAAAAATAAATTTTTGTTTTTTTTGTAATCTTTTTTTTGTATTTTTTTTTCGAATCAATATATAAGCTGTGAACAAACGTGATCATTTCTAGTGTTTTTCTCACCACTGCTTGAAAATGTGTGGTAATTCGATAGATAAAATTCACCCCTTGGATTGTTTTGAAAAAAGATTGCTTACGTTTGAAGACTGGCCGTTACAAATACCTGATCCGATAACTTTAGCAAAATGCGGGTTTTATTTTGAAAAAAAAAGTGGTATGTTCGATCTGACAACTTGTTTTTATTGTGGAGTGGGTATTCGAAATTGGACCGTTAAAGATAGTGTGCAACATGAACATCTAAGATATTCCCCTCACTGTCCATATGCAAAACTAATTATAAGAGCGTCTAGCAACAAACCGGAAAGAAGAATGTGCGATCGCTGGTTGGTTGGGGTAGTTAGCACATTATCACTCGTCCTGATGACCTTGATTTATTTCCACTATTAAAAGTGGAGACGCGCTGATGTTCCTCAGTACTTTTACTTTCAAGATCATGAATACATCCAGTGATAAAAATGCGAGTGAAACGCTTATGCTTAACGAAAGAGTGTTTTTTCTGAATAATTCAAAAACTAAATATTTAAGCATCGGTTTAATAAGTGATGTAAAATTCACTCCAACTATTCGAATCGCTGGATTACCATCCAGACAGTGGATTGAGATGACAAAAGAAGATTTTGTGGAGTTTTTGAGATATCGACACTGGATGGAGGATATGATTAATGGGAAACCAGCTCCAACCCAAGAACATATTAGATTGAAAAAACTTGTGATTGGGTACCTTCACATCAATGCCTCTAACATTATTTCCCTTACCACATCTTCGAATGGTTCCATCATATATCTGGGCAATCCTTCGCTACAAACCATTTTTCAAATGTCTACCGTTATTCAGGAACATCTCGATGCTCTAGAGAATAACGATTTTCCACTTTTTTATAAAATGATTATACGTAAGGCGGCTCGCATGGAGGGTGATTGCTTGAGTAATATAGTGGAAAGCCTTCAAGATTATCATCCACAAGCCAATACCTGTGTTTTTAAGGAACTTATCAAAAGTGCTCCCGAAATAATTCGAAAAGACATTGAGAACTTAATTTAAAAAAAAAGATCATGGGAAAAAGTGTTAGATTTAATGAAAAGGTAGTCGTGTATCAGTTATATCATTGGACTTATGCTTATAAACAGGCTCGAAAAGGCAGATGGACTGTTTTTGCCTTAGATAGAGATAGATTTCTTAGAAGAATTAATATGTTATGTAGTATTCTTAATCCAGTATTAGATTTAAAACATAGAAGTAGAATTTATAAAGAGAGGTTTGAGTGAATAAAAAAAGATGACTAAAAAACATGTATTTATTTATTTATTTCCAGCTGGTCGATAATAATTCTTAAGTTATATCCTTGGCATTTATCCAACTGGTTCCGTTCATGCCGAGAAATTTCACCAACAGTTTCTTTTTATTCTTGCGAATAATTTTTTCTATTAGATATACATCCTTATATTTAGCCTTCAATAGTTCTTCTTGATAAAAAGCACCTTTGATCAATTCACCGTCAGCATCGCGGATTAGATAGGTTCTAGGATTGGTGGTTTGTATTTTAGCTACTTCAAAAATTTCGTTGGTCCAATTAGGTGTATATTTCTTACTGAACAAGTGGCGATATTTAGAAATGCGAACCGGGTCCCCCACACGAAACTTTGGTGTACTCGGATCAATTGTTTTCAAATACCCATAAGCTCGATTTAATATTTCCTTCTCATTTCTCCTATTAACATCTTTCGGCTTTATACCGATAGTTCGATGAATCGTATTGTTATATTTTGCAACGATTTCTGGAAGCAAATCTAACCATTTATGATTCCCCTGGAAACTAAATTCTCTCCACATCATATTCTTCAAGGTTCGATTAACTCGTTCAACGACTGAACTTTTCATGATCGAATACGTACTGTAATGATTTATCCCGTATTGCAACATTAGTTGGGTAAATGCCTTATTGTAGAACTCGCGACCTAAATCTGATTGAAGGTTGTGTGGAACGTGTTTCTTTGTTTGGAAAAGTTGCGATAAATTTTTAACAACCTCTTCTCCGGTTTTACTTTTTAAGGGATATGCCCACACAAATTTAGAAAATACATCTATAACTACCAATATATATTTATAACCCTTATTAATATTCTTATATGGTATCATTTCTACTAAGTCTATTTGCATTAAATCTTTTAAACCTTTCACAACAACATGACGTCGGCGAAAATTTCTGCGGGCGGGCGAATGCAATTCTTTAATAACGTGACGTCTAATTGATGAGTCACCATTCTCCCCCATATTTTATCGGTATTTTCAGCAACACTTCACAAAACAGATTGTTAGCGGATCCAGATGGTAACTTCCGAAAGGTTAAAGTATCACCTTCGCGTAACGTCTGACCGATTGGTACTTGGTCGGGGAAACTATAATAATTATAACTGGTTGGATTGTTTTGATTCAGATAAAATCCCACGCTCGTGCTTACGAAAACTTTTTCAATTATTGCTTCCTGATAAGGAAAAGTATAGGATGTGTGTAGATTTTGTAAAGCATAAAGCTCTCCCTCCAATTTACCGAAGAGATGTAAATGCGTGTAATAAAAACCCTCTTTTCGAGGATGTTTATGTGTATAATTGTAAAATCGATCCAAGGGCATATTATACCAACGAAGGACTAGTGTGAAATAGTAGTTTTTATCAAAATGAAATTAATTTATTCCTACGACACAATTCGAGCATCTCGCAGTGCTTCCATTATTCTTAACACCTCGTTAGAGTGGCTACCATTTCCAGCCATTTTGGAAGCTAATAACAGACGCAGTCTGTCGACTAAATTATTGGGATCCCTCCATGGTACATATTCCAACTGCTTATTATTCAACTCCAATGTTTTTAGGAATGTGCCGCGCTTGGGTGTGGCAACATCCGGCTTATCATCTTTCGCAAATATGGGCTTTATAATGCGCCTATATTTATAACCAACGTTGCCCGCAATCTGCTGATTTGGATCATAATTCTTTCTTGCGGCATGAGTGTTTCGAACAATAGTCTGATATTCCTTTAATTCAGAATCGTTATAGTCCTCGGGAAATTTTTTAAATATCAACTCTACTAGACCTTTTGTGAGTGGGAATGTTCCTTTTTTTACCAATATCTGACTTCCTCTGAAATCTATTGGTGTATCACCAATGTAAAATTTTCCATCGTGAGGATTGTGTCGCACTCCATATTGAAAATCATACAGATTTTGAGTATCATGAATCATGTCAGCGAAATATTGTGCAATTAAAGGTGGCATTTGTTGCAGATAATCATTAAAGAGTTCGGATTTAGATTGTTCCCTTAGATATCGATTCCAGTCTTCGACTGTCTGAACTGTTTCTTCTTGTGGGGCAGGAGTATGTTCGGCTATATCTATAGAAGGTATGAAGGATGGTTGCGGTGTTGTTTTATGTGCTGTAGGTGTTGTCAAGACCTGTTGCGATGGGGCGGTTTTCGTCATCGGGCTTGATTGAGCAATCGGCGAGGTAAACACTTGCTGCGGTTTAGTCTGCTGCTTTATTTCCGAAGGCTCCGTTTTAACCCGCAATTCTTCTTTTTTCACATGTGTTAACAAACTTTTAATAGGTTCTGCGATTGGGCGTAACTGCTTTTCCGTGAATAGTCTCGAGGTCTCTAAATCAGAGCGTAACTGTAAGACTTTTTGTCTAACATTCTTGCGCACCTTCAATAATTCCGATGTCAAACGCTTATCCATAGAGACGGTGGTAATCTAATACAGATTGAGTTTTGGTGAATTTTTTATAGGTAAAAATAACTATCGAAACCCTTTCTATATCGCCCATGACTAATATCAGATTCTTTGTCTACTACTAGAAAACCATATTTAGTCGCCCAACATACTGAACACATTTTTTGCAATTGCTCAAATGTTATATCAAAACTAGTGTGATCACTGTGAATATGTCTTAAATTAGTGATGTCTTGAGGGAAGATAATCAGAAAATTGGCATTATCCCGAATTAACTGCTTCGGAATCGATGAATAGGTCTGTGATAGATACAAACAACTAATGTTGGAGTGTCTACCATAACAAAAGTATTGTCTGACGGGGCTCTGATCCGAATGAGCGATATCATCGAATATTATCACGGAATAGGGTTTAGCATCTCGAGGATGAATAATATCTTCACCATTTTCATACTCATAATAATTAATCTCCTTCATCGGTTGTAAGACGTTTTTTAAAAATTTATATTTCGGTTGACTTAACGTCTTTGAATAGACATATACGTTTTGAAATGTTAAACCATTACGATGTAATAAAAGACTTATAGCCGCTTGAGTTTTACCCGAATTACTCGCACCAACAATTAAGGCTCGTTTTGGAGTCGTTCCTAGTAGGGTGTTGGGTTTCTGAAGGAGTGGGGTTGAAAATAAATCATTATTCATTACACTTAACGTTTGTTTTTGCTTTATTAGTTTCATTCTAAACTTATTTTTAAAAACTAAAATTATATTATACATACACACTTATTTATACCTCCTTATTTAGAAGATCTAATAGAACATCTAGATTTTGATGACACTTTATATCTTTATGCCCCCAAGCGAGTGTTTTAGAGGAATTCTTTATTAAAAAACGTTTATCATCAAAATGAGATAATGCTACCTTGTTAGATAATTGACTGTACATTTCGTGGAATATTGATTTAAATAGCATCATATGGCAATAGACTCTTTCCTTTTTCCCCGTTACCACATCCAGATAATCTGAGAACTCTAGTTGGGTTTTCACCGCATATCTACTAACTCCTTTCGCTTTTTTTTCAAATCCTCGGCAAGAGGAAGTACTGCATATGCTTTGCTACCACTTCCCAAATAGGTTCTGAGAATTTCACCGTGATACTCATCTTTCATAGACCCTAATTTACTCATACTTGGAACAATATTATGCGGGTTGTCTAATGAATAATTTGAGGTATCGAAGCGTTCTGGATATAGCTTGATGTCTTCATAAAAGTTTTTCTGTGGTAACTAGGGCTACAAACGAATCTGTGTCATGGTAACCTATTTCAACACCTAGCGGGTAAATTTTTTATAAAAAGTCATAATAGAACTCGTACATGACAGTCTTGGCTATTTCTAGGATAGAAAAACTCTTAAGCGATTCATCGCGTAATTTATCATGGAAATTGGAAAGGCGCATACCTACAATACCATGGATGGACAGAAAAAAAAAGAAAAACAATGTCAACAATTACAATTGTCAATAAACTTCAACTTGTTAATTTTCAAAAAGCTCAATAAACTCGTATTTAAACATGGTCCTTCGAGCCGGATGACGACAACGATGGTTATCAGCGTCCAAACTACAATTTAACAATCGAAGAAAACGAAGAAATCTACAAATTCAGCTGCCAACGATATAAGGAAGAATTTCACCTGTCAATAACCAGGAAAACAATTTCTGCCATCCTCTTCCCTTCCCAAATCCACTTATTTATCACTGAGTAAGTGCCCATTCACCCTATTTTCCATTTGTCTATTCCGATTCCTCGTGTGAATTCAATTCGTCGAATAATCAATCACTAGATCGATACAATAATGTCACCGCCATCCATAAACGTTCTCAAAAACAAAAAGTTAGCCCTTAAAGGCACAATAACGCGTTTGAGAGAATATTTTGATTCAATTGATAAAGCCAAAGTTGATGACAAAATAATTCTGGAGTTAAAATTAAGATTGTCTAAATTCGAACCGATTTTTGATGAGTTCGATAGCGTGCAAAGTCAGATTGAAAATATGAGCAGTAAGAAAGCAGATTATGACCAAGCTATCGAAGATCAAGAACGTTCATCTTTTGAACGAGATTATTTTGCCTTAATAAGCGATGTACAATTTACAATCAATTCAAAGACCGTCATTTGCTCCGATATAACTAAAAAGTCAACCAATTCATCCTCTTCGGTTAATCAAATGTTACAGCAAATCAAATTGCCAACAATTTCCTTACCAAATTTCAATGGCCAGTATAGTAGTTGGGTCGAATTTAGAGACTGCTTCCAGGCACTCATTAACGATAACACTAATTTATCAGACATTCAGAAGTTCTATTATTTGCGATCTTCTTTGCAGAAGGAGGCTTTGCAAATTATCGAGTCTATTCAAGTATCTTCTGAAAATTATCCTATTGCTTGGAATATGCTTACTGAAAGGTATGAGCAAAAATCTCTGATTATACACAGTCATATTAAATCTATTTTCGATTATCCAAGTGTTACAAAGGAATCTCACATAGAATTGAGAAAACTCTTTGATACAATAACTAAACACTTACGATCATTAAAGGCATTAAAGCAACCTACCGATCATTGGGATGCATTAATTATTTATTTAATAACAATAAAGTTGGACCCAAAAACGCGCCGTGAATGGGAATTATTTAAAAAGGAAGGAGATATTGCGTCTATGAGCGATATCAACAAATTTCTAAAACAACGTTGCGAGGTATTAGAAAAAATAAGTATTACTCTAGTCGATAAACCTAATAACGATAAAAAGGAGAAGCATCCTAGTAACTCCTCTAGTAGTAATTTTAAATCTAAACCGCCAACTTCATCTTATGTTAGCAACATTGCTAGGGATCAGCAGTCCAAGATATCATGCTACTTTTGTAAAAAAGATCATACAATTTTTCAGTGCGAAGCCTTTACCAACCTTTCTACATCAGAGAAAATCGATGAAGTTAAAAAGCTCAAGCTGTGCTATAACTGTCTCAAACCTAACCATGCCATTCAAAAATGCACTGCATCGAATTGTCGAAAATGCAATAGACGCCATAATACTGTTTTACATATTGAAACGGTCACTAACAATAATTCTTCTAGTAACGTTACTAACCAAGAACCGCCTGTTTCACAGAACAATGTAGGGGTTGAATGTTCCATGAATCTTCAATCTAGCTCTAATACGTCAATACCTCAAATCTTATTATCAACGGCCATTATAAAAATTGAAGATTCAAAGGGAAATTTATTTTCATGTAAGGCTCTGTTAGATAGTGGTGCTCAAAACAATTTTGTAACAGAGACCTTATGTAAAAAGCTCAATTTAACTTTGAATCGTACTAACGTCTCAATAATCGGCATTGGCAACTCTAGTACAAATGTAGTAAATTCTTCTGTAGACTTAAAAATTCACTCTTACAATAAATCGTACAATTCAGAAATCTCATGTTTAGTAATGCCAAAAATTACAGATAATTTACCCAGCATTCCATTTAATAAAGGCTTAATAAGCATACCGGGAAATATTCTTTTGGCAGATCCGTATTACAATAGATCTACTCCCATCGATATTCTTTTAGGATCAACTATATTTTGGGATTTAATCTGTGTTGGTCAATTCAAAATAGGAAAAAGCCAGTTAACTATGCAAAAAACAAGATTAGGTTGGATTTTAGCTGGTAGTCTCAATATTCCACAAACAAGGTCAATCAATTTCTGCTCAATCAACAATACTCACGACGACGCTAATTTAAACGATCAAATAATCAAATTTTGGGAAATCGAGGAAGTCAATTCAAAACCTATTCCATCTAATACAGAACAATTTTGCGAATCACATTTTTTAAATAATTTCAAACGAAATGAACAGGGACAATTTGTTGTCAAAATGCCATTAAAGGACAATTTCGTAGACTTAGGCAATTCTAAGGAATTAGCAAAGAGCCGATTTTTCTCAATAGAGCGCAAACTAGCAAGAAATCCTGAGCTTTCCATAGAGTACTCGAAATTCATGAAGGAATATTTACAATTAGGTCACATGACAGAAGTACCAATTGACAATGATCGTCACCTAAGTTATTACATTCCTCACCATGCGGTAGTTCGTGCTTCAAGCTTGACAACAAAGGTTCGTGTAGTATTTGATGCTAGTATGAAAACCGATTCAGGTCTAAGTCTAAACGATGTTCAATATGTAGGCCCTACAATACAAAACGATTTAATTTCAATAATATTACGATTTCGAAAACATCAATATGTAATGTCAGCAGACATATCGAAGATGTATAGGATGATATTAATTGATCCAGAGCAACGAGATTTACAAAAAATATTTTGGCGTTCACATAAAGACGATGAGTTAAAGTGTTACCAATTAAACACTGTAACGTATGGAACAGCCTCAGCTCCATTTCTAGCTATAAGATCTTTGTATCAATTATCTATTGACAATGAAACTACATATCCTGCTGCGAGTAATGTCATAAAAAACGATTTCTATGTGGACGATCTTTTGACGGGATGTGACTCTAAATCTGAACTATTACAATTACAGCATGAGATTAGTGAAATCTTATCTGGCGCACATTTCGACCTTCGAAAATGGCTTTCAAACGATGTTAATTTATGTGGTCAATTTAGAATCAAAAGCGATTTGGATGCAAGCGTTTTGACTATTGGAGCAAACGAGCCAAACAAACTTTTAGGCATTCTATGGAATGCCAATTGTGATACAATTCAATATTCAACTTCTAATTCAATCGACAATAAAACAGTAACTAAGCGTACAATTCTTGCTTCTATTGCACAAATCTTTGATCCGTTAGGTCTTTTAGGTCCTATAATTGTTGTCGCAAAATTGCTTATGCAGCTGCTATGGCAAGCAAAGATTAGCTGGGATGAATCTTTACCTCAAAGTCTTCACTCTAGTTGGATTAAGTTTCGTGAACAATTGCCTTTGATAAACACTATTACAATACATCGAAGAGTACTAATTCAAGATTATGATTATGTCGAGTTGCATGTGTTCGCAGATGCTAGCGAAAGCGCATATGGATCCTGCATTTACGTTAGAAGTAAAAATCAATCAGATCAATTTTCTTCTCATTTGCTAATTGCAAAATCAAGAGTAGCACCTATTAAAAAGGTAACAGTAACACGACTTGAGTTATGTGCAGCACTTCTAGCAGCTCAATTAGCACATAAGGTTGTTAATTCGATGAATATGAATTTCAATAAACTGTACTTTTATACAGACTCTACTATCACAATAAGTTGGATCAAGGGTTCCTCAAACAGATGGAAAACATTCGTAGCAAACCGAGTTAGCGAAATACAGCAATTAACTTCCATCGATGATTGGTATCATGTTTCCACTAAAGAAAACCCTGCAGATATTCTTTCTAGAGGCGCAAGTGTTAAGGATCTTAAGGAATCCTCGCTTTGGTTTAACGGGCCATCATGGCTTAGTAGCCCAAAATTAAAATTACAAAATCCTGACAATATCGATGATAACCATATTCCTGAGCAACGTACAACTATTATAAATATTGCTGTAACCAATGACTCTGACATTTTTAACCAATTCAGCCAATCAGCCAAGAAAATTCAGCGAGTCTTTGCACACGTGCTAAGGTTTATTTCAAATCTAAGGTCCAAAGTAAGTAACGATAACAATAATATTAAAATTGGTGTATTAACTACCGAAGAATTAGAGTCTTCTTTGCATGCCTTAATTCGTTTAGCACAGCAGCTTTCGTTTCCTGAAGACTATAATCGTCTAGAAAACACCAAACATCTCAATAAACAGAGTAAGATACTCAATTTGAATCCTTTTCTAGACAACAATAATTTAATCCGAGTTGGAGGTCGCATCCAAAATGCAGATATCGAGTACAATCAAAAACACCCTTTAATATTATGCGACAAACATGTGTTCACAAAATTACTAATAAAACAAGAACATGAGCGTTTGATGCACTGTGGACCGACAATGTTACTTTACTCATTTAGACAACGATTTTGGCCAATAGGTGGTCGAAAGTTAGTACGATCTGTTGTGCGCAACTGTGTCAGATGCTTTCGATGCAATCCACCAGTTCCTACTCACAATCTAATGGGAAATTTGCCATCCTTTCGAGTAAATCAAAGCCTACCTTTTTTCAATATCGGCATCGATTTCGCAGGTCCTTTTCTGTTGAAGGATCGAAATACTAGGGCTTCTAGAGGAGGAAAACTGATAACGGGTTATGTGTGTTTTTTCATTTGTTTAGCCACAAAGGCTGTGCACATAGAAGCAGTTTCTGATTTAACCACAGATAGTTTTTTAGCAACATTAAAACGCTTTATTGGTCGACGAGGAAAGCCCAAAAACATATATAGCGATAATGGTAGTAATTTTATTGGAGCAGATGCCGAATTAAAAAGGATTTATCAATTTCTAGATTCGAATTCAGATACAATTAACAATTTTTTGTCACAGGATTATATAAATTGGCATTTCATACCTGCCAGATCCCCCAACTTCGGTGGAATTTGGGAGGCAGGCATAAAAAGAATCAAGTTTCACTTAAAGCGTGTTATTGGAGATGCTCATTTAAATTTTGAAGACTTTTGTACCGTTCTAATTCAAATTGAAGCAATACTGAATTCCACTCCATTATGTCCCCTACCATCCAATCCCAACGAAATCATCAATCCCCTTACCCCGGCACACTTCATTTTGGGAAAACCACTCACCGCTTTGCCCGAAAAGGACCATACTCAAACCAACGAAAATCGTCTGAAAAAGTATGAAAGACTACAAGCGATGGTACAGCGATTCTGGTCCAGGTGGCAAAGGGAGTATTTGACGGAGTTGCAGACACGGGCAAAATGGAAAGAACATGTCCAAAATCATCTACGTGTTGGTTCAATAGTTCTAATACAAGAAGAAAATAGTAGCCCATTACAATGGAATATGGGTCGTGTGGTTCAGTTACATCCGGGAACAGACAATATAGTTAGAGTTGTCTCACTGCGTGTCAACAACAAAATTTTAAAAAGACCAGTTTCTAAATTACGATTATTTCCATTTGAATCTTAATTTGAAACTTCATCTTCTTACAAGTTCCATTATTAATTGTCGTCGTTGATGTTTGAAAATGCTGCATACCTACGCATTTCAAGGTGGCCGGCATGGAAAGGCGCATACCTACAATACCATGGATGGACAGAAAAAAAAAGAAAAACAATGTCAACAATTACAATTGTCAATAAACTTCAACTTGTTAATTTTCAAAAAGCTCAATAAACTCGTATTTAAACAGAAATCATCTATACTTGGTAAAGTTGACTCGTTCAATTTATCAAAATTGTGTAAGTAAGAATATGGGAACACACCTTTCTGACGAATCAATTTAAATTCCTCATCCCGCTCGAAAAACTTTCTAATTTCTCTACACTGATGTGAATCTAATGTTTTACCCAAACTATCTAATGATGTAGATAAAAATTGGAATGAGTCAACAAAACGTAGTTTTGGGTATTGTTTAACGATTTCACCTACCCCATTTACTACATCCCTCACATAAATTTTCTTAGAAAATGTTATATATTTTTCTTTTGTTTTACCAACCACATCCAAGTCCGCTTCATTCATCGCTAGCTCCTTAATAAATAAATGACTGTCATAATTACTTAAATTATGAAAGAAAATTGGAATAAATTTTGGAATTTTGTAATTCAAATTACAATTGCTGTGTGCCACCCCAAAAAAAGACTACCATCCAAATGGTTATGATTTAAAAACTCTAGTTTCACCCTCGACAAATGGGTTATTACAGATATGACAAACGGCGGCGTTCTTGACATCGTTTTGTTGTTGAAGAGTGAGTGGGAGCATTTTTTAACCACGCTTAAATAATTATCAAACAAAAATTTAGCTTGCTCCTCCAAGGTGTTTAAATAATTCTGGATGCAATCTGGACCCGTGAATGAAAAGTACTTTGAAAGACTATCATCGAAATTACATTTGATATAGAAGGAAATGGCGTATGGTTGATGAAAATAAGCATTTGTCTGAAATTTCTTACTAGGGTCTAGAGAACAAGTAGGTAAATCTATTAATAATGTTTCCGCATCACTTGTATATTACGAATGGAATACGCATCCGTCTGTCGAAATTCTCGAATTGCAAAATATTCCCTGGTACATTTACGCCCATTCTATTTACTCTAATTTCTGGAGAAGGTAGTTTTACATAGACATCCCCGCAATCCATTGCCTTATGACGATCTAGTAATCTCTGTTCCGAAAAAAATACTAGGCAACTGTCGCAAAGAAATTTTCGACCATGTCTTTTTGAAAGTTGCGATGCAACTAGTCTGGACAAGTCGATAATTGTGCAATAATGTGAATTACCCTCCTCATCGCTTATAAGCAAAAGATTAACATGAGTAGGTTTCTTATTTTTTGTTAAGAATAGTGGTCCACATATCTCATACCTATTTTTTAGAGAAGTGGAATCATAGATTTGGTCTAAAGCGTAAACATTTAGAAATAAGTTGTTCATCTCTTCAAATATTGGGATAACTCCCAACTTTACCCCATATTCTAATGAAATTCCCCCCCGTTCGTAATACTTGTGTGAAATGTGGATAGGATGATGTTAGAGCCCGATCCCCAGTGGGTGGTATGAGTGCAGCAACCACGCTCCAAAAAAAGCAGCAGGTATCACGATTTCGAGTATTGACAATAGCCCCCTTTTTTTGAATAGCGGTTGGAAGCTTGATGAATGAAGATGCTCTTAACGGATTATATTTGTCGATATTCATCTCTATATGCAACAGAGAAATTAATGCCCAACCTGAAAAAAGTCAAACAGTCGAATCAAATATTCTAACACCTTTCTAATACTAACCAGATCCCATATCCAAGAAACTCCTCATAAGTTCTAACAAATATTCTTTAACTCCTCCTAACAGTTCTTTCAAATCAGAACCTAGGGTAGCTATTTGATTTTTTCGTATTAAAATGTTTAATGTCAACCACTTCTTGACTTTCAATCGCATATAAACCACTCAATTGAAAGTTCACTTTTACGCTAGTGAATTTTTCAATTTGATATCTCAATAATTGAATTAGTTTATTACCGATCTCCGTAAAAAAGTCATTCAAATCAATATACTGATTCTTCGCAACAATTTTAAACGTAGCTATTTGTGACGTAAATGCTGTTCAAAGTTCAAACACATTATCTCCAATTTATGTGGCCGCTTTCGCCGTGTGTGAGTTATCCTTATGTGGTGGAAATATTTTGAGGTTGGTGTTGTCGCACAGCAAATTTCACACGTGACATGTTCTTCCTTAGCTACAAAACCTATTATTTAAAATTAGTGGTGGAAAGTTGAAAATCAAACCTTTGGGTTGTGAGGCTTTCTTCTGTTTAGAGAACCCCTGATCTATGTGACGATTCGCCCTCCATCTCCGACCAAATGTAGCTTTACAGAATTCACACCCGAACAGTTTCTTTTTTTTTTTGTTAAAAAAATTATAAAAGTATAGAATAAAAACTAATAAAAATAAAACTTAACTACTTTACATTTAACAATTCACTACAAAATTATTAAACGGGTCCGCCCTGTTCATTATCACGAGATAATTCAAAAGGTTGACTAAATTCTTTAATACCCTCGGGGCTTTGTAACCACTTTAAATCTAAATCTAAATCGGTTTCGGAAGATTTTTTTTTTTTGAATTATTACAAGATTATGGAAATTTTTTTTAGTTTTTTGGAGTCTCATCGTTGTAATAGGTAGTCCTTTAAATTGATATCCGAAATAATTTTAATTTCCTCCTTAGATCTCGGAGCACTTACATTTTTAGTTTCGGTTTGATATTTTTTCATTTGATGTACTTGGTAAACACATAACACACCCACGCACATGGAGGAGACATTTTTTCTCGACTGAATAGGGTAGACAGAGGATGCACATTATTGTGTCGCCTTAATATAGGTACTCACCCTACCTCATCCATGAAACCTTCAAACACAGACACATCGCACTCAAAGAAAGAAAAGACCAGTATAGGTGATGAACTTTTCAAGTACCTTGTTTAAGGTCGTTTGAAATGCCAATGGCATTTTTTTAATTACCTGTAGACCTTGTTTATATGTCTATTTAGGTACTCGCCCCTTGTCATCCTTCAAATCACAGACACATCGCCCTCAAAGAAAGAAAAGACCAGTACAGGTGATGAACTTTTCAAGTACCTTGTTTAAAGTCGTTTGAAATGCCAATGGCATTTTTTTATTACCTATAAAACCTTGTTTATATGTCTGTTAAGAATTTATTTTGTATTGAATTTCAATTAGAAAATTTCTAAAAAAAATCCTATTTACATATTTGTTGCAATAATATGTGTGTTGCTATAATTTCACTCCAATTTCAATCATTAGAAGACATGGTAATAAACTAACTCTGAAATGTCATACTGTTCTTATTTTTTTTTGCATGTCTTCAAGTTCTGTCTATTAAAATTTACTATCTAGGTAGATTCTACAAAAAAACATATTCTTTTTTTCTATTATTTTTTTTAAATTCATATACATACATCGAACCTAAATCCTAAAACATTGAAAACCTGTTTACTCTAAAGAATGTCTATCCAAACCAAATTACGAAAAAAGTTATCTTGTATAAAAGCATGCAATTCTGAATCAATCCTTCAGTAAATCATACGCAGCAGTGTGAAACATGTGCAAACAACAATCCACCATGCAACCCACACCGAATGAATCCTCTACGGAGGAATCTATGGAGCCACTCAATCTCTCCATTCAACAATCTAGTCCGCAATCACAGAATTTATCCACAACTCCGAAACGGGTTCTACAAATATTAGTGACTGCCGATGAAATGAGAGAGCTGGATGAAATAGCAATTCCTCAAAAACGATTGTGTTCTCGCCAACTTACTGATGACGTGTAATTTTTAAATAAACTACCATCCTCGAAACTTATTTTTTTACTTAATGCCCTCTCTGATTTTCTTTTTACTAGGTGGATAACTCGATTTTTTTTCTCGATAACTGAAAATTACCAATTTTTACAAATATCGAGGTTATATCTTAACTCACCGTCTCAATCATAGTAATTCGTGTTCTTTATTTTCGAAAAACAGTAGATAAAAAAAGTTGACTCTTCAATTTTATTAGAATAAGTTGAATATTTTCCTAACCTAAAAATTCCCGTCAACGTTCTGTCAAACAACAAAAAAACCGCCACAATACCGAACGTTCGATAGTCACACCACTCTCTAGATCCAAAATTTAGCTCTAATTTCTGACTAGATTATGGTTTGAAGACAAGCCAACTCAATCTAGCGGTGGAACACTGTACTCAATACATATCGCTATGAATTAGATATCTACTTACTTACTGCGATAGATAAATTGAAGTATCACTGATATAATCAAATATTTTCACACAACAGATGCTTTTTTAAAATTCATTTTGCTTTATATTACTTTTTAAATTTAGGTCAATATATAATTAAAGGAGATTACCTCGGATGCAAGGTTTTGGTATTTTTCCTAAATTTGTAGCTGATACCAATTATTGTATAATTGGTTGCATGCCTCATCCACTACTTTTTAAAATAATATCGTTGAAAATCAAAGTTTTTTTGCTAATAACATTCGGAGGACAATTCGTAGAGTTAATATGAGAATTGCAACATTGAACTGATCCAATCTGTCATAGAATTTATCTACTATGCGCTATCCTAGTAAATCTCCCGTAACTAACATTTTGATATCTCTCGATCCTAGTAATAGAATATCATTAGCACAATTAGGGTTTTAAAAAAAATATATTAGGGTGCATAAAACGAGGATATTTACTGGAGAAAACCAGTTACCTGTCTGCGACCTTCTTTCAATTAAAATTCAAGAATAACAACACGATTCTTTATTCTTTCTATGGAACCTAATTAAGCGATGAGACTGAATTTACTACTACCTACGATAAATAGTAAATATCTAATAATACTAGTCTAGTATATAGTAGAATATTTGTTATGTACATTTCGATATAAGTAATTAAATGAAAGTTAACCTGGAGTTCATGAATAAACGGCCAGCCTTTCGCCGGAGGGGCATCGACATTCTTTCAACTAAAATTCAAGTATAATAAGCGGATTTAATTTTAAGAATATCTGAAAGTAAATAAATTTCTCTGAATTTACTACTACTACCTACGATAAATAGTAAATATCTAATAATACTATAGTCTAGTGGTATACAGTAGAATATTTGTTATGTAATTGCCTGTCTACATTTCGATACCAGTAATTAAATGAAAGTGAACCTGGAACTCATAAATAATGGCTAACCTTTCGCCGACATTCTTTCAACTAAAATTCAAGTATAATAGTGGAATCTAATTCTATGAATATTTGAAAGTAGTATATCTCCTTCCATATTAGAGAGGGGGATTTTAAATGAGTCTGAATTTACTAGGAATGCACCATCTCTAATAATACTAGTCTAGTAAAGCCTCTAAAAAGTAAAGAGAGCGCTATCTCTAATACAACTTGTAGATTTCTAGATCATAACAATAAAGAATATTCTTAGCAAAAAATTATGTTTCTTTTTTAATTTTATCAAGGGAAAGTGCAGTGAGTGCAGCGTAAACACTGGTTAACCTTTTATTACCTCCACATTGCATGACCTTATTTACAAAAAGTATTTAAACTCGGTATTTATCCATCAAAAACCACAAAAATGTCCGCTCAGCATCAGAATCAACAGCAGCAACAAATAACCGCCTTCGTTAAGGCCCACATTAGGGGGTGGGTCGCGCCATCTCTACAAGTAAGTATATCTAAATAATTTCCCATTTTTTTTTGCTCTAATTTTTTTTTCTCTTATAGTAATTACCCTTTTTTTGTCCTAATTTTTTTTTCTCTTACAGCAAACACCCCTGGTAATAGTGAGCGGGGGTCTGGCGCCGGGGTCGGTTGGCCCGCAATTTATGACAGCAGAGGCGCCTCTGTGGGAAGGGGATGTCGCTGAGCGCCATATTCGGGTATATGTAATGGGGGTGAGCCCCGACGGGGTGATTATTTTTATTGCAAAAAATTAAAGCGCCATCTCTACAAGTAAGTATATCCAAATAATTTCCCATTTTTTTTGCTCTAATTTTTTTTTTCTCTTATAGTAATTACCCTTTTTTTGTCCTAATTTTTTTTTCTCTTATAGCAAACACCCCTGGTAATAGTGAGCGGGGCTCTGGCGCCGGGGTCGGTCGGCCCCGCAATTTATGACAGCAAAGGCGCCTCTGTGGAAAGGGGATGTCGCTGGGTGCCATATTCGGGTATATGTAATGGGGGTGAGCCCCGACAGGGTGATTATTTTTATTGCAAAAAATTAAAGCGCCATCTCTCCAAGTAAGTATATCTAAATAATATTCCCATTTTTTTTGCTCTAATTTTTTTTTCTCTTATAGTAATTTCCCTTTTTTTGTCCTAATTTTTTTTCTCTTATAGCAAACGCCCCCCTGGTAATAGTGAGCGGGAGTTTGTTGCCGGAGTTGGTGGGCTCGCCCGGTCCGCAATTTATGGCAGAAGAGGCGCCTCTGTGGGAAGGGGATGTTGCAGGGCGCCATATTTTGGTATATGTAATGGGGGCGAGCCCCCGCCGGGGTGGTTATTTTTATCGCAAAAAATTAAAATTTTTTTTTTGGATTGGAATTGTAATTTATTCCCTATCCAAATCCTAACACAGGTGATCGAGAGTAAAGTTAATGATGTAACCAATCTAGACAAAGGTAGGGAGTTGGCACAGCCAGTCTAGACAAAAGGCGGCGGTGAAAAAAAAAATAGGAGCTAACTTGGGTCGAGGGTGAAAGTGATGATGCAGCCAATCTAGACAAAAGCAGAGAGCTAACACAACTAGCCTAGGGAAAGTTAGGGAGCTAGTCTAGTAGAAGGCGGCGGAGGAGGTGGCACATCCAGCTTAGACAAAGGTAGGGAGCTAACACAACCAGTCTAGACAAAAAGGCGGCGGTAAATAAAAAATAAGAGCTAACTTGGGTGGTCGAGGGTGAAAGTGATGACGCAGCCAATCTAGACGTTCTAAAAAAATGCCGTCAGCATTCATCACTAAAAAACTAATTTTTTTACTTACTCGGGGTGGTCATACGTTTCAGAAGTTGTTTAAAAGGCGATGGCGCAATCAGTCTAGGCAAAAGGCGGCGGTGAAAAAAAAATAGGAGCTAACTTGGGTGGGTCGAGGGTGAAAGTGATGACGTAGCCAATCTAGACAAAGGTAGGGAGCTAACACAACCAGTCTAGACAAAAAAAAGGTGGCGGTAAATAAAAAATAGGAGCTAACTTGGGTGGGTCGAGGGTGAAAGTGATGACGTAGCCAATCTAGACAAAGGTAGGGAGCTAACACAACCAGCCTAGGCAAAAAGGCGGCGGTGAAAAAAAAAATAGGAGCTAACTTGGGTGGTCGAGGGTGAAAGTGATGACGTAGCCAATCTAGACAAAGGCAGAGAGCTAACACAACCAGTCTAGGGAAAGGCGGAGGTGGAAGCGACCTCTAGACAAAGGTAGGGAGTTGGCACAACCACCTTAGACAAAGGCGGGAGGGGTAGCACAACCAGTAGAGAAAGGCGGGGGAGCTGGCACAACCACCTTAGACAAAGGCGGGAGGGGTAGCACAACCAGTAGAGAAAGGCGGGGGAGCTGGCACAACCGCCCCCTAGACAAAGGCGGGAGGGGTAGCACAACCAGTAGAGAAAGGCGGGGGAGCTGGCACATCCGGGTCTAGACAAAGGCGGGAGGGGTAGCACAAAAAACCGGTTTTGCACAATGTGTTGAAACCTGCTATACTACACTACTCTTGGTGTATTTTGTAAGGAATTGGTCAAGTTGCTGGTTCTTCCTAAGGACCGGATGCACTGTATTAAGCATCTTATGGCAACAGCACTGCTTAGGGATAAAAGATGGTATCAAAGTCTTGCCGCAAGTTTAATCCAATGACCGTTATTGTATCCAGGTTCTGCTGAAAAAGTGGTTTTTGAAAAACGTCTGTGTGTCTGTCTGTAAGAACGCTGCAGCCCAAACAAATGTCATTTTAGTGGCAAAAGGGCCCTTTTTTGAATTTTTCGGAAGACCATTTTCTTACTATAGAATTCGATTGACGGATCAGAAATTTTGGTGGCATTTTTTCAAAAATTCACGTTTTAGGGGCAAAACGGCCCTTTTTTCGATTTTTCTTAGCCAAAGAGCGTATTATTATTATTACGTTGCATTGCTGGATTGAAAACCTTAGTGCCATTTTTTCGAAAACTGTGATTTTAGAAGTGAAAAACTCTTGACTCACCGATTCTGACTTGGTTAAAGTTAATTGCTATTTACAAATTCTGTAAAAGAGAAGGAAGTTTCTACTGTCTCCAAGACTGACAATTTTAGTGCCGTAGCAGAATGCGGAGGTACTCTTGTCTTAGCTTATTCGCTCGCTCGCTCGATCGCTCCTCAGTCTGTCCGTCAGATAACTTGAGAACGGATTGAGATATCGAGCTGAAACTTGGTAGGCAGCTTCGTCTCCCGAAAAGTAAGGCGGGGATTGCTTTTGGGCCATATCGGACCAAGGGGGTGGGAGCTAGGGGTGAAAAACCGAAAAACTACTAACTGCAATAACTCGAGAACTAGTGGAGATATCTTGCTGAAAATTAGTATGCACGTTCGACCTTCAAGTCTGTTGAAAGTGAGGGGGTGCCAATTTCGGGGGATGAAATTTAGGGGATGAAAACCACAAAAAATATGATAACTCCGCAAGGGTTGCACGCAGCTGTCGGAAACTCAACATTCACACATATATCGGTGAAATCTTGTGGGGGATGCGTTTTTTCGTAAAATCGAACAAATGGGGTGGAAATTAGGGGTTGAAACTCGAAATTCCGCTTAATAAGTACTAGTCGAAATTGGCGTCATTCGATAGCTTTCCATTAATTATTCAAAAAAGGTGTCATTCATATTTTGCGAAAAACCACCCTTATAGGCGCTACAACCCCTAACATGCAGAAACACAAAAATACGAGAACTCAAAAACTACTCAACGTATCAAGGCAGAATTTGGTTTGTGAATTTCCAGTGACATTATAGGTGGATGGACAAATTTTCAAAAATATCTAACAAAGGGGATGAAATTTAAGGGTTGAAACTTGAAATTTCTTCAAGTAAATGGTAGCCTAAAATTACGGGGTTCGATAGATTTCGGTCAACTATTGAAAAAAGGTCTTATGAGTTTTCAATCTAAAACCAACCCCTGGGCCATTAACCACCCCTAACTCTTTGCAAGTCGATAATTATATTTTATTTATTTTTTCTGAAACCCTATTGGTTTATTTATGAACAACTGAAGTCAGTAAATACGCAAGGAGTTATGTCACACCGGAAAAATAAACTCACCCCTGTAAATCATAAAGGGGTGAAATCATGAGGTGTTGAAAACATGAATCTACAAATTACCTTAATTTTTAAACGAATTGGTTTAGGGTGGTGAAATTGAAAACACAACTTCCTTTAGGGCATGTGGGGGTGGTGAAATAGGGGGTTGGAGTTTAGGGGTTGAAACGTCCATAAAGCCCTGTAATTTGACACAGAGAAGCAATATCTTCTGCGAAACTGTGACATCTTACACACTGCATCTTCGAGAAGGGAAGATCGAATTTTAGGAGAAAATTATCGAAGGGGATGAAAGTTAGGGGTGGAAACTCGAATTTTCAATGAAGAATGTATAGTTGAAAATATTACCATTCGATAGCTTTCTATTGATGGTACAAAAAAGGTCTTATTCATCATTCGCGAAAAACGACCCTTAAAGGCGGTACAACCCCCTAACGTATCAGGGCTAAATTTGATGTGGTAATTTACAGCGCCACTGTAGGCGGATGGGCAAATTTTCATTAATATCTAACAAGGGGGATGAAATTTAAGGGTTGAAACTGGAAATTTTTTCATGTAAGTGGTGGAATAAAATTATGGGGTTCAATAGATTTCGTTCAACCATTGAAAAAAGTCTTATGAGTCTTCATCCTAAAGCCAACCCCTACGCTACTAACAACCCCTAAGCCCTAGCAAGCGGAGTAAATATATTTCATTTATTTTTTTTTTGCTTTCTTCTAATTTGTTATTAATTTAAAGTGATTTTCATTAATTTTTGACCCATCCACAATTTTTCAACCCCTTTCATGATATGTGAACCCTCAAAGAGCAAAATTTACCCAGACCGCTTCTTTTTCGGGTGATTTCTGCTGATTAATTTTGTAAAATTCGCGCAGTTTTGCCTTATGAATTGTTCTTGCCTTTTTCACTTTTTCGACCCCTTCGCAATGTTTCAACCCCCAAAAGTCAAATTTGCATAATTGGCTTATTTTCGTGTTATTTTCTGTAATTCTACTTAATTACGATTAATTCTCATCCCTTTTAACTTTTCGTCCCCCTTTACAATTTTTCAACCCCCTAAGTGTTTATTTTGCAAAATTCACATAATTTAGTTTTCCTTCGGTAATAAATTGAACTCAATTGGATTATGTTTATCTTTTTCACTTTTCCAACCCCCTTCGCAACATTTCAACCCCCAAAATCTAAATTTGCATAATTGGTTTACTTTCGTGTTATTTTCTGTAATTCTGCTTAATTAGGATTAATTCTCATCCACTTTGACGTTTCATCCCCCTTTACAATTTTTCAACCCCCTAGGTGTTAGTTTTGCCAAATTCGGATATTTTCGTTTTTCTTCTGTAATAAATTGAACCCATTTGGATGATGATTAAATTTTTCACTTTTTTCATCCCCCATCGCAATGTTTCAAGTCTTCAAATGCTAAATTTACATAATTGGGTTAATTTGGTGTTATTTTCCGTAATTTTACTTAGCCACGGTTAATCCTGATACCTTTTGATTTTTCATCCACCTTTACGATTTTTCAACCCCCTAAGTGCTAATTTTGCAAAATTCGCATAATTTCGTTTTTCGACGGTTATAAAATTGAACGCATTTGGGATTCAGTTTACCTTTTACAATTTTTCAGTTTCCTTCGCAATAGGTAGGTATAAGTGCTTATTTCAACCCCCACAAAAGTTTTTATTGCATAATTTGGTTATTTTAGTGTTTTATTTCGTAATTCTACTTAATCCACACTTCATTTTCATTCCTCTTGACTTTTCATCACCTTCTTTCATTACCTTGGACTTCTCATTCCCTTTTTCAACCCCCTTAGTGCTAATTCTACATACCTACTTCGCAAATATGATGTTTTTTTGTTAACTCTCTACTGTTTAATTATGTACGGCCAATTTTCATAATTTCGTCTTTTTAACACCACTGTGCGTCTGCGGAGGCACTACTACTAGGTGCAGATTTATAAAATCTGCACCCGACTCCACCAGTAAATTCAGCTCGCCCCTACATACACATTAACAAGGTAAACATCGACAGGGACACACATCGCATTGATATACATCTTTCGTTGGCTTTTTAGAATAACTCCTGCACCGGCTTTATAAATGAATCATTTTTAGTGCCGGAGCAAAATGCGAGGCACTCTTGGTTTAGCTTATTCGTCCGCTCGCTCCTTCGCTCGCTCGTTCTATCGCTCGCTCCTCAGTCTGTCCGTCGGATAACTTGAGAACGGATTGAGATATCGAGCTGAAACTTGGTAGGCAGCTTCGTCTCCCGAAAAGTGAAGCGGGGATTGCTTTTGGGCCATAGCGGACCAAGGGGGTAGGAGTTAGGGGTGAAAAACCGAAAAACTATTAATTGAAATAACTCGAGAAATAGTGGACGTATCTTTCTGAAACTTGGTAATCTTGGTATGTACGTTCGACCCTCAAGCCTGTTGAAACTGGGCGCTAATTTCGGGGATGAAAACCACAAAAAATATGATAACTCCGCAAGGGTTGCACGCAGCTGTCGGAAACTCATCGTACACACATATATCGGTGAAATCTTGCGGGGGATGCATTTTTTCGTAAAATCGAACAGATGGGGTGGAAATTAGGGGTTGCAACTCGAAATTCCGCTTAATAAGTATTGGTCGAAATTGGCGTCATTCGATAGCTTTCCATTAATGATTCAAGAAAGGTGTCATTCATATTTTGAGAAAAACCACCCTTATAGACGCTACAACCCCTAACATGCAGAAACACAAAAATGCGAAGGTCAAAAACTACTCAACGTATCAAGGCATAATTTGGTGTGTTAATTTTCAGTGACATTATAGGTGGATGGACAAACTTTCACTAAAATTTAACAAGGGGGATGAGATTTAAGGGTTGAAACTTGAAATTTCTTCAAGTAAATGGTAGCATAAAATTACGGGGTTCGATAGATTTCGGTCAACTATTGAAAAATTGTCTTATGAGTTTTCAATCTAAAACCAACCCCTAGGCTATTAACCACCCCTAACTCTTTGTAAGCGGATAATATTTACATTTTTCACTTTTTCAACCCCCTCGCAATATTTCAACCCTCCAAGGGCTAAATTTGCATAATTGTCTTATTTTTGTATTATTTTCTGTAATTCTACTTAACTTGGGTTAATTTTCACCCTCTTTGACTTTTCATCCCCCTTTACAATTTTTCAACCCCCTAAGCACCCATTTTACTAAATTCAATATTTCAACCCTCCAAGGGCTAAATTTGCATAATTGTCTTATTTTTGTATTATTTTCTGTAATTCTACTTAACTTGGGTTAATTTTCACCCTCTTTGACTTTTCATCCCCCTTTACAATTTTTCAACCCCCTAAGCACCCATTTTACTAAATTCGTCCAATTTAGTTTTTTCTTTGGCCATAAGTTGAATTTATATAAGTAGCTTGTGTTTTCCTTTTTCACTTTTTCCACCCCACTCGCAATATTTCAACCCCCCAGAAGAAACATAAAAATACCAGAACTTAAAAACTGTTCCACGTATCAATGCATCAGGATTTCGTGTTCTAATTTATAGTGACATTGTAGGTGGATGAGCAAATTCTCGTTACAATCTAACAAAGGGGGTGAAATTTAAAGGTTGAAACTGGAAATTTCTTAAGATAAATGTTGGTATTAAATCACAGGGTTCAAAAGACTTCATTAACCATTGAAAAAAGGTCTTATGAGTCTTTAACTTAAAACGAACCCTTAGGCTACTAACAACCCCTAACCCTGATATGTGAACCCACAAAAAGCAAAATTTACGCAGACCGCTTCTTTTTCGTGTAATTTTCGAAAGTTCTACTTTACTACAGTCATTTTTCACCCCCTTAACTTTTCATCCCCCTTCACAATTTTGCAACCCCTCGAACGTTAAATTGGCGAAATTCGTGCAATTTTGTCTTTCTTCAGTAATAAAGTTTACTCTTTTGGATAATATTTACATTTTTCACTTTTTCAACCCTCTCGCAACCTCGCAATATTTCAACCCTTTAAGGGTTAAATTTGCATAATTGCCTTATTTTTGTGGTATTTTCTGTAATTCCAGTTAACTTCAGTTAATTTTCACCCCTTTGACTTTTCATCCCTCTTTACAATTTTTCAACTCGCTAAGCACCCATTTTACTAAATTCGCCTAATTTAGTTTTTTTCTTTGGCAATAAGTTGAATTCATATAGTTTATGTTTTCCTTTTTCACTTTTTCCAGCCCAATCGCAATATTTCAACCCCACAGAAGCTAAATTTGCATAATTGCCTTATTTTCGTGTTATTTTCTATAATTCTACTTAACTACGGTCAATTTTCACCCCCTTTGACTTTTCATTCCCCTTTACAAATTTTCAACCCTCTAAGCACCCATTTTGCTAAATTCGCCTAATTTCGTTTTTCTTTGGCCATAAGTTGAACTTATACATATAGCTTATTCAAACAGAGAAAAATACGACAGAGTTTCTTGAGCCGCCATCAAACAGTCTCGAACCGGTTTCTGGCTATTTGGCCGTCATCAGCGAGACGCAGTTTGATGGCGGCTCAAGAAACTCAACACAAAAGTCTATATAGACCAACGAAAATTTCAAAATAGTGATAAAGAGCAACAGCGCCCTCTACCACACAAAACAAAAAGTCCAGTGAGCACAAGATTTAGCAGAAAACGCTCCACGGCGTAAAATTCTGAAATCAAGCCCGGGACACTCAAATTACCAAAAGGTGGCAAACCGCATTATTCAAACAGAGAAAAATACGACAGAGTTTCTTGAGCCGCCATCAAACAGTCTCGAACCGGTTTCTGGCTATTTGGCCGTCATCAGCGAGACGCAGTTTGATGGCGGCTCAAGAAACTCAACACAAAAGTCTATATAGACCAAAGAAGATTTCAAAATAGTGATAAAGAGCAACAGCGCCCTCTACCACACAAAACAAAAAGTCCAGTGAGCACAAGATTTAGCAGAAAACGCTCCACGGCGTAAAATTCTGAAATCAAGCCCGGGACACTCAAATTACCAAAAGGTGGCAAACCGCATTATTCAAACAGAGAAAAATACGACAGAGTTTCTTGAGCCGCCATCAAACAGTCTCGAACCGGTTTCTGGCTATTTGGCCGTCATCAGCGAGACGCAGTTTGATGGCGGCTCAAGAAACTCAACACAAAAGTCTATATAGACCAACGAAGATTTCAAAATAGTGATAAAGAGCAACAGCGCCCTCTACCACACAAAACAAAAAGTCCAGTGAGCACAAGATTTAGCAGAAAACGCTCCACGGCGTAAAATTCTGAAATCAAGCCCGGGACACTCAAATTACCAAAAGGTGGCAAACCGCATTATTCAAACAGAGAAAAATACGACAGAGTTTCTTGAGCCGCCATCAAACAGTCTCGAACCGGTTTCTGGCTATTTGGCCGTCATCAGCGAGACGCAGTTTGATGGCGGCTCAAGAAACTCAACCCAAAAGTCTATATAGACCAACGAAGATTTCAAAATAGTGATAAAGAGCAACAGCGCCCTCTACCACACAAAACAAAAAGTCCAGTGAGCACAAGATTTAGCAGAAAACGCTCCACGGCGTAAAATTCTGAAATCAAGCCCGGGACACTCAAATTACCAAAAGGTGGCAAACCGCATTATTCAAACAGAGAAAAATACGACAGAGTTTCTTGAGCCGCCATCAAACAGTCTCGAACCGGTTTCTGGCTATTTGGCCGTCATCAGCGAGACGCAGTTTGATGGCGGCTCAAGAAACTCAACACAAAAGTCTATATAGACCAACGAAGATTTCAAAATAGTGATAAAGAGCAACAGCGCCCTCTACCACACAAAACAAAAAGTCCAGTGAGCACAAGATTTAGCAGAAAACGCTCCACGGCGTAAAATTCTGAAATCAAGCCCGGGACACTCAAATTACCAAAAGGTGGCAAACCGCATTATTCAAACAGAGAAAAATACGACAGAGTTTCTTGAGCCGCCATCAAACAGTCTCGAACCGGTTTCTGGCTTATCACTATTTTGAAATCTTCGTTGGTCTATATAGACTTTTGTGTTGAGTTTCTTGAGCCGCCATCAAACTGCGTCTCGCTGATGACGGCCAAATAGCCAGAAACCGGTTCGAGACTGTTTGATGGCGGCTCAAGAAACTCTGTCGTATTTTTCTCTGTTTGAATAATGCGGTTTGCCACCTTTTGGTAATTTGAGTGTCCCGGGCTTGATTTCAGAATTTTACGCCGTGGAGCGTTTTCTGCTAAATCTTGTGCTCACTGGACTTTTTGTTTTGTGTGGTAGAGGGCGCTGTTGCTCTTTATCACTATTTTGAAATCTTCGTTGGTCTATATAGACTTTTGTGTTGAGTTTCTTGAGCCGCCATCAAACTGCGTCTCGCTGATGACGGCCAAATAGCCAGAAACCGGTTCGAGACTGTTTGATGGCGGCTCAAGAAACTCTGTCGTATTTTTCTCTGTTTGAATAATGCGGTTTGCCACCTTTTGGTAATTTGAGTGTCCCGGGCTTGATTTCAGAATTTTACGCCGTGGAGCGTTTTCTGCTAAATCTTGTGCTCACTGGACTTTTTGTTTTGTGTGGTAGAGGGCGCTGTTGCTCTTTATCACTATTTTGAAATCTTCGTTGGTCTATATAGACTTTTGTGTTGAGTTTCTTGAGCCGCCATCAAACTGCGTCTCGCTGATGACGGCCAAATAGCCAGAAACCGGTTTGAGACTGTTTGATGGCGGCTCAAGAAACTCTGTCGTATTTTTCTCTGTTTGAATAATGCGGTTTGCCACCTTTTGGTAATTTGAGTGTCCCGGGCTTGATTTCAGAATTTTACGCCGTGGAGCGTTTTCTGCTAAATCTTGTGCTCACTGGACTTTTTGTTTTGTGTGGTAGAGGGCGCTGTTGCTCTTTATCACTATTTTGAAATCTTCGTTGGTCTATATAGACTTTTGTGTTGAAGTTTCTTGAGCCGCCATCAAACTGCGTCTCGCTGATGACGGCCAAATAGCCAGAAACCGGTTCGAGACTGTTTGATGGCGGCTCAAGAAACTCTGTCGTATTTTTCTCTGTTTGAATAATGCGGTTTGCCACCTTTTGGTAATTTGAGTGTCCCGGGCTTGATTTCAGAATTTTACGCCGTGGAGCGTTTTCTGCTAAATCTTGTGCTCACTGGACTTTTTGTTTTGTGTGGTAGAGGGCGCTGTTGCTCTTTATCACTATTTTGAAATCTTCGTTGGTCTATATAGACTTTTGTGTTGAGTTTCTTGAGCCGCCATCAAACTGCGTCTCGCTGATGACGGCCAAATAGCCAGAAACCGGTTCGAGACTGTTTGATGGCGGCTCAAGAAACTCTGTCGTATTTTTCTCTGTTTGAATAATGCGGTTTGCCACCTTTTGGTAATTTGAGTGTCCCGGGCTTGATTTCAGAATTTTACGCCGTGGAGCGTTTTCTGCTAAATCTTGTGCTCACTGGACTTTTTGTTTTGTGTGGTAGAGGGCGCTGTTGCTCTTTATCACTATTTTGAAATCTTCGTTGGTCTATATAGACTTTTGTGTTGAGTTTCTTGAGCCGCCATCAAACTGCGTCTCGCTGATGACGGCCAAATAGCCAGAAACCGGTTCGAGACTGTTTGATGGCGGCTCAAGAAACTCTGTCGTATTTTTCTCTGTTTGAATAATGCGGTTTGCCACCTTTTGGTAATTTGAGTGTCCCGGGCTTGATTTCAGAATTTTACGCCGTGGAGCGTTTTCTGCTAAATCTTGTGCTCACTGGACTTTTTGTTTTGTGTGGTAGAGGGCGCTGTTGCTCTTTATCACTATTTTGAAATCTTCGTTGGTCTATATAGACTTTTGTGTTGAGTTTCTTGAGCCGCCATCAAACTGCGTCTCGCTGATGACGGCCAAATAGCCAGAAACCGGTTCGAGACTGTTTGAAGGCGGCTCAAGAAACTCTGTCGTATTTTTCTCTGTTTGAATAATGCGGTTTGCCACCTTTTGGTAATTTGAGTGTCCCGGGCTTGATTTCAGAATTTTACGCCGTGGAGCGTTTTCTGCTAAATCTTGTGCTCACTGGACTTTTTGTTTTGTGTGGTAGAGGGCGCTGTTGCTCTTTATCACTATTTTGAAATCTTCGTTGGTCTATATAGACTTTTGTGTTGAGTTTCTTGAGCCGCCATCAAACTGCGTCTCGCTGATGACGGCCAAATAGCCAGAAACCGGTTCGAGACTGTTTGATGGCGGCTCAAGAAACTCTGTCGTATTTTTCTCTGTTTGAATAATGCGGTTTGCCACCTTTTGGTAATTTGAGTGTCCCGGGCTTGATTTCAGAATTTTACGCCGTGGAGCGTTTTCTGCTAAATCTTGTGCTCACTGGACTTTTTGTTTTGTGTGGTAGAGGGCGCTGTTGCTCTTTATCACTATTTTGACATATAGCTTATGTTTACCTTTTTCACTTTTTCCACCCCACTCGCAATATTTCAATACTCCAGAAGCCAAATTTGCATAGTTGCCTTATTTTCGTGTTTTTTTCTACAATTCTACTTAATAATAATAATAATAATAATACCTATAACGATTCAAAGGGTAATAGGTCGAATTCCCATCTAACAGTATTAGCAGGCAGGCGGGGAAATTGGACCTAATACTGGTAAGAAATCCCATTAGCACATCTGAGCTATGATAGATGGCGTAAGTTGCCGATGAAACAGTTATGCTGTATAATTTGGTTTGCAACAAGAATGGCTTTATTTTACAATGGGAATTTTACAATCTGGTCATAATTTAAAAATTACAATGCTAATGAACGTACTACTCACAGAACAGGCATGGAAAAGCATTCTAGTTTCTAGTTTTAACAAGTTTTACTATCCAAAGGCACTCTGTCCTTAGTTTTTGCAGGATTTCTACTTGATAGGGACTGAGTTGGCCAGATCTTCGTTCATCATGGAAGTCTTAGCTTATATACAATTTCCCTAGAGGTCTTGGTTAAATGTATTCCCCTCTATGTTTAGCACCTACGATAGACAACTTCTTGATTTATGACCGATTGCATCGTAATCTTAAGGGGTTTCTTAAAGAAAAGTGACGTTTAAATTCCGCAGATACGTTTGCTGGAACAATGGTTTCCAATGGTTTCCAAGGATCACTATCTTTAAGGAACCCTCAAAAATTGCGATGCAATCGGCCATTATTTATATTAAAACACTGCACTTACCTCAGTGCCAAAAAGGTAGGCAGCCAGTAATCCTATAAACGACATTATTGGCGAGGATATTGCAAACTTATCGATGACCAATAATTTAAAATTTCTCCATCTGTTTTCAGAAAAGGCTCGTTCGCTTTGTTATAGGTAAACGGATTTTCCTCCCATAACAAACATAGAGCACTTGACCGAGCTCAAAATTTGAAGTGGCCCTTGTCGTTACTCTGCGGTAGGTTCACAGTAAGCTTAGATTAGGGATTGTTCTCGTTTCCTCTGTTTCGCAGGAGGGTCTTCGGAAGACAGTAACCACCTAAGCTAATTTAGTTAGTTAGTTTTAATTCACTGCTGGTACACCTACCTGCTGTTGTTATATATTCCTCGTGATTATTCCTAGGTTATAGATGCATTTCTGAAAATTAAATGCTCAGTGGCACTGGCCGAATTTGTGAGGTTACGTAACTGTCAAAGTTAAAGTTGAGTGCCGAAGTGCCTTCTTTATACGCGAGTGGCATTTTGGCACCTCAAACTTTATTAGGGATTCAGACTGCACTGGAGCATTAATTTACTCATTACAGCGCAGGGCTACGCCTCGTGTCTTTAGGAAGACGCCCAAGCGAATAAAGGGTTTGTAAACGCGGAATGGCGTAATCAAGACGGCCTCAGGCCTTGAAAGTTTCTGCCACGAGATTGGTGAACTGTACCGCCGTTTTAAGAACCAAATTCGATGCTTTTGGGCTCGTTTGTTTACGAATGCGATATTAAGAACCAGTGGGTTGTCCTGCAGGATGATAAGACGTACCTGTTCAGGACAGCCCAATTTATCGACTTTATTTATGAGTGCTGAAATGCCGCTTTTATGAAGCAGAGTGCGAAAGTGCCGTCTTTATAAGTGAAAAGCTGTCACGCAAGTCAGCTAAGCGGCATTTTGGCACTCCAGACTTTGTAAGCCCTAATTTCCTCGCTAAAGCGTAGGGCTACGCCCAAGGCTTTTACGAAGACGACCCAGCTAGTGAAAGGTCTGTAAACGCGGAATGGCGTAAAAAAGACGGCTTCAGGTCTTGAAAGATTCTGCCGCGAGATTGGTTGACTGTACTGGCGTTTTAAGAAAGAATTTCGATGCTTTTGGGCTTTCGAATGCGATATTAAGGACCAGTGGGCTGTGCTGCAGGATGCATAAGGCTTACCTGTTCTGGACAGCCCAATTTATCGACTTTATTTATGGGTGCTGAAATGCCGCTTTTATGAAGCATAGTGCGGAAATGCCGCTTTTATGAAGCAGAGTGCGGAAATGCCGCCTTTATGAGTGAAGAGATTCAACTTAACTCAGCTAACCGGCATTTTGGCACCCCAGACTTTATTAACCCTAATTTCATCGCTAAAGCGTGGGGCTACGCCCAATGCTTTTACGAAGACGCCCAAGCGAGTGAAAGGTCCGTAAACGCGGAATGGCGTAAAAAAGACGGCCTCAAGCCTTGAAAGGTTCTGATGCGGGAAAGGTGGACTGTACTGCCATATTAGGAACCAAATTCGATGCTTTTAAGCTCGTGTGTTTTAGAGTTCGATATTAAGAAAATGTGGTCTCTGCTGCAGCCTATTCAGGACAGCCCAATTTTTCGACTTTATTCGTAAGTGCGGAAATGCCGCTTTTATGAAACAGAGTGCGGAGATGCCGCCTTTATAAGTGAAAAGATTCCACTTAAGCTAAGCGGCATTTTGGCACTCCAGGCTCTATTAGCTCTAATTTCATCGCTAAAGCGTGGGGCTACGCCCAAAGCTTTTACGAAGACGCCCAAGCCAGTGAAGGATCTGTAAACGCGGAACGGCATAAAAAAGGCGGCCTCAGGCCTTGAAGGTTTCTGATATGCGGGAAAGGTGGACTGTACTGCCATATTAGGAACCAAATTCGATGCTTTTGGGTTCGTGTGTTTTAGAGTTCGATATTAAGAAAATGTGGTCTGTGCTGCAGCCTATTCGGGACAGCCCAATTTTTCGACTTAATTCATGAGTGCTGAAATGGCGCTTTTATGAAGCAGAGTGCGGAAGTGCCGTCTTTATAAGTGAAAAGGTGTCACGCAACTCAGCTAAGCGGCATTTTGGCACCCCAGAATTTTTAGGGATTCGGACTGCACTGGAGCCCTGATTTCCTCGCTACAGCGTAGGGCTACGCCCCATACTTTCAGGAAGACGACCAAACGAGTAAAGGGTTTGTAAACGCGGAATGGCGTAATCGGACGGCCTCAGGCCTTGAAAGTTTCTGCCGCGAAATTGGTGGACTGTACTGCCGTTTTAAGGACCAAATTCGATGCTTTTGGGCTCGGGTGTTTTCGAATTCCCCAATATAGACTTTATTTATCGGTGCTGAAATGCCGCTTTTATGAAGCAGAGTGCGGAAATGCCGCCTTTATGAGTGAAGAGATTCCACTTAGCTTAGCTAAGCGGCATTTTGGCACCCCAGACTTTATTGGCCCTAATTTCATCGCTAAAGCATAGGGCTACGCCCACTGCTTTTGCGAAGACGCCCAAGCGAGTGAAAGGTCTGTAAACGCGGAATGGAGTAAAAAAGACGGCCTCAGGCCTTGAAAGTTTCTGATGCGGGAATGGTAGACTATACTGCCATATTAGGAACCAAATTCGATGCTCTTCGGCTCGTGTGTTTTCGAGTTCGATATTAAGAAAATGTGGTCTGTGCTGCAGCCTATTCAGGACAGCTCAATTTTTTTACTTTATTCATGAGTGCTGAAATGCCGCTTTTATGAAGCAGAGTGCAGAAATGCCGCCTTTATGAGTGAAGAGATTCCACTTAGCTCTGCTAAGCGGCATTAGGCCCCCCCCAGACTTTATTAGCCCTAATTTCATCGTTACGGCATAGGGCTACGCCCAATGCTTTTGCGAAGACGCGAAGACGCCCAAGCGAGTGAAAGGTCTGTAAACGCGGAATGGCTTAAAAAAGACGGCCTCAGGCCTTGAAAGGTTCTGATATGCGGGAAAGGTGGACTGTGCTGCCATATTATGAACCAAATTCGATGCCTTTGGGTTCGTGTGTTTTCGAGTTCGATATTAAGAAAATGTGGTCTGTGCTGCAGCCTATTCGGGACAGCCCAATTTTTCGACTTTATTCATGAGTGCTGAAATGCCGCTTTTATGAAGTAGGGTGCGGAAGTACCGTCTTTATAAGTGAAAAGATGTCACGCAACTCAGCTAAGCGGCATTTTGACACCCCAGACTTTTTGGGGATTCGGAATGCACTGGAGCCCTGATTTCCTCGCTACAGCGTAGGGCTACGCAGATGCTTTCAGGAAGAAGTTCAAACGAGTAAAGGGTTTGTAAACGCGGAATGGCGTAATCAAGACGGCCTCAGGCCTTGAAAGATTCTGCCGCGAGATTGGTGGACTGTACTGTCGTTTTAAGAAACAAATTCGATGCTTTTGGGCTCGTGTGTTTTCGAGTTCGATATTAAGGAAATGTGGTCTGTGCTGCAGCCTATTCAGGATAGCCCAATTTTTCGACTTTATTCATGAGTGCTGAAATGCCGCTTTTATGAAGTAGGGTGCGGAAGTACCGTCTTTATAAGTGAAAAGATGTCACGCAACTCAGCTAAGCGGCATTTTGACACCCCAGACTTTTTGGGGATTCGGAATGCACTGGAGCCCTGATTTCCTCGCTACAGCGTAGGGCTACGCAGATGCTTTCAGGAAGAAGTTCAAACGAGCAAAGGGTTTGTAAACGCGGAATGGCAAAATCAAGACGGCCTCAGGCCTTGAAAGATTCTGCCGCGAGATTTGTGTACTGTACTGGCGTTTTAAGAAAGAAATTCGATGCTTTTGGGCTCGTGTGTTTTCGAGTTCGATATTAAGAAAATGTGGTCTGTGTTGCAGCCTATTCAGGACAGCCCAATTTTTCGACTTTATTCGTGAGTGCTGAAATGCCGCTTTTATGAAGCAGAGTGCGGAAATGCCGCCTTTATAAGTGAAAAGATTCCACTTAACTCAGGAAAGCGGCATTTTGGCACTCCAGACTTTATTAGCCCCAATTTCATCGCTAAAGCGTGGGGCTACGCCCAATGCCTTCTACGAAGAGGCCCAAGCGAGTGAAAGGTCTGTAAACGCGGAATGGCGTAAAAAAAACCGGCCGCAGGACTTGAAAGTTTCTGATGCGGGAACCGGTGGACTGTACTACGCCGTATTAAGAACCAAATTCGATGCTTTTGTTCTCGTGTGTTTTAGAGTTCGATATTAAGAAAATGTGGTCTGTGCTGCAGCCTATTCAGGACAGCCCAATTTTTTGACTTTATTCGTGAGTGCTGAAATGCCGCTTTTATGAAGCAGAGTGTGGAAGTGCCGTCTTTATAAGTGAAAAGGTGTCACGCAACTCATCTAGGCGGCATTTTGGCACCCCAGACTTTTTAGGGATTCGGACTCCACTGGAGCCCTGATTTCTTCGCTACAGTGTAGGGCTACGCCCCATACTTTCAGGAAGACGCCCAACGAGTAAAGGGTTTGTAAACGCGGAATGGCGAAATCAAGACGGCCTCAGGCCTTGAAAGATTCTGCCGCGAGAAACAAATTCGATGCTTTTGGGCTCGGATGTTTTCGATTGCGATATTAAGGACCAGTGGGCTGTGCTGCAGGATGCATAAGCCTTACCTGTTCAAGACAGCCCAATTAATCGACTTTATTTATGGGTGCTGAAATGCCGTTTTTATGAAGCAGAGTGCGGAAATGCCGCCTTTATGAGTGAAGAGATTCCACTTAGCTCAGCTAAGCGGCATTTTGGCACTCCAGACTTTATTAGCCCTAATTTCATCGCTAAAGCGTTGGGCTAGGCCCAATGCTTTTACGAAGACGCCAAGGCGAGAGAAAGGTCTGTAAACGCGGAATGGCGTTAAAAAGACGGCCTCAGGTTTGAAAGGTTCTGATGCGGGAAAGGTGGACTGTACTGCCGTATTAGGAACCAAATTCGATGCTTTTGGGCCCGTGTGTTTTAGAGTTCGATATTAAGAAAATGTGGTCTGTGCTGCAGCCTGTTCAGGACAGCCCAATTTTTCGACTTTATTCATGAGTGCTGAAATGCCGCTTTTATGAAACGGAGTGCGGAAGTGCCGTCATTATAAGTGAAAATGTGTCACGCAACTCAGCTAAGCGGCATTTTGGCACTCCAGACTTTATTAGCCCTAATTTCATTGCTAAAGCGTAGGGTTACGCCCAATGCTTTTACGAAGACGCCCAAGCGAGTGAAGGGTCTGTAAACGCGGAATGGCGTAAAAAAGTCGGCCTCAGGCCTTGAAAGTTTCTGATGCGGGAACCGGTGGACTGTACTGCCTTATTAGGAACCAAATTCGATGCTTTTGGGTTCGTGTGTTTTAGAGTTCGATATTAAGAAAATGTGGTCTGTGCTGCAGCCTATTCAGGACAGCCCAATTTTTCGACTTTATTCATGAGTGCTGAAATGCCGCTTTTATGAGGTAGGGTGCGGAAGTGCCGTCTTTATAAGTGAAAAGATGTCACGCAACTCAGCTAAGCGGCATTTTGGCACCCCAGACTTTTTGGGGATTCGGACTGCACTGGAGCCCTTATTTCCTCGCTATAGCGTAGGGCTACGCCCCATGCTTTCAAGAAGACGCCCAAATGAGTAAAGGGTTTGTAAACGCGGAACGGCGTAATCAAGACGGCCTCAGGCCTTGAAAGTTTCTGCCGCGAGATTGGTGGACTGTACTACCGTTTTAAGAACTAAATTCGATGCTTTCGGGCTCGGGTGCTTTCGAATGCGATATTAAGGACCAGTGGACTGTGCCGCAGGATGCATAAGACTTACCTGTTCAGGACAGCCAGTAGTGTAGTATAGCAGGTTTCAACACATTGTGCAAAACCGGTTTTTTGTGCTACCCCTCCCGCCTTTGTCTAGACCCGGATGTGCCAGCTCCCCCGCCTTTCTCTACTGGTTGTGCTACCCCTCCCGCCTTTGTCTAGGGGGCGGTTGTGCCAGCTCCCCCGCCTTTCTCTACTGGTTGTGCTACCCCTCCCGCCTTTGTCTAAGGTGGTTGTGCCAGCTCCCCCGCCTTTCTCTACTGGTTGTGCTACCCCTCCCGCCTTTGTCTAAGGTGGTTGTGCCAGCTCCCTACCTTTGTCTAGAGGTCGCTTCCACCTCCGCCTTTCCCTAGACTGGTTGTGTTAGCTCTCTGCCTTTGTCTAGATTGACTACGTCATCACTTTCACCCTCGACCACCCAAGTTAGCTCCTATTTTTTATTTACCGCCACCTTTTTTTGTCTAGGCTGGTTGTGTCAGCTCTCTACCTTTGTCTAGATTGGCTACGTCATCACTTTCACCCTCGACCACCCAAGTCAGCTCCTATTTTTTTTTTTCACCGCCACCTTTTGCCTAGACTGATTGCGCCATCGCCTTTACCTTATTTATGTGGAGGGGCGAAACTTAAAAGGGGAAACCCACCAACATCGAAAGGAGAGTACAATGTGTTTCCCAATAGAGCAGTGGTAAATTTCCAACATAAAAAATGAGTGAGCTGACTAACACACAAAAATTTAAACAACTTCTGAAACGTATGACCACCCCGAGTAAGTAAAAAAATTAGTTTTTTAGTGATGAATTCTGACGGCATTTTTTTAGGACGCTCTCAAAAAATTTGTATTTTTGCCTTCTGCGAGGAAGGATACAAGGACAGTCCTACTATTAACTGGGATGCCGTTTCGGAGAAGATGTTTTGTTATCAATGCTTTAAGACGGGGGAGACTCCCTACTATCTATGGCACTTTCGAACCAGAAGAATTCTGATCTGTAAAAACTGTGGGAAAACCATCGGGAGTCACACTCCAGAAGTTTGTATCTTCCAGGATACTATAAGTGCGAAACCCTTGAATTATGGCACCGCCGAACAACAATTTTTTCATCCAAGTCCTAGAGAGTCGGATGCTTCGATGCAAGATAGCGATATCGAGTGCGACGGTTTTGATTCGTCTTAAAAAAAATATGTAAATGTGAATAATAAAAAAATTTATATAAAAGGATTTGTTAATTGTTAGTACTATCAGAATGAAAGTATATAAGAGATCGAAAACATCTAAACAAAAAAAGAAAGGAAGTGGTGTCCTAAATACTCTTATTAATAAGCTACCCTTCGAAATTCATCTACCAGGTTATCAATATTGTGGACCAGGTACTAAATTAGAAAAGAGATTAGCTCGAGGCGATCCGGGTATTAACAATTTAGACAAAGCCTGTAAAGTGCACGATCTAGTTTACGCAAACGAAAAAGACTTAAGCAAACGACACGAAGCAGATAGAGTATTAGCGGAGAGGGCAATAGAACGATTGAAGGCCAAAGACTCTAGTCTAGGAGAGAAAGCAGCTTCATTAGTTATCAGTGGTTTGATGAAAGGAAAAACTAAATTGGGGATGGGGGTGAGACGTAAGAAGCGAGGCCGGATAGTACCGACAGCGAAACGAGGTGGAATTTTACCATTCTTGTTTCCTTTGTTAGGTGCTCTAGGTGCATTAGGTGGTGGGGCAGCTGGTATAGCAAGCGCTGTAAATAAGGCAAAGGCTGATAGGAGGATGTTAGAAGAAACCCAACGACATAATAAAGCAATGGAGGTACTAAAGAATGGTAAAGGGTTGAGAAAAAAAGGTGGAGGCTTGAGAAAAAAAAAAAAGTCCAAAGGAAAAGGATTGTACATAGGTCCATATCAATGGTATCAAAAAAAATACCAATAAAACTCCCTCGACACGCTTTAACAAATATAGAGATCAAAGATTATGCACAAAAATTACACATCCCCAATTTTAGAGGTGTCTATATGCGTGATAAATTGCCTCCAAAAATAAGAACTAGGGAATGTGGAGTAATTAATTTAGATGATCAACAAGGACCTGGAACACATTGGTCATGCTATATAAAAAATAAAAAAAGAATTTTATATTTCGATAGTATGGGACAACTAACTCCCGCATTAGAAATCAGTCAATATTTTCAAAGCGATGGTGAGCGAAACCAAGTTTTTTATAACTATGATAGGTATCAGAATATGAATACGTATAATTGCGGACACCTTTGTTTGAGATTTTTATATGAAAATACAAAGGAGAAAGAATTCAGTTAAAAGGTGGAAGGTCATCAGTGATGTTGTTTGTTTTATCGGGAAAATCATCAGTTCTAAGTAACTATATTAACCCCCCAATAAATTTGGAAGATGGAAGATACTCTTTAGGATTAACAAATTTTGAAGCCTATAATGCCATACCAAATATACAGGAAGGCAACAATAAATTTTATTATTCCGGGAGGGAATTTACAATCCCCACGGGGACATATCAATTACGGGATTTAAACGATTATTTGAAGAAAGTAGTAAATGAGATATTCGACAATAGCTACTTATCTATAACAGCAAACACCAACACTCAACATACTCACATAAAAGCAACGGCGGATATAGATTTTTCCAAACCCAATACTATCGCCCCCCTTTTAGGATTTGAGAATAAAGTGTTGCAGAAAAATGAACGACATCGTTCCGAGAATATCGCGGACTTGATTAGAGTTAATGCCATTCTAATAGAATGCGATATTACTACAAACAGTTATAGACAGGGGAAACCCGGTCATGTTATTCATCACTTCTTCCCCGATACGCCACCCGGGTTTATGATTTCTGAACAACCTCGAAATATAATTTATTTACCCATAACTGTAAATGTGATTAGAGGTATTACTATAAAAATAACAGATCAGAATGGAGACTTGATTAATTTTCAACACGAGACTGTAACAGTAGGTCTACATTTGCGGAAGGAATCATAGAGATATGGGACTAGATTTCCGGCGTAAAAAGTGTATAAAAAAACGTTCGCCGCAAACGTGTATTAGTAAGAAGAGGAGTGTTCCAGTGCTCACTACCACTAACAAAGCATTTTTAGAATCACTAGGATTAAAAGTACAAAATGTTAGAAATTGAGGAACCCGTTGGTTACGATGACTCGATAAGTGCTTATGAATTTCAATCATACGGATCAAGCAAAACAGTTTTTAATAATAATGATGAAATTAGAATATTGGTTAATGAAGCATTATGTACCAGACCAAGTGATAGTTACATATACATAGAGGGACGAGTTGATAAAGAAGTCGCCGACAAAATTGTCCCCGCAACATCGACAAAGTTCATCAACAACGGTGTAGCTTTCTTATTTAGTGAAATTAGATATGAAATAAACGGAATTGTGATTGATTCGTGTTCAAACCCCGGTCTAACTGGTACTCTTAAAGGATTAGTTAGTTTCGATCATAGTCAAAGTATGAAACAGGGCATCGGTGGATGGTATCCGATATCAGATAGTAAGATATTAGTGGACGGAAAATTTTGCGCCAGCATCCCCCTGAAATCACTGTTAGGTTATGCCGAGGATTATAACAACGTAATCTTATCCATGAGACAGGAACTAGTATTAATTCGAGCGAATGATGATTTAAATGCGCTAATAGATACTGGAACGGAAAAAGCTATTGTTAATATCGAGAAGTTGTGTTGGCGAGTTCCTACAGTTACCCCGGGTCTTGCAGACGAGCTTCGACTGACCAATTATATCAACAAAGGGAAGGAAACCCCGTTGGCGTTTAGAAAGTGGGACCTTTTCACTTACCCCGAATTACCGAATGCAACCGAAATTAATTGGAATTTGAAGACATCCCAACTGTTGGAAAGTCCTCGATATATAATTCTAGGCTTCCAAACGGGGCGAGAGAAAGATTATAAACAGAATATGAGTCGATTTGATCATTGTGATTTTAGAGATATTAGGGTTTATTTGAATACACAGTTTTACCCATATGAAAATTTGGGGATTGATTTTTCTAAAAATAAGTTTGCGAATCTCTATGAAATGTTTTCACGTTTTCGTCAAATATATTATGCTGGCACAGAAATGGAAACTGCCATTTCACCCGAACAGTTTAAGGATTATTTTCCCTTAGTAGTAGTCGATGGCTCAAGACAAAAATTCACCATTCCCACACAAGCAGTGGCATTACGTATAGTGATTCAGACCCATAAACCTATCCCCAAAGGTACGAATCTTCATTGTCTAGTGATTCATGATAGAATGTGTGCATATAATCCTCTAACCAAAGCTGTGAAACAACTATGAATGCGATAGTGGATATACAGGGATTTTGTGTGGCGAAAAAAGAGTTCATCCCCAAAGAACTCGCTATAATAAAGGAGGAAAAAATTGCACATTTTGTTTTCAAACCACCCTACCCTTTCGAATTTTTATCACCAAAAGATCAGTTTCAGACTAGATGGATTACCACAAATCATCATAGTCTAAAGTGGGGTGAGGGGGTGACGCCGTATAAAAATTTTGATACAATAATTAAATCTCTTACAAAAGATGTCAACATAGTCTATGTCAAAGGGCGGGAAAAAGCACTATTTCTACAAAAGTATATTAAGAAAAGTGTTGTGGAGCTACCTGAAAGACCTTCCTTGAAAGCGGATATACCATCATGCCTATTTCACACAACAAAGAAGCAGTGCTATTGCAGTTTAAGTAATGTTAAGTTTTTAAAAATTAATTTTATGGAAGAAAATAAAAAGCAACTATAGTTAGTAGCAATTAACAGTCTGTAAAAATGCCTCAAGGTGAGCGCTGGATTACATGTCCTCGCTTTGCAGGACATCGACTCAAACAGAAACATGTGCAACGACATTTACGAAAATGTCAAGGTTGGCAAAAACAGGGAAACATTTACTTGTATGAGAACACGGCAAATTCCTCGCCTCTCAATAACCTTCAGAGAGATTCATCCAGTATTTGGAACTCCAATGTCTGCAAAAATGCGTCAACCTTCCCATAATCGAGATGTATATATATAGAGTAGTTTCGATTCGAGAAAGTATCAGTCCAATAACAACTACCAAATGTTTTACCGATTCAAGAGCTCCGGTGCGGTGAAGTTTGTAGAGGTGGTCTACCAAAATCAATTGGGCCACATAGGTATGGAAGACGAGTGGTTAGACTATTGGCTTAAGAAATCCATCTGCCTCAGCTGCCATAGTGCCGATATCCTAGGGAGGGATGAGGAAATCCACCTAACACAGTCTAATAACGAAACGTTCCAAATAGATGTTGTGGTGGATTTGTATGAGTTGCGAGGATTGGTTCGTCGCTATGGCAGTGAGTGTGATAATTGCAAGACCCCATTATTCACGTTGGAAACAGTTAACCCGAGGGAAGCCCTTCATCGCACAACGGAGCTAAGATGAAAATCATGAAAAAATAAATTTTTGTTTTTTTTTTGTAATCTTTTTTTTGTATTTTTTTTCGAATCAATATATAAGCTGTGAACAAACGTGATCATTTCTAGTGTTTTTCTCACCACTGCTTGAAAATGTGTGGTAATTCGATAGATAAAATTCACCCCTTGGATTGTTTTGAAAAAAGATTGCTTACGTTTGAAGACTGGCCGTTACAAATACCTGATCCGATAACTTTAGCAAAATGCGGGTTTTATTTTGAAAAAAAAAGTGGTATGTTCGATCTGACAACTTGTTTTTATTGTGGAGTGGGTATTCGAAATTGGACCGTTAAAGATAGTGTGCAACATGAACATCTAAGATATTCCCCTCACTGTCCATATGCAAAACTAATTATAAGAGCGTCTAGCAACAAACCGGAAAGAAGAATGTGCGATCGCTGGTTGGTTGGGGTAGTTAGCACATTATCACTCGTCCTGATGACCTTGATTTATTTCCACTATTAAAAGTGGAGACGCGCTGATGTTCCTCAGTACTTTTACTTTCAAGATCATGAATACATCCAGTGATAAAAATGCGAGTGAAACGCTTATGCTTAACGAAAGAGTGTTTTTTCTGAATAATTCAAAAACTAAATATTTAAGCATCGGTTTAATAAGTGATGTAAAATTCACTCCAACTATTCGAATCGCTGGATTACCATCCGGACAGTGGATTGAGATGACAAAAGAAGATTTTGTGGAGTTTTTGAGATATCGACACTGGATGGAGGATATGATTAATGGGAAACCAGCTCCAACCCAAGAACATATTAGATTGAAAAAACTTGTGATTGGGTACCTTCACATCAATGCCTCTAACATTATTTCCCTTACCACATCTTCGAATGGTTCCATCATATATCTGGGCAATCCTTCGCTACAAACCATTTTTCAAATGTCTACCGTTATTCAGGAACATCTCGATGCTCTAGAGAATAACGATTTTCCACTTTTTTATAAAATGATTATACGTAAGGCGGCTCGCATGGAGGGTGATTGCTTGAGTAATATAGTGGAAAGCCTTCAAGATTATCATCCACAAGCCAATACCTGTGTTTTTAAGGAACTTATCAAAAGTGCTCCCGAAATAATTCGAAAAGACATTGAGAACTTAATTTAAAAAAAAAAGATCATGGGAAAAAGTGTTAGATTTAATGAAAAGGTAGTCGTGTATCAGTTATATCATTGGACTTATGCTTATAAACAGGCTCGAAAAGGCAGATGGACTGTTTTTGCCTTAGACAGAGATAGATTTCTTAGAAGAATTAATATGTTATGTAGTATTCTTAATCCAGTATTAGATTTAAAACATAGAAGTAGAATTTATAAAGAGAGGTTTGAGTGAATAAAAAAAAGATGACTAAAAAAAACATGTATTTATTTATTTATTTCCAGCTGGTCGATAATAATTCTTAAGTTATATCCTTGGCATTTATCCAACTGGTTCCGTTCATGCCGAGAAATTTCACCAACAGTTTCTTTTTATTCTTGCGAATAATTTTTTCTATTAGATATACATCCTTATATTTAGCCTTCAATAGTTCTTCTTGATAAAAAGCACCTTTGATCAATTCACCGTCAGCATCGCGGATTAGATAGGTTCTAGGATTGGTGGTTTGTATTTTAGCTACTTCAAAAATTTCGTTGGTCCAATTAGGTGTATATTTCTTACTGAACAAGTGGCGATATTTAGAAATGCGAACCGGGTCCCCCACACGAAACTTTGGTGTACTCGGATCAATTGTTTTTAAATACCCATAAGCTCGATTTAATATTTCCTTCTCATTTCTCCTATTAACATCTTTCGGCTTTATACCGATAGTTCGATGAATCGTATTATTATATTTTGCAACGATTTCTGGAAGCAAATCTAACCATTTATGATTCCCCTGGAAACTAAATTCTCTCCACATCATATTCTTCAAGGTTCGATTAACTCGTTCAACGACTGAACTTTTCATGATCGAATACGTACTGTAATGATTTATCCCGTATTGCAACATTAGTTGGGTAAATGCCTTATTGTAGAACTCGCGACCTAAATCTGATTGAAGGTTGCGTGGAACGTGTTTCTTTGTTTGGAAAAGTTGCGATAAACTTTTAACAACCTCTTCTCCGGTTTTACTTTTTAAGGGATATGCCCACACAAATTTAGAAAATACATCTATAACTACCAATATATATTTATAACCCTTATTAATATTCTTATATGGTATCATTTCTACTAAGTCTATTTGCATTAAATCTTTTAAACCTTTCACAACAACATGACGTCGGCGAAAATTTCTGCGGGCGGGCGAATGCAATTCTTTAATAACGTGACGTCTAATTGATGAGTCACCATTCTCCCCCATATTTTATCGGTATTTTCAGCAACACTTCACAAAACAGATTGTTAACGGATCCAGATGGTAACTTCCGAAAGGTTAAAGTATCACCTTCGCGTAACGTCTGACCGATTGGTACTTGGTCGGGGATTCTATAATAATTATAACTGGTTGGATTGTTTTGATTCAGATAAAATCCCACGCTCGTGTTTACGAAAACTTTTTCAATTATTGCTTCCTGATAAGGAAAAGTATAGGATGTGTGTAGATTTTGTAAAGCATAAAGCTCTCCCTCCAATTTACCGAAGAGATGTAAATGCGTGTAATAAAAACCCTCTTTTCGAGGATGTTTATGTGTATAATTGTAAAATCGATCCAAGGGCATATTATACCAACGAAGGACTAGTGTGAAATAGTAGTTTTTATCAAAATGAAATTAATTTATTCCTACGACACAATTCGAGCATCTCGCAGTGCTTCCATTATTCTTAACACCTCGTTAGAGTGGCTACCATTTCCAGCCATTTTGGAAGCTAATAACAGACGCAGTCTGTCGACTAAATTATTGGGATCCCTCCATGGTACATATTCCAACTGCTTATTATTCAACTCCAACGTTTTTAGGAATGTACCGCGCTTGGGTGTGGCAACATCCGGCTTATCATCTTTCGCAAATATGGGCTTTATAATGCGCCTATATTTATAACCAACGTTGCCCGCAATCTGCTGATTTGGATCATAATTCTTTCTTGCGGCATGAGTGTTTCGAACAATAGTCTGATATTCCTTTAATTCAGAATCGTTATAGTCCTCGGGAAATTTTTTAAATATCAACTCTACTAGACCTTTTGTGAGTGGGAATGTTCCTTTTTTTACCAATATCTGACTTCCTCTGAAATCTATTGGTGTATCACCAATGTAAAATTTTCCATCGTGAGGATTGTGTCGCACTCCATATTGAAAATCATACAGATTTTGAGTATCATGAATCATGTCAGCGAAATATTGTGCTATTAAAGGTGGCATTTGTTGCAGATAATCATTAAAGAGTTCGGATTTAGATTGTTCCCTTAGATATCGATTCCAGTCTTCGACTGTCTGAACTGTTTCTTCTTGTGGAGCGGGAGTATGTTCGGCTATATCTATAGAAGGTATGAAGGATGGTTGCGGTGTTGTTTTATGTGCTGTAGGTGTTGTCAAGACCTGTTGCGATGGGGGGGTTTTCGTCATCGGGCTTGATTGAGCAATCGGCGAGGTAAACACTTGCTGCGGTTTAGTCTGCTGCTTTATTTCCGAAGGCTCCGTTTTAACCCGCAATTCTTCTTTTTTCACATGTGTTAACAAACTTTTAATAGGTTCTGCGATTGGGCGTAACTGCTTTTCCGTGAATAGTCTCGAGGTCTCTAAATCAGAGCGTAACTGTAAGACTTTTTGTCTAACATTCTTGCGCACCTTCAATAATTCCGATGTCAAACGCTTATCCATAGAGACGGTGGTAATCTAATACAGATTGAGTTTTGGTGAATTTTTTATAGGTAAAAATAACTATCGAAACCCTTTCTATATCGCCCATGACTAATATCAGATTCTTTGTCTACTACTAGAAAACCATATTTAGTCGCCCAACATACTGAGCACATTTTTTTTTGCAATTGCTCAAATGTTATATCAAAACTAGTGTGATCACTGTGAATATGTCTTAAATTAGTGATGTCTTGAGGGAAGATAATCAGAAAATTGGCATTATCCCGAATTAACTGCTTCGGAATCGATGAATAGGTCTGTGATAGATACAAACAACTAATGTTGGAGTGTCTACCATAACAAAAGTATTGTCTGACGGGGCTCTGATCCGAATGAGCGATATCATCGAATATTATCACGGAATAGGGTTTAGCATCTCGAGGATGAATAATATCTTCACCATTTTCATACTCATAATAATTAATCTCCTTCATCGGTTGTAAAACGTTTTTTAAAAATTTATATTTCGGTTGACTTAACGTCTTTGAATAGACATATACGTTTTGAAATGTTAAACCATTACGATGTAATAAAAGACTTATAGCCGCTTGAGTTTTACCCGAATTACTCGCACCAACAATTAAGGCTCGTTTTGGAGTCGTTCCTAGTAGGGTGTTGGGTTTCTGAAGGAGTGGGGTTGAAAATAAATCATTATTCATTACACTTAACGTTTGTTTTTGCTTTATTAGTTTCATTCTAAACTTATTTATAAAAACTAAAATTATATTATACATACACACTTATTTATACCTCCTTATTTAGAAGATCTAATAGAACATCTAGATTTTGATGAAACTTTATATCTTTATGCCCCCAAGCGAGTGTTTTAGAGGAATTCTTTATTAAAAAACGTTTATCATCAAAATGAGATAATGCTACCTTGTTAGATAATTGACTGTACATTTCGTGGAATATTGATTTAAATAGCGTCATATGGCAATAGACTCTTTCCTTTTTCCCCGTTACCACATCCAGATAATCTGAGAACTCTAGTTGGGTTTTCACCGCATATCTACTAACTCCTTTCGCTTTTTTTTTTCAAATCCTCGTCAAGAGGAAGTACTGCATATGCTTTGCTACCACTTCCCAAATAGGTTCTGAGAATTTCACCATGATACTCATCTTTCATAGACCCTAATTTACTCATACTTGGAACAATATTATGCGGGTTGTCTAATGAATAATTTGAGGTATCGAAGCGTTCTGGATATAGCTTGATGTCTTCATAAAAGTTTTTTCTGTGGTAACTAGGGCTACAAACGAATCTGTGTCATGGTAACCTATTTCAACACCTAGCGGGTAAATTTTTTTTAAAAAGTCATAATAAAACTCATACATGACAGTCTTGGCTATTTCTAGGATAGAAAAACTCTTAAGCGGTTCATCGCGTAATTTATCATGGAAATCATCTATACTTGGTAAAGTTGACTCGTTCAATTTATCAAAATTGTTTAAGTAAGAATATGGGAACACACCTTTCTGACGAATCAATTTAAATTCCTCATCCCGCTCGAAAAACTTTCTAATTTCTCTACACTGATGTGAATCTAATGTTTTACCCAAACTATCTAATGATGTAGATAAAAATTGGAATGAGTCAACAAAACGTAGTTTTGGATATTGTGTAACGATTTCACCTACCCCATTTACTACATCCCTCACATAAATTTTCTTAGAAAATGTTATATATTTTTCTTTTGTTTTACCAACCACATCCAAGTCCGCTTCATTCATCGCTAGCTCCTTAATAAATAAATGACTATCATAATTACTTAAATTATGAAAGAAAATGGGAATAAATTTTGGAATTTTGTAATTCAAATTACAATTGCTGTGTGCCACCCCAAAAAAAGACTACCATCCAAATGGTTATGATTTAAAACTCTAGTTTCACCCTCGAGAAATGGGTTATTCCAGATATGACAAACGGTGGCGTTCTTGATATCGTTTTGTTGTTGAAGAGTGAGTGGGAGCATTTTTTTAACCACGCTTAAATAATTGTCAAACAAAAATTTAGCTTGCTCCTCCAAGGTGTTTAAATAATTCTGGATGCAATCTGGACCCGTGAATGAAAAGTACTTTGAAAGACTATCATCGAAATTACATTTGATATAGAAGGAAATGGCGTATGGTTGATGAAAATAAGCATTTGTCTGAAATTTCTTACTAGGGTCTAGAGAACAAGTAGGTAAATCTATTAATAATGTTTCCGCATCACTTGTATATTACGAATGGAATACGCATCCGTCTGTCGAAATTCTCGAATTGCAAAATATTCCCTGGTACATTTACGCCCATTCTATTTACTCTAATTTCTGGAGAAGGTAGTTTTACATAGATACCCCCGCAATCCATTGCCTTATGACGATCTAGTAATCTCTGTTGCGAAAAAAATACTAGGCAACTGTCGCAAAGAAATTTTCGACCATGTCTTTTTGAAAGTTGCGATGCAACTAGTCTGGACAAGTCGATAATTGTGCAATAATGTGAATTACCCTCCTCATCGCTTATAAGCAAAAGATTAACATGAGTAGGTTTCTTATTTTTTGTTAAGAATAGTGGTCCACATATCTCATACCTAATTTTTAGAGAAGTGGAATCATAGATTTGGTCTAAAGCGTAAACATATAGAAATAAGTTGTTCATCTCTTCAAATATTGGGATAACTCCCAACTTTACCCCATATTCTAATGAAATTCCCTCCGTTCGTAATACTTGTGTGAAATGTGGATAGGATGATGTTAGAGCCCGATCCCCAGTGGGTGGTATGAGTGCAGCAACCACGCTCCAAAAAAAGCAGCAGGTATCACGATTTCAAGTATTGACAATAGCCCCCCTTTTTTGAATAGCGGTTGGAAGCTTGATGAATGAAGATGCTCTTAACGGATTATATTTGTCGATATTCATCTCTATATGCAACAGAGAAATTAATGCCCAACCTGAAAAAAGTCAAACAGTCGAATCAAATATTCTAACACCTTTCTAATGCTAACCAGATCCCATATCCAAGAAACTCCTCATAAGTTCTAACAAATTTTCTTTAACTCCTCCTAACAGTTCTTTCAAATCAGAACCTAGGGTAGCTACTTGATTTTTCGAATTAAAATGTTTAATGTCAACCACTCCTTGACTTTCAATCGCATATAAACCACTCAATTGAAAGTTCACTTTTACGCTAGTGAATTTTTCAATTTGATATCTCAATAATTGAATTAGTTTATTATCGATCTCCGTAAAAAAGTCATTTAAATCAATATACTGATTCTTCGCAACAATTTTAAACGTAGCTATCCGTGACTTAAATGCTGTTCGAAGTTCAAACACATAATCTTCAATTTGTGTGGCCGCTTTCGCTTTGTGTGCAGTTGTCCTTATGTGGTGGAAATATTTTGAGGTTGGTGTTGTCACACAGCAAATTTCACACGTGACATGTTCTTCCTTAGCTACAAAACCTATTATTTAAAATTAGTGGTGGAAAGTTGAAAATCAAACCTTTGGGTTGTGAGGCTTTCTTCTGTTTAGAGAACCCCTGATCTATGTGACGATTCGCCCTCCATCTCCGACCAAATGTAGCTTTACAGAATTCACACCCGAACAGTTTCTTTTTTTTGTTAAAAAAAATTATAAAAGTATAGAATAAAAACTAATAAAAATAAAAACTTAACTACTTTACATTTAACAATTCACTACAAAATTATTAAACGGGTTCGCCCTGTTCATTATCACGAGATAATTCAAAAGGTTGACTAAATTCTTTAATACCCTCGGGGCTTTGTAACCACTTTAAATCTAAATCTAAATCGGTTTCGGAAGATTTTTTTGAAATATTACAAGATTATGGAAATTTTTAGTTTTTTGGAGTCTCATCGTTGTAATAGGTAGTCCTTTAAATTGATATCCGAAATAATTTTAATTTCCTCCTTAGATCTCGGAGCACTTACATTTTTAGTTTCGGTTTGATATTTTTCATTTGATGTACTTGGTAAACACATAACACACCCACGCACATGGAGGAGACATTTTTTTTCGACTGAATAGGGTAGACAGCGGATGCACATTATTGTGTCGCCTTAATATAGGTACTCACTCCCACCTCATCCATGAAACCTTCAAATACAGATTCTTCGCACTCAAAGAAAGAAAAGACCAGTACAGGTGATGAACTTTTCAAGTACCTTGTTTAAGGTCGTTTGAAATGCCAATGGTATTTTTTTTAATTACCTGTAGACCTTGTTTATATATCTGTTTAGGTACTCACCCCTTGCCATCCTTCAAACACAGACACATCGCCCTCAAAGAAAGAAAAGACCAGTACGGGTGATGAACTTTTCAAGTACCTTGTTTAAAGTCGTTTGAAATGCCAATGGCATTTTTTTTATTACCTATAAAACCTTGTTTATATGTCTGTTAAAAATTTATTTGTATTGAATTTCAAATATTAGAAAATTTCTAAAAAAAATCCTATTTACATATTTGTTGCAATAATATGTGTGTTGCTATAATTTCACTCCAATTTCAATCATTAGAAAACATGGTAATAAACTAACTCTGAAATGTCATACTGTTCTTATTTTTTTTTTTGCATGTCTTCAAGTTCTGTCTATTAAAATTTACTATCTAGGTAGATTCTACAAAAAAACATATTCTTTTTTTCTATTATTTTTTTTAAATTCATATACATACATCGAACCTAAATCCTAAAACATTGAAAACCTGTTTACTCTAAAGAATGTCTATCCAAACCAAATTACGAAAAAAGTTATCTTGTATAAAAGCATGCAATTCTGAATCAATCCTTCAGTAAATCATACGCAGCAGTGTGAAACATGTGTAAACAACAATCCACCATGCAACCCACACCGAATGAATCCTCTACGGAGGAATCTATGGAGCCACTCAATCTCTCCATTCAACAATCTAGTCCGCAATCACAGAATTTATCCACAACTCCGAAACGGGTTCTACAAATATTAGTAACTGCCGATGAAATGAGAGAGCTGGATGAAATGGCAATTCCTCAAAAACGATTGTGTTCTCGCCAACTTTTATACTGATGACGTGTAATTTTTTTAATAAACCGCCATCCTCGAAACTTATTTTTTACTTAATGCCCTCTCTGATTTTCTTTTTACTAGGTGGATAACTCGATTTTTTTTTCTCGATAACTGAAAATTACCAATTTTTACAAATATCGAGGTTATATCTTAACTCACCGTCTCAATCATAGTAATTCGTGTTTCTTTATTTTCGAAAAAATAGTAGATAAAGAGTTGACTCTTCAATTTTATTAGAATAAGTTGAATATTTTCCTAACCTAAAAAGTCCTGTCAACGTTCTGTCAAACAACAAAAAAAAAAACGCCACAATACCGAACGTTCGATAGTCACACCACTCTCTAGATCCAAAATTTAGCTCTAATTTCTGACTAGATTATGGTTTGAAGACAAGCCAACTCAATCTAGCGGTGGAACACTGTACTCAATACATATCGCTATGAATTAGATATCTACCTACTTACTGCGATAGACAAATTGAAGTATCACTGATATAATCAAATATTTTCACACAACAGATGCTTTTTAAAATTCATTTTGCTTTATATTACTTTTTAAATTTAGGTCAATATATAATTAAAGGAGATTACCTCGGATGCAAGGTTTTGGTATTTTTCCTAAATTTGTAGTTGATACCAATTATTGTATAATTGGTTGCATGCCTCATCCACTACTTTTTAAAATAATATCGTTGAAAATCAAAGTTTTTTTTGCTAATAACATTCGGAGGACAATTCGTAGAGTTAATATGAGAATTGCAACATCGAACTGATCCAATCTGTCATAGAATTTATCTACTATGCGCTATCCTAGTAAATCTCCCGTAACTAACATTTTGATATCTCTCGATCCTAGTAATAGAATATCATTAGCACAATTAGGGTTTTAAAAAAATATATATTAGGGTGCATAAAACGAGGATATTTACTGGAGAAAACCAGTTACCTGTCTGCGACCTTCTTTCAATTAAAGTTCAAGAATAACAACACGATTCTTTATTCTTTCTATGGAACCTAATTAAGCGATGAGGCTGAATTTTACTACTACCTACGATAAATAGTAAATATCTAATAATACTAGTCTAGTATATAGTAGAATATTTGTTATGTACATTTCGATACAAATAATTAAATGAAAGTGAACCTGGAGTTCATGAATAAACGGCCAGCATTTCGCCGGAGGGGCATCGACATTCTTTCAACTAAAATTCAAGTATAATAAGCGGATTTAATTTTAAGAATATCTGAAAGTAAATAAATTTCTCTGAATTTACTACTACTACCTACGATAAATAGTAAATATCTAATAATACTATAGTCTAGTATATAGTAGAATATTTGTTATGTAATTGCCTGTCTACATTTCGATACCAGTAATTAAATGAAAGTGAACCTGGAGTTCATGAATAAACGGCCAGCATTTCGCCGGAGGGGCACCGACATTCTTTCAAATAAAATTCAAGTATAATAGCGGAATCTAATTCTATGAATATTTGAAAGTAGTATATCTCCTTCCATATTAGAGAGGGGGATTTTAAATGAGCCTGAATTTACTAGGAATGCACCATCTCTAATAATACTAGTCTAGTAAAGCCTCTAACAAGTAAAGAGAGCGCTATCTCTAATACAACTTGTAGATTTCTAGATCATAACAATAAAGAATATTCTTAGCAAAAATTATGTTTCTTTTTTAATTTTATCAGGGGAAAGTGCAGTGAGTGCAGCGTAAGCACTGGTTAACTTTTTATTACCTCCACATTGCATGACCTTATTTACAAAAAGTATTTAAACTCGGTACTTATCCATCAAAAACCACAAAAATGTCCGCTCAGCATCAGAATCAACAGCAGCAACAAATAACCGCCTTCGTTAAGGCCCACATTAGGGGGTGGGTCGCGCCATCTCTACAAGTAAGTATATCTAAATAATTTCCCATTTTTTTTTTTGCTCTAATTTTTTTTTCTCTTATAGTAATTACCCTTTTTTTGTCCTAATTTTTTTTTCTCTTACAGCAAACACCCCTGGTAATAGTGAGCGGGGGTCTGGCGCCGGGGTCGGTTGGCCCGCAATTTATGACAGCAGAGGCGCCTCTGTGGGAAGGGGATGTCGCTGAGCGCCATATTCGGGTATATGTAATGGGGGTGAGCCCCGACGGGGTGATTATTTTTATTGCAAAAAATTAAAGCGCCATCTCTACAAGTAAGTATATCCAAATAATTTCCCATTTTTTTTTGCTCTAATTTTTTTTTCTCTTATAGTAATTACCCTTTTTTTGTCCTAATTTTTTTTTCTCTTATAGCAAACACCCCTGGTAATAGTGAGCGGGGCTCTGGCGCCGGGGTCGGTCGGCTCCGCAATTTATGACAGCAGAGGCGCCTCTGTGGAAAGGGGATGTCGCTGGGTGCCATATTCGAGTATATGTAATGGGGGTGAGCCCCGACAGGGTGATTATTTTTATTGCAAAAAATTAAAGCGCCATCTCTCCAAGTAAGTATATCTAAATAATTTTCCCATTTTTTTGCTCTAATTTTTTTTTCTCTTATAGTAATTACCCTTTTTTTGTCCTAATTTTTTTTTCTCTTATAGCAAACGCCCCTGGTAATAGTGAGCGGGAGTTTGTTGCCGGAGTTGGTGGGCTCGCCCGGTCCGCAATTTATGGCAGAAGAGGCGCCTCTGTGGGAAGGGGATGTTGCAGGGCGCCATATTTTGGTATTTGTGATGGGGGGCGAGCCCCCCGCCGGGGTGGTTATTTTTATCGCAAAAAATTAAAATTTTTTTTTGGATTGGAATTGTAATTTATTCCCTATCCAAATCCTAACACAGGTGGTCGAGAGTAAAGTTAATGATGTAACCAATCTAGACAAAGGTAGGGAGTTGGCACAGCCAGTCTAGACAAAAGGCGGCGGTGAAAAAAAAAAATAGGAGCTAACTTGGGTCGAGGGTGAAAGTGATGATGCAGCCAATCTAGACAAAAGCAGAGAGCTAACACAACTAGCCTAGGGAAAGTTAGGGAGCTAGTCTAGAAGAAGGCGGCGGAGGAGGTGGCACATCCAGCTTAGACAAAGGTAGGGAGCTAACACAACCAGTCTAGACAAAAAGGCAGCGGTAAATAAAAATAGGAGCTAACTTGGGTGGTCGAGGGTGAAAGTGATGACGTAGCCAATCTAGACAAAGGTAGAGAGCTAACACAACCAGTCTAGACAAAAAGGCGGCGGTGAAAAAAAAAAAATAGGAGCTAACTTGGGTCGAGGGTGAAAGTGATGATGCAGCCAATCTAGACAAAAGCAGAGAGCTAACACAACCAGCCTAGGGAAAGTTAGGGAGCTAGTCTAGTAGAAGGCGGCGGAGGAGGTGGCACATCCAGCTTAGACAAAGGCAGGGAGCTAACACAACCAGTCTAGACAAAAAAAGGTGGCGGTAAATAAAAAATAGGAGCTAACTTGGGTGGTCGAGGGTGAAAGTGATGACGTAGCCAATCTAGACAAAGGCAGAGAGCTAACACAACCAGTCTAGGGAAAGGCGGAGGTGGAAGCGACCTCTAGACAAAGGTAGGGAGTTGGCACAACCACCTTAGACAAAGGCGGGAGGGGTAGCACAACCAGTAGAGAAAGGCGGGGGAGCTGACACAACCACCTTAGACAAAGGCGGGAGGGGTAGCACAACCAGTAGAGAAAGGCGGGGGAGCTGGCACAACCGCCCCCTAGACAAAGGCGGGAGGGGTAGCACAACCAGTAGAGAAAGGCGGGGGAGCTGGCACATCCGGGTCTAGACAAAGGCGGGAGGGGTAGCACAAAAAACCGGTTTTGCACAATGTGTTGAAACCTGCTATAATACACTACTACAGCCCAATTTATCGACTTTATTTATGGGTGCTGAAATGCCGCTTTTATGAAGCAGAGTGCGGAAATGCCGCCTTTATAAGTGAGAAGATTCCACTTAACTCAGCTAAGCGGCATTTTGGCACTCCAGACTTTATTAGCCCTAATTTCATTGCTAAAGCGTAGGGTTACGCCCAATGCTTTTACGAAGACGCCCAAGCGAGTGAAGGGTCTGTAAACGCGGAATGGCGTAAAAAAGTCGGCCTCAGGCCTTGAAAGTTTCTGATGCGGGAACCGGTGGACTGTACTGCCTTATTAGGAACCAAATTCGATGCTTTTGGGTTCGTGTGTTTTCGAGTTCGATATTAAGAAAATGTGGTCTGTGCTGCAGCCTATTCAGGACAGCCCAATTTTTCGACTTTATTCATGAGTGCTGAAATGCCGCTTTTATGAGGTAGGGTGCGGAAGTGCCGTCTTTATAAGTGAAAAGATGTCACGCAACTCAGCTAAGCGGCATTTTGGCACCCCAGACTTTTTGGGGATTCGGACTGCACTGGAGCCCTTATTTCCTCGCTATAGCGTAGGGCTACGCCCCATGCTTTCAGGAAGACGCCCAAACGAGTAAAGGGTTTGTAAACGCGGAACGGCGTAATCAAGACGGCCTCAGGCCTTGAAAGTTTCTGCCGCGAGATTGGTGGACTGTACTACCGTTTTAAGAACTAAATTCGATGCTTTCGGGCTCGGGTGCTTTCGAATGCGATATTAAGGACCAGTGGACTGTGCCGCAGGATGCATAAGACTTACCTGTTCAGGACAGCCCAATTTATCGACTTTATTTATGGGTGCTGAAATGCCGCTTTTATGAAGCAGAGTGCGGAAATGCCGCCTTTATAAGTGAGAAGATTCCACTTAACTCAGCTAAGCGGCATTTTGGCACTCCAGACTTTATTAGCCCTAATTTCATTGCTAAAGCGTAGGGTTACGCCCAATGCTTTTACGAAGACGCCCAAGCGAGTGAAGGGTCTGTAAACGCGGAATGGCGTAAAAAAGTCGGCCTCAGGCCTTGAAAGTTTCTGATGCGGGAACCGGTGGACTGTACTGCCTTATTAGGAACCAAATTCGATGCTTTTGGGTTCGTGTGTTTTCGAGTTCGATATTAAGAAAATGTGGTCTGTGCTGCAGCCTATTCAGGACAGCCCAATTTTTCGTCTTTATTCGTGAGTGCTGAAATGCCGCTTTTATGAAGCAGAGTGCGGAAATGCCGCCTTTATAAGTGAAAAGATTCCATGCAACTCAGCGGCTAAGCGGCACTTCGGCAACCCAGACTATATTAGGGATTCGGACTATAATGGAGCTCTGATTTCCTCACCACAGCGTAGGGCTACGCCCCATGCTTTTAGCAAGACGCCCAAAGGAGTAAAGGGTTTGTAAACGCGGAATGGCGTAATCAAGACGGCCTCAGGCCTTGAAAGTTTCTGCCGCCAGTTTGGTGGACTGTACTGCCGTTTTAAGAACCAAATGCGATGCTTTTGGGCTCGGGTGTTTTCGAATTCGATATTAAGAACCAGTGGACTGTGCTGCAGGGTGCATAAAACGTACCTGTTCAGGACAGCCCAATTTATCAACTTTATTTATGGGTGCTGAAATGCCGCTTTTATGAAGCAGAGTGCGGAAGTGCCGTCTTTATAAGTGAAAAGGTGTCACGCAACTCAGCTAAGCGGCATTTTGGCACCCCAGACTTTTTAGGGATTCGGGCTGCACTGGAGCCCTGATTTCCTCGCTACAGCGTAGGGCTACGCCCCATACTTTCAGGAAGACGCCCAAACGAGTAAAGGGTTTGTAAACGCGGAATGGCGAAATCAAGACGGCCTCAGGCCTTGAAAGATTCTGCCGCGAGATTGGTGGACTGTACTGGCGTTTTAAGAAACAAATTCGATGCTTTTGGGCTCGGATGTTTTCGATTGCGATATTAAGGACCAGTGGGCTGTGCTGCAGGATGCATAAGCCTTACCTGTTCAGGACAGCCCAATTAATCGACTTTATTTATGGGTGCTGAAATGCCGTTTTTATGAAGCAGAGTGCGGAAATGCCGCCTTTATGAGTGAAGAGATTCCACTTAGCTCAGCTAAGCGGCATTTTGGCACTCCAGACTTTATTAGCCCTAATTTCATCGCTAAAGCGTTGGGCTAGGCCCAATGCTTTTACGAAGACGCCAAGGCGAGAGAAAGGTCTGTAAACGCGGAATGGCGTTAAAAAGACGGCCTCAGGCTTTGAAAGGTTCTGATGCGGGAAAGGTGGACTGTACTGCCGTATTAGGAACCAAATTCGATGCTTTTGGGCCCGTGTGTTTTAGAGTTCGATATTAAGAAAATGTGGTCTGTGCTGCAGCCTGTTCAGGACAGCCCAATTTTTCGACTTTATTCATGAGTGCTGAAATGCCGCTTTTATGAAACGGAGTGCGGAAGTGCCGTCATTATAAGTGAAAATGTGTCACGCAACTCAGCTAAGCGGCATTTTGGCACCTCAGACTTTTTAGGGATTCGGACTGCACTGAAGCCCTGATTTCCTCGCTACAGCCTGGGGCTACGCCCCATGCTTTCAGGAAGACGCCCAAACGAGTAAAGGGTTTGTAAACGCGGAATGGCGTAATCAAGACGACCTCAGGCTTTGAAAGATTCTGCCGCGAGATTGGTGGACTGTACTGCCGTTTTAAGAACCAAATTCGATGCTTTTGGGCTCGGGTGTTTTCGAATTCGATATTAAGAACCAGTGGGCTGTGCTGCAGGATGTATAAGACGTACCTGTTCAGGACAGCCCAATTTATCGACTTTATTTATGGGTGCTGAAATGCCGCTTTTATGAAGCAGAGTGCGGATGTGCCGTCTTTATAAGCGAAAAGCTGTCAGGCAAGTCAGCTAAGCGGCATTTTGGCACTCCAGACTTTGTTAGCCCTAATTTAATCGCTAAAGCGTAGGGCTACGCCCATTGTTTTGCGAAGACGACCGAGCGAGTGAAAGGTCTGTAAACGCGGAATGGCGCAAAAAAGACGGCCTCAGGCCTTGAAAGGTTCTGATACGGGAAAGGTGGACTGAACTACCATATTAGGAACCAAATTCGATGCTATTGGGCTCGTGTGTTTTAGAGTTCGATATTAAGAAAATGTGGTCTGTGCTGCAGCATATTCAGAACAGCCCAATTTTTCGATTTTATTCGTGAGTGCTGAAATGCCGCTTTTATGAAGCAGAGTGCGGAAGTGCCGTCTTTATAAGTGAAAAGGTGTCACGCAACTCAGCTAAGCGGCATTTTGGCACCCCAGACTTCTTAGGGATTCGGGCTGCACTCGAGCCCTGATTTCCTCGCTACAGCGTAGGGCTACGCCACATGCTTTCAGGAAGACGCCCAATCGAGTAAAGGGTTTGTAAACGCGGAATGGCGCAATCAAGATGGCCTCAGGCCTTGAAAGATTCTGCCGTGAGATTGGTGGACTGTACTGGCGTTTTAAGAAAGAAATTCTATGCTTTTGGGCTCGGGTGTTTTCGAATGCGATATTAAGAACCAGTGGGCTGTGCTGCAGGATGCATAAGACTTACCTGTTCAGGACAGCCCAATTTATCGACTTTATTTATGGGTGCTGAAACGCCGCTTTTATGAAGCAGATTGCGGAAATGCCGCTTTTATGAAGCAGAGTGCGGAAATGCCGCCTTTATAAGTGAGAAGATTCCACTTAACTCAGCTAAGCGGCATTTTGGCACTCCAGATTTTATTAGCCCTAATTTCATTGCTAAAGCGTAGGGTTACGCCCAATGCTTTTACGAAGACGCCCAAGCGAGTGAAGGGTCTGTAAACGCGGAATGGCGTAAAAAAGTCGGCCTCAGGCCTTGAAAGTTTCTGATGCGGGAACCGGTGGACTGTACTGCCTTATTAGGAACCAAATTCGATGCTTTTGGGTTCGTGTGTTTTCGAGTTCGATATTAAGAAAATGTGGTCTGTGCTGCAGCCTATTCAGGACAGCCCAATTTTTCGACTTTATTCATGAGTGCTGAAATGCCGCTTTTATGAGGTAGGGTGCGGAAGTGCCGTCTTTATAAGTGAAAAGATGTCACGCAACTCAGCTAAGCGGCATTTTGGCACCCCAGACTTTTTGGGGATTCGGACTGCACTGGAGCCCTTATTTCCTCGCTATGGCGTAGGGCTACGCCCCATGCTTTCAGGAAGACGCCCAAACGAGTAAAGGGTTTGTAAACGCGGAACGGCGTAATCAAGACGGCCTCAGGCCTTGAAAGTTTCTGCCGCGAGATTGGTGGACTGTACTGCCGTTTTGAGAACCAAATTCGATGCTTTTGGGCTCGGGTGCTTTCGAATGCGATATTAAGGACCAGTGGACTGTGCCGCAGGATGCATAAGACTTACCTGTTCAGGACAGCCCAATTTATTAACTTTATTTATGGGTGCTGAAATGCCGCTTTTATGAAGCAGAGTGCGGAAGTGCCGTCTTTATAAGTGAAAAGGTGTCACGCAACTCAGCTAAGCGGCATTTTGGCACCCCAGACTTTTTAGGGATTCGGGCTGCACTGGAGCCCTGATTTCCTCGCAACAGCGTAGGGCTACGCCACATGCTTTCAGGAAGACGCCCAATCGAGTAAAGGGTTTGTAAACGCGGAATGGCGCAATCAAGATGTCCTCAGGCCTTGAAAGATTCTGCCGTGAGATTGGTGGACTGGACTGTCGTTTTAAGAAAGAAATTCTATGCTTTTGGGCTCGGGTGTTTTCGAATGCGATATTAAGAACCAGTGGGCTGTGCTGCAGGATGCATAAGACTTACCTGTTCGGGACAGCCCAATTTATCGATTTTATTTATGGGTGCGGAAATGCCGCCTTTATGAAGCAGAGTGCGGAAATGCCGCCTTTATAAGTGAAAAGATTCCACTTAGCTCAGCTAAGCGGCATTTTGGCACTCCAGACTTTGTTAGCCCTAATTTAATCGCTAAAGCGTAGGGCTACGCCCAATGTTTTACGAAGACGACCCAAAGAGTGAAAGGTCTGTAAACGCGGAATGGCGTAAAAAAGACGGCCTCAGGCCTTGAAAGGTTCTGATGCGGGAAAGGTGGACTGTACTGCCATATCAGGAACCAAATTCGATGATATTGGGCTCGTGTGTTTTAGAGTTCGATATTAAGAAAATGTGGTCTGTGCTGCAGCCTATTTAGGACTGACCAATTTTTCGACTTTATTCGTGAGTGCTGAAATGCCGCCATTATAAGTGAAAAGATTCCACGCAGCTCAGCTAAGCGGCATTTTGACACTCCAGACTTTATTAGCCCTGATTTCATTGCTAAAGCGTAGGGCTACGCCCAAGCGAGTGAAGGGTCTGTAAACGCGGAATGGCGTAAAAAAGACGGCCTCAGTCCTTGAAAGGTTCTGATGCGGGAAGGGTGGACTGTACTGCCATATTAGGAACCAAATTCGATGCTTTTGGGTTCGTGTGTTTTCGAGTTCGATATTAAGAAAATGTAGTCTGTGCTGCAGCCTATTCAGGACATCCCAATTTTTCGACTTAATTCATGAGTGCTGAAATGCCGCTTTTATGAAGCAGAGTGCGGAAATGCCGCCTTCATAAGTGAGAAGATTCCACTTAACTCAGCTAAGCGGCATTTTGGCACTCCAGACTTTATTAGCCCTAATTTCATTGCTAAAGCGTAGGGTTACGCCCAATGCTTTTACGAAGACGCCCAAGCGATTGAAGGGTCTGTAAACGCGGAATGGCGTAAAAAAGTCGGCCTCAGGCCTTGAAAGTTTCTGATGCGGGAACCGGTGGACTGTACTGCCATATTAGGAACCAAATTCGATGCTTTTGGGTTCGTGTGTTTTCGAGTTCGTTATTAAGAAAATGTGGTCTGTCCTGCAGCCTATTCAGGACAGCCCAATTTTTCGACTTTATTCATGAGTGCTGAAATGCCGCTTTTATGAGGTAGGGTGCGGAAGTGCCGTCTTTATAAGTGAAAAGATGTCACGCAACTCAGCTAAGCGGCATTTTGGCACCCCAGACTTTTTGGGGATTCGGACTGCACTGGAGCCCTTATTTCCTCGCTATAGCGTAGGGCTACGCCCCATGCTTTCAGGAAGACGCCCAAACGAGTAAAGGGTTTGTAAACGCGGAACGGCGTAATCAAGACGGCCTCAGGCCTTGAAAGTTTCTGCCGCGAGATTGGTGGACTGTATTGCCGTTTTAAGAACCAAATTCGATGCTTTTGGGCTCGGGTGCTTTCGAATGCGATATTAAGGACCAGTGGACTGTGCTGCAGGATGCATAAGACTTACCTGTTCAGGACAGCCCAATTTATCGACTTTATTTATGGATGCTGAAATGCCGCTTTTATGAAGCAGAGTGCGGAAATGCCGCCTTTATAAGTGAGAAGATTCCACTTAAATCAGCTAAGCGGCATTTTAGCACTCCAGACTTTATTAGCCCTAATTTCATTGCTAAAGCGTAGGGTTACGCCCAATGCTTTTACGAAGACGCCCAAGCGAGTGAAGGGTCTGTAAACGCGGAATGGCGTAAAAAAGTCGGCCTCAGGCCTTGAAAGTTTCTGATGCGGGAACCGGTGGACTGTACTGCCTTATTAGGAACCAAATTCGATGCTTTTGGGTTCGTGTGTTTTCGAGTTCGATATTAAGAAAATGTGGTCTGTGCTGCAGCCTATTCAGGACAGCCCAATTTTTCGACTTTATTCATGAATGCTGAAATGCCGCTTTTATGAGGTAGGGTGCGGAAGTGCCGTCTTTATAAGTGAAAAGATGTCACGCAACTCAGCTAAGCGGCATTTTGGCACCCCAGACTTTTTGGGGATTCGGACTGCACTGGAGCCCTTATTTCCTCGCTATAGCGTAGGGCTACGCCCCATGCTTTCAGGAAGACGCCCAAACGAGTAAAGGGTTTGTAAACGCGGAACGGCGTAATCAAGACGGCCTCAGGCCTTGAAAGTTTCTGCCGCGAGATTGGTGGACTGTACTGCCGTTTTGAGAACCAAATTCGATGCTTTTGGGCTCGGGTGCTTTCGAATGCGATATTAAGGACCAGTGGACTGTGCCGCAGGATGCATAAGACTTACCTGTTCAGGACAGCCCAATTTATCAACTTTATTTATGGGTGCTGAAATGCCGCTTTTATGAAGCAGAGTGCGGAAGTGCCGTCTTTATAAGTGAAAAGGTGTCACGCAACTCAGCTAAGCGGCGTTTTGGCACCCCAGACTTTTTAGGGATTCGGGCTGCACTGGAGCCCTGATTTCCTCGCAACAGCGTAGGGCTACGCCACATGCTTTCAGGAAGACGCCCAATCGAGTAAAGGGTTTGTAAACGCGGAATGGCGCAATCAAGATGTCCTCAGGCCTTGAAAGATTCTGCCGTGAGATTGGTGGACTGGACTGTCGTTTTAAGAAAGAAATTCTATGCTTTTGGGCTCGGGTGTTTTCGAATGCGATATTAAGAACCAGTGGGCTGTGCTGCAGGATGCATAAGACTTACCTGTTCGGGACAGCCCAATTTATCGATTTTATTTATGGGTGCGGAAATGCCGCCTTTATGAAGCAGAGTGCGGAAATGCCGCCTTTATAAGTGAAAAGATTCCACTTAGCTCAGCTAAGCGGCATTTTGGCACTCCAGACTTTGTTAGCCCTAATTTAATCGCTAAAGCGTAGGGCTACGCCCAATGTTTTACGAAGACGACCCAAAGAGTGAAAGGTCTGTAAACGCGGAATGGCGTAAAAAAGACGGCCTCAGGCCTTGAAAGGTTCTGATGCGGGAAAGGTGGACTGTACTGCCATATCAGGAACCAAATTCGATGATATTGGGCTCGTGTGTTTTAGAGTTCGATATTAAGAAAATGTGGTCTGTGCTGCAGCCTATTTAGGACTGACCAATTTTTCGACTTTATTCGTGAGTGCTGAAATGCCGCCATTATAAGTGAAAAGATTCCACGCAGCTCAGCTAAGCGGCATTTTGACACTCCAGACTTTATTAGCCCTGATTTCATTGCTAAAGCGTAGGGCTACGCCCAAGCGAGTGAAGGGTCTGTAAACGCGGAATGGCGTAAAAAAGACGGCCTCAGTCCTTGAAAGGTTCTGATGCGGGAAGGGTGGACTGTACTGCCATATTAGGAACCAAATTCGATGCTTTTGGGTTCGTGTGTTTTCGAGTTCGATATTAAGAAAATGTAGTCTGTGCTGCAGCCTATTCAGGACATCCCAATTTTTCGACTTAATTCATGAGTGCTGAAATGCCGCTTTTATGAAGCAGAGTGCGGAAATGCCGCCTTCATAAGTGAGAAGATTCCACTTAACTCAGCTAAGCGGCATTTTGGCACTCCAGACTTTATTAGCCCTAATTTCATTGCTAAAGCGTAGGGTTACGCCCAATGCTTTTACGAAGACGCCCAAGCGATTGAAGGGTCTGTAAACGCGGAATGGCGTAAAAAAGTCGGCCTCAGGCCTTGAAAGTTTCTGATGCGGGAACCGGTGGACTGTACTGCCATATTAGGAACCAAATTCGATGCTTTTGGGTTCGTGTGTTTTCGAGTTCGTTATTAAGAAAATGTGGTCTGTCCTGCAGCCTATTCAGGACAGCCCAATTTTTCGACTTTATTCATGAGTGCTGAAATGCCGCTTTTATGAGGTAGGGTGCGGAAGTGCCGTCTTTATAAGTGAAAAGATGTCACGCAACTCAGCTAAGCGGCATTTTGGCACCCCAGACTTTTTGGGGATTCGGACTGCACTGGAGCCCTTATTTCCTCGCTATAGCGTAGGGCTACGCCCCATGCTTTCAGGAAGACGCCCAAACGAGTAAAGGGTTTGTAAACGCGGAACGGCGTAATCAAGACGGCCTCAGGCCTTGAAAGTTTCTGCCGCGAGATTGGTGGACTGTATTGCCGTTTTAAGAACCAAATTCGATGCTTTTGGGCTCGGGTGCTTTCGAATGCGATATTAAGGACCAGTGGACTGTGCTGCAGGATGCATAAGACTTACCTGTTCAGGACAGCCCAATTTATCGACTTTATTTATGGATGCTGAAATGCCGCTTTTATGAAGCAGAGTGCGGAAATGCCGCCTTTATAAGTGAGAAGATTCCACTTAAATCAGCTAAGCGGCATTTTAGCACTCCAGACTTTATTAGCCCTAATTTCATTGCTAAAGCGTAGGGTTACGCCCAATGCTTTTACGAAGACGCCCAAGCGAGTGAAGGGTCTGTAAACGCGGAATGGCGTAAAAAAGTCGGCCTCAGGCCTTGAAAGTTTCTGATGCGGGAACCGGTGGACTGTACTGCCTTATTAGGAACCAAATTCGATGCTTTTGGGTTCGTGTGTTTTCGAGTTCGATATTAAGAAAATGTGGTCTGTGCTGCAGCCTATTCAGGACAGCCCAATTTTTCGACTTTATTCATGAATGCTGAAATGCCGCTTTTATGAGGTAGGGTGCGGAAGTGCCGTCTTTATAAGTGAAAAGATGTCACGCAACTCAGCTAAGCGGCATTTTGGCACCCCAGACTTTTTGGGGATTCGGACTGCACTGGAGCCCTTATTTCCTCGCTATAGCGTAGGGCTACGCCCCATGCTTTCAGGAAAACGCCCAAACGAGTAAAGGGTTTGTAAACGCGGAACGGCGTAATCAAGACGGCCTCAGGCCTTGAAAGTTTCTGCCGCGAGATTGGTGGACTGTATTGAAGTTTTAAGAACCAAATTCGATGCTTTTGGGCCCGGGTGCTTTCGAATGCGATATTAAGGACCAGTGGACTGTGCTGCAGGATGCATAAGACTTACCTGTTCAGGACAGCCCAATTTATCGACTTTATTTATGGATGCTGAAATGCCGCTTTTATGAAGCAGAGTGCAAAAATGCCGCCTTTATAAGTGAGAAGATTCCACTTAAATCAGCTAAGCGGCATTTTGGCACTCCAGACTTTATTTGCCCTAAATTCATTGCTAAAGCGTAGGGTTACGCCCAATGCTTTTACGAAGACGCCCAAGCGAGTGAAGGGTCTGTAAACGCGGAATGGCGTAAAAAAGTCGGCCTCAGGCCTTGAAAGTTTCTGATGCGGGAACCGCCCACGTAACACACATCCATCCTTTGTACGCTCTTTGGATGCCGTAAACCGGACCAACGATGGTCCGAAGGGCATCCATTGTTTACCCCGTAAAGGTCCGATTTGCGTCCCTCAATGGTCCGCAGTTCACTTTTTTGTACGCCCAATGTATACCCGTTATTCGGCATGAATTGGATCCTCGCGGATGCACTTCGGGCATTCATCGGACGCACGACTCGGGGACTCGCGGAGCGTTTTTAGATTATACATCGGACGTCCTAAGCAGGACATTTAAAGGATGGTTTTCGGACGTTTAATGGACGTTCTTCGGATGCTCAGTTTCGGCTGCATTTTGTACGCTTTTAGGATGATTTGATAGATCCGTCCGAAGTATACCCTTAGTTTATCCATTGAGTGTTCTTTGCACAACCAATTTACGTTACTAACTGGACAGTTTTCGGACGAATTAAATTTACTGGTTTAATTAAATAATATATATATTTATAACTACATACACTTAATTTATTAATTAGACTGTACATAATATAGAACACTCCAAATATCTAATTTTTCCTTCTTCTTTCTGGAGCTCTCCTCAACCATTTTGCTATTACGGCCTCGATTTCTCGGTCTCCTTCGTCCTTAAATTTACTGCACAGTCTCGTTGCCTCTGAAATTAAAAAAATATTGCTAAATAATATGTAAGTAGATAATTGTATATATTTTGTTTGCTTATGATTTTTTCCGCTTTATGATGTGCAGGTGGTAGAAACTAAATTTTCTGGATTATTCAATAAACAGTGCGAGTGTAAAGTATGGAATGCCTAATATTCATAAATTTTTTACCGTTCATTTCTGTCAAAATCCGTACGCAAAGTCGTTTTTTTTAATGCGGATTTGATGGCGTAGTCAATCATTTTCTTCTATTTCCGGAAATAGCCTTAAATTTGTGTTCTCAAATGAAATGATTGTTTTTTCTCATCGAATTCGAAATCTACAATTTTTTCTGAGTTGAAAACGCCCATTTCACCGGACGTGGAGTCACGGCCTCCAGATTTTCAATAACACCGAAGGAATTGGTTAAAAATCAAGATTTTTGAAAATCGCAAATACAATTGTCAGTCTTATTTTTTTGAGTCAAATTCAACTGCGCAATTACATTTCGTCTTATTCGTCTTTGCTCTTTTAATTTTTTTTTCACTTTGACAATCTGCCAAAATTGCGAAAAGCATTTTTTTAAAATGTGTAATCGCACAGTTAAATTTGTATCAAAAAAATTAGGTTGACGTGTATTAATTTTTATTTTTTACCGATTAATTTTTTCGATGTTTTTGAAAGTCAGTGGTGGTCATGAGTCCACTTCCGGTCAAGCATAATAGATGTTTTTAACTCAGAAAAATTTGTAGATTCCGCACCCGATGAGAAAAAGCTATATCATTCCAGTTAAAAACAATAAATTTAAAGCCATTCCCGGTTGACCCGGAAGTGGAAAAAATAAGTGACTATAAGGCATCCAATTCGCATTAAAAAAATAAAATAGACCCATCCAAGGAATTTTGGTAGAAATCAACCATAAAAGATTTATGAATAAATTTTATTCCATCATACTTTACACTCGCACTGTATTTAGAACTTTATTCTCGTTCTCCCGACCGAATTTTGAGGAATTTAATTTGTATTATCTTTAAGAATCTATTTTTGCAACTAGGTAACTAATAACTAAAAAATGTTCTTGGTTTGACACTTACCAACGATAAGTGCCGTAACGTGCAGGTCTGCGAAACAATACTTCGCGTTCATCCCTGTGCTGTTGTATAAGGCAGCTACACTATCTGACAATATTCGCGTCAAGAGCCTTCTAACAAATTCCATCAAGTCTTTCCCGCCGACAGTGGACAACTGGACGGCCTGTAATCAAAAAAGTTAACGAAAATGTTATGAAATAATAATCAGGGCTATTTACCGCAGAAGACATGTTTTCCTTTGAAGACAGATCGATACTTATTGAATTTTCTCAGTTCTAGTAGTATACACTGTCTGCAGGTATCCATCACCCCTCACGTGCACATATTTGGCATTTTGATTGGTTGAGATTAAGTGACGACTGCGCAGTGATCCCTCAGCTACACTTGCCTTAAAGGGATGAAGAAAATATCGATCGAGGTTTTTGGGAAAAGTACCGGTACCCACGCCATGCCACGCTATTCTATGATTTACGATTACAAAAGATGGCGGCGCTTTGGTACTGAGTGGTATTCATTCATTAATAATAACAATTTTTCAAACATTTACGTCTCGCAAACTCACTTTGTGCATGAAGCACAAAGTTAAAAGAATATGACATTTTTCAGTTTTTAGCTTTTTCCGCATATTTCCTATATTTCAAAAACCAAGCCAGATATCTTGAATTTCTTTTCAGATTCTAAATATACACGGAAAATGACAACTTTTTTGTAACTTGATAAAATTTTGTATCCTTTAACGTTTGCGCGATGTAAATTTTTCTAAAATGGAAGAAAATGCTCTGAGAAATAATTATAGCCATCGACTGGATGAAGTAGGTATAAATGATTCTAATTCCCGAATATCTGAATAATTTCCCACTTGTGATAATAAATATTAGATGAAACGTATAGTAATTTTTCTGTGAATCGGCGGCTGATAGATGCTTGAATAAACATGCCAAATTACGTCCATTTGCGGACGGTTCATTGTTAATACGGAATTAGATAAACTTTGTATGCTCGATTTCGGTCATCCGAAGACTATACCTAATGGAAATGAAACTTTTGTCCTACGTCACAACTAAAATAATTGCTACCGCTAATACAATTAATACCAGCTGTTACCACTAAAGGCTATCCGAAAGGTAATTTTTCAAACTATTTTTGTAGGTATTCACATTGAACTCAAAATTCAAAATACGACAACGGGGGAATTTTTTCATCTGTGCGTAAGACAAAAGTTTCATTTCCATTAGGTATATCCGTAATCAGGCATTCAATGGATGCACGTATTACGAAAAACTTTGTACCGTCCAAAATCTTCCGCCGATGGTTTATTCAAAGAACGCCCAATTACGTCCGTCTTGTGGACGGTTCATAATTAACCCGGACTTGGGATGTACTTTGTACGTCAGATTCTGTGCATCCGAAAAGTATCCGTAATCAGGCATCCATTGTGCATCCATTTCTTGTCGGTCCATAAATAGTCCGGAAATCGGCATCCAAATAGCATACAAACACGCCCGCAATCGGACTGTCCGAAGATTACCCACAGCGGTTCTTCCAATGGACGCCCTTTTTTCGTCCGCATCAGGACGGTTCAAAAAGTGCCCAGAAAAATGCGTTCAATGGGTACCCAATTTTAGTCCGGGACGGTTCGACAGTAAATCGGACTAACAATGGACCGACTCGGGCGTACATTGTACGTCCGTGTGTTACGTGGGCGGTGGACTGTACTGCCTTATTAGGAACCAAATTCGATGCTTTTGGGTTCGTGTGTTTTCGAGTTCGATTTATTAAGAAAATGTGGTCTGTGCTGCAGCCTATTCAGGACAGCCCAATTTTTCGACTTTATTCATGAGTGCTGAAATGCCGCTTTTATGAGGTAGGGTGCGGAAGTGCCGTCTTTATAAGTGAAAAGATGTCACGCAACTCAGCTAAGCGGCATTTTGGCACCCCAGACTTTTTGGGGATTCGGACTGCACTGGAGCCCTTATTTCCTCGCTATAGCGTAGGGCTACGCCCCATGCTTTCAGGAAGACGCCCAAACGAGTAAAGGGTTTGTAAACGCGGAACGGCGTAATCAAGACGGCCTCAGGCCTTGAAAGTTTCTGCCGCGAGATTGGTGGACTGTACTACCGTTTTAAGAACTAAATTCGATGCTTTTGGGCTCGGGTGCTTTCGAATGCGATATTAAGGACCAGTGGACTGTGCCGCAGGATGCATAAGACTTACCTGTTCAGGACAGCCCAATTTATCGACTTTATTTATGGGTGCTGAAATGCCGCTTTTATGAAGCAGAGTGCGGAAATGCCGCCTTTATAAGTGAGAAGATTCCACTTAACTCAGCTAAGCGGCATTTTGGCACTCCAGACTTTATTAGCCCTAATTTCATTGCTAAAGCGTAGGGTTACGCCCAATGCTTTTACGAAGACGCCCAAGCGAGTGAAGGGTCTGTAAACGCGGAATGGCGTAAAAAAGTCGGCCTCAGGCCTTGAAAGTTTCTGATGCGGGAACCGGTGGACTGTACTGCCTTATTAGGAACCAAATTCGATGCTTTTGGGTTCGTGTGTTTTCGAGTTCGATATTAAGAAAATGTGGTCTGTGCTGCAGCCTATTCAGGGCAGCCCAATTTTTCGACTTTATTCATGAATGCTGAAATGCCGCTTTTATGAGATAGGGCGCGGAAGTGCCGTCTTTATAAGTGAAAAGATGTCACGCAACTCAGCTAAGCGGCATTTTGGCACCCCAGACTTTTTGGGGATTCGGACTGCACTGGAGCCCTTATTTCCTCGCTATAGCGTAGGGCTACGCCCCATGCTTTCAGGAAGACGCCCAAATGAGTAAAGGGTTTGTAAACGCGGAACGGCGTAATCAAGACGGCCTCAGGCCTTGAAAGTTTCTGCCGCGAGATTGGTGGACTGTACTGCCGTTTTAAGAACCAAATTCGATGCTTTTGGGCTCGGGTGCTTTCGAATGCGATATTAAGGACCAGTGGACTGTGCCGCAGGATGCATAAGACTTACCTGTTCAGGACAGCCCAATTTATCGACTTTATTTATGGGTGCTGAAATGCCGCTTTTATGAAGCAGAGTGCGGAAATGCCGCCTTTATAAGTGAGAAGATTCCACTTAACTCAGCTAAGCGGCATTTTGGCACCCCAGACTTTTTGGGGATTCGGACTGCACTGGAGCCCTTATTTCCTCGCTATAGCGTAGGGCTACGCCCCATGCTTTCAGGAAGACGCCCAAACGAGTAAAGGGTTTGTAAACGCGGAACGGCGTAATCAAGACGGCCTCAGGCCTTGAAAGTTTCTGCCGCGAGATTGGTGGACTGTACTACCGTTTTAAGAACTAAATTCGATGCTTTTGGGCTCGGGTGCTTTCGAATGCGATATTAAGGACCAGTGGACTGTGCCGCAGGATGCATAAGACTTACCTGTTCAGGACAGCCCAATTTATCGACTTTATTTATGGGTGCTGAAATGCCGCTTTTATGAAGCAGAGTGCGGAAATGCCGCCTTTATAAGTGAGAAGATTCCACTTAACTCAGCTAAGCGGCATTTTGGCACTCCAGACTTTATTAGCCCTAATTTCATTGCTAAAGCGTAGGGTTACGCCCAATGCTTTTACGAAGACGCCCAAGCGAGTGAAGGGTCTGTAAACGCGGAATGGCGTAAAAAAGTCGGCCTCAGGCCTTGAAAGTTTCTGATGCGGGAACCGGTGGACTGTACTGCCTTATTAGGAACCAAATTCGATGCTTTTGGGTTCGTGTGTTTTCGAGTTCGATATTAAGAAAATGTGGTCTGTGCTGCAGCCTATTCAGGGCAGCCCAATTTTTCGACTTTATTCATGAATGCTGAAATGCCGCTTTTATGAGATAGGGTGCGGAAGTGCCGTCTTTATAAGTGAAAAGATGTCACGCAACTCAGCTAAGCGGCATTTTGGCACCCCAGACTTTTTGGGGATTCGGACTGCACTGGAGCCCTTATTTCCTCGCTATAGCGTAGGGCTACGCCCCATGCTTTCAGGAAGACGCCCAAATGAGTAAAGGGTTTGTAAACGCGGAACGGCGTAATCAAGACGGCCTCAGGCCTTGAAAGTTTCTGCCGCGAGATTGGTGGACTGTACTGCCGTTTTAAGAACCAAATTCGATGCTTTTGGGCTCGGGTGCTTTCGAATGCGATATTAAGGACCAGTGGACTGTGCCGCAGGATGCATAAGACTTACCTGTTCAGGACAGCCCAATTTATCGACTTTATTTATGGGTGCTGAAATGCCGCTTTTATGAAGCAGAGTGCGGAAATGCCGCCTTTATAAGTGAGAAGATTCCACTTAACTCAGCTAAGCGGCATTTTGGCACTCCAGACTTTATTAGCCCTAATTTCATTGCTAAAGCGTAGGGTTACGCCCAATGCTTTTACGAAGACGCCCAAGCGAGTGAAGGGTCTGTAAACGCGGAATGGCGTAAAAAAGTCGGCCTCAGGCCTTGAAAGTTTCTGATGCGGGAACCGGTGGACTGTACTGCCTTATTAGGAACCAAATTCGATGCTTTTGGGTTCGTGTGTTTTCGAGTTCGATATTAAGAAAATGTGGTCTGTGCTGCAGCCTATTCAGGACAGCCCAATTTTTCGACTTTATTCATGAGTGCCCTCTTTATAAGTGAAAAGATGTCACGCAACTCAGCTAAGCGGCATTTTGGCACCCCAGACTTTTTGGGGATTCGGACTGCACTGGAGCCCTTATTTCCTCGCTATAGCGTAGGGCTACGCCCCATGCTTTCAGGAAGACGCCCAAACGAGTAAAGGGTTTGTAAACGCGGAACGGCGTAATCAAGACGGCCTCAGGCCTTGAAAGTTTCTGCCGCGAGATTGGTGGACTGTACTGCCGTTTTAAGAACCAAATTCGATGCTTTTGGGCTCGGGTGCTTTCGAATGCGATATTACCTGTTCAGGACAGCCCAATTTATCGACTTTATTTATGGGTGCTGAAATGCCGCTTTTATGAAGCAGAGTGCGGAAATGCCGCCTTTATAAGTGAGAAGATTCCACTTAACTCAGCTAAGCGGCATTTTGGCACTCCAGACTTTATTAGCCCTAATTTCATTGCTAAAGCGTAGGGTTACGCCCAATGCTTTTACGAAGACGCCCAAGCGAGTGAAGGGTCTGTAAACGCGGAATGGTGTAAAAAAGACGGCCTCAGGCCTTGAAAGGTTCTGATGCGGGAAAGGTGGACTGTACTGCCATATCAGGAACCAAATTCGATGATATTGGGCTCGTGTGTTTTAGAGTTCGATATTAAGAAAATGTGGTCTGTGCTGCAGCCTATTTAGGACTGCCCAATTTTTCGACTTTATTCGTGAGTGCTGAAATGCCGCTTTTAGGAAGCAGAGTGCGGAAATGCCGCCATTATAAGTGAAAAGATTCCACGCAGCTCAGCTAAGCGGCATTTTGACACTCCAGAATTTATTAGCCCTGATTTCATTGCTAAAGCGTAGGGCTACGCCCAAGCGAGTGAAGGGTCTGTAAACGCGGAATGGCGTAAAAAAGACGGCCTCAGTCCTTGAAAGGTTCTGATGCGGGAAAGGTGGACTGTACTGCCATATTAGGAACCAAATTCGATGCTTTTGGGTTCGTGTGTTTTCGAGTTCGATATTAAGAAAATGTAGTCTGTGCTGCAGCCTATTCAGGACAGCCCAATTTTTCGACTTAATTCATGAGTGCTGAAATGCCGCTTTTATGAAGCAGAGTGCGGAAGTGCCGTCTTTATAAGTGAAAAGGTGTCACGCAACTCAGCTAAGCGGCATTTTAGCACCTCAGACTTTTTAGGGATTCGGACTGCACTGGAGCCCTGATTTCCTCGCTACAGCGTGGGGCTACGCCCCATGCTTTCAGGAAGACGCCCAAACGAGTAAAGGGTTTATAAACGCGGAATGGCGTAATCAAGACGGTCTCAGGCCTTGAAAGTTTCTGCCGCGAGATTGGTGGACTGATTGCCGTTTTCAGAACCAAATTCGATGCTTTTGGGCTCGTGTGTTTTCGAGTTCGATATTAACAAAATATGGTCTGTGCTGTAGCTTATTCAGGACAGCCCAATTTTTCGACTTTATTCATGAGTGGTGAAATGCCGCTTTTATGAAGCGAGAGTGCGGAAGTGCCGTCTTTATAAGTGAAAAGCTGACACGCAAATCAGGTAAGCGGCATTTTGGCACCCCAGACTTTATTAGGAATTCTGACTATACTGGAGCCCTGATTTCCTCACTGCAGCGTAGGGCTACGCCCCATGCTTTTAGGAAGACTCCCAAACGAGTAAAGGGTTTGTAAACGCGGAATGGCGTAATCAAGACCGCCTCAGGCCTTGAAAGTTTCGCCGCGAGATTGGTGGACTGTACTGCCGTTTTAAGAACCAAATTCTATGCTTTTGGGCTTGTTTGTTTTCGAATGCGATATTAAGAACCAGTGGGCTGTGTTGCAGGATGCATAAGACGTACCTGTTCAGGACAGCCTAATTTATCGACTTTATTTGTGCGTGCTGAAATGCCGCTTTTATGAAGCAGGGTGCGGAAATGCCGCCTTTAGACTTGATTAGGGATTCGGGCTACACTGGAGCCCTAATTTTCTCGCTACCGCGTAAGGCTACGACCCTGTCTTTGTCGAATGCAAATTTGAAAGTGCTGACGTGCCGCTCTTTTAGATGAACAAGTTTCACAAACGCGCAATTATGGCATCCTAACCTTAAAATACATTATTTATAAATTACACTTTATTGTAAACTTTTGTAAGCTCTGAAAAGAATAATTTACTTTTAAATGTACTATAATGGCGCATTTCACCATTGTCACTTTTATTGCTGCACTTTTGAATCGCTTTCGCATCACAACATAAGCCTCCTCTGCCTATGGTCTAAACGTCTTTAGACTGATTCAAGGTTATGCACATTCCGAACAAGATTGTCAACAAAAGAGTGTGAACTGGGGGACAGATTCCGCTCTTCTTTTTGTACACTGGAGGTCCTCTCTCTGCCTGAGGTCCCCGAGTTCCTCTAAGATTTCCCTGGAGGTCTTGCAGGAGGTTCCTCGAACAGGTAACCGAGTTCCTCCATGAGTTAACTCAAGCCCTCGATAAGGTCCCCCAGGTGCTAGATGAAGTCCCCCAGGTCCTAGATGAGGTCCACCAGGTCCTAGATGAGATCCCCGACATGACTGACACTCTTTATAAAAAACAATCTATCCCGTTTAGGAAATTACGTCAACGGATTAATTCGGATTAATGCCACGGTTACCATAAATTCTACTAAATAAAGTAAATTGTCCCTGATGAGCGATATTGAGACCACGCCCCTTAAATTACCCCAAGGTATAAGCAACCTGAGCAACTAGCGTGTATTTTGTTATGCAGCGTCGATATCCAAGGTTGAACAATGAAACAAGATTTATTTCTAAAGTCAATTACCCGGCGACATCTGTTGGTCATTATCCTGTTTCATGCATAACTCAACCTTATTTTGGGAGTTAATACTGTGTATTGATACTGCTTAACTCGAAATGCACTTGGGGACACTTGGACCTAAGACTGTAAAATTATCACATATTTTCGAGTTATTACTGGATCTATGATCATATTTATTTAGCTATCGAATTCTTTTACAGAACATCAGCTGCGTCAAAACAATGATATAGCATAATGAATAAACATGTAGGTATAGACGTACAATAAAAATTTACAATTTACAAAACAAGTATTTTACTAAGCCCTTGAGACAAAGGCGTCATAAATGTAGAAACAACTCGATATAAGCCAGGACCTCAACAGTCTTTTAAACGTGTTGAGATTTCCAACTTCTTTAAGCTCCCGAGGAAGTGCATTATAGGTTTTGACGGCTCTGTAAAAGGAAGTCAGGAAGTCTTTTCGAATAATGAGGTTCGATGTGGAGGAACACTTAGAAGGTAGCATCCACGCGTCTGCATCGACATGTTTGCATTGTAATTATCATGATTCTGGCGGTTAATTTTCACCCACTTTGACTTTTCATCCCTCTTTACAATTTTTCAACCCCCTAAGCATCCATTTTGCTAAATTCGCCTAATTTCATTTTCTTTCGGCAATAAATTGAACTCATAATAACTTATGTTTACCTTTTTCAGTTTTTCCACTCCATTCGCAATATTTCAAGCCCCAAGCTAAATTTGCATAATTGGCTTATTTTCGTGTTATTCTCTTTAACTGCGGTTAATTTTCATACACTTTGATTTCATTCCAGTTTACAATTTTTTAACTCCCAGCGTGTATTATGCTAAATCCGAGTAAATAAATGTCTCGTAATATTTTACAAAATTTTATTATATGTTAAAAAAAAATAAGAATAATTCAGAACGCAAAGTGAAATTTTCAATTTATACCTACATTAAATTAATTAAACGTTTATTTTTTTTTAAGTAATATTAAAATTTGATCTACCATATAAATTTAAGTAAGACATAAAGGACAAAGTGAAACAAATTACACATTTTTTTATAAATATCTCGTAATATTTTACAAAATTTTATTTATTTGTTAAAATACTTATGTTTTAAAAATTTAATATCTAAGAATATTTCTGAACGCATAGTAAAATTTTTTATTTATACCTACATTAAATTAATTAAATGTTTATTTTTTACAAAAATTTTTAATAATGATATACCTACAAATCTATTTTAATATTAATATTAATAGTAGTTCCTTCTCTTCTTGATTTTAGTGCCGTAGCAGAATGCGGAGGTACTCTTGTCTTAGCTTATTCGCTCGCTCGCTCGCTCGCTCGCTGGCTCCTCAGTCTGTCCGCCAGATAACTTGAGAACGGATTGAGATATCGAGCTGAAACTTGGTATACGGCTTTGCCTCCCAAAAAGTAAGGCGGGGATTGCTTTTGGGCCATATCGGACCAAGGGGGTGGGAATTAGGGGTGAAAAACCGAAAAACTATTAATTGCAATAACTCGAGAACTACTGGAGCTATCTTACTGAAACTTGGTATGCATGTTCTTCCTTCAAGTCCGTTGAAAGTGAGAGGGGTGCCAATTTCGGGGGATGAAATTTAGGGGATGAAAATCACAAAAAATGTGATAATTCCGCGAGGGTTACACTGCTCCATTGGTGCTCTTTTTTTTTAAATCACCATAACATCTCGGAGTCCAAGATAAATGTCCGATGGATATTGAAGGCAGCGCACTTGCTTCAAGAAATTGTTGCGATCCATATTTATTGTATAGCATTTGTTTCTGAAACGGTTTCCAAATGAGCGGGTTGCATTAATAAGCTAATTATTACCTTTCGATTGGATTTGACCACATCGAGGATACGGATACGATTTTTTTATTTAACTAAGGACAAAAAACCTATTCTTGACGAGTGCTTCAAGGTCCTTGCTCAAACATCCAAGCTTTATGAAGAAATGAAAGCTTTTTCTTTTTATACTTTCATGGACCAAGACCAAACATAACCTAACTTTGCCACAGTTTTGTTGTTTGCTGCCAATCGAAGAGTGCTCACTGAAGGGCGCCAAATTTGATACCGGAAGCGTAGAGGTTCACATTTTTTCGAAATAATTCGCAATAATAAATACAAAAGAAGTAAATTAAAAAAATTCTCATCTGTCATTTTAGTTTAGTGATTTTCTTTGGGGACTGTGCGATTAATTTTGGACAAACGTTTTTCGAATCTTTTGTTTCCATAGCCAACCCTAATTACAAAACTTTTGAATCACACTGTATAATACTTTATATACCTATTAATTTTTTCATTTACAGTCTAATCCAGCTGGAGTCACTTGATCTAAAAACAAACATATTTTTAGTGAATTATTAAATTGATTTTTATTGTTATTATAAAATATTATTAATATTATTATTAGAACACTCACCATAAAAATAATTGCAAGATCTCTCTTGCAGGTTTATTATTATGATCATGTATCCTCCAAACGGATCATACAGATCCCCATTGTACGCCACTAGGGCATACTCTTCATGAAATCTAAAGTAGCTCACTAGCTGAGCTGCGCTCTCGAATTTCCTAAATACAGTTGGCTGCTAAAAATTTGAAAACTAATAAAAATAGTTTCAAAAAAACTTACAGGACCAAAAGCTGCAACAATAGTTTTTATTTCATCGAAGATAGCTGCATCTAAAACAGAAATATCAATAATCAATCGGTGGCGTCAACAATAAAGAACTCACTCATGATGGTTCGTTGTCAATGTACTACTGATGATTTATCACGAATAAAACACTGCTGAGAAACATATTTTAGCGGCAATTATAGATACCCCTTTGAAGATGATATACTTTACCACATACCCAGGCTATTAATAAGCGATACGGTTATTGTATATGGAAAAGTATTAAGTACAAAGTACACTGTTGTTTGCATGTACCACATCGCATTATAAACACGTTACAAATAAAAATCATAGCATTCCAAAGTCAACATCCAGGGAAATCGGATATGTCATTATCTCTTATGAACGAAGATGAAATCGCATCTATTCCGTCGGAAATTTTGGTGAAATATTTCTGTAGAGAATTGAACACCGTCTGGGATATATTACCGGACAGCATCACGCAAAATCCTGATTATCAAGTTTACCGAACGAGCGAACCCCATCAAGAAAGACAATCCGAGCAAGAAGGCTTTATCTTTTCGCAACAATCAACGCCGTTCGAGACGCCAAAAAACAGATGGAAGAAAATGAACGTCACAATCGCAACATGGAAGCGGTGGCGTTGAAACACGGCAAAGGACTGTACTTGAGGCCCTATAGGGAAGGACTGGGACTGTATTTGAATCCTTTTCCAAAAAACGTGTAAACTTCGGGGCGCTAATGCGAGCTTTACCAGACAGACCTCTAACTAATGTCGATATTATAAAGTATTGTAAACCCTTGCCACACTTTCGAGGGGTGTTTATGAGAGATACCTTACCTAAACGACCTTGGAAATTTGAAAGCTGTATCGTAAATCTGGACGAATTTAGTGGACCCGGAACACATTGGGTGGCTTATCGTAAATTCGGCAATCACGTGACGTATTTCGAACCCTTCGGCAATATTCGGCCACCGTTGGAAGTCGTGCATTATTTCAGAAATTGTCGAATACAATATAATTACGAAAGATATCAATCATTTAATTCAGTGTATTGCGGACACCTTTGTATCAAATTTTTGTGTCAACAAATCGAATAAAATGTTATAATATCATGTTGTTGCTTTCATTTCATTCGAGATAGCTACAAGAGAAACACGATATGTCTTTCACGATTACTCTGTCTGGTAACCAATCTGAGTTCTCCCACGATTATTTTCCACCGATCGAACTATCGAGCGACTACGTTTGTGCCCTAATCGATCTGGAAACTTTCAATTCAATTCCCAACATCGATTGTCACAGTCAGTTCTCGCAGGGAGTAGGGTAGGCCCACTGGTCAAGAGGGCCCACAGCTGACAAGTGCATACTCAAAAAAAGGAGTTCTGAAAATAAATCGCAAGCCCGATCCCAGGGCGGTGGATCTTCTCCCGTACGGGAGGTAGGTAGCGGATAGGCAGGCTACTAATTGAAGTTGGTAATTAAGGACGCCACTGGCTTTATTTACCCTGATGCGACGACGTCGAAAGCCAGAAATCACAAGATAAATCTCCTATAAACTGAAGGGAGTGGCTAGCTTTAGCAATAACACACAAACATAAAAACTATGTACATACACAGGGTGAGTCAACAAGGCGACGGCGGTCCATAACTTCTGAACCCTTCCAGATAGGGAATCAATTCAAACGCCATTATGTACAACACCGCCAATTCTACTTCCTAAAAATACTTTCAACTATACAGGCTGTCCCAAAACACTTGCAACGCATGGCAACTTGATTTTTTTAAATGGAACACCACCATTTTGATGCCATATTCTGGATCACCTATAACATAGCTTTACATCGACATAAGACATTCGATGGTTTGAGGCTCTGTTCTCAAGTAATTAATTCTTTTTGAAAAATTTCGACTATTGCGGGTGCTTCTTAAAAAAATTCCTGAGAACTCAATTTTGTATCTAGAGAGCTGAGGTTCGGTACGAGTATAAAGGAAGGTCTATTCAAGCTATCTGACATGATAACTATCATGATCACTATACAGGGTGTTAAGAATTCTGTGTCAAGTTTGGAAAATTTCAAATATGCAAAACTCCATTTTTTCAAATGGCACCCCCTGCTATTATTGTGCCATGGGGTTCGGCTGTTGAAGTACTTTATTTTTTATTAAGTATGTCCTACAGGGTGTTTCAAAAACATGGTGCCAACACTTAACCGCTTAATCGCCACATGAAACCAAACTTCGAGCACCGCACCAAAGTTCACTCAAGTGTACTCCTGCGAAGTTAGAGGCCCTCAAAGTTGAAGAAAAATAATTGTTTTTTCGGCATAAAATCTGAACCGACCAACCGAATGACATGAGGTTTGGTGTCCTCCCATAGTTTTTTACGCTCTTTAACGCTAAATGCTTATTTTTACTGCCGGATGCCTATCAGGGCCGTACTAGTAAAAGTTTACTACAAAACTCGCAAAAAGAAATCTTTTTGCCTATTAAGCTGCCATCTTGATAGCATTTCTGCAAAGAGAATGTAAAAACTCTACTTTTTTGCCTCTCCTGTGTTTTTGATCAGACACACCCTTTTCGAGATAAACAGCTTTAAATGTATCACTGTTAATTGGAATTAACTCATAAAAATCTTAGCAGGCTTTTAGATTTAGCGCGGTTGCTTAGCAACAAGAGATAAACAGTTGCCAATAATTGTTTTCCTTTATGGCTCCTAAGCAAAAATTAGATTTTTGAGTTTTTGATCGGATTTGTCAGTCGGAGTTTAAGAAACAAACGAGGTTTATTAATTTAACATTTCTACAGAACATTTTCAAATATATTTCCTTGCATCTCGATGCATTTTTGGCAACGTCGAATGAAATTTCCGCGTATCCTCAAGAACACGCCCGGCAAATTTCTGTGGTATTCGGCAGCATTTAAAACTCTCTGTCTTAATTCTTCAATTGTGTTCACTGGTGTAGCGTAGACATGGTCTTTCATAAAGCCCCAAAACTCAAAATCTATTGGATTTAAATCCGGGGACCGGGCCGGCCATGGAAATGGTCCTGTTTTACCGATCCACCTATTTGGAAAGGTTTCGTTCAAGTGTTCTCGAATGATACGTGCAGTGTGCGGACCAGCCCCATCCTGCATGTACCACATTTGTTCCCGTACATTCAGTGGAACATCTTCCATGAGTTCATTCAGGTCATTATTTAGAAACTCTAAGTAGTCGACGGCTCTTAGTCGATTTGGCAAAAAGTGAGGTCCAATGAGGTTATTAGCAACAATCCCTGCCCACGTATTGACAGAAAATCGTTCTTGATGACTGGAAACTCTAGTTGCGTGGGGGTTTTCGCGTCGAGGTGCCCATGTATGCAGGTTGTGATAATTGATAACGCCATCCCTTGTAAACATTGCTTCGTCGGTGAACAAAATGTTACTTAAGAAATTGGGGTTTTGACGATATTGTTCCAGTACCCACTCACAGAACTGCATTCTTCGGGGAAAATCTTCCGGTTTTAAAGCATGGACTCTTTGCAAATGAAATGGATAGAGCCGTCCTTGATGAGCTGTTCTCCACACTGTTGAAACATTGCTGTGAGTGTGCAAAGCCAATCTTCTGCAACTTATACTCGGATTCTCCCTTAGGCCGTTCAGAATCTCCTCTTCAATTTCTGGAAGTCGAGCGCCTCTGGGGCGACCCCCATCAATATTTTTGGTTCGAAAAGTACCCATTTCACGCAGTCTTCTGTCAAGCGCAGGGAAAAGTTTCCTACTGGGCTGCCTCCGTGCCGGAAATTTTTCAAAATACCTTCTGCAAGCTTGGCGAGTATTTTGGCGGCATTCTCCATACGTTAAGTGCATATCTGCCATCTCAGAAAAAGAAAAATCGTTTCTGGCGGCCATAACTAACGTAGAGATCTTACAAAACAAAAAGAAAATAATTTGGTGACGGAATTATTGGCAACTGTTTATCTCTTGTTGCTAAGCAACCGCGCTAAATCTAAAAGCCTGCTAAGATTTTTATGAGTTAATTCCAATTAACAGTGATACATTTAAAACTGTTTATCTCGAAAAGGGTGTGTCTGATCAAAAACACAGGAGAGACAAAAAAGTAGAGCTTTTACATTCTCTTTGTAGAAATGCTATCAAGATGGCAGCTTAATGGGCAAAACGTTTTTTTTTTGCGAGTTTTGTAGTGAACTTTTACTAGTACGGCCCTGATAGGCATCCGGCATTAAAAATAAGTATTTAGCGTTAAAGAGCGTAAAAAACTATGGGAGGACACCAAACCTCATGTCATTCGGTTGGTCGGTTCAGATTTTATGCCAAAAAAACAATTATTTTTCTTCAACTTTGAGGGCCTCTAACTTTGCAGGAGTACACTGGAGTGAATTTTGGTGCGGTGCTCGAAGTTTGGTTTCATGTGGCGATTAAGCGGTTAAGTGTTGGCACCATGTTTTTGAAACACCCTGTATACCTAAAGTCAATACTTCAAAAGATATTCTTTGTCTTATTTATTTTATTGAAGATTATTACGATCTCAATTAAAGCATGCCATGGACTGTATGACAGTTATGATTAACATTGTTTATTTACATAGTTACCAGACAGTTTGTCACATTTATTGACATACACAATGAATTTCAACCATAAGCAATAAACCATGTCAATGAATTCTTTCTGGTTGTGTATGTCAATAAATGTGACAAACTGTCTGGTAACTATGTAAATAAACAAGGTTAATCGTAACTGTCATACAATCCATGGCATTCTTTAATTGAGATCGTAATAATCTTCAATAAAATAATTAAGACAAAGAATATCTTTTGAAGTATTGACTTTAGGTATAGGACATACTTAATAAAAAATAAAGTAATTCAACATCCCAACCCCATGGCACAATAATAGCAGGGGGTGCCATTTGAAAAAATGGAGTTTTGCATATTTGAAATTTTCCAAACTTGACACAGAATTTTTGACACCCTGTATAGTGATAATGATAGTTATCATGTTAGATAGATAGAATGGACCTTCCTTCATGTTCGTACCGAATCTCAGCTCTCTAGATACAAAATTGAGTTCTCAGGATTTTTTTTAAGAAGCACCCGCAATGGTCGAAATTTTTCAAAAAGAATTAATTACTTTAGAACAGAGCCTTAAAACATGGAATGTCTTATGTCGATGTAAAGCTGTTATAGGTGATCCAGAATATGTCATCAAAATGGTGGTGTTCCATTTAAAAAAATGAAGTTGCCATGCATTGCAAGTGTTTTGGGACAGCCTGTATAGTTGAAAGTATTTTTAGGATGTAGAATTGGCGGTGTTGTACATAATGGCGTTTGAATTGATTTCCTATCTGGAAGGGTTCAGAAGTTATGGACCGCCGTCACCTTGTTGACTCACCCTGTATATATATCAGTTGGATACAAAAATTCGTTTACAAGTTATAATCAATATTTCACAGCTTAAAAATGATAACAGCAGGATCGTACCGCAATCCGGACGAAACAGAGCCTTACCGGAGCTCCAACTTAAGCCGAAGGGTCAGCTCCGAATGTGGCGAAGCCCTTCGGTGTTAAAAGGAACGGACTCACCAAATACAGCGCTGAAGGAAGTCAAGGGCTACAGCGAACAGCTATGCTGAGCCAAGATCGTCGCCCCCTTGCCTGGGGGTGGCTTCGAGCAAATGTGGCTGACTCGGCCTCGATCCCTCGATGCCTACAGCCGGGTGTTTAAGCTGAGGATTACTTCCGCCACAGTGGAGGGACTGAACTGGTGTTTCCACAATCGACAAGATTCTAACCGGAATCACACGAAGATGGGGGGAGAATCTCCAACCCTATAAATAACCAACACAGGGTGGTCTTCAACCCCTCGAAATACACGGAGGGAAGGGTACTCCAAACCCAACCGAAATTGCTAATGCACTTAAGCCCTACCCAAAAAGAAAACAGAGGGTACTCAAGCCCTACCCTAGAAATGGGGCATTCCAGCCCTATCCGAAAAAGGGGGCATTCAAGCCCTACCCGAAAACCCTAAAATAAATATTAGAACAATAAATATTTCATAAAAGCTTTACCTCGTGGGGACGAGGGCGTACTGTCAAACAACCGACGAAGAAATTCTGCTTCGAGGTCGCCAAAACCCGATAAACGGCATGTTGGGACGCCGATCAAGGGCACTTCACCAACCTTGGGGCGGAATCCTGCAATCTCCCGAGGGAATTCACACAAATCCCAGGAGCACGGCCCAAGCCTCTTGTCACGTCAATTGACTAAACCGGAAAGACCTCAGAAAATGGCCGGAAGCCTGACGGAAGACACAGCGCCCTCTCTTCAATCTTCCGGAACTAAAATTCCCCCAGACAGAATAACGTTGGTAGCCCAGATTCCCTAGTTCGTAGATGTAAACAAACAACTTAACCTCGAAATCTGACAGTTGTTGATAGTCCGCAAATTAATGATAATTCTGCCAAATTGGCCGTGAAACCCAGCCTTAATTACCGAAACGGGGTTACGGATCCCGAATAAACCACCCGGTAAGTAATTCTTTACCATGTGACTTATTTATCGACACTAAACTTTGAGACAACTTCGCCATCTGTAACCGCGCCCCCAAAAGACGCCGATCTTCCGCCGCCACCACACGAAGCCTGCAGAAGGAGGCCGCGAATGATAACCGAAAACTGACTGCAAAATAGCAGCGGAGAAAGAGATACGAACAATATCCACCCTCGAAGGTGGAGCAGCTCGGGAGCTCGAAAATGAACGTGACACGATACTCATAACAACAGGTTTCATTACGGAGAGCAGGGAAAATATTTTGAAATCCCCGTCGGTTCCTAAATAGCCGACATAAACAAATATCTTCAACTGTGTTTCGAGCGAGAGTTTAAAGAATTAGCCCGCACCAAGAAAAAATACGTTTCAATCTTACCCAATCACAATACCCTCAAATGTGAAGTAAAATGTTCAGAAACGATAAACTTTGATGGTGATCGATCTATCGGTTCATTATTGGGTTTCAATAAACTTAAGTTGTCTGCCGAACAGAAACACGAATCAGATTTACCAATCAAAATATTAAAAGTGAACATCATACGAGTTGAAACGAACATTACTTCCGGAGCGTACATAAATGGGCGAAGAGTGCATGTACTTCATGAATTTGGTCCGGCCGTAGGTCCCGAATATAAAATCTCGGAACGACCTAAAAAAGTCATTTACTTGCCGGTGATAGGTCGTACTTCTTCGTTATCTCTGAAAATAGTCGATCAAGATTCAGATTTGGTAAATTTTCGTGGTGAAACCATTACGATACGACTGCATTTTAAACCATGTTGATTTACAACGAAAACTCAGACATTGGGAGATCCTACATAAAGAATTTTTCATCAGATGATAACGTCATAACTAGTTCGTCAGTCAAGCGAACAACAACGAGTATATCACAGGTGGAGTCGTTGGCAAAAAGGCCCAAAAAGTCGCCAACTTTAAAGGAAACCAACAAAAATTATTTACAAAGTTTGGGTTTAAAAATCAAGAATAATAAGTAAGGAATAACGAATGAATGATAACAATGTTGTCAATAACAGACCAACCGCTTGAAGATAATACAATCAGCAGTATCGAGTTTCATTCGTACGCTCCGTACAACAATTCCTTTTCAAATTCCGATGAAATTCGAATTGCCATTCAATCACAAGATTTCAAATTTGTTCGTGGAATAAAAAAGATATACCGATAATGGAGCACCTGAAATTTTCCCCTGAATGTGTCTTCGCACAATGTTTAGAGAAAATTCAACTAGCGACAACAGAAAATGAACCGAATAAGGAATATAAACAAGTTGTCAGCGATGAGAGTTCATTGTCTCGAGCGATAGCACATTACAACGTCACTATTACGATAGCATCCCCATCATGGTCAGATGACATGATTTGCGTCACATGTTTCCTCGTCTTATCACTCGTTTATGTGTTAGCTTCTTGTTAAGTATGGTTCGATTTCAAAAACAGAAGCAAAATTTATCCATCAAAAACGTGTGTGAAAATTTAGAGACCGGATCGACATCGAAGAAAGGGCGGCATGGACCATTATTGAGTAATAACATTAGATCTATCATCGTGGGCCCTTCAAATTCTGGCAAATCAAATTTTCTCATCATGTTTTTGTAGTGCTGAAGATGGTCCAAGTGTGGACTGAAACCTTGGTACACTTTTAAATCTGATTATAATTTGTGTGGGATCGACTTTGAGTTTGAATTTTCATTCCTCTTCCATTTAAATACTTAGCCCACTTCGAGTAAAATGGATCACCGCCTCTCGCAACGTTTAAATATAAACTGTTAGAATGCATAATAAAGCCGATAAAAAATATGGAGTTAACCACGTTCAGTGATAGTAAAGATGACATAACAACGGTGGATAAAGCCAAACCTGATTCAACTTTTATTTTTGACGATATTGGGGCGTCTTCAATACAAAATAAAACGATACAAGAGTACTTCGCTATGGGAAGGCATAAAGGAATCGATTGTCATATTTTGAACCAAACTTATTCGAAAATACCCAAACAACTGATTCGGGATAATGCCAATCTAATCGTGGTGTTCAAACAAGACGAAAGAAATCTGAAGCATATATTTCAAGAACACGTTTCTCCAGATTTCAACTTTCATGAATTTTTGAATCTTTGTGCAGCCTGCTGGACACAAAAATTTGGATTTCTCACCATCGATAAAGAGAGGGAATTTAATGATGGGAGATATCGAAGGGGACTCGACGAATTCATAATTATCGATTGATTGAATAAATAAGTGAATGTGATAATCTTTATCGGCATTACGATTCACACGTTCAAGGTGAAAGGACGACGGTAGACGAGCCACCATGCATTCTATGACGTCTTCATTCGATGATAACTTGAAACGTGATATCATTAAACATCGCCAAGTGATTAAAAAAAAATTAAACAATTTAAAAATCGGGAAGTTAACTACAACCATGCAATTAGAAGAAAAATATAAACCCATAACGGACACTATAAAACAAAAATCCGTACCTTCTACAGCTTCGACCGTCACCGCGACGAAAATTTCCTCCATTTTTGCAACACCGTTCGAAAATTTTCATCCGCTTCCTAAATCCTATTTAAATCTATTGGTTTTGTCACCTTCGGTCGTCGATTTAAAATATGGAATGAGATTGGAAAACAATAATTTAATGATGGGAAGTTCGGTAGTCGAATTTGAAAATAAAGATTTTAAGATACAGGGTGTCAGTTATCAAGGAACTCAGGGTCTCTTTGAGTTGATTGTTAAGAAAACCCCCAACCCAAACTTGTACTCACAAGACGATTTGAATAATTATAAAAATATTCTTGTGCAGACGAACGCTCACAGAAGAAGCTACGCACCAAACGCAGCGATAAACCGAAACAAAAGCTTAAAATATAAAAGCATAATATCACGGTTATTTCCTCATACAGTCAACAGAGCAAAGTCATATGTTGCCAATAAGTCGGCTAATCTGAGTCCTCCAAAAAGTGTAAAGAACATAAAGTCTACGGTTGCCAAAAGTAACGCCAGCGATGATGACAGCAGCGATGGACTAAGTGACGGAAGTGATGGAGATGTAAACAGCTACCTGACGGCCGGAGAAGGTCTGCTTCCGAAAAATATGACTTTAAATGACCAAAATAACGTTGACTATTTATACTGGAATACGGCGGACGAGTTGGTCGAGAGATTACAAATTCTTATGGCTTCCAAAGCGGCCGGTAACAATGGAAATGATTCAGAGATCTTCTCGATACTAGAAGAATTGAGGGAGGCTAATATTATCAGCTAAGAAATAAATGATCCGTCTTATTAATTTAATCCTATATTAAAGCATCGTCATTCATATGTAATCATTCAGTGTGGGTATGCGGAGTGTTAATAATAACAAGTAACATGAGTAAAAAGGAGATAGTGGATGAATTGCACCGTAGAGCACGAAAGAACTTTAAACGACGGAAAGTTATCATGAAATCAATCGATAATACCCTACAATGTGATCTTGTCGAAATGGTACCGTACGCCAAGGAAAATTCGGGTTTTACATATATCCTGACCGTGATCGATACTTTCTCGAAGTTTGCATGGGCCGTCGCTATCAAACGAAAGACCGGACAGGAAGTTACTTCAGCGATGGATTCCATATTTACCGCTTCCAAAAGAATTCCAAAAAACCTACACGTGGATCGGGGGTCCGAATTTTACAATCCACAATTTAGGAAATTGATGGATACCTATAAAATTAATCTGTACTCAACGTTCACTCATCTGAAAGCATCGATCTGTGAAAGATTTAATCGAACTTTAAAGGAGAAAATGTGGAAGCGTTTCTCACTTCAAGGTTCTTACAAGTGGATTAACATTTTGGGGGATCTTCTGGATGAGTACAACAATTCCGTCCATCGTACAGTCGAGAAACTAAATAATGCACTTTTTGTTGATCTGTTGGCCGGATAACTCTTTATCTCCACACGGTCCGAAGTTCCTTGACCTACCAACACAACCTCCAACTGGTGCCGGTCCTAATATCAGATAGAAATCACCACTATCGATGGTGGTGTCCCAAATTCTGTGCGTAACACTCAAGATCCGAGTGCATGATTTACTTTCTCGACTGTACCATCAAACTCAAACCGAGCGAAGTTAATAAAAGAAACGAAAAACACTTGCTATCGACCGTTTACAACCGAATAAAAATAACCAAAAAAGCCAAGTTTAAATTGCACGAAAACGTCAGGATCAGCAAATATAAAACGATTTTTCAAAAAGGGTACACCCCCAATTACAGCACTGAAATATTTAAAATCAGGAAAATTCAAAACACCGTTCCTGTTACTTATCTGCTGGCGGCCACCGACGGAACACCAATCGAAGGTTCCTTTTTCAACGAAGAGATGATAAGGACCAAATATCCCGATATTTATTTAGTGGAAAAAGTTTTAAAAAGGCGTGGGTCCAAAGTACTTGTTAGGTGGTTAGGGTTCGATGCCACCCACGATTCCTGGGTGGATCAAGCCGACATAAGAACTTAAATTTTATGTATAAATTGTAAACGGAAAAAACCTTATAAAGATAATTTATTGATAACGATGCGTAGTTATTAAAACAAGCTTTATGTTCCGATAAGCTATCGCTTGGACACGCGCTCCTTGTTTCTCTCTAACACATTCCTATCGACGAACAGTGTCCACAAGTCATTGATGGTTCTTTGAAGCCAGGTGAAAATTTAATTCGTGCTGCCTACTCGCGCTTAATAAAAATATTAATTGGATATTGTAATACATCGAATTTGAATACGGTAAGTTCAGAGCTATATTGGCGAGAATAACCATAAACAATTCACGTTTTTAGATATGGTTGCCAATTTGTGCAAGGAAGTCACGCAGATGATTAACTTTAATTTTTTGAGAGCAAGACAAGACCCTTTAAACGCGGATGCATGTTTAGAAGAATGTTGTGCCGACATCGATCAATTAAATGCTTTACTTTTAACGGGAGTACATGATGTAAGCCAAAAACAAGCCCTCACTACCTGCCTGGGGCAATTGATTTACTTTGCCGAACAATTAAAATGTTTGGGGGGTAAAATTGGTGGAGGAATCGGCTCGAGAGGTGACACCAAGAGCGGTAACACAAATATCGATGAGCGGGTGATTAATCTGAAATGGAAAATCGGACATTCTGCGTTTCAAAACCGCATTCAAACTGCATTCGTGATAAATTTGCGGCACAAAGATCCCCGAAACTTCCTGGCCGAAGCATGTAACCTTTTCTCAGTAAAAATTAGAAGTACATTGACAAATTTTGAAATGGTTAAGGTGAACGCCGTTTTTTGTGGACAATTTAAAATCACAAAAGAAAATAATGAAAAATTCGAATTTAAATATTTTAATACCAAAAATGAAATAATTCAGTCGAATTCGACTGATCTGCGTCAGTGGTTTGATGAGTACATCAGGAACCCAATTGTCACAGTCAGTTCCCGCAGGGAGTAGGGTAGGCCCACTGGTCAAGAGGGCCCACAGCTGACAAGTGTGTACTCAAAAAAAGGAGTTCTGTAAAATAAATCGCAAGCCCGATCCCAGGGCGGTGGATCTTCTCCCGTACGGGAGGTAGGTAGCGAATAGGCAGGCTACCAATGGAAGCTGGAAAATTAAGGACGCCACTGGCTTTATTTAACCCTGATGCGACGACGTCGAAAGCCAGAAATCACAAGATAAATCTCCTATAAACTGAGAGGAGTGGCTAGCTTTAGCAATAACACACAATCATTAAAAGTATGTACATATATATACAGGGTGTCCCAATTGTCTGTATTCGGTCGATATCTCCATTGCTGTTAGAGATAGCGAAAAATTGTTAAATACAAAGTTGCAGAGGGTCAAACAAGGCACACTGTAAAAATACAATCCTGTATATAGGCTGTCCCACTAAGGAGTAAGAACACAAACATAGGTTTTTTTAAATGGAACACTCTGTATTTTAATTGTTTATTGGATTCTATGATGAATTCCAAGTAAAATTCATTAATCATGTTTTCACCTGAAGCGAATGGTTTAGAAGATATTGGCAATTTTGCGGGAAAAATTACATTTGCAGTACTTATTTTGGAAAATCACCCCACAATCAATTTTCAACCTTTGGTTCTGGAAATTTAGCATGTCATTAAGGAAGGTTTGGGCTATACTTAAAGCTCTTGAAAACGGTCTTAGCTTCTCAAGTTCGTCTCCAGTAACATTATAAACCTTCAAAAATGTAGAGGCTAATATTTCAAAATTTTTAAATGGCACCACTATCAAATGTTAAAGCCATAGGTTGTAAAATTAAATTTGCTTTCGTTTAATATAAAATGTTCCTATATCCAAGTTTAGTATTTTTCGATTTATTCAGTAAAACGCAATTTTCATCTTTTTCTTCCTGATGTTTTTAGACGGTTGGCCCTGACTACATTTCATTATAGGGGTAAAACGTGTTATCAGTCGAACTACAATTTCTATAGATTTAATATTTAAATTTGCGTTTGATAATTTGCCCAATTGCCTTTGGGCTACAAACAGGACCTGCAATAAATTCTGTGTCTGCAAAAACAAAGCGTAATTATTATAACAATCACCAGAAACGCCCACTTATTTATTTCAACAGCTAACGTGTTTCGAACACAAACTGCTCATCATCAAAGCCAAATCATTGGCATTATAATCACCTATCTGTTGTTTTTTAAATGACCCAAAAAATTAAGTCGGTAAGAGTAATTAAAAAAGTACCTACCTATTCTAAGGGCCGGTTTATCGATGCTCAGTCAAAACTGGCTGTTATCTATCTGACGGTTTACTATAACTGACAGATAAATCAGATTCACGTTTATCGACATAGACTTTGTCTGTCAGTTACGTGCCTGACAGTTTGAGTTGTGTTGGCAACATTTGGGGTAGCGGAAGTTGAATTCTATTGGACAGATTTAAATTTCGCGCTAATATAGTCAACTGTTTCCATAGCAATGCCTTACGGTCTTTATTTACTGTGGCAGGTGCTGATGCAGTTGAAATTTGCATTGGTGACAGATAAGAAACGAGGAGTAAACTTTTCTGCCTATAATCCAGACGTGCTTTGAAAAGTAACTAGCAGGAGATGTAATTGAGGATAAGAAAACGGATGGTAGAAGCAGGAGGTCTGAAAGAAAGTTGAGGAAATCTTAAGTATTGGCAAATTCCTCAAAGTAGTTTCAGGTAGATTCCTAAACTTTATATTGGCTAGATTCATGTTGAAGAAAACCAAAGATTCATCTTCTTCGTCATTTAAATGACTATGGGCGATGCTAACCGTCGGTTTTCTGCCCTAGCTGACACTTTCAACTGTCAGTCAGTTTGCCCCGCACTTTAGCAAAGACTTTGCAGTCAACTTGCTATCGATAAACAGTTTAACTATCGGATAACGCAAACTGTCAGATATCTTCATTTAACTGAGCATCGATAAACCGGCCCTAAAAGTGCAATTTTTATCTATTTATTTCACTTTGGTAAGTACCTAAGGGCTGAAAATGCTGCAACTTTTTTGAGTAGGTACAGTCTTGCGTTCCATAAATGAACATTAAAAAAAACACTTGATCACAATTTATGGTTAATTAACGCAGGATTCCGGCTGACAGAATTTGTGACACCTATTGTGACATGTTTTCAAAAACATTATTGTAAGCTAAAAATGGAAATTCCTAAAAATCATAATTTACTGAATAAAGCGAAAAATTCGAGACTTGGATATAGGGACATTTTATATCAAACGAAAGCAAATTTAATGTTACAGCTTGTGGCTATAACATTTGATAGTGGTGCCATTTAAAAATTTCGAAATTTAAGCCTCTACATTATTGAAGGTTCATAATGTTACCGGAGACGAACTAAGAAGCTAAGGGCCGGTTTATCGATGCTCAGTCAAAACTGGCTGTTATCTATCTGACGGTTTACTATAACTGACAGATAAATCAGATTCATGTTTATCGACATCGACTTTGTCTGTCAGTTACGTGCCTGACAGTTTGAGTTGTGTTGGCAACATTTGGAGTAGCGGAAGTTGAATTCTATTGGACAGATTTAAATTTCGCGCTAATATAGTCAACTGTTTCCATAGCATTGCCATACGGTCTTTGTTTACTGTGGCAGGTGCTGATGCAGTTGAAATTTGTATTGGTGACAGAAAAGAAACGAGGAGTAAACTTTTCTGCCTACGATCCAGACGTGCTTTGAAAAGTAACTAGCAGGAGATGTAATTGAGGATAAGAAAACGGATGGTAGACGCAATAGGTCTGAAACAAAGTTGAGGAAATCTTAAGTAGTGGCAAATTCCTCAAAATAGTTTCAGGTACTTTCCTAAACTTTATATTGGCTAGATTAATGTTGAAGAAAACCAAAGATTCATCTTCTTCGTCATTTAAATGACTCTGGGCGATGCTAACCGTCGGTTTTCTGCCCTAGCTGACACTTCGAACTGTCAGTCAGTTTGCTCAGCACTTTAGCAAAGACCTTGCAGTCAACTTGCTGTCGATAAACAGTTTAACTAGCGGATAACGCAAACTGACAGATATTTTCATTTAGCTGAGCATCGATAAACCGGCCCTTAGACTGTTTTCAAGCGCTTGAAAGATAGCCCAAATCTACCTTAATGACATGCTAAATTTACAAAACCAAAGGTTGAAAATTGGTTCTGGGGTGATTTTTTAAAACAAGTACTGCAAAAGTAATTTTTCCCACAAAATTAAAAATATATTCTAAACCATTCGCTTCAGATGAAAACATGATTAATGAATGTTACTTGGAATTCATCATAGAATCCAATAAAAAATTAAAATACAGGGTGTTCCATTTAAAAAAACCTATGTTTGTGTTCTTACTCCTTAGTGGGACAGCCTGTATACAGGATTGTATTTTTAAAATGTGCCTTTTTTGACCCTCTGCAACTTTGTATTTAACAATTTTTCGCTATCTCCAACAGCAATGGAGTTATCGACCGAATACAGACAATTGGGACACCCTGTATAAATATACAAATGGTACAGTGTACCGTTCTCATACTAAAACATTATCCATTGCAACTAACTCTTGGTAGTAGGTACCTATTTGAGCAAGTCAATGAAGACCAGAAGTAATTTTTTGCTTTTGAACAAAAATTTTACGTAAAATTGGGTAGGTTAAAAAAGAACTAAGGGAATTTGCAAAGTACTCTTTTACCGTGGTCATACCGACGGCACGCTTTTTATGCTATAAGTTCCCTAAAGATCCATTCGCAACGACGAAATTAATATAGAAGTTAAGACTGAAAATTAACGCAGGAATATAATTTTGCTGATAGCCTTGTTCATTTCAAACCGATAATAATAATTTGAAATAATACACAATTATGTGGATATAAGCTTGGTTCAGAGTACAAGTACTTAAGTGAAATTCAAGTTGGGTACCTACCTACATAGATTATTAACTATTACATAGTTTACAAAGTTTGGAGTTTGCATACTCCTGCGTTAATTGTTAATTAATAATGGAGCTACTAAATTTGTAATTGGTGCATCATCATTGCGAATGAAGTCTTTATTTACAGCCTTTAGGCTTATTTTAATTCATACGGACCTGCACCGTGGTCATACCGACGGCACAATTACCTTTATATTGTAGCTTAGGTATAGGTACCTTACATTATTCAAAGCACTCTTACATGCAAAGAAATCGACCCCTCCGTAAATTCAGTAAAGTCAAAGTTTTATGATTGTTCAACAAAGTTGTCGGGTTTTAGTGTAGTTTTTCCTGGATAGCACATTTTGTTGTGTGTCAAAGAAAAAAAGTCACTCAAATTCTTCAACTTCTTGAGGAGTTACGGCACTTCGAATGTGACTGAAATTTGGGGAAGGACCGATTTCCTTGCACGTAAGTTAACGTATAGTTTCATTTAGTGCGGACCTGCACCGTGGTCATACCGACGGCACATCCTTAAGCTGGGTACTCACGTAACAAAACAGGCTATAATAACAATGTTACAGACAACTCAACTGGAAATTGTCACTAGTGGTATTTCCTCGACGGAAATACAACTTGAAATTCAACTCTAGATTTTACAATTTCGGGAAATTTTCTTCGTTTCAGATCGCTCATGCTTGTTGGTTCAAAACTCGTGCAAGTACACCAACAAGCATTCGTGTGTACAACTCGCAAACCAGAAATTTGTAAAATCACTCGTTGTTTTATGCAATGCTTTATGCATGACAATTATCTAGAGAAAGAAAAGAAAAACGGTAATTTTTTCAACGGTTTTCCATCGATTAGCATACAGTACATAAAACGTATTGCAGAAAGAGAAGAAAAAAAATCGTTATTTATCTAAAGGTTATTTTTATTCTTCTGTTAGAATATTTATAACTTTGTTACCCATCATATAACGTGGTTTGTTACGTAGTGTGGATCCAGCTTTATGCACTTCGTTTCATTTATACGGACCTGCACCGTGGTCATACCGACGGCACGCCTTTTATGTTGATTTGCATCGTGGTCATACCAACGGCACATCCTTTACTTACTTGCCTTATTCAAATCATCAAATCACTTATGCCCGGTTTCTGAAATGTTCTCTTATTGGTTCCATAGTTAACGGAAAGTTAAAGTTTTTGAGCCGACATAGTTTGAAAGCGAAAGTGTTTCTGAAAGATATCGTTCCATAACTTATTTGTCACACAACGAAATGCTGATTAAAGCAGTTAGCATGCACACCAACAGATGTCGTGACCAATCCTACAAGCTTCAAATATTTCGTTCATTTCAAATTAGAAATATTGTCAAATTTTACAAACAGCAGCTAAAATGTATTATAAATATTGGGCAAAACGAAATTATTCATTTAGGTAAGTATACTTACAACCGCTAATGACACATTTCCTGCTTAGTGCCGAATATTCCCTGAAATATTTGTTGGAACCAATGGTAATAATGAAGGATGCTAGGGTGGGAAATTGCGTTTCGTGTACCTAAGACTTAATTTGGAATTATTTGTTTTCTAGACTACCATTAAAGTATTACTTTGTGTTCAAAATGTCTAGAGTTGAGATAAGTTGTAGAGACTTTATGCAACCGATAACTGCTAATATACGTTTCGGAAAAGATTTAATGGACTTAATGGACGGTTATTCGTCCAACAGCTTTATCAGTTCCATAAATGAACTTCCAGAAACCGGGCACTAATTTCATTGAGGCGGACTTGCACCGTGGTCGAACCTACGGCACATCCTTGTGTACTTAGCTTCTTTTAAGCGGACCTGCACCGTGGTCATACCAACGGCACATCCTTTATGTGTTAAAGCTTGCCTCATTTAAATCACTTAATTTCATTGATGCAGACCTGCACCGTGGTCATACCAACGGCACATCCTTTATGTGTTAAAGCTTGCCTTATTTAAATCACTTAATTTCATTGATGCGGACCTGCACCGTGGTCATACCAACGGCACATCCTTTATGTGTTAAAGCTTGCCTTATTTAAATCACTTAATTTCATTGTTGCGGACCTGCACCGTGGTCGAACCTACGGCACATCCTTGTGTACTTAGCTTCATTTATGCGGACCTGCACCGTGGTCATACCAACGGCACATCCTTTATGTGTTAGAGCTTGCCTTATTTAAATCACTTAATTTCATTGATGCGGACCTGCACCGTGGTCATACCAACGGCACATCCTTTATGTGTTAAAGCTTGCCTTATTTAAATCACTTAATTTCATTGTTGCGGACCTGCACCGTGGTCGAACCTACGGCTCATCCTTGTGTACTCAGCTTCTTTTAAGCGGACCTGCACCGTGGTCATACCAACGGCACATCCTTTATGTGTTAAAGCTTGCCTCATTTAAATCACTTAATTTCGTTGATGCGGACCTGCACCGTGGTCATACCAACGGCACATCCTTTATGTGTTAAAGCTTGCCTTATTTAAATGACTTAATTTCATTGTTGCGGACCTGCACCGTGGTCGAACCTACGGCACATCCTTGTGTACTTAGCTTCATTTATGCGGACCTGCACCGTGGTCATACCAACGGCACATCCTTTATGTGTTAGAGCTTGCCTTATTTAAATCACTTAATTTCATTGATGCGGACCTGCACCGTGGTCATACCAACGGCACATCCTTTATGTGTTAAAGCTTGCCTTATTTAAATCACTTAATTTCATTGTTGCGGACCTGCACCGTGGTCGAACCTACGGCACATCCTTGTGTACTTAGCTTCATTTATGCGGACCTGCACCGTGGTCATACCAACGGCACATCCTTTATGTGTTAGAGCTTTCCTTATTTAAATCACTTAATTTCATTGATGCGGACCTGCACCGTGGTCATACCAACGGCACATCCTTTATGTGTTAAAGCTTGCCTTATTTAAATCACTTAATTTCATTGTTGCGGACCTGCACCGTGGTCGAACCTACGGCACATCCTTGTGTACTTAGCTTCATTTATGCGGACCTGCACCGTGGTCATACCAACGGCACATCCTTTATGTGTTAGAGCTTGCCTTATTTAAATCACTTAATTTCATTGATGCGGACCTGCACCGTGGTCATACCAACGGCACATCCTTTATGTGTTAAAGCTTGCCTTATTTAAATCACTTAATTTCATTGTTGCGGACCTGCACCGTGGTCGAACCTACGGCACATCCTTGTGTACTTAGCTTCATTTATGGCTCCGTAAAGATGGCAGTAAGATTTTGAAATTTTGAGAAAAGCTTACGCCAATCGTTTGTAAGTGGTTAGTAAGTATTTGTAATTGCAATTTGATCGTTTGTAAGTCAGCGTGAGACCCGAAATTCATATTACAAAAATCCACTGCCAACTTTCGGTAGCAGTGGGTTTTTTACAAATCAAGTTAAAATTGTTATGGGACGTTTGTAAGTCGTTTGTAAATGTTTGTAAGCCCAACAAAAAAATTTGTAAGCGTTTACAAACCGTCTTACAATTTTTTAACAATTACGTCACCAGCAGTAGGTTACTCCTCGATCGATTTCTAATTATGCTCAAGTGCTCAACTAATTCCAAATTGTTCGTAAGTATTTGTAAGTCAATCCACGGAATTTGTAAGTGCAACAGAATTCATTTATCAGGATGTGATCATCGAAAAACTTGGCAGTGGGCTTCTATCTGAATTGCGCCAAACTAACGTCAAACGTTTAGCAATCGTTTGTAAATGTTTGTAAGTGTAGTTTTATCGTTTGTAACACAACGAGAAACGGTATAAACTCAATACATCATTAGGCTTCTTACCGCGTTGAGGTATACACTTACAGGGTGGCCCATTAAAAAGGCGCCACCCGAGGGACCACCCCACAGTTTTTGTAATTTTGAGAAAAGCTTACGCCAATCGTTCGTAAGTGGTTAGTGAATATTTGTAATTGGAATTTGTTCGTTTGTAAGTCATTGGGAGAACCAAAATTCATATTACAAGAATCCACTGCCAACTTTCGGTAGCAGTGGGTTTTTTACAAATCCAGTTAAAATTGTTATGGGACGCTTGTAAATCGTTTGTAATTGTTTGTAATCCCAACAAGAGAATTTGTAAGCGTTTACAAACCGTCTTACAATTTTTTGACAATTACGTCACCAGCAGTAGGTTACTCCTCGATCGATTTCTAATTATGCTCAACTAATTCCAAATTGTTAGTAAGTGTTTGTAAGTCAATCCACGGAATTTGTAAGTGTAACAGAATTCATTTATCAGGATGTAATCATCGAAAAACTTGGCAGTGGGCTTCTATCGGAATAGGACCAAACTAACCTCAAACGTTTAGCAATCGTTTGTAATATTATATTACGATATTAGGTTGGTAAGTACAGTATAACAGAATCGAGTTTTTGCAATTTCCGAGATTATGTTAGATGTACTTAACAACCGTGTATCGTATATGATTTTTCGCACAATTGAAATTAACTTATTGAACATTTTTCGTCAGCCATTAAACAAATCCTGTTTGACAGATCGCCGAATTTTCCTAATGCTCTCGCTACCTTTGCCAGTTCAATTGTTTTACTTACCATGCCTGTGTCAGATATGCGTGCTGTTATGAATTCATAACAGCACTGTTATTTTTCGTTGCCTGAGAAACCAAACCGCGCTTGGTAAGTTGAACTTACACCTTATGTTAACTACGTCGGTAAGAGAGTTATAACATACGATTGTACGAAAATGTTTGTAAGTGTAGTTTTATCGTTTGTAACACAACGAGAAACGATATAAAGCCAATAGATCACTAGGCTTCTTACCGCGTTGAGGTACACTTACAGGGCGGCCCATTAAAAAGGCGCCACGAGAGGGACCACCCAAATTCTATCCTATACGACTGATTTGAGAGCAATCGTTCGAACAGGGCCATAATTAATCTCCAGGAGGGGAACACTCCGCCAACCCGACCTTCAAAATTTCAAATGCCACCCCCCGCAGACCAGATCTATACGCCTTGAATTCTGGTTTGAAATAAGACAAAATTCATTCGCATTTATTGTGCTTTGGGTAAAAAAATTGAATTTGTAATAACACTGAGAACACATTAGGTATAGCCCAAGCTGGATCGATTTGGTTGTTTGTTACATGGAAATTGGGTGACCCGTTCAAGAACTGAAAGGCTTTTGGAAGTAATTGAAGGGACCAATGCAAAAACTGCCTGAGCCATAAATAAAACTGCCTACACAAATATGTACAAACAAGGAACAGAGAGCTTATAGGAAATTCAACAAGGTGCCAGCGCCAGATAAGAAATTAATTTTTGTGACTTAGGCACTTTTTGCATTGGGTCCATGAGCGGTAATCCATTCAACTGACTGTTACCTACACGGAAATCAGAAAGCCACGCGATGTATGGGGAGTAGGGCGGTCCTGATTTAGCGACAGTCAAAATTTTGTTCGTGTGACCCCCTGAACTGCTTTAGCCTAAAAAATAAGTTCGATTGAATAATATTAACCCGTCCCTCAAAGGCCCTTAAATTTAACATGGTGTTTAAATGGAAAAAATGGATGTTTTGGTTTTCGTATCATAACTTGATAAGGAAATATCGTAACAAATTTTAACGAAAAGATTCGGAAAGCTCAGTCTTCTCTTAGTAAAAGTGGCTAATTTGTTTTCTTAAAGTTATTTTTGTTATTATGATAAACAAGATGAATAGGTAAAATAGGCAAATTAATCCAAGATCGAAAACCAAAGCATACATTTTTCCTCACTTGAATAACACCATAGTGTAATTGTAAAAAGCTTATTTTTTAGGCTATTAATGCAGCTCAGCGGGTCCCACAAACAAAATTTTAACTTTTTTTAAATAAGGACCTCCAGCCGCATCTCTGCCCATTTTTTTATACTTCATTTACCAGAACAAATATAATATAATACGTAAGAAAAAAAATGCAGCACAGAAGCGGCTGGAGCCTCCCCATCGCGTGGATCTTTGTATTCTGTGTAGATAGTAGTCAATTCAACAGATTTTTTTTTATCCTTATCGTCTGTGACTAATTTCGCAATTTTCTGACAAATACCGACATCACCTCCTCGTACATCACCCATCACATTTGACAATATGTTCCTTTTAAGGTTAATCTTTTGCCACCTTTTTGCCAATAACTGCCACTTTATGTCATCCACTGTCAGCCTGCTCCCTTTTAATGAGAAAGAATTTGTTCTCTATTTTCCACTGAAATGGCAGAAACTGTGAGTACATTTTTAGAACCAGAATTTGATCGTCTTTCTAATGGCGACATAAAAAAGGAGGCCTTGTATTTAAAATTTTAAGTTGATATGCTTAAATGGCAGTTCCCGTGGGCCAATTGCTCCCAAAAGCCTTTCAGGTCTTCACCTAATCTCCATGTACCAAATTTCAGCCAAATCGATTCAGTAATTTGGGCTATAATGTGTTTTTACTGTTACTATGAAATTTCGATTTTTTGAACCAAACAGCGCTAAATGCGAATTAATTTTGTCCTATTTAAAACCAAAATTTGAAGACCTTTCTGATGGTGACAATAAATCTTTCAAAAACTTGTTTTTAATGGTTAAATGATTGAGTAATTTTAAATTTGGAAATTGGTGTGCCAAAAGGACACTTTCCGTGAGTCGATGGAATTCAAAATTTGTTGAGCTTTTCGACGTGTAATACAATCCCTATGTGCACAATTTCAGCCAAATCGATTCAGGGGCTTGGGCTGTACCGCGATTTTAAAGTCTGATAAAAATCAATTTTTTTTTAATTTTTGGTCAAAAGGGCACTAAGAATGAATACATTTTTAGAAGCAGAATTTGAAGGTCTTTCTTATGGTGACGTGAAAAATGGGCGTTTGCATTTAAAATTTAAAAGTTGATGTGCCAAAATGGCATTTCCGGTTGCACGATTGGCTCCAAAAGCTTTTCAGATCTAAGTTGCAAGTACCAAATTGCAGCCAAATCGGCCCAGTAGATTTGGCTGTGGCGTGTTTACAAACGTACAAACGTACGTACGAACGTACACACAGACACATTTTAAAAACCACTTTTCTGGGTTCCTGAGACCTCAAAACGTGGAGATCTGGTGCTATCTCAAATTCGAAAATTTTAGTGATTGCAGTAACCTCCCATTTTTTTAAAATTGTGATGGGGTTGGGGAGGTTAAAAAAGTGTAAAACGACAAAATATGCTGGTGGTAAACCTGAAGGACTATGTTCAGTTCTCCTATATGAGACGTTATAAAAACACATTAAACAAATTAAATGTTGTGGATTGAAAAGGGAAGGTCGGTCTAGTATGACACATGTTTCTAACTCAGAAAAAATCGTAGATTCCGAATCCGTTGAGAAAAAGGTGTCATTCCATTTGAAAAAACAAAGTTAAGGTTATTTCCGGTTAAACCGGAAGTGGAAAAAATTCCCTCTATATACGCGCAAGTGTCCTCCTCCGTGCGGGATTGGTCAGCATTTATTTCAATTCAATATCTTTGTTACATCCAAACATATTCAAGGTGGGAAGTTTTAAAAATAATACCCTGTATGAATCAATTAAATGGCCGTTCAAATATCAAACAAATAACAAATATTTCATACAATTCAATTTAATAATAAATTATGAGAGGAAAAAGCTAGCAAGTTGACAAGAAAATTTTCTTGATATTTGAAAGGATCACATTAGCCCCGTTTTATCAATAATCCTGAATTTCAATCGAAGATTAACTAACAGATATCTATGTTAATTATCCAAAAATAATATTTCAATTTTTAAAAGTTGTGGGCAATTGGTTAATATTAGACTGAAATTCCAGCCGTAAAAATTTTGTGCCTATAGTTACTAACCTGTACGGCTAATTATTATTAGCGTTTAGCAAAAAAAGTTGGTAGATTGGACACACCACAAACTAACTACTGGGCCGTTATGATAATGAAATGATGGATGAAAACTGAACTGGTGGAACTTCAAGAAATATCTATTTGCGTTTAGGACAAAAATACAGAAATCGGTAGTAAGTACAATACCTAAAACCATAAAACATAAACATCTGGATCTGGGTGTACGGTACGGTGTAAGGGTCATCATAAATCGAGTCATAAATAATTATTGTTTCCCAGATTTCGGACCAGATTTTTCAAAAAGTGCGGCCCGAACACAAAGAAGGTAGTAAAGCAGTAAAGAAACGTTTCTGCAATAGCAAGCGCGGTGCCATTTGTATTTGATTTGCATAATAGCATGTCTATGGTTATTGTCCTGAAAATTCTGCGAGCGCGATAATACAATCCATCACAACGAGGTACTTAGTTACCTACATGTTCAAAGATAAAGGATGACTACACCTGGAATAGGGCTAGCATATGCAACGCATATCTCATTCTCATCGATACCTAAATAGGTGAAAAATCAAGGCTTTTAAAAAAGAAAGACACTGTCAACTTTATTTTTTTGATAGAATTTCAACTGTCTAAATTCTGGTTTCCAGTTAAAAGAGATAGGTGATTTGTAGGCAAAATTTGACAAAGTCCGGTTTGCGAAAACAGTGCAAAAGTATGTCATTGTCAAAAATGACGTCACGAAATAGAGAGAGACGTAACAAGATTGGAAACCTACCATTTCTCAGATTCCTTTCTTCAATTTTCGAAATCTGTCAAAATTGCAACAAGAATTTAAAAAAATGTGATTGGGTACTTAATTGAATTCGTATCAAAACAACAAAATTGACAGCTGTTCACGTTTTTCAAAAATCTTGATTTTTCACCGATTTATCGATGATGATTTTAAAGCCGCACCTTTCGTCGAGTGTGATAGTTACCTACATTATGCTTTTATTTTTTAAAAAATGTTAGATTTACGGGTTTACAGAGAATTTTATATAATTTGATTCTCTTTAAAATGATGTGTCACAAAGATGATCGCAAAAGGAGCTGGGGAGGGGGGGAGCAAAAACAAAGAAACTTGTCGGCACTGGATTGGCAAAGAGATTAGCTTTCAAAAATTGCAGGGGGGTTGCCATTTGAAATTTCGAAGGTGGGGTTGACGGAGGGGATGCGTTGTAAAATTTCACCAAGCAGGGGTCATTAGTGTTTCCCTTTCCCTTCCCCCTGGAAATAAATTATCGTCCTGTTCGAGCGATTTGTCCTCAATCAAATCAGTCGCAGGAGATAGAATTTGGTTGGACCCTGGTGGCACCTTTTTAATGGGAGACCCTGTACCTATGTACAACGCGGTATTCCTAGTGATCTATTGGATTTATACCACTCTCGTTGTGTTACAAACGATAAAATCATACTTACAAACATTTACAAACGATTGCTAAACGTTTGACGTTAGTTTGGCCCAATTCAGATAGAAGCCCACTGCCAAGTTTTTCGATGATTACATCCTGATAAATGAATTCTGTTACACTTACAAATTCCGTGGATTGACTTACAAACACTTACTAACAATTTGGAATTAGTTGAGCATAATTAGAAATCGATCGAGGAATAACCTATACTGTGCTGGTGACGTAATTGTTAAAAAATTGTAAGACGGTTTGTAAACGCTTACAATTTTTTTTGCTGGGCTTACAAACAATTACAAACGATTTACAAGCGTTCCATAACAATTTTAACTTGATTTGTAAAAAACCCACTGCTACCGAAAGTTGGCAGTGGATTCTTGTAATAAGAATTTTGGTTCTCCCAATGACTTACAAACGATCAAATAGCAATTACAAATAAGTACTTACTAACCACTTACAAACGATTGGCGTAAGCTTTTCTCAAAATTACAAAAACTGTGGGGTGGTCCCTCGGGTGGCGCTTTTTAATGGGCCACCCTGTAAGTGCACCTCAACGCGGTAAGAAGCTTACTGATCTATTGCCTTTATATCGTTTCTCGTTGTGTTACAAACGATAAAACTACACTTACAAACATTTACAAACGATTGCTAAACGTTTGAGGTTAGTTTGGTCCTATTCAGATAGAAGCCCACTGCCAAGTTTTTAGATGATCACATCCAGATAAATAAATTCTGTTGCACTTACAAATTCCGTGGATTGACTTACAAACACTTACGAACAATTTGGAATTAATTGAGCATAATTAGAAATCGATCGAGGAGTAACCTACTGCTGGTGACGTAATTGTTAAAAAATTGTAAAACGGTTTGTAAACGCTTACAAATTTTTTTGTTGGGCTTACAAACATTTACAAACGACTTACAAACGTCCCATAACAATTTTAACTTGATTTGTAAAAAACCCACTGCTACCGAAAGTTGGCAGTGGATTTTTGTAATATGAATTTCGGGTCTCACGCTGACTTACAAACGATCAAATTGCAATTACAAACACTTACTAACCACTTACAAACGACTGGCGTAAGCTTTTTTCGAAATTACAAAAAGCTACTGCCAACTTTATACTCCTTTCATTTATGCGGACCTGCACCGTGGTCATACCAACGGCACATCCTTTATGTGTTAGAGCTTGCCTTATTTAAATCACTTAATTTCATTGATGCGGACCTGCACCGTGGTCGAACCTACGGCACATCCTTGTGTACTTAGCTTCTTTTAAGCGGACCTGCACCGTGGTCGTATCATCCATTAACATCGTTATTATTATTAATATCACCACCATGATCATCATCCGTACTTAACGTTATTGTTAATGATATATCTGATAAGGATCTTATAGAGTCCATATCTTCAGTCTTTTCTCTTTTTATATTCATAGGTTGATGGAAATGTTCGTCCCTTTTCTTATTAAGAATCAATAAATAAACATTAGCAAGTGAATTATCAAATTGACTTCTTATTGTTACATGATCATCGTCACACTCGTACCAAATTTTATCTTTCCTTACGACTGCAATATAATGACCTTGCTGCAATGTATCACCATAATGTAAAACTGCAGCACGCACTACAAAGTGGACATCATGTATTACAACGTCCTTCCAGTTAAAGTTCGTGATTAAACTGCGTAACTTGCAAAATTTCTGATCTTCTGACATGGAATACCTCTTTAAGCAAATAAACAGATACTTGGGAAAAGACTTCATTTCCGGCCTTTCTACCATATAGGCGTCCGTCAAACAATTTTTCAAATGGAACTTGAATCCTTTCATTCGGCAAGTCCAACATTAGACACCAAGTCTTTATATAATTATAATTATTGCATTCACAACATTGTTTGCAGTATATTAGCGGATCATACGCCTGAAATTCAATACAATGCAAGAAGTTATCATCATCTAATTTCTCCATTAGTGCAAATAAAAATTCATTTGCATCCTGCTGTTGCCAATCACTACTAAATGGTTTTCCAAGGGAAGATCTCAAATCATCACAACTATCTGTTTCGTTGGTTAATATTTTAGCAATCGTCATCTTCATCTCATTGCTCTTTCTCAAAACGCATAACCTGAATTCTTTTAAGCACAAGAGTGCTTGGACGGTAGCATTGGCGTAACAAATTTGTTTATTGTTGCGCCTCTCTAAACCCTTTACACTATACGAATCCAAAATTGCCAACTCATCAAATAAGTCGTTCTCATCTTTGCTCGAAACATTCTCATCGAATAACCTTGGAGCTGGTATTACCGTCTTTTTGTCGTCAAATATACCGTTTGTATTCAAATTATCTTCATTATGAGTCGCATTCTTTTTCTTTAATAGTAAAATATAAACATCCTTTAAAGTTTCGTCAAATGTGTTAATTTTCTCTATGTAGTTGTCATCACATTTATACCAACACGAATTGTATTTTACCAAAGATACATAATGGCCACTGTTAATCGTGTCGCCTATGTGAAGAACAGCACCTATGGCTTCAAATTCGACATCATTTATTCGAACACGTTCACTGTCAAAATTTGTATAAGTCGTATTCAATTTCGTTCCATTACCATTGATATACGTAAATCTTTTGAAAATCATTATAACGTATTCATTTGTAGACACAATTTTTAATTCTTCCACTACACTATTTTCACTGGAACAATAATTGCATTGTCTATCGGAAATGCTTTTCGGTTCAAAAATACTTCTGAAATCGTTCGCTTCAGGACTGCTTACGTTAAAATCAACAAACAGAAGGCTACTGTGAGTTATTACAGAACCTGGCTGTACTTGGTGACAGTTTACACAATATGTCAAAGTATCATATACATCAAACTTTAATAACTCGATAAATTCATTGTCTAACTCATATAGCACAAAACTCATAAACTCCTGCGCATCTTGCTGTTGTTGTATTGAGAAGTCTCCACCAATGTAACGTCGGAGAGTTTTGCCACTTTTTACATGTTTATTCAAAATTCCTTTCAGTATTACATTAAATTCACTTTGTTCTGCGTTTTGAATGTATCGCCTAAATTCAGGAATGGCCAGAAAAAATTGTATAGTTGCATTTGCATAGCAACTCACGCCGTCGGGATTGAATAACCCGTTAATTTGATTATGAACGCCGTGTTCTGATGACTTCACCGTGGGAATGTGATTAGAAACATTCACAATTTTAACTGATGTCCCTTTGACGGGTGACGGAATCTCGTGGTTTAGATTTAACTGTTTCCTCACTTTTGGTTGTGACACCATGGCTTACATGTAATACGGACTCGGATGCAACTCTCTTACTAGGGACTGTTTTACCAATTTCACAAAATATGGGTTTGTGATCTGAAAAGTAGCTTTCGTAGCATCCCGCATAAAGATCAAGAATGTTAGAAAATACAACATCTATTTGCGTATTGCCGTCTGTTGTTATAACATTAGAATTGAGACAGGTAATCAAGCCGTATTTTTGAAAAAATGAACTGAGACCATTGTCATTCAATAAAACGTTAAAATTAAAGTCACCTAATACTATTATATCCTTGGCGGAATTAGAACTTATGTGCTCCAATATATCACTAAAATTATCTTTAAATACAGAAATCGGAGTTTTCGGTGATTTGTATCCGGTTATTATTACAACAGGATATTCAACTAATTCAAATTTAACAAAATGTAAATGATACGATGGGCAATCGACTTTTTTCAATACGACATTACGGATGTTGATGTGAGGTTTTGCGTAGCCCAGTAATCCCTTACAATTAACTCGTTCATTTTCGTCAGTTCTGAAAACAACATTGAAAGACGGCAAGTTTATGTCATCACTTTGTCTGGTGTTTGTTTCTGATAATATTAGAAAATCGCATCCTCTATACCAGTTATCGTTCATCAAATTACTTTTGTTTTTATTTAACGATCTCACGTTGTGGTATCCAACTACGAAACCCGTCTTACTACTTAAATTGTCATAACTCAACTGCAAATTGCATTCTTTCTTTAATCTGTTTATTTCCCTCAAAACTATGTCATTTTTTACAGCATTAGGCTTTCTGAATTGACCAATTATGTAAATACCGTCGAAATCAGATCTCGAAAGAGCCACGTACTTCAATGCTCTATTCATGTTTTTGGATTTTGAAAAGTCCACGCAAACATTTCGGTATGTCTGACCCTGTGACTTGTGAATTGTTATAGCTTCAGCAGGGACCAATGGAAAGTTTCTTCGAGTTAAACGATATTTTAAATTTTTATCAACGCTTAATTCAACACTTACTTTTTCCAATGGTACCAAATTCGTGCAAACATCGCTATGTTGTTGAATATATAATGAGTGTTTTAATTTGGCTTTCTGGCCAACACGATTGGAGTTGAAATCTAACCACAAAACTTCAGGAACAGTTGAATTTTCTTTAAAAGTGATATGTTTTAGTACGCCCGTTGCCCCATTCACTAGACCATCTTGAAGGTCACTGTTGACAGTCAGCATGTACTTTATTCCAATTTTTAAACGAATACTATAAGGAACACCCATAACCTCGGATACTGGCTTATTTCTATATTTATCCAAAAATTTTTCCCTACTGCTTTCAGTTATTTTACCAACAACTTTATCTGTGGCCTCTGCCGCATGTTCTTCGCCAAATTTACTATTAATGCGTTGATTATTAGTAGGTATAATAGGTCGGTTCTGGGACAGGAAGTGGAACCCGATAAGGTAGGAACCTGTAATGTCGGTAACTGGCTGGGGGGTTTAGGTAGGGATCTGTAATGTCGGTAATTCTACTAGTTAGTAGATGGCGCCACTGTCGGCGTGGGCCCCCCTGGCTGCCACGATTACCTCTAAGATGGCGCTATTGTCGGCACCCCCCTGGGGGGTCCACGACTACCTCTAGATGGCGCTTCGCCCCCCCATGTTTTTAGGAAATAAAACCACAAAAACTATCAACGTACACATTATGATTTATTATTTGTAATTTTTTTAAATCGTATATTTTACAGCAGCTATTAAAACTTATACAGGATTATTATTATTATTAATGACTAATTAAATACAAAACGGGGTCCTACCTATAAACAGCATTTTTTTTCTTAGGAAATGTTCGATAAAATTGATAATAAAAATTTATACAGTGTTTGAATTAAGGGAATAATGCCCCCACGATAACGTTTTGTACGAACCCGGAATTATCGACCTTTTATCATCGAAGTATGATAACGCCACCTTATTCATCATTTCCGTGTAAACAGTATGCATACGCGATCGAAATGTGTAGAATTTTTGAAAACACACATCCATTTTGTGATCGACAATATTTAAGTATGTGCTCCGGCCTAAATGTCTGTCCGTGACGGACATTGGTATACCTTTAGCTCGCTTACACGCCAAGTCGGAAATTTTGAATAAATTATCATTACCGGAAGCTGATGTGGTCGCTCTCACAATACTCATATCTCCATCGAAACCGTCCAGCATAAAATCTATGGGGTTACTCACATCCTTTAGATGATCTTCATTGAGGGAAAATTCGATGGATGTGACATCCTCGGATAGTATATTAATTCCCCCTTCAAATTTTTGTTGTAAAAAATTTAAGAGCTCGAATTTATCTTCACGATGAATATAATAGGTCTTTGCACCCATAGAGATACTTTCTCTTAAAATTTTCCCACCGAACTCGTCTTTAATTTTGCCAGGGGTTGAAATGCTCACTGGTATACCGTGAATATTGTTCGGGGGATAGTTGGAGGTGTCAAACCAATCCCTACCATCATCTTTTATATCTTTGTAGAAATTTTCCGTTTCCACCAAACATAGATAGGAGTCTGTGTCGTGGTAAATTAAGGTCAATTTGTCACCGTATTTCAATTTTAAATAATCATAATAAAAACTATACATTATGGTCTTTGATATTTCCAAAACTGAGAAACCAACGTAAATAGCTTTATTATAAATTATTTTCGTTTTATTTAAGTGAATACCGACGAGATTTTCGGTGAAAATTACTGATCGGTTGAAGGAGGGTCTAGCGATATAACTTTCAGCTCCAAGACGCCGACCCTTATTTTCCCAATGTGTCACAAGACGAAAGTCCATATGTTTTAATACATTTTCTAAAGATTTTCCAAAAACACTATTATTCATTAGCTTGAAGAAATCTTTTTCGAATTTAGATCGTGAGGCATTCCGTAATTTCGTGTTTAATTCAATGTAATCTTTCACCCATGCTTTTTGATCGAACTGTAACACCCGGTGAACCTTTTTCAACAGCAGGCCGTGGGCCAGAGCTTGTTTTAAATTACGATAGGGAATGACATATCGAGTTTTGTCCCTCAGATTGGGAATTAATTTTTTGACTTTTGATTTTGGTGTGGGCGGGATTATAGATTCAGCACAGAAAGGAAGATCATTGTGAAGATTGTGTAAGCTGGCGGGGTACTCTAAATCTACCTCTAATATATAACCTTGACCAGCATCATCCGCGATTTGACAAACATCAAGGTCATGGATTTCGGTGGTCGTTAACCAACGAAAATTTTTGAAGGGGAGTGATTGTGATAAAGCGGCCCCATAAAGATTCGTGGAGTCGAGATAAACAAGGTAAGTGGAAGGTAGACTGGGGTCGAAGGTTGAAGGAATAAATTTGTTATTTGCTTTTGCATATCTTAGCGAAGTCATTGAAACACCTCCTCTTATACCATGTTGGATAAAATGAATTTTATCGATATCGTCCAAAAGTTCAAGCTCAATTTTTGATAATTTCAAAAGCGCCGCCCAACTTAGGCCGGGTGCGGTGTAAAAATGTGCGGGATCCGGAAAATAATTCTTTAAGCAGAGGTGGCGAAAGGTTTCAAAGACGTCGCAAAGCAAAAGAACGTCGGATTTTTGATATAGGTCACTGTAATCACCTAAAGTTTTACATTGAAAGACGTCCCACACTTGTCCAGCTCGATGAAATTCCGTATTGGAGATGTGAGTATCGTGAAGTTTGTTGTAAAATTCTTTTTTTTCAGGTAAATTTGTATCGTTTAATTTGGAAAGAGTGGTAATGTATGAATAAGGGAAAACCCCCTTTTGTCGTAATAGTTTAAACTTATCTTCATCTGGAAAATATTCACGGATGGTATGACATTCTTCATCCTTTAAATTCTTAACCAAGTTGTCTAGAGATGAAGGTAGAAATCTGAAGGAGTCGAGGAATCGTAATTTTAAGAAAACATTTCTATCCTTATTATCAGTGTCGACACAGACGTATTTTGTAAAACTTATATATTTTTCCTCTGATGATGCTATTACGTCAATTTTTTCCTCATTCATACTTAGGTTTTTAATAAACATATGACTATCATAAGCCAAGTTGTGGAAAAATATCGGAATAAAAAGATTGAATTTATAATTGAGGTTACAAATTGAATGAGCAGCACCTAAGTAATTACTACCGGTTTTCTTTTCACCTCCTTCTAGATGGAGGTGATTTCTACATTTAACATCGCCGGGTTGAAACGGTTTATCACAAATATGACACACGGTGGCGTTATCGAATTCCGCTTGTTCTACGTCAGTCAACGCTGTCATGGGGGCGATAATTTTTAAATAATTATTATAGATAAAAATACAATCCTTCTCGAGCCATTCGTTAAATACTTTTGGAGCATCCACCCCCCTATAATGACGATAAAAGGATTTGCTGTTATCATAAAAGCATTTAACGTAATAGCCGAAGGAGTACATTTGATGTACGTCAGCTTGTAAAGTAAATGAATCGTTTGACGATGGTTCACAATTGGAAATGGGTTCTTGGCATGATTCAGTATCTGCATAAATTGTAAATGGCACAGGTAATTGAGCCTCTATTTGAGTGAATTTTAATATGTTTTCAGGAACCTCATTCCCATATTTATCTTTAATTAAATTAGTTGTTGGTAATTTTGTAGAAACATGCCCACAGTCGAACTGCTGATGGTTGCTTAAATGATCTTCCGTTCGGAAGAAGTTTAAGCATCCCTCACAGAGATGGGTGGCATGATGATGTTGTGTGACTTGGTTACTAACCAAACGAGACATGTTCCTAACTAAACAATAATGTTGTGAGGTATCACCTTCGATTAACAAAAGATTAACATGAACCGGATGCCTATTTTTGGTTAAATAGAAAACAACCACTTCATGTTTAGTTTTTGAGCCGGCCATTTCCAAACCATAAACATTAATCGATATTTTATTAAGTTTTTCAAATTGGGGTATATCGGTTACTGCTACCGGGAAGGAGATGTTCTTAAAATTAAGTTCGTTTTGAAACCTGGTGTAATGGCGAACTCGTTCCGGGTGTTGATGAATGGGGTGTAGATGTGCTAAGATAGCCCACTTAAAACATTCCTGGTCATGATTTTTGATGTTTACCACAGCCTTTTTATGCGTAATTTCAGCAGGTATCGGCAGCCAGGAAGAGACGCGCAGTGGATTGAATTTATTTATGGATATTTCTAAAAATTTCACGTTTAAAAAGGACCATCCTAAAAAAAAAACAGTATAGGTTAAGAATTATGAAAAAAAAATTCGATATCTACGTACCTGACTCTTTCTGATTAAAATCTTGAGATTTCTTTAGGATTTTCTCAATAAAATCTTCGGCCGTTTGTGCCAAATCGACACCCTGATCGATAATGATAGTTTTTGTGTTATGAGATTTAATACTTTCCACACCGGAAGTTTGATTGAAATAATTCACAAAGAGCTCTAAATGTGTTTTAAATGTAGGGAATGATGTTGAATAATATCGCCAAATTTTTGGCAGTTTGGACTTCACTTCCTCCAAAAAGTTAGGGATATTCACCGGGGACGATGCTGAGGCGTTGATGCGCAACGTTGCCAAACGTGAACGGAAGGCGCTTTTGACCACTGTAACGTCACCAGAGCTGTCGTCACTATCAATGTGGAAAGAGGAAGTTGCCAAATTTTTGCGATGTTCTATAGTTTTTTTGTGTGCTCCTAAATTTCCTCCAAATATCGACTTATTGCAAACATCGCAATCTACAACAGAGTCAAAGCGTTAAATTTTATAAAAAAAATAAATGAATAATTACCTTGATTAGGTCTCGCTCTTTTAGGAGGAGGAGGAGTAGATGGTTCCTCACCATGAATTTCTTTTAAATGTCTGTTTAACGTTTTCACGCAAGCAAATTCGCGTTGGCATAAAGTGCATGGATGCATGTTGACGACTGATTAAAGACACTGAGAGAACTGATATTTAACGTCGCTTACATTCAAAGACGAGTTAGTTGCGGTCGCGGACACTTCCGGTGATAAAAAAATACGTTTATTATTGAAATTTATTTACAGAGTCATTGAAAACGGGGATTTTAATTTAAATTTAACGAATTTAACGCAAGACTTATTGTACATAATGATGGATTCTTCTTTGCACCGTAATGTCAAGACATTGAAAACAAAATTTTAATATTAATTTTTTACTACTCCACCCGCTCTCGATGTCTTCAACTAAAATGTATTCAAATTTTTGCATTTTCTTACATTTTAAACACTTTATAAAAACAATTCATTTTTATTATTATTATAGATTATAGATTATAGAACTTGATCGTAACCGCGCGAGACACTCTAAATTATGAAACAAGTTTTCACAAGCAAAAAAAAACGGTGAAATATAAAAAGGATGTGGCCGTGATGCGTTCGTGTCCAAGGGATGTGGTTTGGATGTGTATGTTTCCGTATTGTAGACAAGTTGGTAATAAAACTAAAATTTTTTTGAATTTCGCTTAGTTCTGTTCTAGTCGTCGCGTTGTATCATCAAACTGTTTTTCGTAGGTAAGTCGATAACAAAAAATTTTTGAATATCTGTTACACACACACTTCTCTTTTAGCCATAAAAAACAAACAAAATGAACGGTTTTGAGAAATTTTTTAAGAATGTTAACAACAATACGTCTTTCAAGAGTTACATTACCGCGAAAGATTTAACAGTGGATCTACCCTATGCCGTTGAAGAATTTAAGGTTATAAACACCAAGTTTGGGGAGAAGGTGTGCGTCATCTCCAAGGATTTCCATTTAATATTACCGGATCGTTTCTCTAAAGAGTTCCCCCAGGAGAAAATAAACGAATTAAATGGAGCTATCAAAAATGATGGGCTTATTGTCTACCTAATCAGCAAGGGGGCTATGGGGGCGACCACCAATTTAATTTTCCAAATGGAAGATGACAAATAAAGATGCTTGGGCGCATGTGCGCGACTGGAAAAGAAGAAGAGAATTTTTTTAAATATCAATTAAAATGTTAATTAAAATTTATGATTTAATAAAATAAAAAAAAAACAAAGCACTTTCGACTACCTCTAGTTTTATTACTATTTTATAAGACATTGGGGTTATGATTCATAATCGACTCTTTCACTTAAAATTAATTGGCGAAGGGCCTCGTCATCGTCGTATTCGGTGAGGAAAGGTAGCAGATCTTCCAGGTATCCTCCGAGATTGTAGGTGATTAAACTTCGTAGGGAACACTCCAACCCAATCTCACCATCCATGTACAATTCTAATACCTGGATTCCTTGGTCGTATCGCTCCCTGGCGATACAACTGCTCTCTTCGTTACGAAAAAAAAAAGATCGTAGTTGGCACAGTGGTCGATATCGAAACGTGAATCATTCAATTGATTGTAAAGGTTCCATACGGCGCTTTGTAAATCATGAGGACATGTGTAATTTTTATAAACCATCCCCCCCCCCCCCACATTTTCGCCGCAAGCCCCCCCCGCTTAAGAGACCGTATACTAACTGCTGATGCAAATCAGATATAAAACGGAGAATTGTAAAGTGGGGTTGGAGAGAGGGTAAGAGATAAAAAAGGGGGGTGTGTGGGGGGAGACTTCTTATAAATTAGACACAGTTAATTGATTATTGCTCAGTTTGAGTGAATTTTCACGAAATTACGTTAAAAATGACCGATGATGATGATGATGCATCAGTCCTATCGAGAAATATCAATATATTTAAGACGTGCGTGGGATTACGTAGATTAATAAGTGACCACGCATATAGGGTGGTGGCTTGCGAGTGTTATGACGATCGCCCCAAGTTTGTCCAACTAGAACTGGACACTTGTATCATATCTTTACGTATAGATTTAAAAAGTTTTCATGAAGATCTAATAAGTCGTATTAACGACCCTGCAGCCAACGTATATTTTACCAAGAGAAGAAGAAAAGATGCTACTGGAAGACAAGCAATTATTTTCTCCGAGCGACAAGTAGAAACCACAACGACATCCGGTAGTGACGATGACGTCACCGCCTCGGACGCTGATAACAATAAATTTTATAAATGGTGGATATTTATTGGAACTACTTTTTCATAGATCGAAAATAATGTTATTTTGGGAATTTTTTTTTTTTAAATAAAACATTTATATCGTATATATTTTTATTATGGTAATAAGTTTAACACGAAATTATATAGTAGTAGGGAGTAATTAAGGCTGCATGCGACTTTGTTATTGTAGTAATGGTATAAACACCCAGGAACACCCTTTTCCAAAACAGGTACTACTGCTGATGTCGTATTATTGGTCCACATAAACGAAGCATGTTCCAAATTTACGATTACCGGAAGGTTTTCTTTATCTCCCAGCTGATCGTAGATGTATTTCAATGCGGTCTCCTTAAAGGACCCCTTTACGTAAACTTTCATGCGATTCTTAAGATGGTATTTTACAATGTCGAAAATTGCGTCTTGTTCGATGAAACCGTCCTCATAGGGGATAAAACCGTGGTTGAATTCCAAAAATTTCACTTGGCGTCGTTGATCGCCGGTTAATTCGCTAAACGGCACCGCCGGTTTAACGATATAATGACCAATCTTTCCATTTTCACAGAAAGTTATTTCCTTGATTGTCGGCGGATAGCCAATGTTAAAACCTTGCAAATCGCATACGATAAAGGACATTTTTGTTTGTTATTGGCGATGATGTCACAGCAGCAGCTTGCAGACTGATATGAAACCGCACGGTCCTCGCCAGCCTCATATATAATTAAACTATCACGTCACGAACGATGCGTGTAAGCGGATAATTATCAAAAACGCAGTCGTAGATAAGAATGCAAAAGACCTTGGCGGTAGCGGGGAAATTTTGAGATGCCTCAAATTCCAATTTGACATCTACCGATGTTGAAGGTAGGCTTTCAGCCTGTTGGCTACAATCGAAAATAAATATCGGAGATGCCGTAAAGGATGCATAATTCAGATAGGTTTCGGGATATTCCTTGTTTCTATAGCGTGTTTGAAAGTGTCTATACATTTCAAATGCCGAAGTCACTTGTTTGTTGGCGAAATTAAGTCGCATATTTTCGTTGGGGTAAAACTTCGAGTTGAGATGAAGTCGTACATTGGTTAAATTTAAACTGTCAAATTTAGCCGAATTAGTTTTCGGGTTATCTTTTCTATTATTTTGAAACAGCAGAATGACCCATCGAGGTACACCATTAGCGCTTGTAGTACGGGCGTTCCAGTAATCTTTTGTTCCATTTTTTAAACTCGGCTGTTCCAAAGTATCCCACTTCCTAAAAGCCATGGAAATCGGTAGATTTTTGCTGATGTTTTTTAACAGTGGCAGGCGTACGTTATCATGAAAGATTACATGATTTACTTTAAAACTTATATCGCTAATTGTAATCTTTGATTTTGTATCCTTTGTTGTGATGTAACAATTATCATCTGTTTTTGCGCGAACTAAAGTGAGTCTATGCTTCCCGAATATATATTTTCTACAGTCTCGGAAAAAGCCGAAAACCAATTTCAAAGGTATTCTTGCAATAAACGTGTTATCGATCGCTAAAATGTCACCGGGGGAAAACCCGCTTTGGTTCAGTGAGTCTATTTCTTGACTGTTTAAAGCCGTTTGTATGAATGCAAGGGACGTGATGCCTGGGTCTTTCGTCTTCTCGATTTCTTTCCCATTGAAGGTGTAAATCATGAACTCCCAAAGAAAAAGGGCGAAATTTACCGACAGGCTATCTTGAGGGTCGGATTTTACAAATTCCCCCGAAATTTCCAAGCTGGCTTCGGCGATATCTAGAAATGCATCTTCCTGCGTTATCTCTATTTCTATCGAATCATTGTTGTGGAAAGATTTCGTGGAAGGGTAGTAAGTATGTTCTTCAACTCGCTCGACGGAATTATCAAAGTGCGGTTTGGTATATATCTGCAGTTTTTCGTTATCATATGATGACGTCATAGCCGAGTGATTGTAAAAATTCTCTATTCACTTTAGATAATTTTTTACTATTATTCGATCTTTCGTGTACGGCGGGTTTTCGAGACTTCTTCTTCTTCTTTTTTAGTAGTAGTAGCCCCCTACCCCGATGATTAAGATGCGTACGTTTAAAATTCGTTTGAAGGACTGCGAGATTTCCTTGGCCGGAGCCTATATTTATAGGGGGTAAAATGACTAACCCCATTTCACACGGTCACGTTTCAACTCCAACTGAATAAAAATGTCTTCACCTCTGAAGTCAACAAGTTCGTTATTTTGATCGAGCAATTTTAAGGTAATGTTATCGATCGAAGATTTATACACGGGTAAATAGATGATTTCTGGGTTGAACGTCGATCGATTCTCCGGGGTTTTCCGCCGGCGTAAATTGAAATATTGTATGTGCAGGTGCTTGATTAATGTAAGCACCTACGGTTAGATTGCTCTCGATGCGTATAATTTGCACTTTTATAATGTTCACAGGTATGTCGGATGCGTGTAAAACGTTTGAAATTAATTCTCGTTTTGAAAACCCCAACATTCTCCCGAAGCAATTGTCGGGGCGGAAGTCGATTACATAATCACTTTTTAGCTCACATTTTAAAGTACTGTTATTGGGTGTTAGAGAGAACTTTTTCCGCACTTCATCGATCGATGGGAGACCCTCTTTGATTAGGATGAGGTTTTGAATTGCTTCTTCGATGCTTTCTATCTCATAAGATCCCGTTTCCAATGTGACTACGCTATGCGCAGCTGCTCCTTTCTTTTTATAGTGGAATTTATTGTTATTTTCGTCAATATTGGGTATACTGTTAATCGTATTTAACGAGACCAATGCTAGAGAATGATTATATTCCGGCTCCAATATTATAGGGGGGAAGTAATCGACAGATATAATGCTCGTATTGCCTTTTAGAGCAAACACCCACGATGAGGTCATGATGGGGTAATGAAATGAATTACAAATTCATTATAAATATATATTTACTTTGGAAGCAGGTTTAATAAGAATTTTATACATAAATGCCCGCAATTCCAAGTGTCAAATTTTTGGAAACGGTCGTGATTGTAGTATATCTTGTAATTTTTCAAATATTTTACAAAGGCAGTTGGCGGTTTCAAAAATCCAAACGAGTTGAATGATACGACATTAATACCGCGTTTTTTCCAAGCTATCCAATGGCTTCCCGGTTGATCGGAGTTGTTCAAATTAAAAATAGCGGATTCATTCACCCACGGTCGATGTGGTAGTGTGTCTTTCATAAACACGCCTCGAAAATATGGGATTTTTACTTTTTCCGTGAAGTTTATTATGTCGACGTCCGAAAGAGCTCTTTTGGGTAGCATACGATCTAGTTTTTTGAAGTGAGTTTTTTGTTATGGTTACGACGAGGATGACAACGCCTCCGCTGTTGAAGGCAACTACCACGCGTTTGAATCATCAACCCATATCCATTTTTGCGTCGTTTCAAATAAAGAGCCCCCGAACCACGTTTTCCTAAAGCGATGGATTCCATAGTTTGATTATGCCTTGATAATTCATCCAATTTCTTTTTGGCGTTTTTGGCATCGATGACCGCTTTCGCGATACCACTAGCTCCTCCTGCTAGACCACCTAAAGCACTTAAACCCGCGAGGAGCGGAATTAGTGGTAAAAATCCACCCGATTTAGGAATGGGAATTTCTCTAGGTACTCTGATGTTTTTTCGTCCACCCGCTTTTCTTATAGCAACCCTTGCATCTCGTATTAATTTCTTCGCGACATTTTGTATCTCCGATTTTGATGATAAATTATCTATGAGGGGTGCTGATGATGGTGGGGTTATGGAATCTATTACGGCTTTGCGGAAAGCGATTTTTTTCTTGCTTCCTAAACCAAGTTTTCGTTTTGCCTTCATGATGTTCGTTATGAACCACCCCGAAGCCCTCTCTTTAAACCCTGCGTTTTTTGATTTGACTCTGTTCCAAGCACGATGTTCGAGTATTTCGTCAGCTTTGTGACGTTCGCTCAAGTCTTTAGTTTTATGATAAGCTATATCGTGGTCTTTACAAGCTTCATCCAAAGAATTTATTCCAGTATCGCCGGCTTCAAGACGTTTCACCAATTTCGTACCTATAAATTAATCGATAAAATGTGAACCATATCGCCACCACTATATATAAGCTTACCAGGTCCACAGAAATTATAACCGGGGATGTGTGCTTCGAATGGTAACTTGTCAATCAATGAATTTACAACTCCACTCCCTTTGACGGTATACATATCACTGTGAAGAAAAATTTTTTTCGTCATATATATGTATGAGATGCGCAAACAAGTGCTAGTTATGATAATATAAGCATGAAGTTTACACGGTGCCCAATAAAAGTTGAAGCGGATATATTAACTAGTCAAGATGCATCATCGTCAACGACTCAATCAAATTATCATCGACACGGCCCTTTGTTTCCAAATCATTTACGAGCTTTGATAGTTGGCACATCGAATTGTGGGAAATCTCGTTTGGCTTTAACCCTCATATTATCTCCTAACGGTTTGAAATTTGAAAATTTAGCTATATTTTCAAAGACCTTGTACCAAGAAAAGTACGAGTATTTAAGGAAAATCATTACGCTTATTAAACAAATAGGTTACCAAGAATATAATGATAATGGCGAAGTACCACATCCAAACGATGTTAAAAAAAATACCTTAATGTTATTCGATGACGTAAGCTGCGGTCAACAAACTAAAATACGAGATTATTTTTGTATGGGGAGACATCGCGCTATAGACATTATTTATATGACACAATCCTACACCCATTTACCGAAACATCTGTTGAGAGAAAATTCAAATTTTTTAGTCGTATTTAAGCAGGATGAAATGAATATGAAACATATATATAATGACCACGTAAATACAGACATGTCATTTGAGATGTTTAAAACCCTATGTGCTGAATGTTGGAAGACACCCTTCAGCTTCGTGGTCATAGCCAAAGATTTTGACATCGATAAAGGGCGATATAGAAAAGGATTAAGTGAATTCGCAGAAGGGTTTAAATAGAAGTTGTGTGGAAGATTTGCAGTCATTTGTTTATTCACACGTAAAGGTGTGACATATCGCAGCCATCATGAAAATCGAACGCTTGCAAGATAAGGAACGGGTAAAATTGGGGATTTTGAAGACTATAACAGACATAAAAAATAAATACAAAGCGCTAAAATATGGGGATGTTGAACAAAAACGACAACTGGAAAAAATATTTACTCCATTAAGTCAACCTATTAAAGACATTTCCACAAATTTGGTAAACGTCAAAGAGGAGGCCGTTAAAAAAGAGGAAATCAAACAAGAAAACATCCGCGCTAGTAGCATCAGCCCGATAAAACCGAAAAAACGAAAAAGTTACGGTAGAACCGGAAATCAAAGAGAAGTAAGCTTCCTTCATAGTGACGATGGAGAAGTCTTTACTTCGGAACCCACAACGCCTGTCCTCCTCCATGGCACCCCCGTTGCCACCTCTGAGGAAAGTTCCGAACAAGAAGAAGAAGGAACTGATTCCGAAGATGGTGCTTCAACGTCAAATCTACGCATGCAACAAATGAGACGAGAAAGCGTCGTCGCATATTTGGACCAATATCCCGAATTATCACGAAAATACGTGGAAATGGCCTTGAATAATGATGATAAATTAGATGATAATATTAAATTTACCAAAGATCTTAATAATTTCGAAATAAATAAACACCGTTTAGATTTCTCAAATAATGGAGACATTAAAATCGACGATCAAACCTTCCCCGGCACTGAAGGTCTTTATGAATTAATTTTCAAAAATAATCCTATAAGATCGAAATTCACCAGCGAGGATCTCGGCCACTACAAACAAATTGTGAAAATTACGAAAACACCTTTCGAAAAAACTAGCTCCAAATATCTAAACATTATTAAACCCTTACTTACAAACCTGCCCGGATCGTCAACGATGACGACGCCACTGCCTCAAAACATATTATTTAAAAAACTTAAACCTCCAACAGTTGTAACTAGGTCGAGAACAGGTTCCTTACCTACGCCTAAAAAGAAAAGTGGGAAGGGTCTAAATATTTACAATAGGAAGCCCGTAGAATACGTTTATTTCGATAACCCGAATGAACTTGTCAGTCGTTTAAGGCTGCTATACGCTTCTTATCAAGCCGGAAACGACTCTCACCGCAACGAAATCTTGTCAATCGTTGAAGAACTACGTGAAATGAAAATAATTGTTTAAAATAAAAATATCGCGTTTCTTTTGGTCAGTTAGTTAGTAGTCGTCATCACGCCGATCTTCCACGACAATTGTTGTTGCCGAACGAGATGCCGAAGGACAAATTTAACAGGGCCTCTTCTTTTTCCTTTACTAATCTGATCAAAAATCGCGAACGTTTGCGTGGACCACGGGGGGTTGGTTTTAAACGAACATCAAGCGGTGATTATGATATAGAAAATCATAAAATTTGCAATGTTAAATCTCCTACAAAGCCTTCAGACTGTACCAATAAAAAATATATTGATGGGTGTACGACCGTTAATGGGCTTGCAATAAAATCAATGAGTGAAAAAATGGACTGGCAAAATAATAAAATTAGCGAATGTATAAGTAAGAATGGAAAATTAATTTCAGAAATTAAAAACATCGAAACGAAATGTCTCGGTTTGGTGGGCGAAGAAACGCGAAAAGAGATTAATAAGGCCACTAAAATATTTACCGATCTTTTCGAAAACACCGAAAAGGGCATTCTCGTAAAAAGCGGGAAAAAGGTGGAAGGGGAATTTCAAAAACACGCTGACACGTTTCTAGGGCTCTGGATGGAAATGTTGAAAAATGAAATAAATGGAGTTAAAACGTTGATTTCTACTGAAAAACAAAACATAAATGCATTAACACAACGAATTGCGTCGTTAGAAAGAAACCAAGCTGCTTCTCTTAAGCATGTAAAACCAAATAAAATTAATGACGTAGGTAGTGTGGATTACGACGACGACGATCTCACCAAATAATAATGGCTGTTAAACGAAAAAACCCTAAAACGCTTGATACAATTTCCAAAGAAAAAAGAATAATTGTGGATGAACTATACAAGCCGGCTAGGAAAAATTTCAAGCGTCGTCACGTGCTAATAAAAGGATATGACGACATCTGGATGATGGATTTAATGGAATTTCAACCCTATGCACGAGAAAATAAGGGTTATAGATATATTTTAGTGGTAATAGATTGTTTTTCCAAATATGTTTGGGTGGAACCGTTAAAAAGCAAACAGGGCTCTGAAGTCTCGGGAGCTTTCGATAAAATTTTAAAAAAAGCGGCGACCGGTCGACCTAAACACACCCCCGCTCGAAATCTTGCATCTGACGCCGGAAAAGAATTCTTCAACAAGAATTTTAAAGAATTAACCGATAAATACAATATCAACCACTTCCATACTTACTCGATAATAAAGGCTAGCATATGTGAGCGGGTAATAAGAACAATAAAAACTCGTATGTACAAGTTATTCGCCCTTCAAGGTAACTATAAATGGACTGAACATTTAAATGTCGTCATCAATAATTACAATAATACTGTACATTCAACGACCCATCGAAAACCTAGCAGTATCACAAAACGAAACGAAAAATCCATTTTAAAGACTGTATATAGCAACATTAAAATAGCCCCCCTCTCCCCGAAATTTGCAATGGGGGACATTGTACGAATCAGTAAACAAAAAAGTCTCTTCGAAAAGGGGTACACAGCCAATTGGTCTACTGAATTATTTAAAATTCGACAACGAAAAAATACAAACCCCGTAACGTATTTACTTGAAGATATGGAGAAAACCCCCATTTTGGGGGCATTTTACGAATATGAGTTACAAAAAACCGCGCAGCCTGATGTTTATCTTGTTGAAAAAATACTTAAACGAAGGAAAAATCAATTACAAGTGAAATGGTTGGGTATTAAGGAACCTACATGGATCGAAGATAAAAACTTGTTATGAGTGCCGCATCATAACCGCAGACCGCTGTTTCCGTTATATACCTATCTCTAATGAACGTCGCGTCGCGTCGTCCTCGATAAGAGCTCGTAATTTGTTTATTACGAATAATTATTCGTTAATTAATCAGTTATTTATTGTATCTGCGAACGATAAGAAGTATGGCAACGGATGTACCTGTGGAAGTGCTTAACCAAATTTTGGAATTTGAAAAAACCATCAAAACTCTGAGAGGAATGTTTAAAGATAACATTTTACGATTATCTCCAACACATACAGCAATGATTTATCAAAAACTTCCTTGGGTGTATCGTCATGATAATGACGTTATCTTAAGTCTACCATGTACGAAACACTGGAACCAACCACATCAAAGAACACATGTTGACGGCCCCGCACCTAGTATAAGCGATTGTATAATATGTATTAATAGTGCGTCTACAACCCCAAATGAACAGTTTATACTCTAAATTTATTAAATAAATTATTATTATTATGGCTCTTCTCAGCACGAATTTCATAATTTTTACGGCAATTTTTAATCAAACATTGTTTGTGCCAAACATCCCGGATGTGGCTGAGATACATATCTGCAGAGAAGAAAACGTTGTATCTGCAGCGGTAGTGAATTCTTGCGATCAATGGGAAGCAATGGTGCCCAAATATTGGCCATACAATAAAATGTATGTTTTTACTTATGATATTTCCACATCATTGTCGATGGAGGATCCATCATCTTTATTTTTCTACAAATTAAGGCTTGTCTACGCAAATCGTTCCTTTGGGGTGACCGATGTCAAAAAAATTATGCTGGATGATTTATATCAATACGATTCTTATAATGAAAATATAACCAATAATAATAACAGCTCTTGCATATGTGATAATGGTGGTGGTGATGGTGTCTCCATCACATCCTTGATGCCCATCTTTTCCTTAATTTGTTTAGTTTTTGTTGTGGCTGCATCGTTAATAATAATTATTATTAGTGTCTTGATTGTAAAGAAAAAAAATGTATGCTATCGTTTACAACAAGAATAAAAAATTTAATTTTTATTGTCTCTCTCTGGTTTGTGGTTTTATTTCCCTAAAGTTAATAATGAACACATCCGAGACAAGATAACGAGGTTCTATATTATGCTTAGAGGGCTGGCAGGGGGGCGAAGCGCCATCTAGAGGTAGTCATGGTCCCCCAGGGGGGTGCCGACAATAGCGCCATCTTAGAGGTAATCGTGGCAGCCAGGGGGGGCCACGCCGACAGTGGCGCCATCTACTAACTAGTAGAATTACCGACATTACAGATCCCTACCTAAACCCCCCAGCCAGTTACCGACATTACAGGTTCCTACCTTATCGGGTTCCACTTCCTGTCCCAGAACCGGCCTATTATACCTACTATTATTGTACTCATCAACATTTTTATTTTCGTAATAAAGTCTTACAGCATCTTCGGGAATATCTGCCATACGAGTAACCGAGCGCGAATTTATCAGTTTTACATCGTCTGCAGTCAATTGGCCTCGACCCAAGTTGTTTAACGCCCGCACAAATTGTTGGTCTTTTTGTCTCATAATTTCCGTTAATTCAAACAATTGAAACTGTTCCCATAATTCATTTCCTAACACTTCTCCCATCAACTGACCGGGCAGTGACTCAAAAATATACCGATCAAAGACTGGACTCAACTGAAACAAGTCACCGACCAACAAAACGGCTATGCCTCCGAAACTTTCTTTAGGTCGCCCAAATATTTGTCTAAGCCTACGATCTAGGTAATGAAACGTCTTGACTCCTACCATACTAATTTCATCAACTATCACGAGTTTCACATGTATTAAATCTTTTCTTAGTTTCGAAGCTATGTCGTTAGAAAGCTCAATCATTGTTCCACTATACTGATTTACAGGCAAAGCAAAAGCTGTGTGTAACGTAATTCCACCAATCAGAAATGCCGCTTTACCACAATACGCGGTTAGTAAGACTCTGGCACAGTCGGTCTGCGCTCCCGGTTGACTATCGAAATAATTTGTAACTAATTGATAAACTGCATTTATTAGTAAACTTTTACCCGTTCCAGCTGAACCTAAAATTAACAATTTCTCAGAATGTTGTCCAGTTTTGAAACAATGTAATATATGCATAGCAATTTCTCGTTGCTTCTCATTCAATTTCCGCATCATGTCTTCTAAAGACTCTCTAGCGATTCTTGGTGGACACGTAATACGGACGCATGGACTGTTATCATTGTCAGAGGACTTTTTATTTGTTTTCGCACCTCCATCACCAGGTAACATTACATCTACTTCTTGACTTTGCGATATCCTTTCAGCGACAAATTGTTCAGCTTCGTGTTCTCTAAATTCCCTGTTTTCCTCTGTAGCTTGCTCCATATATCTATCAAGGACATCATCCGATATTACAGAATATTTAGCTGAATTTGTTTAAATTATTTTTCAAGATTTTGAAAACCTTTTCCTGGCAATTTACATTCTCAACTTCATTTTCTTCATTTCTCCACGGTAGGAACAGAAGCAACTTTTCTCTGTAATAATTGACAGGATCAACCTGTTCATTGTACCTTTTATATCTAATAACTTTAGTTGCTCTCCGGGAAACTAATGAGAAAGATTCATCGTCTATCTCTTCATCGTTTTCCCTAACAACTTTTTTCTTTGTATTATATTCGGAAGCAAAATCGGCCAAGCACAAATTTTCGTATTTTTCCGGTCTTTTACCATACTTTTCAAACAGTCCATCTGTGAATATATCGGTCGAATCTCCTTCCAATTCCTGAAGCTCGCCTTTTCTCTTTAAAATTCTCACTCGATCCTTTTTCGGCCAAGTAGAAATGTGAACAACTGTTCTCGACTTCTCCGACAAAGGCAAGGACAAGCAATGATAAACTGCCTCTTGGGCCCCCATGACAGATGAATTCAAAAATTTTGATGCTATAGCTTTCAGCCTGTCCTTAATTTTCAAAGAAGTAAATTGATTATCTTTCGTGGCTTCTTCGAGAATTCTTACTAATCCGGCTTCATCCTTTAAAACATAATCGCACATGTACGTTACAGCCGCGTATTCATCAAGTACAAACTGTAGGTCCGTGGTTGCCTCCCATATCATAAAGTCTTTGCAGTAACTATTCACTCGCACACCCCTGCACGTGCGCCTCAAAAAAATTTTTGGTTCTTTAATTGAAGAACGAACAGCGGTTATATACCCTTTTCTAGTGAGAAAAAGTTTCCCAAGCACGTCATTGAAGGTGTCGTCACTAAATTCTTGGGCCTTAAAATATCCTTGCATCAGTTCTTTTATCTTGTCCAAGTGTTTGGCAACTGCAGGTGTTTTTTCTTCCTCTGGTAATGGCAAAAGAATCGTCGTTTTGTCCATAACAAATTGTGGAAAATGAAATCGACAAATCTTTTCACGGCTTTTACACTTTTTGTAACATGTATGAGTGTGTTTATGCAAATGTGCGGCCATGTAGGGATTGTCATCTTCGTATTTGCATGTTATAAATCTGTCCACAAAATCAATTACAGCTTCACATGTTCCATCTTCTGAATATTGAGGAGCATCTTTAAGCCACAAAAATCCATGAACATGGGGCGATCCCCGCATTTGAAATTCCCAACGTAAGAAATAATCGTCAACATTGTACTCATCAAAAGGACCTCCACTTCCGCTTTGTAAATATTTCATAAATTCCATAACTTTATTATTGAAATAGCGTACACAAGTAACTGGATCGTTCTTGACTAGTTCTGATTTGTCAAATTCGCTTAGCTCCAATGCCTGCTTTACAGACAATGTTTTATTTCTTTGCAATTTGTACAAACAAATTAATAGTTCCGGCCAACTGTATTCACCGGGAGTCAAAGTGAAAAAAAACGTCGGCTTTCCCAACTGTCTCATCATAGCAAGTAATTCACTTTTACGTTCTTTCCAGTATGCCGGTGAACATCGAATATGATTTAGAAACTTGTATCCTGAATCGGATGTGAAAACTACGTCTTGCATGAAGTTGGAATCGAGAGCTTGCGCAGCGGTTAAGTTTCTTGTTGTCTGCACCTTCCTTAATGCCGTTTGAACGGAGTTCACAACATCCCGATATAATTTTTGCAGAGCTTTAAATAAGACGACTCTCGGCTTTCTACTACATCGTCTGTCGAATCTTCTTAATTCTGATTTAATTCTCTTCGTGTAAGTCACTCCAGAATGCAAATGCAATTTTTGACCACCGTAAATAGTCGGAAAAAGCATTTCGTCCAGATTGCTAACGTCATAAAATGAAATTGGTCTTTTGGATTGTCCTGGGGCGATTATTTTTATATTATTTACGTTGTCACCGTTTATACCTCTATTTAGCAGTACAACTTCTTCGCACGTATTTGCTATGAATAATTCTTCTTCTAGATCTAGACCCTGCAAATCGTCCTCCATATCAACCTGTTCTTCATCATTATTGTCGTTACCATCGCCTTCATCAGTACGATCTTCAGCATTTATTATAAAATTTACTGTTGTGTTATCATCTGCATCATTAAATTCTTGCAGAAAATTTTCATTCAATGTTATGTTATTAGTTGCATACAACTCCTGATTGAGTAAATACTTCAACGCTTTAATAACTTTCTGTGGTCTTATTGTCTCGTACATATAATGTGATTTGTGTTCAACATGCCGTTTTAGCTTGATCTGAATAGTGCTCAAGTTGCCGAATTGTCTTGGCAAAGCAGCAACCATGTCTTCAATATCTACTGGAACGTTTACTACACTACCTTTTACCCCCATCTGTGGATTCAATGCATGTGGTTTTAAATCTCGAACTTGCATAAAATACAAATACGGAGAAACCATTCGTTCTTCCAAATCAGACAAATCCGCCACATAAGCTGGAACTTCAGGAAAATCTAATCCATGGCTGATCGCAATAATGGGAACTCTGCCTTTATCAGTTGATTGTTTACCTGATACGCAAATATATCCCGACGGGAAGCTGTCAATTTGGTTTCTAAACTCATTTATATCAAATTTGTTACTTGCCAGCCTCTTTTGATTTCTATCGAAAATTGAAAAGCACTTTTCTAAATCATAATCTCTCACGGATTTCTTAAAGAAAAGTCCCTGGCAACAACAACAAACGTATTCAGGAACTTCCTTGGAGGCAACAATAAACTTTTGTTTCGCTTTCGATGTGGGATTTTCACAATTTCTTACTTGCCTTACAACCTTTTCACGATGGCGACATAAATTGTTGGACCTTTCGATACGTCTTCGTTCTTTTTCCGCTTCTCGCTCTTTTTGCCTTTCTTCCTTAGACTTCCTTTTCAACGCAGTCCTTTCTTTATTTCTGATAGTCTCCTTTTCAACAAAACTTTTTTTAAGTCTATGCTGTTGTATGCGTTGTAAATTTTTAGATGCTTCACTCCGTTTGTATTCTTTGTCATTTCGCAGCTTTTGAATCCGTTCCTGTGTTTTAACTGCTTCTTTCTGCTTGAATGCGGGACCTTTTCGCAATTTCTGAAGTCGTTCTTGTGTTTTAACTGCTTCACTCTGCTTGAACTCCGGGTTATTTCGCAGCTTTCGCATCCTTTCTTGTGATTTAACTGCTTCACTCTCCTTGAACTCCGGATCATTTCGCATTTTCTGAATTCGTTCTTGTGTTTTAACTGCTTCACTCTGCTTGAACTCCGGGTCATTTCGCAGCTTTCGCATCCTTTCTTGTGATTTAACTGCTTCACTCTGCTTGAACTCCGGATCATTTCGCATTTTCTGAATTCGTTCTTGAGTTTTAACTGATTCACTCTGCTTGAACTCCGGGTCATTTCGCAGCTTTCGCATCCTTTCTTGTGATTTAACTGCTTCATTCTGCTTGAACTCCGGGTCATTTCGCAGCTTCCACATCCTTTCTTGTGATTTCCGCGCCTCTACTTCTACATATTCTAAATCATCCCGCAATCTCTGTACAGACTTTTTATTAACAACTTTCCTAGTTTTATTAGATTTTTTTTTAACCCGCATTTCGAAATGTTATTAATAAATTGTAGGTTGTCCGTTTAAATTATCTTTGAACCTTGAATAATTACTTACGTTTTGAGCTCCTTAATGGACCTACCACAATATCCTATTTGTTAGCAGACAGGGTGCGTCCACGAGAAAATGTAACGCATGTAGCGCTCGGCTTCAAAGGTAGCGGTCTCGGAGTACGCTGTGTAAAATACGAAGCGGTTGGGTTCTCCAGATTTCACTGTAGCACTACGTGTAGAGGCAGGTCTGGTAAACGCTTCCAATCACAGCGGCCGCAACCCACGACTTCAATAATAAATTATTAAATGGAGAAAATTTTACCTATTGATACCTTGAATATCTGATGACTTTCGTTCACTATTCACACACACTCTGTATTCTTAATAGTCTGATAACGTTCAAAGCACTAAATTCACCAGTTCACTAACTGACTTTAACGCTGTACTTGAACGTCACTCAATGATGTAAATTGACGCCCGCCTCTTTGATAGTAACAAAAAAGCTCAGAAATTAAATGAACATTACCTACATCAAAGGCGCGGAGAAATTGATGATTTTCCTTCACTATTCACACCTTTTACCTATTACAATTATTGCAATTATTACAATTATTATTATAATTATTGCGTCCGCTGATTTTAAGTTTAGTTGTCAATTGACTGCAAGGCCCACAGTATTTATCGTTCGTGACATTTTCAGAAGCTCCTCAAAATGCCGAAAGTTGGTAGTTCAAAAATCGATCTAATTAAAACGTGGATCAAAACCAACAAATGTTTTAAATATGATGGAAATGTAGTGTTCTGTGTCGTGTGTGAAAAAAAGGTATGTACTTCTATAATAATTTTATACATAGGTACCAAGAAATTGAACTTGATATTGTGCGTAAAATTAAATTATATTGAAAACCTTTTATAATAAAACTAATTTAATTCTTTTGTTACAGATAAATGTCAGTAAAAAGTATCAGTTGGATCAGCACATTAACACTGCTAAACATCAAGATAGGAAGAATTGTGTCCAAAATCCAAAACAGCAATTATTGTTACCTAATTGCGTCAATCAGGAAAACCTCAGCAATTTTAATAAGGATTTATGCAGGATGATGATTCAGTGTAACATTCCTCTTCACAACTTAGATACTCTCCATTTTACAAGTTTTATGGAACAATATACTAAGGAGAAGGTAGTCTCAAGAAGAACAGTTTCCAGAAGTTACATTTCCGAGCTGTACGAAGAAAATTTACGAAAAATTCGCAACATTGTTGGGGACAATTACATCTGGTTTAGTGTGGATGAAACCACCGACGTTAATGGCAGATACATTGCCAATTTTATTGTGGGAATTTTAAATGGTGAACCCTCTTCAAGTTATTTAATTGCCGTTAAGGAGTTAGAAAAAACTAACCACCTAACCATATCGAGATTTATTAACGAATCTTTGGCATTACTGTACCTACAACAACAGTTGCCATATGAAAAGGTATTGTACATGGTCACAGACGGAGCAGCGTATATGGTAAAAGCAGGTCAAAATTTAAAGATTTTTTTCCCAAATCTAATTCATGTAACATGTTTAGCTCACGCAATGAACCGTGTCGCTGAGGCTGTGAGGGAAGAATTTCCTCTTGTGAATAAATTGATAAATAATGGTAAAAAAATTTTTTTGAAGGCCACCGATACGGGTGCAATTGTATAAAGAAATGATGGGAGATGTTCCTCTTCCACCACAGCCAGTTTTAACAAGATGGGGTACATGGCTGAAAGCCTCAGTTTTTTACGCAGAACATGTAGAGGAATTTAAAAACGTAGTTGAAAGTTTTGATGCGTCTTCGAGCCAATGTATTTCTGAATGCCAAGAAATTTTAAAGAAAAAAGAACTATATGCTCAGCTAAATTATATAAAAGCAAATTTTGGTAAAATTCCTGAAATTATAACAAAACTTGAAGAAAAAAATCTTCTTTTGACCGATTCAATTCCACTAATAGAAGATTTTCAAAACAGTTTAAAAAACTCGAAAAAAAACAATCCGGTTTGCACCCGCATATTTGAAAAGATAAACTATTTGCTCAATAAAAATAAAGATTTGTCAGAATTGCAATATGCTTTGTGCGTTTTAAAAGGGCAGCAACCACAAGATAGCTTAGTTAGAAACAAAGTAGTTTTAGAAAAGACTTATATTTTTAAATACTGTCCAGTTACTTCATGCGATGTTGAAAGAAGCTTCTCCCGGTATAAAAATGTTCTACAAGACAACCGAAGAAGCTTCTTAATTGAGAACATTGAAAAGCATATGGTGATTTATTGTAATTAACTGACATGTACAAATTTTAGCAGTAAATTACTTATTTTTGTATTATATACTGTCCATATAATGTTAATTCTGTACTTAAATTAATTAGTTTGTATTGTTTTTAGTACCTAAAATAAACTTTTTTCAATAATTCGACTTATTAATTTTGTATTAATATAATAAATATTAATTTGTAATATATTACGACTAATATGCATACCTACATAATATATTCAGAAAGAGCTTATTTGACGACTTTTATGCATATTTTATGGTTTTATTGCATATTTTACGGTTTTGCGGCATGTTTGCCTCCATAAAAATGCCATTTTTTGCGGCATATAATTTGCCTATATGCTCTATCTTTACGGCATATTTGCCCAGCCCTAAATTTATACATAATACAAATTCTGAGATTTTCAATTCAGGATATTCCGGAAGCACAACATCTTGAGGTTTGTATAATAGTACACATGAGTTACCTAAAAATACAAATTTTTTAAGGACTTAGGTATTTATGTAGTTTTTACCTTCTCTCATTTCAGTGACCCAAGCCTCAACACTAATCGCATCATTTTGGTGTCGTACAGCTGTTGACTTTAAATTGAAAGCAGCTTCAATATTATATAGGTCCTTTTTAGTTAACAAATCAAATCTGTTTAATGAGTCACTTGTGTGATCCCGAACTTCTTCTATTATTGATGAGAATGGAATTTTTGACGCTAATTTAACAGCAATAGATTGCCTCTCTGGGCCAGTAAGTGTGAGATGTCCTAGATCATTATCTGTATGTCCCACATGTGTTTCTATTAATGTAACTTGGCATGTACCATTTTCATGTAACAGCACTTTCATTTTAGCAGGACAGAACCCATTGATTTTATTGCTTCCTTGAGTTTTCACACAACGAAGCCCTTTACTTTCAGAGATAAACATACCCGATCTATGACAGTAGTAATCAATTTCTTTGGGTGATTTCTTGGATGTGACACCTCGCTTTTTTATAAATTTAGACTTAGAGTCTTTCTCATATTGACATTTCCACAATTCTAGGCTTTCCAGTGTGGAAAAGTCTAATTTCCGAACTGATATAGGTATATCATGAACCGTCTGAAAATGCTTGTGTAAGTCACTGCTCAGTAGACTTTCAAGTGGACACAATGGGCACTTTTTCAACTTCACTCTAGTTGTTAGTGAAGAATCATTGGAACTTGTAGCAGATGCAACAATTTGATCAGGGGCATGGTGTGTCCTTTTATGGGCATTCAAATTCCTATTGTGACTGAAATTTTTCCCACAATGGCAAATAAATTTATATTGCGTTTTTTGGCGCTTTAGTGGAGCAATATCCCCAGATTTGTCACTATGAAACTTTTTAGCATGGCTTCGCAAATCAGTCAATCTTCCAAATGATTTTTTGCACCCACTGCACTTATTCATGTTGTTCACTGCTCCAAATCAACAAATACGTTTGTTATTGATATCAAGTTAGGTTAGGAACTCAACTCAAATCTGCTCAAATGTCAAATATATTTGTAGAGTGGGGTACTGTGTTACTATTGGTCCGCCGCGCAAGTTGCACTGCTACGGCTAGACGCAAGTTACTTTTAGGAGCATGAACTATTCACAGTATTTCACCCACACGTTTAGTAGGTTCTAAAATGCTCACCGCCCCAATTTCAAGGCTGTACCGCCATGGGATCAGTGTTGAAAAAGTTCATTTAAGTGCCTCTGGACAGTTCTTGAGTTACTTTTAGGAGCATGAACTATTCACAGTATTTCACCCACACGTTTAGTAGGTTCTAAAATGCTCACCGCCCCAATTTCAAGGCAGTACCACCATGGGATCAGTGTTGAAAAAGTTCATTTAAGCGCCTCTGGACAGTTCTTGAGTTACTTTTAGGAGCATGAACCATTCACAGTATTTCACCCACACGTTTAGTAGGTTCTAAAATGCTCACCGCCCCAATTTCATGGCAGTACCACCATGGGATCAGTGTTGAAAAAATTCATTTAAGTGCCTCTTGACAGATCTTGAGTTACTTTTAGGAGCATGAACCATTCACAGTATTTCACCCACACGTTTAGTAGGTTCTAAAATGCTCACCGCCCCAATTTCAAGGCAGTACCACCATGGGATCAGTGTTGAAAAAATTCATTTAAGTGCCTCTTGACAGATCTTGAGTTACTTTTAGGAGCATGAACCATTCACAGTATTTCACCCACACGTTTAGTAGGTTCTAAAATGCTCACCGCCCAAATTTCAAGGCAGTACCACCATGGGATCAGTGTTGAAAAAGTTCATTTAAGTGCCTCTGGCGTGAGTACTTGCGCATGGCCGTCTCTAGTTCCAGGCCCTGTCCTTAACCATTTGGCAACGCTGCCGGAGGAGATTTAGCGTCAGTTTGACAAATTGTCATATATTGTCATTGAAGTGAAACATTTGCAAAAATTACCAAAAATAATTTTATTTTTATCAATTTCGAATGATTAAGGAACTGAAATTCAATACTTTAGTGAAAGACTGTAAGTAAGTTTAAAATGACAAATTCTGCTTCTAGTTCCAGAGAAAGACATTAACCCTTTTCAAATTTTATCGAGATTACAGCTTGGGTTATTTCTAAGCATCTGGGTCTCAAACAACTGCCTTGGAAGCAACTGCGAGTCCTCTACGTTATAGTCCCGACGCATAATGTGGAGACACTTTAGTTTTTGACCCAGAAAAAGAAATTTTTTACAAAATCCTTTTCAACACAAAGCAAATTCAATCGAGATTGCAGCTTGCATGATTTCTAAGCTTCTGATGGGCCTTACACAACTACAATTCGAAGCAACTGCTAGTCCTCCACGTCTTTATAATTTAGAGATCATTGAAACTTGACATTTACGCAGAATTATTTGTTTATTGAGAATATACGTAGTTTGTATAGAAATAAAGACAACATAATGTTAAATTTTTATTTTTGAACGCTTGGGCGCCTAATTAGAGTCTAGCAAAGTCTTACGGTTCTATTAATAAGCAACGTAAAGTTGGACTGAGGAATAGATTTTATAAAATTCTACAGATGAAAATGGTCCAATTCCTGCCTTTTACCATCACTGCAAGGATGAAATAAGTCTTGTCTTAAATCTTAAATGTGGTTTATCCATCCAGTCAAAGTGGTTTTCACGTCTTTAAACTTCCTAATGATAAAAGCTCAATTCCAGTGAGTGTTTAAATTCAAACACGGCAAAATCTTTTTTTGCAAAACCCTCTTGTCCGCCGCATAGTATTTAAATGGGTCTGTAAACCAGATTTATTATTATTAAACTTACTAAATACTACACATCTTACATACTTTCATCAAAATATTCATTTCCAGTACGTTAACCATTTGAAATTGTTAAAGATTCAAATATTTTTTGCAAACATTTCACTTCAATGACAATCTGTGACAATTTGTCAAATTGACGGTAATGCTCCTCTCGCCATGTTGCCAAATGGTTAGGACATGGCCTGGAGCTAGAGACGGCCATGGCTTGCGGCGTCTTACGTGAGCGGTGTGTCAAAGCGACAGACGCGGCGGCCGTCAAGTAATTCAACAAAATGGCGGTCTCACCCCATTGGGGAGCCGGAGGTGAAAATTCTAGCGTGACGTGCCTGACAGTGTCAGTTGGTGACATCAGTGACATCGATACGTGGATTTTTTAAAAGTCAAGTTTTCCTGGATTTACAATGTTCCACTTAAGTACACAAAACATAAAATTCCACAGAATTATTCCCAAAATTTCGAGTCAGCGTCCTAACAAAACTACTACATAACCTCGCAACTGACAACTGACTGACGTAAGTCGAAATTATGATGACGGACGTTTAAAAGTATTTCCGTAGGATCCTGTCTCTCAGTGTAGTTAAAGTATTGCCACCAGATGTCAGATTTTCGCGAATAGATTCGATGACTCGAATTCGAAAATGGGGAAAATGGATTTCTGAGAAGGCGCAGGAGAATCAGAAAAAGGCGCCCATCAGATCGTTTCTTTCTGGAACGGCAGTTTTGCAACAGACTAATAAATAACATTTTGTGCCTCCCAATGTGTCCATTTTTTAAAAACTTTGACATTTCAAAATGACTGCCGCTCGCGTCCGCCAAAAAATCAAACCCGCTCGTCACGCCGCCCCTGCCGCTTCCACCGCTTGCAACGCTCACGCAAGACACCTGTATTTGTCGGGCATGGTTTGATTTCATCACCGCCCACGTAAGACGACGCATTACATAATGCACTTGGACAACAAATAAACGAGCGACTTTTGTCCTGACATGACAATTGACAACCACGTTCGATTGTCATAAAATAACTTTAAGTATAACACCGAAACCTTCTGGAGTTGTCGACAACACCACCAAGGTTCAACCGTAAGACGTATCTCGACGTAAAACTCGATTAAATACCAACATTCGCTGAAGAAAGGCAGTTGTTGCAGGAAGTATAACACCGAAACCTTCTGGAGTTGTCGACAACACTGCCAAGGTTCAACCGTAAAACGCGTCTCGACATAAAAGTTGATGAAACACCAACAATCGCTGCAGAAAACAGTTGGTGCAAGAAGTATAACACCGAAATCTTCTGGAGTTGTCGACAACACTACCGAGGTTCAACCGTAAAACGCATCTCGACGTAAAACTCGATTAAATGCCGACATTCGCTGAAGAAAAGCAGTTGGTGCAAGAAGTATAACATCGAAACCTTCTGGAGTTGTCGACAACATCACCGAGGTTCAACCGTAAGACGTATCTCGACGTAAAACTCGATTAAATGCCAACATTCACTGAAGAAAAGCAGTTGGTGCAAGAAGTACAACATCGAAACTTTCTGGAGTTGTCGACAACACCACCGAGGTTCAACCGTAAGACGTATCTCGACGTAAAACTCGATTAAATACCAACATTCGCTGAAGAAAGGCAGTTGTTGCAGGAAGTATAACACCGAAACCTTCTAGAGTTGTCGACAACACTGCCAAGGTTCAACCGTAAAACGCGTCTCGACATAAAAGTTGATGAAACACCAACAATCGCTGCAGAAAACAGTTGGTGCAAGAAGTATAACACCGAAATCTTCTGGAGTTGTCGACAACACTACCGAGGTTCAACCGTAAAACGCATCTCGACGTAAAACTCGATTAAATGCCGGCATTCGCTGAAGAAAAGCAGTTGGTGCAAGAAGTATAACATCGAAACCTTCTGGAGTTGTCGACAACACTGCCAAGGTTCAACCGTAAAACGCGTCTCGACGTAAAAGTTGATGAAACACCAACAATCGCTGCAGAAAACAGTTGGTGCAAGAAGTATAACACCGAAACCTTCTGGAGTTGTCGACAACACCACCGAGGTTCAACCGTAAGACGCATCTCGACGTAAAACTCGATTAAATGCCAACATTCGCCGAAGAAAAGCAGTTGGTGCAGGAAGTATAACACCGAAACCTTCTGGAGTTGTCGACAACACCAACGAGGTTCAAACGTAAAACGCGTCTCGACATAAAAGTCGATGAAACACCAACAATCGCCGCAGAAAACAGTTGGTGCAAGAAGCATAACACCGAAATCTTCTGGAGTTGTCGACAACACTACCGAGGTTCAACCGTAAAACGCATCTCGACGTAAAACTCGATTAAATGCCAACATTCGCTGAAGAAAAGCAGTTGGTGCAAGAAGTATAACATCGAAACCTTCTGGAGTTGTCGACAACACCACCGAGGTTCATCCGTAAAACGCGTCTCGACATAAAAGTCGATGAAACACCAACAATCGCCGCAGAAAACAGTTGGTGCAAGAAGTATAACACCGAAATCTTCTGGAGTTGTCGACAACACTACCGAGGTTCAACCGTAAAACGCATCTCGACGTAAAACTCGATTAAATGCCAACATTCGCTGAAGAAAAGCAGTTGGTGCAAGAAGTATAACACCGAAACCTTCTGGAGTTGTCGACAACACTACCGAGGTTCAACCGTAAGACGCATCTCGACGTAAAACTCGATTAAATGCCAACATTCGCTGAAGAAAGGCAGTTGTTGCAGGAAGTATAACACCGAAACCTTCTGGAGTTGTCGACAACACTGCCAAGGTTCAACCGTAAAACGCGTCTCGACATAAAAGTTGATGAAACACCAACAATCGCTGCAGAAAACAGTTGGTGCAAGAAGTATAACACCGAAATCTTCTGGAGTTGTCGACAACACTACCGAGGTTCAACCGTAAAACGCATCTCGACGTAAAACTCGATTAAATGCCGACATTCGCTGAAGAAAAGCAGTTGGTGCAAGAAGTATAACATCGAAACCTTCTAGAGTTGTCGACAACATCACCGAGGTTCAACCGTAAGACGTATCTCGACGTAAAACTCGATTAAATGCCAACATTCACTGAAGAAAAGCAGTTGGTGCAAGAAGTACAACATCGAAACTTTCTGGAGTTGTCGACAACACCACCGAGGTTCAACCGTAAGACGTATCTCGACGTAAAACTCGATTAAATACCAACATTCGCTGAAGAAAGGCAGTTGTTGCAGGAAGTATAACACCGAAACCTTCTAGAGTTGTCGACAACACTGCCAAGGTTCAACCGTAAAACGCGTCTCGACATAAAAGTTGATGAAACACCAACAATCGCTGCAGAAAACAGTTGGTGCAAGAAGTATAACACCGAAATCTTCTGGAGTTGTCGACAACACTACCGAGGTTCAACCGTAAAACGCATCTCGACGTAAAACTCGATTAAATGCCGGCATTCGCTGAAGAAAAGCAGTTGGTGCAAGAAGTATAACATCGAAACCTTCTGGAGTTGTCGACAACACTGCCAAGGTTCGACCGTAAAACGCGTCTCGACGTAAAAGTTGATGAAACACCAACAATCGCTGCAGAAAACAGTTGGTGCAAGAAGTATAACACCGAAACCTTCTGGAGTTGTCGACAACACCACCGAGGTTCAACCGTAAGACGCATCTCGACGTAAAACTCGATTAAATGCCAACATTCGCCGAAGAAAAGCAGTTGGTGCAGGAAGTATAACACCGAAACCTTCTGGAGTTGTCGACAACACCAACGAGGTTCAAACGTAAAACGCGTCTCGACATAAAAGTCGATGAAACACCAACAATCGCCGCAGAAAACAGTTGGTGCAAGAAGCATAACACCGAAATCTTCTGGAGTTGTCGACAACACTACCGAGGTTCAACCGTAAAACGCATCTCGACGTAAAACTCGATTAAATGCCAACATTCGCTGAAGAAAAGCAGTTGGTGCAAGAAGTATAACATCGAAACCTTCTGGAGTTGTCGACAACACCACCGAGGTTCATCCGTAAAACGCGTCTCGACATAAAAGTCGATGAAACACCAACAATCGCCGCAGAAAACAGTTGGTGCAAGAAGTATAACACCGAAATCTTCTGGAGTTGTCGACAACACTACCGAGGTTCAACCGTAAAACGCATCTCGACGTAAAACTCGATTAAATGCCAACATTCGCTGAAGAAAAGCAGTTGGTGCAAGAAGTATAACACCGAAACCTTCTGGAGTTGTCGACAACACTACCGAGGTTCAACCGTAAGACGCATCTCGACGTAAAACTCGATTAAATGCCAACATTCGCTGAAGAAAAGCAGTTGGTGCAAGAAGTATAACATCGAAATCTTCTGGAGTTGTCGACAACACCACCGAGGTTCATCCGTAAAACGCGTCTCGACATAAAAGTCGATGAAACACCAACAATCGCCGCAGAAAACAGTTGGTGCAAGAAGTATAACACCGAAATCTTCTGGAGTTGTCGACAACACTACCGAGGTTCAACCGTAAAACGCATCTCGACGTAAAACTCGATTAAATGCCAACATTCGCTGAAGAAAAGCAGTTGGTGCAAGAAGTATAACACCGAAACCTTCTGGAGTTGTCGACAACACCACCGAGGTTCAACCGTAAGACGCATCTCGACGTAAAACTCGATTAAATGCCAACATTCGCCGAAGAAAAGCAGTTGGTGCAGGAAGTATAACACCGAAACCTTCTGGAGTTGTCGACAACACCAACGAGGTTCAAACGTAAAACGCGTCTCGACATAAAAGTCGATGAAACACCAACAATCGCCGCAGAAAACAGTTGGTGCAAGAAGCATAACACCGAAATCTTCTGGAGTTGTCGACAACACTACCGAGGTTCAACCGTAAAACGCATCTCGACGTAAAACTCGATTAAATGCCAACATTCGCTGAAGAAAAGCAGTTGGTGCAAGAAGTATAACACCGAAACCTTCTGGAGTTGTCGACAACACCACCGAGGTTCAACCGTAAGACGCATCTCGACGTAAAACTCGATTAAATGCCAACATTCGCCGAAGAAAAGCAGTTGGTGCAGGAAGTATAACACCGAAACCTTCTGGAGTTGTCGACAACACCAACGAGGTTCAAACGTAAAACGCGTCTCGACATAAAAGTCGATGAAACACCAACAATCGCCGCAGAAAACAGTTGGTGCAAGAAGCATAACACCGAAATCTTCTGGAGTTGTCGACAACACTACCGAGGTTCAACCGTAAAACGCATCTCGACGTAAAACTCGATTAAATGCCAACATTCGCTGAAGAAAAGCAGTTGGTGCAAGAAGTATAACACCGAAACCTTCTGGAGTTGTCGACAACACCACCGAGGTTCAACCGTAAGACGCATCTCGACGTAAAACTCGATTAAATGCCAACATTCGCCGAAGAAAAGCAGTTGGTGCAGGAAGTATAACACCGAAACCTTCTGGAGTTGTCGACAACACCAACGAGGTTCAAACGTAAAACGCGTCTCGACATAAAAGTCGATGAAACACCAACAATCGCCGCAGAAAACAGTTGGTGCAAGAAGCATAACACCGAAATCTTCTGGAGTTGTCGACAACACTACCGAGGTTCAACCGTAAAACGCATCTCGACGTAAAACTCGATTAAATGCCAACATTCGCTGAAGAAAAGCAGTTGGTGCAAGAAGTATCACATCGAAACCTTCTGGAGTTGTCGACAGCACCACCGAGGTTCATCCGTAAAACGCGTCTCGACATAAAAGTCGATGAAACACCAACAATCGCCGCAGAAAACAGTTGGTGCAAGAAGTATAACACCGAAATCTTCTGGAGTTGTCGACAACACTACCGAGGTTCAACCGTAAAACGCATCTCGACGTAAAACTCGATTAAATGCCAACATTCGCTGAAGAAAAGCAGTTGGTGCAAGAAGTATAACACCGAAACCTTCTGGAGTTGTCGACAACACTACCGAGGTTCAACCGTAAAACGCATCTCGACGTAAAACTCGATTAAATGCCAACATTCGCTGAAGAAAAGCAGTTGGTGCAAGAAGTATAACACCGAAACCTTCTGGAGTTGTCGACAACACCACCGAGGTTCAACCGTAAGACGCATCTCGACGTAAAACTCGATTAAATGCCAACATTCGCCGAAGAAAAGCAGTTGGTGCAGGAAGTATAACACCGAAACCTTCTGGAGTTGTCGACAACACCAACGAGGTTCAAACGTAAAACGCGTCTCGACATAAAAGTCGATGAAACACCAACAATCGCCGCAGAAAACAGTTGGTGCAAGAAGCATAACACCGAAATCTTCTGGAGTTGTCGACAACACTACCGAGGTTCAACCGTAAAACGCATCTCGACGTAAAACTCGATTAAAAGCCAACATTCGCTGAAGAAAAGCAGTTGGTGCAAGAAGTACAACATCGAAACTTTCTGGAGTTGTCGACAACACCACCGAGGTTCAACCGTAAGACGTATCTCGACGTAAAACTCGATTAAATACCAACATTCGCTGAAGAAAGGCAGTTGTTGCAGGAAGTATAACACCGAAACCTTCTGGAGTTGCCGACAACACCACCGAGGTTCAACCGTAAGACGCATCTCGACGTAAAAGTCGATTAAATGCCAACATTCGCCGAAGAAAAGCAGTTGGTGCAGGAAGTATAACACCGAAACCTTCTGGAGTTGTCGACAACACCAACGAGGTTCAAACGTAAAACGCGTCTCGACATAAAAGTCGATGAAACACCAACAATCGCCGCAGAAAACAGTTGGTGCAAGAAGCATAACACCGAAATCTTCTGGAGTTGTCGACAACACTACCGAGGTTCAACCGTAAAACGCATCTCGACGTAAAACTCGATTAAATGCCAACATTCGCCGAAGAAAAGCAGTTGGTGCAGGAAGTACAACACCAAAACCTTCTGGAGTTGTCGACAACACCAACGAGGTTCACCCGTAAAACGCGTCTCGACATAAAAGTCGATGAAACACCAACAATCGCCGCAGAAAACAGTTGGTGCAAGAAGTGTAACACCGAAATCTTCTGGAGTTGTCGACAACACTACCGAGGTTCAACCGTAAAACGCATCTCGACGTAAAACTCGATTGAATGCCAACATTCGCTGAAGAGAAGCAGTTGGTGCAAGAAGTATAACACCGAAACCTTCTGGAGTTGTCGACAACACCACCGAGGTTCAACCGTAGGACGTATCTCGACGTAAAACTCGATTAAATACCAACATTCGCTGAAGAAAAGCAGTTGGTGCAAGAAGTATAACATCGAAACCTTCTGGAGTTGTCGACAACACCACCGAGGTTCAACCGTAAGACGTGTCTCGACGTAAAAGTCGATGAAACACCAACAATCGCTGAAAAAAAACAGTTGGTGCAAGAAGTATGACACTGAAACCTTCTGGAGTTGTCGACAACACCACCGAGGTTCAACTGTAGAACACCTCTCAACATAAAACTCGATAAAATACCAACAACCGCTGAAAAAGGGAGTTGGTGCAAGAAGTAGAAGGCTGAGTGAGACCTTCTGAGGTTTTCGACAACACCTCTTGCACCACCGCACTGGGGTTCAACTGCAGATTACTTAATTATACTTAATATACAATTCGACAGAATCACAAATCTGCGAAAAATGACAATGATGGTCCAAGAATGGCCTTCCGACGTCTAACATCAGACTTCTTATACAGATCAGTGAAAGTGTTGTCTGAGTGCTTCCAAAAGAGTATCGGCGGTCTAAAGAACTTGATGGTCGTAAAAACAATCTATGTCCAAGAATTACGAATCGAAGAACTTGAGGATTCGGGCGGTTCCATCATTGGAATAATATGGTCATTAGGAAGGCACATGGATCTGATGTTCGTACTGGAAGCAATTTTTGCGCCACACCTCTTGGCTCACACTTAAAATCGGAAAAATTATACCGCACCGCGGCCCAAAAACAGCCCAAAGCCGATAGGGTCCTTTGTGCTTCAATTTCAGAGTCTAAAATTTTGTCTAAATCTAGCAGGTCATTATTGTTTTTATCATCATGAGCTCTTGATAAGGCATCAGCCAGGTACATTTCTTTTCCAGGTTTGTATACTAGTTTGAAGTTGTATTTTTGAATTTGAATGAGCATTTTCTGTAATCTTGCCGGAGCTGAATTTAGAGGTTTGTTGACTATTGTAATTAATGGCTTGTGGTCTGTTTCAACAGTTACTTTGTTGTTAGCAAATAGAAATTGGTGAAATCTAAATAATCCAAAGACGATAGCAAGCATTTCTTTTTCCATTTGACTATACTGGATTTGTGTTTCCGTTAAAGCTTTTGAGGCATAATATAAGGGCAGATTATTTTGTGTTAGGACTGCACCTAGGGCAGATTTAGAGGCATCTACTGAAAGAACTACTGGTTCATCTAGGTCAAAAAATTGTAATATTGGTTCTTTAGTTATTAAATTCTTTAACTCTTGAAAGGTTTTTTCTTGCTGTGCTTGCCAGTGCCAAGCTGTTTCCTTTTTTAAAAGGATTCTAAGGGCCGGTTTATCGATGCTCAGTTAAATGAAGATATCTGACAGTTTGCGTTATCCGATAGTTAAACTGTTTATCGACAGCAAGTTGACTGCAAAGTCTTTGCTAAAGTGCGGGGCAAACTGACTGACAGTTGAAAGTGTCAGCTAGGGCAGAAAACCGACGGTTAGCATCGCCCATAGTCATTTAAATGACGAAGAAGGTGAATCTTTGGTTTTCTTCAACATTAATCTAGCCAATATAAAGTTTAGGAATCTACCTGAAACTATTTTGAGGAATTTGCCAATACTTAAGATTTCCTCAACTTTCTTTCAGACCTCCTGCTTCTACCATCCGTTTTTTTATCCTCAATTACATCTCCTGCTTTACTTTTCAAAGCACGTCTGGATTATAGGCAGAAAAGTTTACTCCTCGTTTCTTATCTGTCACCAATGCAAATTTCAACTGCATCAGCACCTGCCACAGTAAAGAAAGACCGTAAGGCATTGCTATGGAAACAGTTGACTATATTAGCGCGAAATTTAAATCTGTCCAATAGAATTCAACTTCCGCTACCCCAAATGTTGCCAACACAACTCAAACTGTCAGGCACGTAACTGACAGACAAAGTCGATGTCGATAAACGTGAATCTGATTTATCTGTCAGTTATAGTAAACCGTCAGATAGATAACAGCCAGTTTTGACTGAGCATCGATAAACCGGCCCTAAGAGGTTCAGTTCTGCAAGACAAATTTGGAATAAACTTGGAGACATAAGTAATAATTCCTAGAAATCTTTCAACATCTTTTCTACAACTCGGCGTTTTCAAATTTTTAATGGCCGATATCTTATCCACATCAGGTTCTAGACCTTTATCAGAGATGACATGTCCTAGGAAATTTATTTTTTGCACACCAAACTTGCATTTTTTAGATTTAGCTTTAAATTGACTTCTCGGCATCTTTGTAGTAATTTTTCAAGCCTTGCATCATGTTCGGTTTTTGTTTTCCCATATACTAGAAAATCATCAATATAAGATTCTACTCCAGTTATGTCTTGAAAAAGTACCCTAATCTTTTTATGAAATATTTCTGAAGCTAATGATAACCCATATGGCAATCGTTTGAACCTATATCGGCCAAATGGGCTGTTGAAAGTGCAAAGATATGAACTGTTATCGTCTAGCTCTATTTGCCAAAATGCCTCGCTTGCATCTAATATGGAAAAGTATTTGGCACCATGTATTTTTGATAAAATTTCGTCAAACTGTGTTTATTGGGAAATAATCTCTTTTAAGAGATTTGTTTAAATCTTTTGGATCAATGCACAGTCGAATGTCACCATTAGGTTTATGAACTACTACAAGTGAGTTGACCCAATCAGTTGGTGTATCTACTTTACTGATGATGTTTGCTTTTTCTAGTTTATCTAGTTTTTCTTTGATTTTTCCGTTTAAGGCATAAGGAACTCTTCTTGGAGGATGGACAACTGGTTTTACTCCTTCCTCCAATACAATTGAGTATTTTCCTTCTAGTTTACCTAATCCTTTGAAAACGTCTTCATATTTGTGAACAATCTGATCCTCAGATTTATTCGGTGTAACAGAATTTACATTTACATTTATTAATTGTAAAATTCTACATTCTTTCCTACCAAGAATTGGGGTAACATTTTCTTCATCAACAACAAAGAATTTCAATTTATGAGATACATTATTATAATTAGTTCGAGTAAACAAGGTTGATAATTTTATCATAGTGTTACATAAATTGTTTTCATCAATTTTTAGTTTTGACAAAAGTTTTTTAGGAATTAGAGATACACCTGCCCCTGTATCTAATTTAAAGTTAACATCAATGTTATTAATATTCAATTTTATATTCCATGAATCATCAATGGAATTTATTTCCTGAATTGATTCTATAAAAAATTCATCGACCTCATAATCTATGTCATTTATCCAATTTATGGGGGTTCTACACATTTTGGCATAGTGATTTTTCTTTCCGCAACGTCCACATGTTTTATTAAATGCGGGACAATTGTTTATTTGGTGGTTATTTCCACATTTTTGACAGCTTTTATTAGGGTTCTTGTTTACACTTACAACGTCGTTTCTTCGAGCCTGGCTTTGTTGTGGGACCGACTGCATCTGACCTCGGTCTCGGACACGTGCATCCTGAGCGGTGCCATCTCTATGTGGATTTGATGGTTGTGGCTTCGTACCTGACGAGCTGGGACCATAATTTCCGGGAAGATTCCACCTGGGGTTCGGGCCGTTGGATCTGTATGTGGAGTTTTGTTTATCGTTTTGAGACATAAAATTTTTGTTGACATAATTCACCGCTTCCTTGTTGCTCTCAGACTCGCACATCTTTTTTAGCTGATTTTTTGTTAATTCGGCACTCTTGCATAGGTCAATGGCCTTTGTTAAATTCAGATTGGTTTCACGAAGTAATCGATCTTTCATCAGCGGAGTGTCTGTTATTCCCAAAATAAGCCGATCTTTTATCAGGCTATCTTCCAATTGTTCAAATTCACATGATGACGCTAATCGCCGTAATTCATTTACATATTCTGAAATTGACTCATCATCCCTTTTGTTTCGTGTGAAAAATAGATGCCGTTCGTACGTTACGTTCTTTTGTGGTAAAAAGTGGTCTTTGAATTTTTGCAGAACAGGTTCTAGTTTGTGAGCTTTGGTTTCGTCCTCAAATTTAAAATTGTTGAAAATTTTTAAACTTCGCTCGCCTATTGTATTTAACAGTAACGCTACTTTATATTTTTCGGACTCACCGCGTTTTTTAGCCGCTGTGAGGTAGATGTCGAATTTCTGTTGAAATAGCTTCCAATTTTCAGCAACATTTCCCACGAAGCTCATTTCAGCTGGCGGTTTTATAGATTCGGCCATTTTGCCTTTGTTCCTAGTCAATGCTGGGTCTCTTCTCTTGTACCTTTGACTGGAATCCACCGGATTGCTGAACTGATGGTCTCTTCCTATTGCTATTTTATGGCTTTTCAATGCCACGTAGATTCATTGAATGACTGCGCCATGTGTTGTTCTCAATTGAGGATTCGAGGAGGACCGACAACGGCAATGCATACTCATCAACGTTCTGCATGAAACTGTTTATTCTAACTCTGGTTACAACTATTGGGTTGAGCCGGGGCATGCGCTGTATACATTATCATCACAATCAGCTCTATTTGAAGTGCTTAACAACATACTAAAACTCCCAAAACCTCCGGTGCCGGCTTCATGGAATTCCAGCCGCTGGAACTTCTGGAACACTGAAGAAGTGCAGGTTTGCGCTGAAACTGTCGCTACGGTCAAACGGTTAGTTCTATCGGCTTCCAATCGATCTTAAACGACTGTATAAGAAACGGGCTTAGTGCTTTTCAATGATTTTAAACTGTATCCGGGCCTCCCAAAAGTGGCAAAAACCCGCGAAATAAAAGAAAAAAAATTTTTTTTTCAATTTGAAATTAGACGGTTTTCTGTGAGAGATATCGCAAAAATGCACGAAATAAACATTGTAGAGGACAAAAAAAGCTTTCAAACGACACCTTCAAAATATTTCTACGACCAATAGGAACGTAGCGGCCGGCTCAAATGGCGCGCGCATTTCGGCTTGCGGCAACCAGCGTGGCAGTGTTCAAGGTCGTGAACCTCCGTTCTTATTGGTCATAGAAATATTTTGAAGGTGTCGTTTGAAAGCTTTTTTTGTCCTCTACATTGTTTATGTCGTACATTTTTGCGATATCTCACAGAAATCGGTCTAATTTCAAATTTAAAAAAATTATTTTTTTCTTTATTTCGCGGGCTTTTACCACTTTCCAGCGCAAACCCGCACTTCTTAAGTGTTCCAGATGTTCCAGCGGCTGGAATTCCATGAAGCCGGCACCGGAGGTTTTGGGAGTTTTAATATATTGTTAAGCAGTTCAAATAGACGAACTAAGAGTGTTGTGTCGAAAACCGCGACCTCTGTGAGACCTCGGTTTTCGACACAACACTCTTAGTTCGTCGCATTTTCTGTTTAAAGGTTGGCTGGTTTGAGTTTGTGGTTTCATTCGGGGTGCACGACACTGATGAGATCCAAGAGATCGAAACAGCTGTCTGTCGTTCCCTGTTTGAGACCATGAGCTCAAACCAGCCGCTTTCGTTTTGATTTTGGCAGTGAAGAATTTTTAATTTTTCATTGTCAAAATCAAATCATTGAGTTCAAATAGAGCTGAACTGCCAAGTTTCAGATTTACATTATTTTTTTCCAGCGTAAACCTGCACTTCTTCAGTGTTCCAGAAGTTCCTGCTTCTGGAATTCCATGAAGCCGGCACCGGAGGTTTTGGGAGTTTTAGTATGTTGTTAAGCACTTCAAATAGAGCTGATCTGCCAAGTTTCAGATTTACATTATTTTTTCCGAGGTCAAAATCTAAAACGCCTGGGCTATCTTTTCCTCTGCTCAAGTTCAGATCGCGCGCTTTGACGCTGATTAGGATCACAAGGATCACAGGATTACAACTATCTTGGTGTATTTTCTAAGGAATTGGTCAAGTTGCTGGTTCTTCCTAAGGACCGGATGCACTGTATTAAGCATCTTATGGCAACAGCACTGCTTAGGGATAAAAGATGGTCTCAAAGTCTTGCCGCAAGTTTAATCCAATGACCGTTATTGTATCCAGGTTCTGCTGAAAAAGTGGTTTTTGAAAAACGTCTGTGTGTCTGTCTGTAAGAACGCTGCGGCCCAAACAAATGTCATTTTAGTGGCAAAAGGGCCCTTTTTTGAATTTTTCGGAAGAGCATTTTCTTACTATAGAATTCGATTGACGGATCAGAAATTTTGGTGGCATTTTTTCAAAAATTCACGTTTTAGGGGCAAAACGGCCCTTTTTTCGATTTTTCTTAGCCAAAGAGCGTATTATTATTATTATGTTGCATTGCTGGATTGAAAACCTTAGTGCCATTTTTTCGAAAACTGTGATTTTAGAAGTGAAAAACTCTTGACTCACCGATTCTGACTTGGTTAAAGTTAATTGCTACATTTACAAATTCTGTAAAAGAGAAGGAAGTTTCTACTGTCTCCAAGACTGACAATTTTTAGAATAACTCCGGCACCGGCTTTATAAATGAATCATTTTTAGTGCCGGAGCAAAATGCGAGGCACTCTTGGTTTAGCTTGTTAACTCTCTACTGTTTAATTATGTACGGCCAATTTTCATAATTTCGTCTTTTTAACACCACTGTGCGTCTGCGGAGGCACTACTACTAGGTGCAGATTTATAAAATCTGCACCCGACTCCACCAGTAAATTCAGCTCGCCCCTACATACACATTAACAAGGTAAACATCGACAGGGACACACATCGCATTGATATACATCTTTCGTTGGCTTTTTAGAATAACTCCTGCACCGGCTTTATAAATGAATCATTTTTAGTGCCGGAGCAAAATGCGAGGCACTCTTGGTTTAGCTTATTCGTCCGCTCGCTCCTTCGCTCGCTCGTTCTATCGCTCGCTCCTCAGTCTGTCCGTCGGATAACTTGAGAACGGATTGAGATATCGAGCTGAAACTTGGTAGGCAGCTTCGTCTCCCGAAAAGTGAAGCGGGGATTGCTTTTGGGCCATATCGGACCAAGGGGGTAGGAGTTAGGGGTGAAAAACCGAAAAACTATTAATTGAAATAACTCGAGAAATAGTGGACGTATCTTTCTGAAACTTGGTAATCTTGGTATGTACGTTCGACCCTCAAGCCTGTTGAAACTGGGCGCTAATTTCGGGGGATGAAATTTTGGGGATGAAAACCACATAAAATATGATAACTCCGCAAGGGTTGCACGCAGCTGTCGGAAACTCATCGTACACACATATATCGGTAAAATCTTGCGGGGGATGCGTTTTTTCGTAAAATCGAACAGATGGGGTGGAAATTAGGGGTTGCAACTCGAAATTCCGCTTAATAAGTATTGGTCGAAATTGGCGTTATTCGATAGCTTTCCATTAATGATTCAAGAAAGGTGTCATTCATATTTTGAGAAAAACCACCCTTATAGACGCTACAACCCCTAACATGCAGAAACACAAAAATGCGAAGGTCAAAAACTACCTACTCAACGTATCAAGGCATAATTTGGTGTGTTAATTTTCAGTGACATTATAGGTGGATGGACAAACTTTCACTAAAATTTAACAAGGGGGATGAAATTTAAGGGTTGAAACTTGAAATTTCTTCAAGTAAATGGTAGCATAAAATTACGGGGTTCGATAGATTTCGGTCAAATATTGAAAAAGGGTCTTATGAGTTTTCAATCTAAAACCAACCCCTAGGCTATTAACCACCCCTAACTCTTTGTAAGCGGATAAATATACAGGGTGAGTCTGAAAGACTCCACATAATCTACTGTTCAAATGAAGAAGCTTGGTGCAAAAATTATTGGTCAATTGTGATTCCTCTTGATGTTATAAGTCGCCAAAGATCTTCATTTTTGAACGTTTTTTTTAAATATCTTTCGAAAGGTGTATCGTAGGATTTTGAACTTTTGCACAACATTGTTACAGACCAAGATGCAACTACTGGTGGTACTTAAGACATTATCCAAAAAGCGGATCTCTGTTATACAGGGTGGCCCCGATGTTATTTGCCCTTCAACTTTTTTATGTTTGAAAATATTGCTAATTTGCCTATGCGGCCGTATTCCTCGTTCAATTATAGAACTTTTTTGGCTCTTAACATTTTTCTAAAAAACTAACCACTCACGAGGAAAATTGGAAAAACCGAAAACATGATCATCGTGATAAACCTACAATTTCAATAAAAATCAAAGTGTACGTTGACACGCATCACATTTCAACTGTTTTTTTGCATTGAAGGTGTTGTCCTACATCTGTGCCCAGAACCATTGCTCACAACTGAAGAAAAAACATTGATGGTAATTTCACTTTTTTATGAGGTAGACTCATCATTAGAGTCCGGAATTATACAGGGTGTCCCAGAACTCGCATATAAACCGGTAATGGTAGATTCCTGAACTCAATCTCAGACGAATTTTCCTCTACAGAAATTGCGAGGGTCTTATAGTTTTAAAATGGGGAGCAATTGAAGTCCGCCAATCAGAATGTTTCCCTAAACAGTAAGGTAAAAAATATGAAGATGCATAAGCTGTTGCTGGGATACAAAAAAAATTAAAAACACAACAATGAATCAAATCAACAATAGATATGACGAGAATCTAGATCTGTCACTTTGACAAAAATTTTTAAATGACTATCAGCAGTTTATTGGAAATAGGGACTAATTAATGCGACTGCTACTGCTGTGGAATACATGCTGCGATTTCCAAATCTTCCACATTCCACACACAACGCAGGCAATTTCGAAACAAAATAACGCACTTGGTGTGGATGCGCTACGCTGTAAAACGATAAACTGAGTTTTGAGACACTTTTCGGAACTGCTGCATACCTAAATGGTTTATGCGTATCGATGATCTGTACAAAGAATAAGTATACTTCAAATAATGGTGAACATGCTTATGCCCATTTGCACCGGTTCCCGTTAAAATTAATCTTCAGATTAAGTCCCTAGAAACGATTATTGACACAATTGTTTCCATAGGAAAGAACTGACACTTAACTTTAACCGGAAGCGATGCAAATGGGGGTTATTCTTTTACCGTTTTTAATTTTTTTTTTGTATCCCAGCAACAGCATACCGATGCATCTTCATATTTTTACCTTAATGTTTAATTAAGAGAAACATTCTGATTGGCGGACTTCAATTGCTCCCCATTTGAAAACTATAGGACCCTCGCAATTTTTGTAAAGGAAAATTCGTCTTAGATTGTGTTCAGGAATCTACCATTACCGGCTTATACGCGAGTTCTGGGACACCCTGTATGTATGCACACAATTGTGCTAAAATATGCGCATAAATATGCACGAAACTATCGCAAAATAAGCAATATTGTTGCCGAAATATGCACTTGCATATGCATAATATGCAATAACTCAATAAGCAAGAAACGCAAAAAATATTACTACATGTGATATGTGAATAAATTTATTAATAGAAAAAATATACACACAATCTACCTAACCCCCATTTGCATCGCTTCCGTTTAAAGTTAAGTGTCAGTTCTTTCCTATGGAAACAATTGTATCAATAATCGTTTCTAGGGACTTAATCTGCAGATTAATTTAAACGGGAACCGGTGCAAATGGGCATTAGTATTATTTTACACAAACAATACCTACTTATTAATCTAAAGAAGCATTGTAAAATACATAAAATTAACTATTTCTTGTTTGTATTGTAACTTATAATTAAATGCTTTTCAATATTACCAATCAAAAAATTTTGTCTTCGGTCGGATAATATGTTTTTATAATTAGAAAAGCTTCTCTCCACGTCTACAGACGTGATAGGAGCATATTTTAAACTACATAGAATATTTGGCTCAACATCATTTGCTTCTACACCGAAATTCCCGTTTAAAATTTTTGATACCTTTAAAAACAACTGATACCCAGTATTTTTAGCTGTAACATCTCTGAACTTTTTGTTTACAATTTCTCCTACTTTTCCTGGAACTTTACTTACACTTTTTTCAAATTCTTGAATTAACCCAATGGATTCGGTTAGTGGCATTGATTCATCTTCTAGTTTTAATATAGACTTACTAACAAATTCGTAGTTCGCCTGAATAAACAGTACTTCATTCATTAAAGATTTTTTATTGAAAAGAGCCTGACATTTCTTTATGGCTGTACTGCTTTCGCCATCTAACTCTAAAATTAATTCCTTTATTTCCGCGAAGTTTTCACCATAAAAAGATGCTGCGGTTAGCCACGTACCCCATCGTGTAATTATGGGTTCTGGGGGCAAAGGTTTATTAGGTAATTTTTCTTTATAGAGGGTGGTCGTTTTTTATCTTGAGACTGGCAAATATCTCGGAAATGAAGCATTCTAGAAAAAAATGTTTTGTATAAAAGTTTTATGACTTCGAGGGGGAAAATAGATGGCATCGACGCCATTTTGATTCAAGGTCATTTTCAAGGTCAAATGAAGGTCAACTTAATTTTTTTAAATGGAAACTACATTTTTTATTAGAGATTCTTATTCCCCGTAAAATAACAAACAACTCTCATCTAAACTATTTTTGGATCCGATGGATAGTTTGTCAGATATTTAAATGAAAATTTTAATCTTCTTCGAAATCCATTGCCTTCCCTAGCAACAGCCGCATGGCAAAAACAAAATCTACAACAATTTTTGTGGTTTATCTATTTAGAATTCATCGTTGCTAAGTTACAACGGTTGTTCATTTGTTTTGCCTTGCCGCTGTTACTAGGGAATGTCTAGGAATTTCGAAAAAGGTTAAAATTTACATCATCGGGTCCAAAAATAGTTTAGATGAGAGTTGTTTGTTCTTCTACGGAGAATAAGAATCTGTAATAAAAAATATAGGTTTTCATTAAAAAAAATCAAGTTGACCTTCATTTGACCTTGAAATTGACATTGAATCAAAATGGCGATGATGCCATCTATTTTCCCCCTCGAAGTCATAAAACTTTTATACAAAACATTTTTTTCTAAAATGCTTCCTTTTCGAGATATTTGCCAGTCTCAAGATAAAACGACCACCCTGTATATTTGAACTCTGAGAGGAGCTTTTATGAAGTTTTTTTTTACGGTGCTAATTAGCGAATTTACGTCTGGAAACTGATTTCTGATCTCTTCCGCTACCCTATTTAATCCATGAGCCAAACAGGTTGTATGAATTAAATGGGGGTAAAGCAATTTGAGCTGTTGACTGGCTTTAACCATATAAGGTGCTGCGTCCGAAAGCATCAATACAATTTTTTCTGTTGGAGCAATTTGCGGTAGAAAAAAGTTCATAAGACTTTCGTTAACAAATCGCAAAATTGTGACATTGTTAGTTTTTTCTAGCTGTTTACAAGCAATTAAATAAGACTTACTTGGGCCTGACTCACTTAAAATACCAATTAATAAATTGGCTATATGCTGTCCACAAGAATCAATTGTCTCGTCTACAATAAAATATATAAAATTATTGTCAACAATCTGCTTAATATCGTCAATAATTTCTACATATCGGGTGTCCCAAAAAAAACCGGACAAAATAGTCTTTGAAATAAGTCAGCCATTTCTTAACCGATTTGGATAGACTTGGTCTTAAATTAAAGCTAAAGAATCAGGCTATCGAACTTTGCAAGAAACGTCGACAGATGGCGCTGCTGTAGTAGCCTTATTGATACTTGTCTTTAAGGCTTATTTTAGGTGCGTGGGGATTGGTAGGGCCACAACCAATGGTTATGAGACCTAAATAGCCTTGAAGATCTTTCTTTTTTCTTCAAAAATCTTTTTTCAGAAGTATATTTGGCGTAAGCACTAATTTTCTGTGATTTTTCTAAAAAAAGTGTTTTTGCGTATTTTCATGCTTCCATAACCATGACTAAAGTAACATTGATGCACATAGGGCTTATTGTTCAATGATAACTGTTCAGTTGCCCGCCACTGGCATCCGCGCCACTGTTTTCAGCATATTCGTTCATTTATAACTGAGAATTAAGATTTATTTGCATTACTGTTCTTTGGTCATGACCATTAATGCGTGAAAATACCCATAAACACATTTTTTAAAAAAATTACAGAAAATTAATGCTTAAGCCAAATCGAATTCTGGAAAAGGATTTTTGAACAAGAAAGAAAGATCTTCAAAGCTATTCGAGTGTCATACCGATTGGTCGTTGACTGACCAATCCCCATGCAGCTAAAATAAACCTTTAAAGCAAGTATCAATAGGACTACTACGGCAGCGCCATCTGCCGTAGTTTCTCATACAGTGGAAAGCCTGATTCTTTGGCTTTAATTTAAGATCACGTTCATCCAAATCGGTTAAGAAATGGCAGACTTATTCCCAAAAATATTTTGTCCGGTTTTTTTTGGGACACCCGATATATAGGGTGAGTCAACAAGGCGACGGCGGTCCATAACTTCTGAACCCTTCCAGATAGGAAATCAATTCAAACGCCATTATGTACAACACCACCAATTCTACATACTAAAAATACTTTCAACTATACAGGGTGTCCCAAAACACTTGCAACGCATGGCAACTTGATTTTTTTTAATGGAACACCATCATTTTGATGCCATATTCTGGATCATCTGTAACATAGCTTTACATCGACATAAGACATTTGATGTTTTAAAGCTCTGTTCTAAAGTAATTAATTCTTTTTGAAAAATTTCGATCATTGCGGGTGCTTCTTAAAAAAATTCCTGAGAACTCAATTTTGTATCTAGAGGGCTGAGATTCGGTACGAATATGAAGGAAGGTCTACTCTATCTATCTAACATGATAACTATCATTATCACTATACAGGGTGTTAAAAATTCTGTGTCAAGTTTGGAAAATTTCAAATATGCAAAACTCCATTTTTTCAAATGGCACCCCCTGTTATTATTGTGCCATGGGGTTCGGCTGTTGGATTACTTTATTTTTTATTAAGTATGTCCTATACCTAAAGTCAATACTTCAAAAGATATTCTTTGTCTTATTTATTTTATTGAAGATTATTACGATCTCAATTAAAGAATGCCAGGGACTGTATGACAGTTATGATTAACATTGTTTATTTACATAGTTACCAGACAGTTTGTCAGATTTATTGACATACACAACCAGGAAGAAATCATTGACATGGTTTACCGCTTATGGTTGAAATTCATTGTGTATGTCAATAAATGTGACAAACTGTCTGGTAACTATGTAAATAAACAATGTTAATCATAACTGTCATACCGTCCATGGCAATCTTTAATTGAGATCGTAATAATCTTCAATAAAATAAATAAGACAAAGAATATCTTTTGAAGTATTGACTTTAGGTATAGGACATACTTAATAAAAAATAAAGTAATTCAACAGACGAACCCATGGCACAATAATAACAGGGGGTGCCATTTGAAAAAATGGAGTTTTGAATATTTGAAATTTTCCAAACTTGACACAGAATTCTTAACACCCTGTATTGTGATAATGATAGTTATCATGTTAGATAGATAGAATGAGCCTTCCTTCATATTCATACCGAATCTCAGCTCTCTAGATACAAAATTGAGTTCTCAGGAATTTTTTTAAGAAGCACCCGCAATGATTGAAATTTTTCAAAAAGAATTAATTACTTTAGAACAGAGCGTTAAAACATCAAATGTCTTATGTTGATGTAAAGTTATGTTATAGGTGATCCAGAATATGGCACCAAAATGGTGGTGTTCCATTTAAAAAAATCAAGTTGCCATGCGTTGCAAGTGTTTTGGGACACCCTGTATAGTTGAAAGTATTTTTAGGATGTAGAATGGGCGGTGTTGTATATAATGGCGTTTGAATTGATTTCTTATCTGGAAGGGTTCAGAAGTTATGGACCGCCGTCGCCTTGTTGACTCACCCTGTATATCACTGACGTAAGATTTACGTAAAGTGCTTTCATCGGGTATGTTAAAGGTGCAATATTTCTTCAAGAAGCTCTTAACTCCAGAATTCTGCAATTTTTGAAGCGGAATGTTATCAGATACAAAAATCTTACACAGTTCCAGGTTAAAAAGTTGTTGTTCGTTTTTTTTTTACTTCCCAGTCGACTTTGTTTCAAAGATAGTTGGGCCTTTTTCGTTTTATGGTATGCCTTTAGTTTGTTTTGATGGGAGGATGTACCAATATGTTGTGTAACTTGAAATTTGCGTTCACAAGTAATCTGCAAAAAAATAATTGAAGTAAGGCCTATTATTTTTGAACACGAGTTTACAGCACGATGATCGCGCGAACCGTTCCAGAAGTGTTCAAAAATATTGAATTCACAGAAAATCGTCTAAACAATTAAATAGGTAGGTGGGGAGGAAGCAGCAAAATAAGCCGCGTCTCATCAAGGTTGGCTTCGCTCACCCAGATGTGGCAATTCTGGTTTTGAAAAATAAACATAAGCTGTCAGCCGGGACTTTCAGGAATATTCGGATTTATGACGACAAGACGCCTGATCAGATTCGATTCTTGAATCAACTTAGAGAGGACCTCAAAGGACAACAAGAACTGCAGAAGGCGAATGGAAACGACATTTTGTTGACAATTAAATACATAAACGGTGTTCCTAAAATAGTTCAAACTGAAACAAAAAACGCCAGAAAGTAGGTATTCGAGTTAACTCAACACCAGTTATTGTCAATAGTCAGGTTAGTCAGGTTTCATCTTTTTGTCATATTAATGTGCGTTCGTTGTTTAATAAGTTTCATTCAATCAAGGAGTTTGTTAGTGGCAATACTTTCACCGCCATTGCGCTGTCCGAAACTTGGCTTACTGATCTAATACCGAATGATGCTGTATCTATCCCTGGCTATAACGTGTTTCGTCAGGATCGGCCAACTAGGGGTGGAGGAGTTGCCATATACACCTTGTCTAGATTTAAGTGCTCTCTGATTCATACGCCTTTCTCAAATGCTAATATAGAATTTTTGTTAGTTAAAGTCCCTCTTAAGGGAAGCAATTTGGTGGTTGGGGCATTTTATAGACCACCTCATGTCAATCATATTCACTTTTCTTTGTTGGACGATATTATTGGCTTTCTTTTGTTGAATAATTTTACAAACTATATTTTTCTGGGAGATTTTAATTCTGATTTTTTGCAACCAATTCCTTCTACTATTTACCTAAATCGATTGTTAAATGTACATAATTTAAGGCAGGTTGTCACTGCACCTACCCGAGTAACTAATAATTCTCAGACATTACTTGACTTGATTTTAGTTAGCGCTGATGTTTCAACTATCACTTCTGATGTTTTGGATATTTGCTTTTCCGACCACAATGTTGTTCAGTGCTCAATTAATCTGGAAGGTTACGTAATTAAGCCCTGTATTAGGACAGTGAGGTCTTTCAAACGCTTTGACAAAGAACAGTTTAACAAGGACGCTCTGGAAATTGATTGGAATGCTATTTATGTTTTGCCTGATGTTGAATCCAAAGTAAATTTTTTTAATGAATGCTTTTTAGCCCTCTTTGATAAGCATGCACCTTATAGGAAAATTTGCATTAATAATCGCACTAAACCATGGTTCACTGATACCCTGAGAACTCTTAAGAATTTGAAACAGAAAGCTTGGAGTCGCTTTAAGCGGACGCAAAGTGATGCTCATCGAGAGTATTTTTGTCAACTGCGAAATTATTACAATGAAGCTCTTGTTCGTGAAAGACAAGCTTATTACAAGTTTAACCTTAGGCATATTAAAAAGAACAGTGCAGCATTTTGGCACAAACTAAAATCGTGGGGCATTGTCAAAGATAAAAAAGTCGATACCTCGATGTCTGCGGAGTATAGTCCTAATAGCTTCAATGATTATTTTGTAGATTCCATTCCATCATTATCGGTTGACAGTGATTATTTGGAGACCTTTGAGACGGGTGTTCAAGACGATAATAATAGTTTTGTTTTTAGTCCTGTATCGCCGGAAATTATTGACAAGTTAATCCACCAGCTGAAGCCCCACTGCGTGGGATTTGACCAACTGTCGGGCAGAATGCTTCAAATTGCGTCGCAATTTATTGTAAATCCATTGACTCACATAATCAATTTCTCCTTTGAGGTTGGTCGGGTTCCTCCTCAGTGGAAGTCTTGTTTGGTGAAGCCTATTCCTAAGAAAAACATCCCTTCGAATCTGAGTGACTACCGGCCTATTAGCCTACTTTCAAATTGTCTTAAAATAGCTGAAAAAGTTCTTGCTCTCCAATTCAATGATTATCTTTCTGAATCTTCTATACTACCTAGCACTCAGTCTGCTTACAGGAAGAACTACAGTACCTCTTCAGTTTTATGCTCACTCACAGATGATATCTTGCAAGGGTTCAATGATGGAAACGTGACTTCGCTTACTCTACTCGATATGTCAAAGGCCTTCGATAGTTTGAACATCAGATTGTTACTGAGTAAGTTAAAGTATTACGGAGTTAAAGACTGCACGTTGAGTTGGTTTACCAGCTATCTTAATGACAGGATTCAGTATACTTCATTTGACGGTCAGTTGTCGACCCCTTTGTGCCTTAAAACTGGAGTTCCGCAGGGCTCTGTTTTAGGGCCAACTCTCTTTTCTGTGTACTCTGCGGATATAGCGATGGTCACTAATCACTGCTCCTTGTATATTTATGCGGATGATGTTCAAGTCATTCTTACGTTTCCACCTGAAAAGTTACCAGAATCTCTTTCGATTATTGAGGCTGACCTAAAGGAAATTTTTAATTGGACTACTAAAAATTCTCTGCTTCTAAATGCGGCAAAAAGTAACACTATTATGTTTGGTACTGCGAAAAAACTTGCTCAGATTGGAGACGACTTCAGAATAAATTTGAATGGTACTGTCATACAAAACTGCAACGTAGTGAAAAATCTGGGTCTCCTATATGATTCATCTCTCAAGTTCGTTGAGCAAGTGGATTCCGTATGTCGAAAAGCGTTTTTAGCCTTAAGACAAATTTCACCTTTCTATAAAGACTTAGACCGAGACACCAAAAAACTACTTGTAGAGGTGCTTGTTCTTTCCCATTTAAATTACGCGGATATTGCCTACGCTCCTTGTCTTACTCTTCAACTGAAGAACCGCTTACAAGTAATCCAAAATCAGTGTGTAAGATTTACTGTTTTTGTCCCTTACACTCATCACATTACTCCTTACATTCGCGATCTTGGTATGTTAAGATTGAATGAGCGTCGTTTACTTCATTTTGCTTCTTTTGTGCTTAAAATTAAATCCAAAAATTCTCCATCCTATTTAAGTCGCAAAATTACATCTCGTTCTGCTGTTCATGATCGTCCTTTAAGGTTCACTGAGCTCATGGTTAGCGTCCCTACTTATACCTCATCCAGTTACCGAGGTTCGTTTTCTTATTTGGCTGCTTGCTTACTCAATTTTTTCGCTTTAAGTTATGATGTCGATATTTCTGAGCGTTCACTTATCACCAAGTTGAAAGATTCACTCTTAAAGGGAGAGCAATTGTCCATTGACATTCAGATGTTTTAGTTTTTGCTTTTTTTCTTGTCGTCACAACATGTTGTGCGTAATAGCTTTTTCCAGTTTGCCTGGGTAGGATTAAATCAGGATATAACCTGTTCCTATCCTTTTGAGTGTTGTAATACCTACTAGCATTGTTATTTTATTTTATTTTATTATGCAGAATGCAATTTATTTATATTGTGCTGCTTATTACATCTCAATAAATGTATTATTATTATTATTTACCGTTTTACTACATGCTCTGCAGAAAACTTTTTCGTCCTCCACAATTAGCTCCGGAGAGTTCTTGATCCAAATCTGCACCAAAGAATGTCTGAGACAGTTTCAACTTTTAACGCCCGTTAGGCGTAAATTATTAGTATGGACGAAACAGGCACTCACCCTCACCTTAGGGGTCCTTCCGGTCTTAACGTAATTGAAATATGCCAAATTCTGCAAAATATGCAACATATGCAAAAAAAAAATTCCACCAATCAACCATTATTGATGTTAGTTCCACTTAAAACTAAAACATTTCCTTGTAATATAGAAAATAACGGATATGCAAAATGCATATATTCCGGACTCTAGTTATATGGTACCAAGATATCTTAAGAACCGTTTGGATATCTTACGAACTGTTCGTGCTACTTCATCGAAACTTGCATTTTTAGAAAGCAAATTAAATTCTGAAGAGAAAATGTCCTATTGACCTTTCCCGAAAAACTTATGGTTTAGAAGTTATGTTTGGATAGCCAATATAACCATATAAATGGCTTAAAGGTTTTGTACCAAGATATCTTACGAACCGTTTGTGCAATTCCATTGAAGCTTGCATTCTTAGAAAGCAAATTAAATTCTGAAGAGAATGTCCTATTGACGTTTCCCGAAAAACATGGTTTAGAACTTATGTTTGGTTATATGGCTTAAAGGTTTTGTACCAAGATATCTTACGAACCGTTTGGATATGTTACGAACTGTTTGTGCTATTTCATAGAAACTTGCATTTTTAGAAAGCAAATTATATTCTGAAGAGAAAATGTCCTATTGACCTTTCCCGAAAAACTTATGGTTTAGAAGTTATGTCTGGATAACCAATATAACCATATAAATGGCTTAAAGGTTTTGTACCAAGATATCTTACGAACAAGCAAATTAAATTCTGAAGAGAAAATGTCCTATTGACCTTTCCCGAAAAACTTATGGTTTAGAAGTTATGTTTGGTTATATGGCTTAAAGGTTTTGTACCAAGATATCTTACGAACCGTTTGTGCGATTCCATTGAAGCTTGCATTTTTAGAAAGCAAATTAAATTCTGAAGAGAAAATGTCCTATTGACCTTTCCCGAAAAACTTATGGTTTAGAAGTTATGTTTGGTTATATGGCTTAAAGGTTTTGTACCAAGATATCTTACGAACCGTTTGTGCTATTCCATTGAAGCTTGCATTTTTAGAAAGCAAATTAAATTCTGAAGAGAAAATGTCCTATTGACCTTTCCCGAAAAACTTATGGTTTAGAAGTTATGTTTGGTTATATGGCCTAAAGGTTTTGTACCAAGATATCTTACGAACCGTTTGTGCTATTCCATTGAGGCTTGCATTTTTAGAAAGCAAATTAAATTCTGAAGAGAAAATGTCCCATTGACCTTTCCCGAAAAACATGGTTTAGAAGTTATGTTTGGATAACCAATATAACCATATAAAAGGCTTTTGTACCACGATATCTTACGAACCGTTTGTGCAATTCCATTGAAGCTTGCATTTTTAGAAAGCAAATTAAATTCTGAAGAGAAAATGTCCCATTGACCTTTCCCGAAAAACATGGTTTAGAAGTTATGTTTGGATAACCAATATAACCATATAAAAGGCTTTTGTACCAAGATATCTTACGAACCGTTTGTGCAATTCCATAGCTTGCATTCTTAGAAAGCAAATTAAATTGTGAAGAGAAAATGTCCTATTGACCTTTCCCGAAAAACTGATGGTTTAGAAGTTATGTTTGGTTATATGGCTTAAAGGTTTTGTACCAAGATATCTTACGAACCGTTTGGATATCTTACGAACTGTCGGTTCTATTTCATCAAAACTTGCATTTTTAGAAAGCAAATTAAACTCTGAAGAGAAAATGTCCTATTGACCTTTCCCGAAAAACTTATGGTTTAGAAGTTATGTTTGGTTATATGGCTTAAAGGTTTTGTACCAAGATATCTTAAGAACCGTTTGGATATCTTACGAACTGTTTGTGCTATTTCATCGAAACTTGCATTTTTAGAAAGCAAATTAAATTCTGAAGAGAAAATGCCCTATTGACCTTTCCCGAAAAACTTATGGTTTAGAAGTTATGTTTGGATAACCAATATAACCATATAAAAGGCTTTTGTACCAAGATATCTTACGAACCGTTTGTGCAATTCCATTGGAGCTTGCATTCTTAGAAAGCAAATTAAATTCTGAAGAGAGAATGTCCTATTGACCTTTCCCGAAAGACATGGTTTAGAAGTTATGTTTGGTTATATGGCTTAAAGGTTTTGTACCAAGACATCTTACGAACCGTTTGGATATGTTACGAACTGTTTGTGCTATTTCATAGAAACTTGCATTTTTAGAAAGCAAATTATATTCTGAAGAGAAAATGTCCTATTGACCTTTCCCGAAAAACTTATGGTTTAGAAGTTATGTCTGGATAACCAATATAACCATATAAATGGCTTAAAGGTTTTGTACCAAGATATCTTACGAACAAGCAAATTAAATTCTGAAGAGAAAATGTCCTATTGACCTTTCCCGAAAAACTTATGGTTTAGAAGTTATGTTTGGTTATATGGCTTAAAGGTTTTGTACCAAGATATCTTACGAACCGTTTGTGCGATTCCATTGAAGCTTGCATTTTTAGAAAGCAAATTAAATTCTGAAGAGAAAATGTCCTATTGACCTTTCCCGAAAAACTTATGGTTTAGAAGTTATGTTTGGTTATATGGCTTAAAGGTTTTGTACCAAGATATCTTACGAACCGTTTGTGCTATTCCATTGAAGCTTGCATTTTTAGAAAGCAAATTAAATTCTGAAGAGAAAATGTCCTATTGACCTTTCCCGAAAAACTTATGGTTTAGAAGTTATGTTTGGTTATATGGCCTAAAGGTTTTGTACCAAGATATCTTACGAACCGTTTGTGCTATTCCATTGAGGCTTGCATTTTTAGAAAGCAAATTAAATTCTGAAGAGAAAATGTCCCATTGACCTTTCCCGAAAAACATGGTTTAGAAGTTATGTTTGGATAACCAATATAACCATATAAAAGGCTTTTGTACCACGATATCTTACGAACCGTTTGTGCAATTCCATTGAAGCTTGCATTTTTAGAAAGCAAATTAAATTCTGAAGAGAAAATGTCCCATTGACCTTTCCCGAAAAACATGGTTTAGAAGTTATGTTTGGATAACCAATATAACCATATAAAAGGCTTTTGTACCAAGATATCTTACGAACCGTTTGTGCAATTCCATTGAAGCTTGCATTCTTAGAAAGCAAATTAAATTGTGAAGAGAAAATGTCCTATTGACCTTTCCCGAAAAACTGATGGTTTAGAAGTTATGTTTGGTTATATGGCTTAAAGGTTTTGTACCAAGATATCTTACGAACCGTTTGGATATCTTACGAACTGTCGGTTCTATTTCATCAAAACTTGCATTTTTAGAAAGCAAATTAAACTCTGAAGAGAAAATGTCCTATTGACCTTTCCCGAAAAACTTATGGTTTAGAAGTTATGTTTGGTTATATGGCTTAACCCTTTAACGCGCAAAACTTTCTGCTGAATAAATTAATCTGTAATTGACTCTGAAGCTTTCCTTACATCTAAGTAAAGCCAAAACAAGCAATTTTTGAGATGCCATTATTTCGGTTTTTTTCCAAAATGCCGGTAAACCGTTTTACCAGCGTGCGTTGCAGACAAATTATTCCATTAATGTTCTCTGGTATTGGCGCTATACCACTTACTGGAATTGTTGCTATTTTTGTATGTATTGTCGTGGGTTGTATACTAAACTTCTTGAAATAAATATGTAAAATATTAGAAATTAAGTTTTATTACTAAACTAATTATTTTTGTGGTATGGAACAAAACATGAGATACACAAGGCGACTTTACAATCTGTGCAGCTAACCTTACTTCTGGTTTGCAGACCACGTTTGCTGCATTCTTGACATCGTCGTGGTGTTGTTTTTTCTGGCAAATGAGACACATTTTGGAAGTCAGTTGGAATGGGTGGGGGTCCTTGCCTTTTTCTTGCGGAAAAATGCCCGATTAGTTGGTTGGCCAGTTTTGTTCTAAACTGCAAATGTTTCATTGGTTTTTTTCTTGGCTTCTCAAGTTTTAGAGTTTCTTTGTAAAGGAGGTACGCATTTACAATTGCGGCGTCAACGAAATAATAAAAGAGTTTCATCCACCACCTTCTACTCTTCCAGGAAACATTATATGCTGCCATGCGTTGATCGAACCGATCAACGCCTCCCATATATTTGTTATAATCAACAATGGATTGAGGACATTCCACGGCCTGTCTTTCTCCGACTTTGTTTGTACGCAGTACTTGTCCTTTTTCCGCAGCGTTGTGCATATTACTGCAGACAGTCACTGATTTAGTACCTCGATCTTTCCATTTGGAAACAGAAACTTCTTTGCAGACCGCAAAATCGGATTGACTCATCGCTAATTTTTTGTCTTCTAAAAGTTTGATCTTTGGAAAGTGTTTTCTCATCTGTCGAATTGTTCCGCAACCGAATAAATTGCTGTCGGACAATTTTTGCATAAGGGGTATGCTAGTGAAAAAGTTGTCAAAATAAATACAAAAACCTTTGTTAGCTAGTGCCCTAGACAGTTTCAGAACAACACGTTCTCCTAAAGTGTCAGTCGTAGCAGTTTCTTCTTTTCCTTGGTAGACATCAAAAGAAAACAAATACCCAGTAACTGAACATGCAAGTGCCCAGACTTTGAATCCTCTTTTTACAGGCTTCATGGGCATGTACTGTTTTAGCGTAGTTCTGCCCTTGAAAGCTATCATGCTCTCATCAACAGCAACATGTCTGCTAGGACAAAATGCAGCAGGAAATACATCATTGAAATGAGAAATTAGTGGCCTGATCTTGTACAACTTATCAAATTCTGGCGTTCCGCGCTTGGGCATTTGATTATTATCGTTCAAATGAAGGTTTCTCAATATTTTCAAAAATCTCTTGAGTGGAAAAATACTGGCAATTCTCGTGTTGTGGAAATTTATGTCACGGGACCAATAATTGCGCAGACTTGGTAAAGAATTGATTCCCATTATAATTAGCACTCCCAGAAACGCTTTCAACTCATCCAGTGTAAGGTCTAAAATCGTTTTGTCTTGGGCGGCATACAAATTCGATTGAGTGATAATCAAATTCAATAGATCCGTCGTAAAAAATACTGAGAAAAAATCTATGGGTTCTTCGGAATTTATCTAAGAAATTTGCAGAATGAAAATAAAATAAAGGCATATTAGTAAGTAAACAACCTTAATTTTTGGTCCTGGTTCTTCGGTAAAATTATAGTTGGTGTATGTGGTTGGGAGAACTGATGTTTTTGTCCATTGATAAGAGTCTTCTGCATCTTCCAAGATGACTGCCTCCTCTTCATCCTCGCTTTCCTGTAGTGGTCTCTGTAATGGGCGAGGCTCATCTGGATGGTATGTTTTGTCTCCCACTGAATCATCCGAATCGAAGTCTTCGTATTTGGATGTGGACGTGGACGGACGAACATCGATTTTCCGCCTCTTGGCACGTAGTAACATTCTTGGTGTGTCTAGATGCAAATCGGGTACCTTATCATTAGACGTAGACGAACCAGGAACAACTTGTGGTTTCATTGGACGCAAGACTTTGGGTCCAGGTAAGGTAGGTGTTGCTCGAGGTGTTACAATGGGTGTTGATGATCTTGATGATTCCGAAGACAATCTAGTTGTACTCGGTGTCGTAGTACGATCATTATCGAACTCGTCATCTGCGTCTGAATCACCTCCAATCTCTGAATCTTCAGCTTGCTCATCGGACATATTGACCAGCTGATATAATTCTTCATCGCTCAGAGGCTTTTTCCAATATCGTCGATTCATGACGACTTTCCCAAACCACAAAAAATAACATCATTATCACAAAGCATTATATGAAATGAAGTTACGGTGAATTTTACGAAAACAATAAATTGCATCATTAGAATAAAATATGTACATATGTCAAATTACAGTGCATTTACTTACTCACCTAATATTCAAAAATAGTTCAGACACTAAAAATTTATTATCTTCAAATTTATGAGCAAGTCTTATCGCAAAAACCGGTGTCAAATGACACGGAGAATGGAAAACGTGGTGTCGTAGGTAAGTGCTGCCGTCACCTAATCGGCGTGCAGTTATGTTTCAGGGCGGGAATTTTCCAGGCGCACAGTAATTCAATAACTGTAATTATCAAAACGTAAACAATAAATAACATAGAACGGGCCTATATAAAATTCAAATTAGAAAATAAATTAGTTTCGCCGTTGAAACGCCTCAAAATTAGGATAAGCATGCACCGATATCGCGACTCTCCCACATTTTAGTTTCATTACTGAGTAATAAGAACAAAAATTGTCAAATTTCTCATCACATATGACTCATTACATAATAAGAAATCAAACTTACCTTTTAAAAACTTTGCAACTACTCACAGAACAAAAAAACAACCATAAACTTCCGGAGGCGCACGGCGATAATGAAAAAGTAGTGGCGCTGAACGCTCGCTGGTAGAAATGTCCTACCAGGGACCAATATTTTCCATCTGAATTTCCACAAATCTGACTTTTTCTCGTATGAAGCTAAACTGCTCAATCAATTGAGTGATTAGAAAGCCCTAGGAGCAAGTTTCCTAAAAGCAATGCGAAATCTCTAGTCTAGAAGGGACTGGTATGAGCGTTATACCAGTGAATGTTAAAGGGTTAAAGGTTTTGTACCAAGATATCTTAAAGGAGGATTCAACTCAAGAATTCGACTCTTGGCTTACCTCAGTTTCTGGTCAATTTTAGTCTCCTGAATCTAATGGTGACATTAAAATGTTGAAAAACCCCCTATTTTCAGAATTATTTGAAAATTAAGAATTCTCGAATTCCAGGCATCTAGATCTTAAAATTGCATCAATTACGACATGATTATTCGTTATGTTGGCAACAATTTGTGATTAGGGGTACATCTCTCAAAATTATGCCAAGCCATTTTTTAAGGTTATGTTTGACGGCAAATAGTATTGATGCATAAATTAATATTAAAAAAAATCACACAGGGACATTTTGAGGACAAGAAGCGTTTCAAAGATCTTTCACCACCTTCTTTTATTCAGTAACTTCCACCGCAACCGCAATTCTTCAGCATGATCCATGGCATATTTCGGCATTAAGAAAAACTTATCAAAAATGATTCTACTGTAAAACTCGACAGCACACCACCACTTCCACATTCCACTATACATGTATACTTAGGTACCTCATTTCATTAGTTTATTTTAACAAAAATACAGCTGGAGAAGCCCAGATTACGAGCCTCAAAATTTACCCCAACGTTCAAGCTGTGGTTCAAGGTCAGGAAAGATTCAATCTACGGACTATGTTCATAAACAGCACACGTAGATTTTACCAGGTATAAAATGACGATGAAATAATTCATAATCATATAGCAGCCGATTACAATAGTATAGGTATGTATAGGTATAAATTTATGCGTAATAATTAATAAGATAATCAAACCGAAACTTAGGTGCACATGCTCAGACTGCACCGCATGCGCAATTTGATCACACAAAAATTTCGCGCGTTTTATAATAACATGGAGTTCCGGAGAATTGAAAGAAATTATGTCAATTATTATATGGCAACTGGCAACAAATGAAACAATCCAGTATTTTAGTAATTTCATTTTATTCCACAAACTAAGTACAATAAGTTAGTCCACATAATGTTTTGATAAACAGCTACGTACTACAATAATTAATCGAAATACTTCAAATCAAATCCTTCTGCTGCTTTAAATCCACTATAAACTCCATCTTTTTCGGGAAATTGTTCTCTTATTTATGACACAACACATGCTGGAACAACTCTTCTTTGGAACTTGCCTAAAGATTGAAAAGCATCAACTCAAAAAATAAACTGTTTATAAGCAATAAAACACCAAACCCGATTCGATGATGACTTCAAAACAGCCATTTTCTCTAGATTGTCTTTTGCCATGAGTATAAGGCCTGCTGCTTGGCATCTTTTAAGACATTCGCATCCAATACAACACTGTAAAAAGAAGAATGTTGCACAACACATTCGTTGCCTTCTTCTACCAGTTTTGAAATTAAAGTCGATTCCCTGCAACAAATACATTCTTCATTTAGCAACATTATCTTACAAAACCCACATCTACACCAGTTTAAATTACATAATCTTGATGAACTACTACTTATCTGGGTGGTAGCCTCTGGAAATGGCATCGGGTTGAAGACTTGAACTCCCTTGCCATTACCTTCATCGCTGGCTTATAAGCCATGATTGCGCTCGAGGTATAATATTAGGAATAGGAACTTTACAAACTTATCTTTCACTGAAGAGTGAAAATCGGAAATTCTTAATTATTGCTTACACACCAAATGTCAAAGACTCGCTTTGACAATTGACATAACCGCCCTGACGTCTGCAAAGTTGAGACGTCGTATTAGACACAAAAAACCACTGCCACCAACAATACAATTTAATGCTTCCAGAAACAGAATCGAAGTTACCGATGATTTGGGGAAAGATGACGTCAGCTTTCTCTCTGTTTTTAACGAATATCTTCAAAAAGGTAAAGAATTGTTAAATTCTGATAACACCATTCGACTCAGACGCTCCCCTGATACTAGAATCAGCCATAACCTCAACATCGATTTCTTGAGTTGCATCCTCCTTTAAGAACCGTTTGGATATCTTACGAACTGTTTGTGCTATTTCATCGAAACTTGCATTTTTAGAAAGCAAATTAAATTCTGAAGAGAAAATGCCCTATTGACCTTTCCCGAAAAACTTATGGTTTAGAAGTTATGTTTGGATAACCAATATAACCATATAAAAGGCTTTTGTACCAAGATATCTTACGAACCGTTTGTGCAATTCCATTGGAGCTTGCATTCTTAGAAAGCAAATTAAATTCTGAAGAGAGAATGTCCTATTGACCTTTCCCGAAAGACATGGTTTAGAAGTTATGTTTGGTTATATGGCTTAAAGGTTTTGTACCAAGACATCTTACGAACCGTTTGGATATGTTACGAACTGTTTGTGCTATTTCATAGAAACTTGCATTTTTAGAAAGCAAATTATATTCTGAAGAGAAAATGTCCTATTGACCTTTCCCGAAAAACTTATGGTTTAGAAGTTATGTCTGGATAACCAATATAACCATATAAATGGCTTAAAGGTTTTGTACCAAGATATCTTACGAACAAGCAAATTAAATTCTGAAGAGAAAATGTCCTATTGACCTTTCCCGAAAAACTTATGGTTTAGAAGTTATGTTTGGTTATATGGCTTAAAGGTTTTGTACCAAGATATCTTACGAACCGTTTGTGCGATTCCATTGAAGCTTGCATTTTTAGAAAGCAAATTAAATTCTGAAGAGAAAATGTCCTATTGACCTTTCCCGAAAAACTTATGGTTTAGAAGTTATGTTTGGTTATATGGCTTAAAGGTTTTGTACCAAGATATCTTACGAACCGTTTGTGCTATTCCATTGAAGCTTGCATTTTTAGAAAGCAAATTAAATTCTGAAGAGAAAATGTCCTATTGACCTTTCCCGAAAAACTTATGGTTTAGAAGTTATGTTTGGTTATATGGCCTAAAGGTTTTGTACCAAGATATCTTACGAACCGTTTGTGCTATTCCATTGAGGCTTGCATTTTTAGAAAGCAAATTAAATTCTGAAGAGAAAATGTCCCATTGACCTTTCCCGAAAAACATGGTTTAGAAGTTATGTTTGGATAACAAATATAACCATATAAAAGGCTTTTGTACCACGATATCTTACGAACCGTTTGTGCTATTCCATTGAGGCTTGCATTTTTAGAAAGCAAATTATATTCTGAAGAGAAAATGTCCTATTGACCTTTCCCGAAAAACTTATGGTTTAGAAGTTATGTCTGGATAACCAATATAACCATATAAATGGCTTAAAGGTTTTGTACCAAGATATCTTACGAACAAGCAAATTAAATTCTGAAGAGAAAATGTCCTATTGACCTTTCCCGAAAAACTTATGGTTTAGAAGTTATGTTTGGTTATATGGCTTAAAGGTTTTGTACCAAGATATCTTACGAACCGTTTGTGCGATTCCATTGAAGCTTGCATTTTTAGAAAGCAAATTAAATTCTGAAGAGAAAATGTCCTATTGACCTTTCCCGAAAAACTTATGGTTTAGAAGTTATGTTTGGTTATATGGCTTAAAGGTTTTGTACCAAGATATCTTACGAACCGTTTGTGCTATTCCATTGAAGCTTGCATTTTTAGAAAGCAAATTAAATTCTGAAGAGAAAATGTCCTATTGACCTTTCCCGAAAAACTTATGGTTTAGAAGTTATGTTTGGTTATATGGCCTAAAGGTTTTGTACCAAGATATCTTACGAACCGTTTGTGCTATTCCATTGAGGCTTGCATTTTTAGAAAGCAAATTAAATTCTGAAGAGAAAATGTCCCATTGACCTTTCCCGAAAAACATGGTTTAGAAGTTATGTTTGGATAACAAATATAACCATATAAAAGGCTTTTGTACCACGATATCTTACGAACCGTTTGTGCAATTCCATTGAAGCTTGCATTTTTAGAAAGCAAATTAAATTCTGAAGAGAAAATGTCCCATTGACCTTTCCCGAAAAACATGGTTTAGAAGTTATGTTTGGATAACCAATATAACCATATAAAAGGCTTTTGTACCAAGATATCTTACGAACCGTTTGTGCAATTCCATTGAAGCTTGCATTCTTAGAAAGCAAATTAAATTGTGAAGAGAAAATGTCCTATTGACCTTTCCCGAAAAACTGATGGTTTAGAAGTTATGTTTGGTTATATGGCTTAAAGGTTTTGTACCAAGATATCTTACGAACCGTTTGGATATCTTACGAACTGTCGGTTCTATTTCATCAAAACTTGCATTTTTAGAAAGCAAATTAAACTCTGAAGAGAAAATGTCCTATTGACCTTTCCCGAAAAACTTATGGTTTAGAAGTTATGTTTGGTTATATGGCTTAAAGGTTTTGTACCAAGATATCTTAAGAACCGTTTGGATATCTTACGAACTGTTTGTGCTATTTCATCGAAACTTGCATTTTTAGAAAGCAAATTAAATTCTGAAGAGAAAATGCCCTATTGACCTTTCCCGAAAAACTTATGGTTTAGAAGTTATGTTTGGATAACCAATATAACCATATAAAAGGCTTTTGTACCAAGATATCTTACGAACCGTTTGTGCAATTCCATTGAAGCTTGCATTCTTAGAAAGCAAATTAAATTCTGAAGAGAGAATGTCCTATTGACCTTTCCCGAAAGACATGGTTTAGAAGTTATGTTTGGTTATATGGCTTAAAGGTTTTGTACCAAGACATCTTAGGAACCGTTTGGATATGTTACGAACTGTCGGTGCTATTTCATCGAAACTTGCATTTTTAGAAAGCAAATTAGATTCTGAAGAGAAAATGTCCTATTGACCTTTCCCGAAAAACTTATGGTTTAGAAGTTATGTTTGGTTATATGGCTTAAAGGTTTTGTACCAAGATATCTTACGAACCGTTTGTGCGATTCCATTGAAGCTTGCATTTTTAGAAAGCAAATTAAATTCTGAAGAGAAAATGTCCTATTAACCTTTCCCGAAAAACATGGTTTAGAAGTTATGTTTGGTTATATGGCTTAAAGGTTTTGTACCAAGATATCTTACGAACCGTTTGGATATCTTACGAACTGTCGGTTCTATTTCATCGAAACTTGCATTTTTAGAAAGCAAATTAAACTGAAAAGAAAATGTCCTATTGACCTTTCCCGAAAAACTTATGGTTTAGAAGTTATGTTTGGTTATATGGCTTAAAGGTTTTGTACCAAGATATCTTAAGAACCGTTTGGATATCTTACGAACTGTTTGTGCTATTTCATTGAAACTTGCGTTTTTCGAAAGCAAATTAAATTCTGAAGAGAAAAGGCCCTATTGACCTTTCCCGAAAAACTTATGGTTTAGAAGTTATGTTTGGTTATATGGCTTAAAGGTTTTGTACCAAGATATCTTAAGAACCGTTTGGATATCTTACGAACTGTTTGTGCTATTTCATCGAAACTTGCATTTTTCGAAAGCAAATTAAATTCTGAAGAGAAAAGGCCCTATTGACCTTTCCCGAAAAACTTATGGTTTAGAAGTTATGTTTGGATAACCAATATAACCATATAAATGGCTTAAAGGTTTTGTACCAAGATATCTTACGAGCCGTTTGTGCTATTCCATTGAGGCTTGCATTTTTAGAAAGCAAATTAAATTCTGAAGAGAAAATGTCCCATTGACCTTTCCCGAAAAACATGGTTTAGAAGTTATGTTTGGATAACCAATATAACCATATAAAAGGCTTTTGTACCAAGATATCTTACGAACCGTTTGTGCAATTCCATTGAAGCTTGCATTCTTAGAAAGCAAATTAAATTCTGAAGAGAGAATGTCCTATTGACCTTTCCCGAAAAACATGGTTTAGAAGTTATGTTTGGTTATACTTATGGCTTAAAGGTTTTGTACCAAGATATCTTAGGAACCGTTTGGATATGTTACGAACTGTTTGTGCTATTTCATCGAAACGAACCGTTTGTGCTATTTCATTTTTAGAAAGCAAATTATATTTTGAAGAGAAAATGTCCTATTGACCTTTCCCGAAAAACTTATGGTTTAGAAGTTATGTTTGGTTATATGGCTTAAAGGTTTTGTACCAAGATATCTTAAGAACCGTTTGGATATCTTACGAACTGTTTGTGCTATTTCATCGAAACTTGCATTTTTCCAAAGCAAATTAAATTCTGAAGAGAGAAGGCCCTATTGACCTTTCCCGAAAAACTTATGGTTTAGAAGTTATGTTTGGTTATATGGCTTAAAGGTTTTGTAACAAGATATCTTACGAACCGTTTGTGCTATTCCATTGAAGCTTGCATTTTTAGAAAGCAAATTAAATTCTGAAGAGAAAATGTCCTATTGACCTTTCCCGAAAAACTTATGGTTTAGAAGTTATGTTTGGTTATATGGCCTAAAGGTTTTGTACCAAGATATCTTACGAACCGTTTGTGCTATTCCATTGAGGCTTGCATTTTTAGAAAGCAAATTAAATTCTGAAGAGAAAATGTCCCATTGACCTTTCCCGAAAAACATGGTTTAGAAGTTATGTTTGGATAACCAATATAACCATATAAAAGGCTTTTGTACCACGATATCTTACGAACCGTTTGTGCAATTCCATTGAAGCTTGCATTTTTAGAAAGCAAATTAAATTCTGAAGAGAAAATGTCCTATTGACCTTTCCCGAAAAACTTATGGTTTAGAAGTTATGTTAGTTATGTTTGGTTATATGGCTTAAAGGTTTTGTACCAAGATATCTTACGAACCGTTTGTGCTATTCCATTGAAGCTTGCATTTTTAGAAAGCAAATTAAATTCTGAAGAGAAAATGTCCTATTGACCTTTCCCGAAAAACTTATGGTTTAGAAGTTATGTTTGGTTATATGGCCTAAAGGTTTTGTACCAAGATATCTTACGAACCGTTTGTGCTATTCCATTGAGGCTTGCATTTTTAGAAAGCAAATTAAATTCTGAAGAGAAAATGTCCCATTGACCTTTCCCGAAAAACATGGTTTAGAAGTTATGTTTGGATAACCAATATAACCATATAAAAGGCTTTTGTACCACGATATCTTACGAACCGTTTGTGCAATTCCATTGAAGCTTGCATTTTTAGAAAGCAAATTAAATTCTGAAGAGAAAATGTCCCATTGACCTTTCCCGAAAAACATGGTTTAGAAGTTATGTTTGGATAACCAATATAACCATATAAAAGGCTTTTGTACCAAGATATCTTACGAACCGTTTGTGCAATTCCATTGAAGCTTGCATTCTTAGAAAGCAAATTAAATTGTGAAGAGAAAATGTCCTATTGACCTTTCCCGAAAAACTGATGGTTTAGAAGTTATGTTTGGTTATATGGCTTAAAGGTTTTGTACCAAGATATCTTACGAACCGTTTGGATATCTTACGAACTGTCGGTTCTATTTCATCAAAACTTGCATTTTTAGAAAGCAAATTAAACTCTGAAGAGAAAATGTCCTATTGACCTTTCCCGAAAAACTTATGGTTTAGAAGTTATGTATGGTTATATGGCTTAAAGGTTTTGTACCAAGATATCTTAAGAACCGTTTGGATATCTTACGAACTGTTTGTGCTATTTCATCGAAACTTGCATTTTTCGAAAGCAAATTAAATTCTGAAGAGAAAAGGCCCTATTGACCTTTCCCGAAAAACTTATGGTTTAGAAGTTATGTTTGGTTATATGGCTTAAAGGTTTTGTACCAAGATATCTTAAGAACCGTTTGGATATCTTACGAACTGTTTGTGCTATTTCATCGAAACTTGCATTTTTCGAAAGCAAATTAAATTCTGAAGAGAAAAGGCCCTATTGACCTTTCCCGAAAAACTTATGGTTTAGAAGTTATGTTTGGATAACCAATATAACCATATAAATGGCTTAAAGATTTTGTACCAAGATATCTTACGAGCCGTTTGTGCTATTCCATTGAGGCTTGCATTTTTAGAAAGCAAATTAAATTCTGAAGAGAAAATGTCCCATTGACCTTTCCCGAAAAACATGGTTTAGAAGTTATGTTTGGATAACCAATATAACCATATAAAAGGCTTTTGTACCAAGATATCTTACGAACCGTTTGTGCAATTCCATTGAAGCTTATTGCATTCTTAGAAAGCAAATTAAATTCTGAAGAGAGAATGTCCTATTGACCTTTCCCGAAAAACATGGTTTAGAAGTTATGTTTGGTTATACTTATGGCTTAAAGGTTTTGTACCAAGATATCTTAGGAACCGTTTGGATATGTTACGAACTGTTTGTGCTATTTCATCGAAACGAACCGTTTGTGCTATTTCATTTTTAGAAAGCAAATTATATTCTGAAGAGAAAATGTCCTATTGACCTTTCCCGAAAAACTTATGGTTTAGAAGTTATGTTTGGTTATATGGCTTAAAGGTTTTGTACCAAGATATCTTAAGAACCGTTTGGATATCTTACGAACTGTTTGTGCTATTTCATCGAAACTTGCATTTTTCCAAAGCAAATTAAATTCTGAAGAGAGAAGGCCCTATTGACCTTTCCCGAAAAACTTATGGTTTAGAAGTTATGTTTGGTTATATGGCTTAAAGGTTTTGTACCAAGATATCTTACGAACTGTTTGTGCTATTTCATCGAAACGAACCGTTTGTGCTATTTCATTTTTAGAAAGCAAATTAAATTCTGAAGAGAAAATGTCCTATTGACCTTTCCCGAAAAACTTATGGTTTAGAAGTTATGTTTGGTTATATGGCCTAAAGGTTTTGTACCAAGATATCTTACGAACCGTTTGTGCTATTCCATTGAGGCTTGCATTTTTAGAAAGCAAATTAAATTCTGAAGAGAAAATGTCCCATTGACCTTTCCCGAAAAACATGGTTTAGAAGTTATGTTTGGATAACCAATATAACCATATAAAAGGCTTTTGTACCACGATATCTTACGAACCGTTTGTGCAATTCCATTGAAGCTTGCATTCTTAGAACGCAAATTAAATTCTGAAGAGAGAATGTCCTATTGACCTTTCCCGAAAGACATGGTTTAGAAGTTATGTTTGGTTATATGGCTTAAAGGTTTTGTACCAAGATATCTTACGAACCGTTTGGATATCTTACGAACTGTCGGTTCTATTTCATCGAAACTTGCATTTTTAGAAAGCAAATTAAACTGAAAAGAAAATGTCCTATTGACCTTTCCCGAAAAACTTATGGTTTAGAAGTTATGTTTGGTTATATGGCTTAAAGGTTTTGTACCAAGATATCTTAAGAACCGTTTGGATATCTTACGAACTGTTTGTGCTATTTCATCGAAACTTGCATTTTTAGAAAGCAAATTAAATTCTGAAGAGAAAATGCCCTATTGACCTTTCCCGAAAAACTTATGGTTTAGAAGTTATGTTTGGATAACCAATATAACCATATAAAAGGCTTTTGTACCAAGATATCTTACGAACCGTTTGTGCAATTCCATTGAAGCTTGCATTCTTAGAAAGCAAATTAAATTCTGAAGAGAGAATGTCCTATTGACCTTTCCCGAAAGACATGGTTTAGAAGTTATGTTTGGTTATATGGCTTAAAGGTTTTGTACCAAGACATCTTAGGAACCGTTTGGATATGTTACGAACTGTCGGTGCTATTTCATCGAAACTTGCATTTTTAGAAAGCAAATTAAATTCTGAAGAGAAAATGTCCTATTGACCTTTCCCGAAAAACTTATGGTTTAGAAGTTATGTTTGGTTATATGGCTTAAAGGTTTTGTACCAAGATATCTTACGAACCGTTTATGCGATTCCATTGAAGCTTGCATTTTTAGAAAGCAAATTAAATTCTGAAGAGAAAATGTCCTATTAACCTTTCCCGAAAAACATGGTTTAGAAGTTATGTTTGGTTATATGGCTTAAAGGTTTTGTACCAAGATATCTTACGAACCGTTTGGATATCTTACGAACTGTCGGTTCTATTTCATCGAAACTTGCATTTTTAGAAAGCAAATTAAACTGAAAAGAAAATGTCCTATTGACCTTTCCCGAAAAACTTATGGTTTAGAAGTTATGTTTGGTTATATGGCTTAAAGGTTTTGTACCAAGATATCTTAAGAACCGTTTGGATATCTTACGAACTGTTTGTGCTATTTCATCGAAACTTGCATTTTTCGAAAGCAAATTAAATTCTGAAGAGAAAAGGCCCTATTGACCTTTCCCGAAAAACTTATGGTTTAGAAGTTATGTTTGGTTATATGGCTTAAAGGTTTTGTACCAAGATATCCTAAGAACCGTTTGGATATCTTACGAACTGTTTGTGCTATTTCATCGAAACTTGCATTTTTCGAAAGCAAATTAAATTCTGAAGAGAAAAGGCCCTATTGACCTTTCCCGAAAAACTTATGGTTTAGAAGTTATGTTTGGATAACCAATATAACCATATAAATGGCTTAAAGGTTTTGTACCAAGATATCTTACGAGCCGTTTGTGCTATTCCATTGAGGCTTGCATTTTTAGAAAGCAAATTAAATTCTGAAGAGAAAATGTCCCATTGACCTTTCCCGAAAAACATGGTTTAGAAGTTATGTTTGGATAACCAATATAACCATATAAAAGGCTTTTGTACCAAGATATCTTACGAACCGTTTGTGCAATTCCATTGAAGCTTGCATTCTTAGAAAGCAAATTAAATTCTAAAGAGAGAATGTCCTATTGACCTTTCCCGAAAAACATGGTTTAGAAGTTATGTTTGGTTATACTTATGGCTTAAAGGTTTTGTACCAAGATATCTTAGGAACCGTTTGGATATGTTACGAACTGTTTGTGCTATTTCATCGAAACGAACCGTTTGTGCTATTTCATCAAAGCTTGCATTTTTAGAAAGCAAATTATATTCTGAAGAGAAAATGTCCTATTGACCTTTCCCGAAAAACTTATGGTTTAGTAGTTACGTTTGGTTATATGGCTTAAAGGTTTTGTACCAAGATATCTTAAGAACCGTTTGGATATCTTACGAACTGTTTGTGGTATTTCATCGAAACTTGCATTTTAAATTCTGAAGAGAAAATGTCCTATTGACCTTTCCCGAAAAACTTATGGTTTAGAAGTTATGTTTGGTTATATGGCTTAAAGGTTTTGTACCAAGATATCTTACGAACCGTTTATGCGATTCCATTGAAGCTTGCATTTTTAGAAAGCAAATTAAATTCTGAAGAGAAAATGTCCTATTAACCTTTCCCGAAAAACATGGTTTAGAAGTTATGTTTGGTTATATGGCTTAAAGGTTTTGTACCAAGATATCTTACGAACCGTTTGGATATCTTACGAACTGTCGGTTCTATTTCATCGAAACTTGCATTTTTAGAAAGCAAATTAAACTGAAAAGAAAATGTCCTATTGACCTTTCCCGAAAAACTTATGGTTTAGAAGTTATGTTTGGTTATATGGCTTAAAGGTTTTGTACCAAGATATCTTAAGAACCGTTTGGATATCTTACGAACTGTTTGTGCTATTTCATCGAAACTTGCATTTTTCGAAAGCAAATTAAATTCTGAAGAGAAAAGGCCCTATTGACCTTTCCCGAAAAACTTATGGTTTAGAAGTTATGTTTGGTTATATGGCTTAAAGGTTTTGTACCAAGATATCCTAAGAACCGTTTGGATATCTTACGAACTGTTTGTGCTATTTCATCGAAACTTGCATTTTTCGAAAGCAAATTAAATTCTGAAGAGAAAAGGCCCTATTGACCTTTCCCGAAAAACTTATGGTTTAGAAGTTATGTTTGGATAACCAATATAACCATATAAATGGCTTAAAGGTTTTGTACCAAGATATCTTACGAGCCGTTTGTGCTATTCCATTGAGGCTTGCATTTTTAGAAAGCAAATTAAATTCTGAAGAGAAAATGTCCCATTGACCTTTCCCGAAAAACATGGTTTAGAAGTTATGTTTGGATAACCAATATAACCATATAAAAGGCTTTTGTACCAAGATATCTTACGAACCGTTTGTGCAATTCCATTGAAGCTTGCATTCTTAGAACGCAAATTAAATTCTGAAGAGAGAATGTCCTATTGACCTTTCCCGAAAGACATGGTTTAGAAGTTATGTTTGGTTATATGGCTTAAAGGTTTTGTACCAAGATATCTTACGAACCGTTTGGATATCTTACGAACTGTCGGTTCTATTTCATCGAAACTTGCATTTTTAGAAAGCAAATTAAACTGAAAAGAAAATGTCCTATTGACCTTTCCCGAAAAACTTATGGTTTAGAAGTTATGTTTGGTTATATGGCTTAAAGGTTTTGTACCAAGATATCTTAAGAACCGTTTGGATATCTTACGAACTGTTTGTGCTATTTCATCGAAACTTGCATTTTTAGAAAGCAAATTAAATTCTGAAGAGAAAATGCCCTATTGACCTTTCCCGAAAAACTTATGGTTTAGAAGTTATGTTTGGATAACCAATATAACCATATAAAAGGCTTTTGTACCAAGATATCTTACGAACCGTTTGTGCAATTCCATTGAAGCTTGCATTCTTAGAAAGCAAATTAAATTCTGAAGAGAGAATGTCCTATTGACCTTTCCCGAAAGACATGGTTTAGAAGTTATGTTTGGTTATATGGCTTAAAGGTTTTGTACCAAGACATCTTAGGAACCGTTTGGATATGTTACGAACTGTCGGTGCTATTTCATCGAAACTTGCATTTTTAGAAAGCAAATTAAATTCTGAAGAGAAAATGTCCTATTGACCTTTCCCGAAAAACTTATGGTTTAGAAGTTATGTTTGGTTATATGGCTTAAAGGTTTTGTACCAAGATATCTTACGAACCGTTTGTGCAATTCCATTGAAGCTTGCATTCTTAGAAAGCAAATTAAATTCTAAAGAGAGAATGTCCTATTGACCTTTCCCGAAAAACATGGTTTAGAAGTTATGTTTGGTTATACTTATGGCTTAAAGGTTTTGTACCAAGATATCTTAGGAACCGTTTGGATATGTTACGAACTGTTTGTGCTATTTCATCGAAACGAACCGTTTGTGCTATTTCATCAAAGCTTGCATTTTTAGAAAGCAAATTATATTCTGAAGAGAAAATGTCCTATTGACCTTTCCCGAAAAACTTATGGTTTAGTAGTTACGTTTGGTTATATGGCTTAAAGGTTTTGTACCAAGATATCTTAAGAACCGTTTGGATATCTTACGAACTGTTTGTGGTATTTCATCGAAACTTGCATTTTTCGAAAGCAAATTAAATTCTGAAGAGAGAAGGCCCTATTGACCTTTCCCGAAAAACTTATGGTTTAGAAGTTATGTTTGGTTATATGGCTTAAAGGTTTTGTACCAAGATATCTTAAGAACCGTTTGGATATCTTACGAACTGTTTGTGCTATTTCATCGAAACTTGCATTTTTTGAAAGCAAATTAAATTCTGAAGAGAAAATGCCCTATTGACCTTTCCCGAAAAACTTATGGTTTAGAAGTTATGTTTGGATAACCAATATAACCATATAAAAGGCTTTTGTACCAAGATATCTTACGAACCGTTTGTGCAATTCCATTGAAGCTTGCATTCTTAGAACGCAAATTAAATTCTGAAGAGAGAATGTCCTATTGACCTTTCCCGAAAGACATGGTTTAGAAGTTATGTTTGGTTATATGGCTTAAAGGTTTTGTACCAAGATATCTTACGAACCGTTTGGATATCTTACGAACTGTCGGTTCTATTTCATCGAAACTTGCATTTTTAGAAAGCAAATTAAACTGAAAAGAAAATGTCCTATTGACCTTTCCCGAAAAACTTATGGTTTAGAAGTTATGTTTGGTTATATGGCTTAAAGGTTTTGTACCAAGATATCTTAAGAACCGTTTGGATATCTTACGAACTGTTTGTGCTATTTCATCGAAACTTGCATTTTTAGAAAGCAAATTAAATTCTGAAGAGAAAATGCCCTATTGACCTTTCCCGAAAAACTTATGGTTTAGAAGTTATGTTTGGATAACCAATATAACCATATAAAAGGCTTTTGTACCAAGATATCTTACGAACCGTTTGTGCAATTCCATTGAAGCTTGCATTCTTAGAAAGCAAATTAAATTCTGAAGAGAGAATGTCCTATTGACCTTTCCCGAAAGACATGGTTTAGAAGTTATGTTTGGTTATATGGCTTAAAGGTTTTGTACCAAGACATCTTAGGAACCGTTTGGATATGTTACGAACTGTCGGTGCTATTTCATCGAAACTTGCATTTTTAGAAAGCAAATTAAATTCTGAAGAGAAAATGTCCTATTGACCTTTCCCGAAAAACTTATGGTTTAGAAGTTATGTTTGGTTATATGGCCTAAAGGTTTTGTACCAAGATATCTTACGAACCGTTTGTGCTATTCCATTGAGGCTTGCATTTTTAGAAAGCAAATTAAATTCTGAAGAGAAAATGTCCCATTGACCTTTCCCGAAAAACATGGTTTAGAAGTTATGTTTGGATAACCAATATAACCATATAAAAGGCTTTTGTACCACGATATCTTACGAACCGTTTGTGCAATTCCATTGAAGCTTGCATTTTTAGAAAGCAAATTAAATTCTGAAGAGAAAATGTCCTATTGACCTTTCCCGAAAAACTTATGGTTTAGAAGTTATGTTAGTTATGTTTGGTTATATGGCTTAAAGGTTTTGTACCAAGATATCTTACGAACCGTTTGTGCTATTCCATTGAAGCTTGCATTTTTAGAAAGCAAATTAAATTCTGAAGAGAAAATGTCCTATTGACCTTTCCCGAAAAACTTATGGTTTAGAAGTTATGTTTGGTTATATGGCCTAAAGGTTTTGTACCAAGATATCTTACGAACCGTTTGTGCTATTCCATTGAGGCTTGCATTTTTAGAAAGCAAATTAAATTCTGAAGAGAAAATGTCCCATTGACCTTTCCCGAAAAACATGGTTTAGAAGTTATGTTTGGATAACCAATATAACCATATAAAAGGCTTTTGTACCACGATATCTTACGAACCGTTTGTGCAATTCCATTGAAGCTTGCATTTTTAGAAAGCAAATTAAATTCTGAAGAGAAAATGTCCCATTGACCTTTCCCGAAAAACATGGTTTAGAAGTTATGTTTGGATAACCAATATAACCATATAAAAGGCTTTTGTACCAAGATATCTTACGAACCGTTTGTGCAATTCCATTGAAGCTTGCATTCTTAGAAAGCAAATTAAATTGTGAAGAGAAAATGTCCTATTGACCTTTCCCGAAAAACTGATGGTTTAGAAGTTATGTTTGGTTATATGGCTTAAAGGTTTTGTACCAAGATATCTTACGAACCGTTTGGATATCTTACGAACTGTCGGTTCTATTTCATCAAAACTTGCATTTTTAGAAAGCAAATTAAACTCTGAAGAGAAAATGTCCTATTGACCTTTCCCGAAAAACTTATGGTTTAGAAGTTATGTATGGTTATATGGCTTAAAGGTTTTGTACCAAGATATCTTAAGAACCGTTTGGATATCTTACGAACTGTTTGTGCTATTTCATCGAAACTTGCATTTTTCGAAAGCAAATTAAATTCTGAAGAGAAAAGGCCCTATTGACCTTTCCCGAAAAACTTATGGTTTAGAAGTTATGTTTGGTTATATGGCTTAAAGGTTTTGTACCAAGATATCTTAAGAACCGTTTGGATATCTTACGAACTGTTTGTGCTATTTCATCGAAACTTGCATTTTTCGAAAGCAAATTAAATTCTGAAGAGAAAATGTCCCATTGACCTTTCCCGAAAAACATGGTTTAGAAGTTATGTTTGGATAACCAATATAACCATATAAAAGGCTTTTGTACCAAGATATCTTACGAACCGTTTGTGCAATTCCATTGAAGCTTGCATTCTTAGAAAGCAAATTAAATTGTGAAGAGAAAATGTCCTATTGACCTTTCCCGAAAAACTGATGGTTTAGAAGTTATGTTTGGTTATATGGCTTAAAGGTTTTGTACCAAGATATCTTACGAACCGTTTGGATATCTTACGAACTGTCGGTTCTATTTCATCAAAACTTGCATTTTTAGAAAGCAAATTAAACTCTGAAGAGAAAATGTCCTATTGACCTTTCCCGAAAAACTTATGGTTTAGAAGTTATGTTTGGTTATATGGCTTAAAGGTTTTGTACCAAGATATCTTAAAGGAGGATTCAACTCAAGAATTCGACTCTTGGCTTACCTCAGTTTCTGGTCAATTTTAGTCTCCTGAATCTAATGGTGACATTAAAATGTTGAAAAACCCCCTATTTTCAGAATTATTTGAAAATTAAGAATTCTCGAATTCCAGGCATCTAGATCTTAAAATTGCATCAATTACGACATGATTATTCGTTATGTTGGCAACAATTTGTGATTAGGGGTACATCTCTCAAAATTATGCCAAGCCATTTTTTAAGGTTATGTTTGACGGCAAATAGTATTGATGCATAAATTAATATTAAAAAAAATCACACAGGGACATTTTGAGGACAAGAAGCGTTTCAAAGATCTTTCACCACCTTCTTTTATTCAGTAACTTCCACCGCAACCGCAATTCTTCAGCATGATCCATGGCATATTTCGGCATTAAGAAAAACTTATCAAAAATGATTCTACTGTAAAACTCGACAGCACACCACCACTTCCACATTCCACTATACATGTATACTTAGGTACCTCATTTCATTAGTTTATTTTAACAAAAATACAGCTGGAGAAGCCCAGATTACGAGCCTCAAAATTTACCCCAACGTTCAAGCTGTGGTTCAAGGTCAGGAAAGATTCAATCTACGGACTATGTTCATAAACAGCACACGTAGATTTTACCAGGTATAAAATGACGATGAAATAATTCATAATCATATAGCAGCCGATTACAATAGTATAGGTATGTATAGGTATAAATTTATGCGTAATAATTAATAAGATAATCAAACCGAAACTTAGGTGCACATGCTCAGACTGCACCGCATGCGCAATTTGATCACACAAAAATTTCGCGCGTTTTATAATAACATGGAGTTCCGGAGAATTGAAAGAAATTATGTCAATTATTATATGGCAACTGGCAACAAATGAAACAATCCAGTATTTTAGTAATTTCATTTTATTCCACAAACTAAGTACAATAAGTTAGTCCACATAATGTTTTGATAAACAGCTACGTACTACAATAATTAATCGAAATACTTCAAATCAAATCCTTCTGCTGCTTTAAATCCACTATAAACTCCATCTTTTTCGGGAAATTGTTCTCTTATTTATGACACAACACATGCTGGAACAACTCTTCTTTGGAACTTGCCTAAAGATTGAAAAGCATCAACTCAAAAAATAAACTGTTTATAAGCAATAAAACACCAAACCCGATTCGATGATGACTTCAAAACAGCCATTTTCTCTAGATTGTCTTTTGCCATGAGTATAAGGCCTGCTGCTTGGCATCTTTTAAGACATTCGCATCCAATACAACACTGTAAAAAGAAGAATGTTGCACAACACATTCGTTGCCTTCTTCTACCAGTTTTGAAATTAAAGTCGATTCCCTGCAACAAATACATTCTTCATTTAGCAACATTATCTTACAAAACCCACATCTACACCAGTTTAAATTACATAATCTTGATGAACTACTACTTATCTGGGTGGTAGCCTCTGGAAATGGCATCGGGTTGAAGACTTGAACTCCCTTGCCATTACCTTCATCGCTGGCTTATAAGCCATGATTGCGCTCGAGGTATAATATTAGGAATAGGAACTTTACAAACTTATCTTTCACTGAAGAGTGAAAATCGGAAATTCTTAATTATTGCTTACACACCAAATGTCAAAGACTCGCTTTGACAATTGACATAACCGCCCTGACGTCTGCAAAGTTGAGACGTCGTATTAGACACAAAAAACCACTGCCACCAACAATACAATTTAATGCTTCCAGAAACAGAATCGAAGTTACCGATGATTTGGGGAAAGATGACGTCAGCTTTCTCTCTGTTTTTAACGAATATCTTCAAAAAGGTAAAGAATTGTTAAATTCTGATAACACCATTCGACTCAGACGCTCCCCTGATACTAGAATCAGCCATAACCTCAACATCGATTTCTTGAGTTGCATCCTCCTTTAAGAACCGTTTGGATATCTTACGAACTGTTTGTGCTATTTCATCGAAACTTGCATTTTTAGAAAGCAAATTAAATTCTGAAGAGAAAATGCCCTATTGACCTTTCCCGAAAAACTTATGGTTTAGAAGTTATGTTTGGATAACCAATATAACCATATAAAAGGCTTTTGTACCAAGATATCTTACGAACCGTTTGTGCAATTCCATTGGAGCTTGCATTCTTAGAAAGCAAATTAAATTCTGAAGAGAGAATGTCCTATTGACCTTTCCCGAAAGACATGGTTTAGAAGTTATGTTTGGTTATATGGCTTAAAGGTTTTGTACCAAGACATCTTACGAACCGTTTGGATATGTTACGAACTGTTTGTGCTATTTCATAGAAACTTGCATTTTTAGAAAGCAAATTATATTCTGAAGAGAAAATGTCCTATTGACCTTTCCCGAAAAACTTATGGTTTAGAAGTTATGTCTGGATAACCAATATAACCATATAAATGGCTTAAAGGTTTTGTACCAAGATATCTTACGAACAAGCAAATTAAATTCTGAAGAGAAAATGTCCTATTGACCTTTCCCGAAAAACTTATGGTTTAGAAGTTATGTTTGGTTATATGGCTTAAAGGTTTTGTACCAAGATATCTTACGAACCGTTTGTGCGATTCCATTGAAGCTTGCATTTTTAGAAAGCAAATTAAATTCTGAAGAGAAAATGTCCTATTGACCTTTCCCGAAAAACTTATGGTTTAGAAGTTATGTTTGGTTATATGGCTTAAAGGTTTTGTACCAAGATATCTTACGAACCGTTTGTGCTATTCCATTGAAGCTTGCATTTTTAGAAAGCAAATTAAATTCTGAAGAGAAAATGTCCTATTGACCTTTCCCGAAAAACTTATGGTTTAGAAGTTATGTTTGGTTATATGGCCTAAAGGTTTTGTACCAAGATATCTTACGAACCGTTTGTGCTATTCCATTGAGGCTTGCATTTTTAGAAAGCAAATTAAATTCTGAAGAGAAAATGTCCCATTGACCTTTCCCGAAAAACATGGTTTAGAAGTTATGTTTGGATAACAAATATAACCATATAAAAGGCTTTTGTACCACGATATCTTACGAACCGTTTGTGCTATTCCATTGAGGCTTGCATTTTTAGAAAGCAAATTATATTCTGAAGAGAAAATGTCCTATTGACCTTTCCCGAAAAACTTATGGTTTAGAAGTTATGTCTGGATAACCAATATAACCATATAAATGGCTTAAAGGTTTTGTACCAAGATATCTTACGAACAAGCAAATTAAATTCTGAAGAGAAAATGTCCTATTGACCTTTCCCGAAAAACTTATGGTTTAGAAGTTATGTTTGGTTATATGGCTTAAAGGTTTTGTACCAAGATATCTTACGAACCGTTTGTGCGATTCCATTGAAGCTTGCATTTTTAGAAAGCAAATTAAATTCTGAAGAGAAAATGTCCTATTGACCTTTCCCGAAAAACTTATGGTTTAGAAGTTATGTTAGTTATGTTTGGTTATATGGCTTAAAGGTTTTGTACCAAGATATCTTACGAACCGTTTGTGCTATTCCATTGAAGCTTGCATTTTTAGAAAGCAAATTAAATTCTGAAGAGAAAATGTCCTATTGACCTTTCCCGAAAAACTTATGGTTTAGAAGTTATGTTTGGTTATATGGCCTAAAGGTTTTGTACCAAGATATCTTACGAACCGTTTGTGCTATTCCATTGAGGCTTGCATTTTTAGAAAGCAAATTAAATTCTGAAGAGAAAATGTCCCATTGACCTTTCCCGAAAAACATGGTTTAGAAGTTATGTTTGGATAACCAATATAACCATATAAAAGGCTTTTGTACCACGATATCTTACGAACCGTTTGTGCAATTCCATTGAAGCTTGCATTTTTAGAAAGCAAATTAAATTCTGAAGAGAAAATGTCCCATTGACCTTTCCCGAAAAACATGGTTTAGAAGTTATGTTTGGATAACCAATATAACCATATAAAAGGCTTTTGTACCAAGATATCTTACGAACCGTTTGTGCAATTCCATTGAAGCTTGCATTCTTAGAAAGCAAATTAAATTGTGAAGAGAAAATGTCCTATTGACCTTTCCCGAAAAACTGATGGTTTAGAAGTTATGTTTGGTTATATGGCTTAAAGGTTTTGTACCAAGATATCTTACGAACCGTTTGGATATCTTACGAACTGTCGGTTCTATTTCATCAAAACTTGCATTTTTAGAAAGCAAATTAAACTCTGAAGAGAAAATGTCCTATTGACCTTTCCCGAAAAACTTATGGTTTAGAAGTTATGTATGGTTATATGGCTTAAAGGTTTTGTACCAAGATATCTTAAGAACCGTTTGGATATCTTACGAACTGTTTGTGCTATTTCATCGAAACTTGCATTTTTCGAAAGCAAATTAAATTCTGAAGAGAAAAGGCCCTATTGACCTTTCCCGAAAAAGTTATGGTTTAGAAGTTATGTTTGGTTATATGGCTTAAAGGTTTTGTACCAAGATATCTTAAGAACCGTTTGGATATCTTACGAACTGTTTGTGCTATTTCATCGAAACTTGCATTTTTCGAAAGCAAATTAAATTCTGAAGAGAAAATGTCCCATTGACCTTTCCCGAAAAACATGGTTTAGAAGTTATGTTTGGATAACCAATATAACCATATAAAAGGCTTTTGTACCAAGATATCTTACGAACCGTTTGTGCAATTCCATTGAAGCTTGCATTCTTAGAAAGCAAATTAAATTGTGAAGAGAAAATGTCCTATTGACCTTTCCCGAAAAACTGATGGTTTAGAAGTTATGTTTGGTTATATGGCTTAAAGGTTTTGTACCAAGATATCTTACGAACCGTTTGGATATCTTACGAACTGTCGGTTCTATTTCATCAAAACTTGCATTTTTAGAAAGCAAATTAAACTCTGAAGAGAAAATGTCCTATTGACCTTTCCCGAAAAACTTATGGTTTAGAAGTTATGTTTGGTTATATGGCTTAAAGGTTTTGTACCAAGATATCTTAAAGGAGGATTCAACTCAAGAATTCGACTCTTGGCTTACCTCAGTTTCTGGTCAATTTTAGTCTCCTGAATCTAATGGTGACATTAAAATGTTGAAAAACCCCCTATTTTCAGAATTATTTGAAAATTAAGAATTCTCGAATTCCAGGCATCTAGATCTTAAAATTGCATCAATTACGACATGATTATTCGTTATGTTGGCAACAATTTGTGATTAGGGGTACATCTCTCAAAATTATGCCAAGCCATTTTTTAAGGTTATGTTTGACGGCAAATAGTATTGATGCATAAATTAATATTAAAAAAAATCACACAGGGACATTTTGAGGACAAGAAGCGTTTCAAAGATCTTTCACCACCTTCTTTTATTCAGTAACTTCCACCGCAACCGCAATTCTTCAGCATGATCCATGGCATATTTCGGCATTAAGAAAAACTTATCAAAAATGATTCTACTGTAAAACTCGACAGCACACCACCACTTCCACATTCCACTATACATGTATACTTAGGTACCTCATTTCATTAGTTTATTTTAACAAAAATACAGCTGGAGAAGCCCAGATTACGAGCCTCAAAATTTACCCCAACGTTCAAGCTGTGGTTCAAGGTCAGGAAAGATTCAATCTACGGACTATGTTCATAAACAGCACACGTAGATTTTACCAGGTATAAAATGACGATGAAATAATTCATAATCATATAGCAGCCGATTACAATAGTATAGGTATGTATAGGTATAAATTTATGCGTAATAATTAATAAGATAATCAAACCGAAACTTAGGTGCACATGCTCAGACTGCACCGCATGCGCAATTTGATCACACAAAAATTTCGCGCGTTTTATAATAACATGGAGTTCCGGAGAATTGAAAGAAATTATGTCAATTATTATATGGCAACTGGCAACAAATGAAACAATCCAGTATTTTAGTAATTTCATTTTATTCCACAAACTAAGTACAATAAGTTAGTCCACATAATGTTTTGATAAACAGCTACGTACTACAATAATTAATCGAAATACTTCAAATCAAATCCTTCTGCTGCTTTAAATCCACTATAAACTCCATCTTTTTCGGGAAATTGTTCTCTTATTTATGACACAACACATGCTGGAACAACTCTTCTTTGGAACTTGCCTAAAGATTGAAAAGCATCAACTCAAAAAATAAACTGTTTATAAGCAATAAAACACCAAACCCGATTCGATGATGACTTCAAAACAGCCATTTTCTCTAGATTGTCTTTTGCCATGAGTATAAGGCCTGCTGCTTGGCATCTTTTAAGACATTCGCATCCAATACAACACTGTAAAAAGAAGAATGTTGCACAACACATTCGTTGCCTTCTTCTACCAGTTTTGAAATTAAAGTCGATTCCCTGCAACAAATACATTCTTCATTTAGCAACATTATCTTACAAAACCCACATCTACACCAGTTTAAATTACATAATCTTGATGAACTACTACTTATCTGGGTGGTAGCCTCTGGAAATGGCATCGGGTTGAAGACTTGAACTCCCTTGCCATTACCTTCATCGCTGGCTTATAAGCCATGATTGCGCTCGAGGTATAATATTAGGAATAGGAACTTTACAAACTTATCTTTCACTGAAGAGTGAAAATCGGAAATTCTTAATTATTGCTTACACACCAAATGTCAAAGACTCGCTTTGACAATTGACATAACCGCCCTGACGTCTGCAAAGTTGAGACGTCGTATTAGACACAAAAAACCACTGCCACCAACAATACAATTTAATGCTTCCAGAAACAGAATCGAAGTTACCGATGATTTGGGGAAAGATGACGTCAGCTTTCTCTCTGTTTTTAACGAATATCTTCAAAAAGGTAAAGAATTGTTAAATTCTGATAACACCATTCGACTCAGACGCTCCCCTGATACTAGAATCAGCCATAACCTCAACATCGATTTCTTGAGTTGCATCCTCCTTTAAGAACCGTTTGGATATCTTACGAACTGTTTGTGCTATTTCATCGAAACTTGCATTTTTAGAAAGCAAATTAAATTCTGAAGAGAAAATGCCCTATTGACCTTTCCCGAAAAACTTATGGTTTAGAAGTTATGTTTGGATAACCAATATAACCATATAAAAGGCTTTTGTACCAAGATATCTTACGAACCGTTTGTGCAATTCCATTGGAGCTTGCATTCTTAGAAAGCAAATTAAATTCTGAAGAGAGAATGTCCTATTGACCTTTCCCGAAAGACATGGTTTAGAAGTTATGTTTGGTTATATGGCTTAAAGGTTTTGTACCAAGACATCTTACGAACCGTTTGGATATGTTACGAACTGTTTGTGCTATTTCATAGAAACTTGCATTTTTAGAAAGCAAATTATATTCTGAAGAGAAAATGTCCTATTGACCTTTCCCGAAAAACTTATGGTTTAGAAGTTATGTCTGGATAACCAATATAACCATATAAATGGCTTAAAGGTTTTGTACCAAGATATCTTACGAACAAGCAAATTAAATTCTGAAGAGAAAATGTCCTATTGACCTTTCCCGAAAAACTTATGGTTTAGAAGTTATGTTTGGTTATATGGCTTAAAGGTTTTGTACCAAGATATCTTACGAACCGTTTGTGCGATTCCATTGAAGCTTGCATTTTTAGAAAGCAAATTAAATTCTGAAGAGAAAATGTCCTATTGACCTTTCCCGAAAAACTTATGGTTTAGAAGTTATGTTTGGTTATATGGCTTAAAGGTTTTGTACCAAGATATCTTACGAACCGTTTGTGCTATTCCATTGAAGCTTGCATTTTTAGAAAGCAAATTAAATTCTGAAGAGAAAATGTCCTATTGACCTTTCCCGAAAAACTTATGGTTTAGAAGTTATGTTTGGTTATATGGCCTAAAGGTTTTGTACCAAGATATCTTACGAACCGTTTGTGCTATTCCATTGAGGCTTGCATTTTTAGAAAGCAAATTAAATTCTGAAGAGAAAATGTCCCATTGACCTTTCCCGAAAAACATGGTTTAGAAGTTATGTTTGGATAACAAATATAACCATATAAAAGGCTTTTGTACCACGATATCTTACGAACCGTTTGTGCTATTCCATTGAGGCTTGCATTTTTAGAAAGCAAATTATATTCTGAAGAGAAAATGTCCTATTGACCTTTCCCGAAAAACTTATGGTTTAGAAGTTATGTCTGGATAACCAATATAACCATATAAATGGCTTAAAGGTTTTGTACCAAGATATCTTACGAACAAGCAAATTAAATTCTGAAGAGAAAATGTCCTATTGACCTTTCCCGAAAAACTTATGGTTTAGAAGTTATGTTTGGTTATATGGCTTAAAGGTTTTGTACCAAGATATCTTACGAACCGTTTGTGCGATTCCATTGAAGCTTGCATTTTTAGAAAGCAAATTAAATTCTGAAGAGAAAATGTCCTATTGACCTTTCCCGAAAAACTTATGGTTTAGAAGTTATGTTTGGTTATATGGCTTAAAGGTTTTGTACCAAGATATCTTACGAACCGTTTGTGCTATTCCATTGAAGCTTGCATTTTTAGAAAGCAAATTAAATTCTGAAGAGAAAATGTCCTATTGACCTTTCCCGAAAAACTTATGGTTTAGAAGTTATGTTTGGTTATATGGCCTAAAGGTTTTGTACCAAGATATCTTACGAACCGTTTGTGCTATTCCATTGAGGCTTGCATTTTTAGAAAGCAAATTAAATTCTGAAGAGAAAATGTCCCATTGACCTTTCCCGAAAAACATGGTTTAGAAGTTATGTTTGGATAACAAATATAACCATATAAAAGGCTTTTGTACCACGATATCTTACGAACCGTTTGTGCAATTCCATTGAAGCTTGCATTTTTAGAAAGCAAATTAAATTCTGAAGAGAAAATGTCCCATTGACCTTTCCCGAAAAACATGGTTTAGAAGTTATGTTTGGATAACCAATATAACCATATAAAAGGCTTTTGTACCAAGATATCTTACGAACCGTTTGTGCAATTCCATTGAAGCTTGCATTCTTAGAAAGCAAATTAAATTGTGAAGAGAAAATGTCCTATTGACCTTTCCCGAAAAACTGATGGTTTAGAAGTTATGTTTGGTTATATGGCTTAAAGGTTTTGTACCAAGATATCTTACGAACCGTTTGGATATCTTACGAACTGTCGGTTCTATTTCATCAAAACTTGCATTTTTAGAAAGCAAATTAAACTCTGAAGAGAAAATGTCCTATTGACCTTTCCCGAAAAACTTATGGTTTAGAAGTTATGTTTGGTTATATGGCTTAAAGGTTTTGTACCAAGATATCTTAAGAACCGTTTGGATATCTTACGAACTGTTTGTGCTATTTCATCGAAACTTGCATTTTTAGAAAGCAAATTAAATTCTGAAGAGAAAATGCCCTATTGACCTTTCCCGAAAAACTTATGGTTTAGAAGTTATGTTTGGATAACCAATATAACCATATAAAAGGCTTTTGTACCAAGATATCTTACGAACCGTTTGTGCAATTCCATTGAAGCTTGCATTCTTAGAAAGCAAATTAAATTCTGAAGAGAGAATGTCCTATTGACCTTTCCCGAAAGACATGGTTTAGAAGTTATGTTTGGTTATATGGCTTAAAGGTTTTGTACCAAGACATCTTAGGAACCGTTTGGATATGTTACGAACTGTCGGTGCTATTTCATCGAAACTTGCATTTTTAGAAAGCAAATTAGATTCTGAAGAGAAAATGTCCTATTGACCTTTCCCGAAAAACTTATGGTTTAGAAGTTATGTTTGGTTATATGGCTTAAAGGTTTTGTACCAAGATATCTTACGAACCGTTTGTGCGATTCCATTGAAGCTTGCATTTTTAGAAAGCAAATTAAATTCTGAAGAGAAAATGTCCTATTAACCTTTCCCGAAAAACATGGTTTAGAAGTTATGTTTGGTTATATGGCTTAAAGGTTTTGTACCAAGATATCTTACGAACCGTTTGGATATCTTACGAACTGTCGGTTCTATTTCATCGAAACTTGCATTTTTAGAAAGCAAATTAAACTGAAAAGAAAATGTCCTATTGACCTTTCCCGAAAAACTTATGGTTTAGAAGTTATGTTTGGTTATATGGCTTAAAGGTTTTGTACCAAGATATCTTAAGAACCGTTTGGATATCTTACGAACTGTTTGTGCTATTTCATTGAAACTTGCATTTTTCGAAAGCAAATTAAATTCTGAAGAGAAAAGGCCCTATTGACCTTTCCCGAAAAACTTATGGTTTAGAAGTTATGTTTGGTTATATGGCTTAAAGGTTTTGTACCAAGATATCTTAAGAACCGTTTGGATATCTTACGAACTGTTTGTGCTATTTCATCGAAACTTGCATTTTTCGAAAGCAAATTAAATTCTGAAGAGAAAAGGCCCTATTGACCTTTCCCGAAAAACTTATGGTTTAGAAGTTATGTTTGGATAACCAATATAACCATATAAATGGCTTAAAGGTTTTGTACCAAGATATCTTACGAGCCGTTTGTGCTATTCCATTGAGGCTTGCATTTTTAGAAAGCAAATTAAATTCTGAAGAGAAAATGTCCCATTGACCTTTCCCGAAAAACATGGTTTAGAAGTTATGTTTGGATAACCAATATAACCATATAAAAGGCTTTTGTACCAAGATATCTTACGAACCGTTTGTGCAATTCCATTGAAGCTTGCATTCTTAGAAAGCAAATTAAATTCTGAAGAGAGAATGTCCTATTGACCTTTCCCGAAAAACATGGTTTAGAAGTTATGTTTGGTTATACTTATGGCTTAAAGGTTTTGTACCAAGATATCTTAGGAACCGTTTGGATATGTTACGAACTGTTTGTGCTATTTCATCGAAACGAACCGTTTGTGCTATTTCATTTTTAGAAAGCAAATTATATTTTGAAGAGAAAATGTCCTATTGACCTTTCCCGAAAAACTTATGGTTTAGAAGTTATGTTTGGTTATATGGCTTAAAGGTTTTGTACCAAGATATCTTAAGAACCGTTTGGATATCTTACGAACTGTTTGTGCTATTTCATCGAAACTTGCATTTTTCCAAAGCAAATTAAATTCTGAAGAGAGAAGGCCCTATTGACCTTTCCCGAAAAACTTATGGTTTAGAAGTTATGTTTGGTTATATGGCTTAAAGGTTTTGTAACAAGATATCTTACGAACCGTTTGTGCTATTCCATTGAAGCTTGCATTTTTAGAAAGCAAATTAAATTCTGAAGAGAAAATGTCCTATTGACCTTTCCCGAAAAACTTATGGTTTAGAAGTTATGTTTGGTTATATGGCCTAAAGGTTTTGTACCAAGATATCTTACGAACCGTTTGTGCTATTCCATTGAGGCTTGCATTTTTAGAAAGCAAATTAAATTCTGAAGAGAAAATGTCCCATTGACCTTTCCCGAAAAACATGGTTTAGAAGTTATGTTTGGATAACCAATATAACCATATAAAAGGCTTTTGTACCACGATATCTTACGAACCGTTTGTGCAATTCCATTGAAGCTTGCATTTTTAGAAAGCAAATTAAATTCTGAAGAGAAAATGTCCTATTGACCTTTCCCGAAAAACTTATGGTTTAGAAGTTATGTTAGTTATGTTTGGTTATATGGCTTAAAGGTTTTGTACCAAGATATCTTACGAACCGTTTGTGCTATTCCATTGAAGCTTGCATTTTTAGAAAGCAAATTAAATTCTGAAGAGAAAATGTCCTATTGACCTTTCCCGAAAAACTTATGGTTTAGAAGTTATGTTTGGTTATATGGCCTAAAGGTTTTGTACCAAGATATCTTACGAACCGTTTGTGCTATTCCATTGAGGCTTGCATTTTTAGAAAGCAAATTAAATTCTGAAGAGAAAATGTCCCATTGACCTTTCCCGAAAAACATGGTTTAGAAGTTATGTTTGGATAACCAATATAACCATATAAAAGGCTTTTGTACCACGATATCTTACGAACCGTTTGTGCAATTCCATTGAAGCTTGCATTTTTAGAAAGCAAATTAAATTCTGAAGAGAAAATGTCCCATTGACCTTTCCCGAAAAACATGGTTTAGAAGTTATGTTTGGATAACCAATATAACCATATAAAAGGCTTTTGTACCAAGATATCTTACGAACCGTTTGTGCAATTCCATTGAAGCTTGCATTCTTAGAAAGCAAATTAAATTGTGAAGAGAAAATGTCCTATTGACCTTTCCCGAAAAACTGATGGTTTAGAAGTTATGTTTGGTTATATGGCTTAAAGGTTTTGTACCAAGATATCTTACGAACCGTTTGGATATCTTACGAACTGTCGGTTCTATTTCATCAAAACTTGCATTTTTAGAAAGCAAATTAAACTCTGAAGAGAAAATGTCCTATTGACCTTTCCCGAAAAACTTATGGTTTAGAAGTTATGTATGGTTATATGGCTTAAAGGTTTTGTACCAAGATATCTTAAGAACCGTTTGGATATCTTACGAACTGTTTGTGCTATTTCATCGAAACTTGCATTTTTCGAAAGCAAATTAAATTCTGAAGAGAAAAGGCCCTATTGACCTTTCCCGAAAAACTTATGGTTTAGAAGTTATGTTTGGTTATATGGCTTAAAGGTTTTGTACCAAGATATCTTAAGAACCGTTTGGATATCTTACGAACTGTTTGTGCTATTTCATCGAAACTTGCATTTTTCGAAAGCAAATTAAATTCTGAAGAGAAAAGGCCCTATTGACCTTTCCCGAAAAACTTATGGTTTAGAAGTTATGTTTGGATAACCAATATAACCATATAAATGGCTTAAAGATTTTGTACCAAGATATCTTACGAGCCGTTTGTGCTATTCCATTGAGGCTTGCATTTTTAGAAAGCAAATTAAATTCTGAAGAGAAAATGTCCCATTGACCTTTCCCGAAAAACATGGTTTAGAAGTTATGTTTGGATAACCAATATAACCATATAAAAGGCTTTTGTACCAAGATATCTTACGAACCGTTTGTGCAATTCCATTGAAGCTTATTGCATTCTTAGAAAGCAAATTAAATTCTGAAGAGAGAATGTCCTATTGACCTTTCCCGAAAAACATGGTTTAGAAGTTATGTTTGGTTATACTTATGGCTTAAAGGTTTTGTACCAAGATATCTTAGGAACCGTTTGGATATGTTACGAACTGTTTGTGCTATTTCATCGAAACGAACCGTTTGTGCTATTTCATTTTTAGAAAGCAAATTATATTCTGAAGAGAAAATGTCCTATTGACCTTTCCCGAAAAACTTATGGTTTAGAAGTTATGTTTGGTTATATGGCTTAAAGGTTTTGTACCAAGATATCTTAAGAACCGTTTGGATATCTTACGAACTGTTTGTGCTATTTCATCGAAACTTGCATTTTTCCAAAGCAAATTAAATTCTGAAGAGAGAAGGCCCTATTGACCTTTCCCGAAAAACTTATGGTTTAGAAGTTATGTTTGGTTATATGGCTTAAAGGTTTTGTACCAAGATATCTTACGAACTGTTTGTGCTATTTCATCGAAACGAACCGTTTGTGCTATTTCATTTTTAGAAAGCAAATTAAATTCTGAAGAGAAAATGTCCTATTGACCTTTCCCGAAAAACTTATGGTTTAGAAGTTATGTTTGGTTATATGGCCTAAAGGTTTTGTACCAAGATATCTTACGAACCGTTTGTGCTATTCCATTGAGGCTTGCATTTTTAGAAAGCAAATTAAATTCTGAAGAGAAAATGTCCCATTGACCTTTCCCGAAAAACATGGTTTAGAAGTTATGTTTGGATAACCAATATAACCATATAAAAGGCTTTTGTACCACGATATCTTACGAACCGTTTGTGCAATTCCATTGAAGCTTGCATTCTTAGAACGCAAATTAAATTCTGAAGAGAGAATGTCCTATTGACCTTTCCCGAAAGACATGGTTTAGAAGTTATGTTTGGTTATATGGCTTAAAGGTTTTGTACCAAGATATCTTACGAACCGTTTGGATATCTTACGAACTGTCGGTTCTATTTCATCGAAACTTGCATTTTTAGAAAGCAAATTAAACTGAAAAGAAAATGTCCTATTGACCTTTCCCGAAAAACTTATGGTTTAGAAGTTATGTTTGGTTATATGGCTTAAAGGTTTTGTACCAAGATATCTTAAGAACCGTTTGGATATCTTACGAACTGTTTGTGCTATTTCATCGAAACTTGCATTTTTAGAAAGCAAATTAAATTCTGAAGAGAAAATGCCCTATTGACCTTTCCCGAAAAACTTATGGTTTAGAAGTTATGTTTGGATAACCAATATAACCATATAAAAGGCTTTTGTACCAAGATATCTTACGAACCGTTTGTGCAATTCCATTGAAGCTTGCATTCTTAGAAAGCAAATTAAATTCTGAAGAGAGAATGTCCTATTGACCTTTCCCGAAAGACATGGTTTAGAAGTTATGTTTGGTTATATGGCTTAAAGGTTTTGTACCAAGACATCTTAGGAACCGTTTGGATATGTTACGAACTGTCGGTGCTATTTCATCGAAACTTGCATTTTTAGAAAGCAAATTAAATTCTGAAGAGAAAATGTCCTATTGACCTTTCCCGAAAAACTTATGGTTTAGAAGTTATGTTTGGTTATATGGCTTAAAGGTTTTGTACCAAGATATCTTACGAACCGTTTATGCGATTCCATTGAAGCTTGCATTTTTAGAAAGCAAATTAAATTCTGAAGAGAAAATGTCCTATTAACCTTTCCCGAAAAACATGGTTTAGAAGTTATGTTTGGTTATATGGCTTAAAGGTTTTGTACCAAGATATCTTACGAACCGTTTGGATATCTTACGAACTGTCGGTTCTATTTCATCGAAACTTGCATTTTTAGAAAGCAAATTAAACTGAAAAGAAAATGTCCTATTGACCTTTCCCGAAAAACTTATGGTTTAGAAGTTATGTTTGGTTATATGGCTTAAAGGTTTTGTACCAAGATATCTTAAGAACCGTTTGGATATCTTACGAACTGTTTGTGCTATTTCATCGAAACTTGCATTTTTCGAAAGCAAATTAAATTCTGAAGAGAAAAGGCCCTATTGACCTTTCCCGAAAAACTTATGGTTTAGAAGTTATGTTTGGTTATATGGCTTAAAGGTTTTGTACCAAGATATCCTAAGAACCGTTTGGATATCTTACGAACTGTTTGTGCTATTTCATCGAAACTTGCATTTTTCGAAAGCAAATTAAATTCTGAAGAGAAAAGGCCCTATTGACCTTTCCCGAAAAACTTATGGTTTAGAAGTTATGTTTGGATAACCAATATAACCATATAAATGGCTTAAAGGTTTTGTACCAAGATATCTTACGAGCCGTTTGTGCTATTCCATTGAGGCTTGCATTTTTAGAAAGCAAATTAAATTCTGAAGAGAAAATGTCCCATTGACCTTTCCCGAAAAACATGGTTTAGAAGTTATGTTTGGATAACCAATATAACCATATAAAAGGCTTTTGTACCAAGATATCTTACGAACCGTTTGTGCAATTCCATTGAAGCTTGCATTCTTAGAAAGCAAATTAAATTCTAAAGAGAGAATGTCCTATTGACCTTTCCCGAAAAACATGGTTTAGAAGTTATGTTTGGTTATACTTATGGCTTAAAGGTTTTGTACCAAGATATCTTAGGAACCGTTTGGATATGTTACGAACTGTTTGTGCTATTTCATCGAAACGAACCGTTTGTGCTATTTCATCAAAGCTTGCATTTTTAGAAAGCAAATTATATTCTGAAGAGAAAATGTCCTATTGACCTTTCCCGAAAAACTTATGGTTTAGTAGTTACGTTTGGTTATATGGCTTAAAGGTTTTGTACCAAGATATCTTAAGAACCGTTTGGATATCTTACGAACTGTTTGTGGTATTTCATCGAAACTTGCATTTTAAATTCTGAAGAGAAAATGTCCTATTGACCTTTCCCGAAAAACTTATGGTTTAGAAGTTATGTTTGGTTATATGGCTTAAAGGTTTTGTACCAAGATATCTTACGAACCGTTTATGCGATTCCATTGAAGCTTGCATTTTTAGAAAGCAAATTAAATTCTGAAGAGAAAATGTCCTATTAACCTTTCCCGAAAAACATGGTTTAGAAGTTATGTTTGGTTATATGGCTTAAAGGTTTTGTACCAAGATATCTTACGAACCGTTTGGATATCTTACGAACTGTCGGTTCTATTTCATCGAAACTTGCATTTTTAGAAAGCAAATTAAACTGAAAAGAAAATGTCCTATTGACCTTTCCCGAAAAACTTATGGTTTAGAAGTTATGTTTGGTTATATGGCTTAAAGGTTTTGTACCAAGATATCTTAAGAACCGTTTGGATATCTTACGAACTGTTTGTGCTATTTCATCGAAACTTGCATTTTTCGAAAGCAAATTAAATTCTGAAGAGAAAAGGCCCTATTGACCTTTCCCGAAAAACTTATGGTTTAGAAGTTATGTTTGGTTATATGGCTTAAAGGTTTTGTACCAAGATATCCTAAGAACCGTTTGGATATCTTACGAACTGTTTGTGCTATTTCATCGAAACTTGCATTTTTCGAAAGCAAATTAAATTCTGAAGAGAAAAGGCCCTATTGACCTTTCCCGAAAAACTTATGGTTTAGAAGTTATGTTTGGATAACCAATATAACCATATAAATGGCTTAAAGGTTTTGTACCAAGATATCTTACGAGCCGTTTGTGCTATTCCATTGAGGCTTGCATTTTTAGAAAGCAAATTAAATTCTGAAGAGAAAATGTCCCATTGACCTTTCCCGAAAAACATGGTTTAGAAGTTATGTTTGGATAACCAATATAACCATATAAAAGGCTTTTGTACCAAGATATCTTACGAACCGTTTGTGCAATTCCATTGAAGCTTGCATTCTTAGAACGCAAATTAAATTCTGAAGAGAGAATGTCCTATTGACCTTTCCCGAAAGACATGGTTTAGAAGTTATGTTTGGTTATATGGCTTAAAGGTTTTGTACCAAGATATCTTACGAACCGTTTGGATATCTTACGAACTGTCGGTTCTATTTCATCGAAACTTGCATTTTTAGAAAGCAAATTAAACTGAAAAGAAAATGTCCTATTGACCTTTCCCGAAAAACTTATGGTTTAGAAGTTATGTTTGGTTATATGGCTTAAAGGTTTTGTACCAAGATATCTTAAGAACCGTTTGGATATCTTACGAACTGTTTGTGCTATTTCATCGAAACTTGCATTTTTAGAAAGCAAATTAAATTCTGAAGAGAAAATGCCCTATTGACCTTTCCCGAAAAACTTATGGTTTAGAAGTTATGTTTGGATAACCAATATAACCATATAAAAGGCTTTTGTACCAAGATATCTTACGAACCGTTTGTGCAATTCCATTGAAGCTTGCATTCTTAGAAAGCAAATTAAATTCTGAAGAGAGAATGTCCTATTGACCTTTCCCGAAAGACATGGTTTAGAAGTTATGTTTGGTTATATGGCTTAAAGGTTTTGTACCAAGACATCTTAGGAACCGTTTGGATATGTTACGAACTGTCGGTGCTATTTCATCGAAACTTGCATTTTTAGAAAGCAAATTAAATTCTGAAGAGAAAATGTCCTATTGACCTTTCCCGAAAAACTTATGGTTTAGAAGTTATGTTTGGTTATATGGCTTAAAGGTTTTGTACCAAGATATCTTACGAACCGTTTGTGCAATTCCATTGAAGCTTGCATTCTTAGAAAGCAAATTAAATTCTAAAGAGAGAATGTCCTATTGACCTTTCCCGAAAAACATGGTTTAGAAGTTATGTTTGGTTATACTTATGGCTTAAAGGTTTTGTACCAAGATATCTTAGGAACCGTTTGGATATGTTACGAACTGTTTGTGCTATTTCATCGAAACGAACCGTTTGTGCTATTTCATCAAAGCTTGCATTTTTAGAAAGCAAATTATATTCTGAAGAGAAAATGTCCTATTGACCTTTCCCGAAAAACTTATGGTTTAGTAGTTACGTTTGGTTATATGGCTTAAAGGTTTTGTACCAAGATATCTTAAGAACCGTTTGGATATCTTACGAACTGTTTGTGGTATTTCATCGAAACTTGCATTTTTCGAAAGCAAATTAAATTCTGAAGAGAGAAGGCCCTATTGACCTTTCCCGAAAAACTTATGGTTTAGAAGTTATGTTTGGTTATATGGCTTAAAGGTTTTGTACCAAGATATCTTAAGAACCGTTTGGATATCTTACGAACTGTTTGTGCTATTTCATCGAAACTTGCATTTTTTGAAAGCAAATTAAATTCTGAAGAGAAAATGCCCTATTGACCTTTCCCGAAAAACTTATGGTTTAGAAGTTATGTTTGGATAACCAATATAACCATATAAAAGGCTTTTGTACCAAGATATCTTACGAACCGTTTGTGCAATTCCATTGAAGCTTGCATTCTTAGAACGCAAATTAAATTCTGAAGAGAGAATGTCCTATTGACCTTTCCCGAAAGACATGGTTTAGAAGTTATGTTTGGTTATATGGCTTAAAGGTTTTGTACCAAGATATCTTACGAACCGTTTGGATATCTTACGAACTGTCGGTTCTATTTCATCGAAACTTGCATTTTTAGAAAGCAAATTAAACTGAAAAGAAAATGTCCTATTGACCTTTCCCGAAAAACTTATGGTTTAGAAGTTATGTTTGGTTATATGGCTTAAAGGTTTTGTACCAAGATATCTTAAGAACCGTTTGGATATCTTACGAACTGTTTGTGCTATTTCATCGAAACTTGCATTTTTAGAAAGCAAATTAAATTCTGAAGAGAAAATGCCCTATTGACCTTTCCCGAAAAACTTATGGTTTAGAAGTTATGTTTGGATAACCAATATAACCATATAAAAGGCTTTTGTACCAAGATATCTTACGAACCGTTTGTGCAATTCCATTGAAGCTTGCATTCTTAGAAAGCAAATTAAATTCTGAAGAGAGAATGTCCTATTGACCTTTCCCGAAAGACATGGTTTAGAAGTTATGTTTGGTTATATGGCTTAAAGGTTTTGTACCAAGACATCTTAGGAACCGTTTGGATATGTTACGAACTGTCGGTGCTATTTCATCGAAACTTGCATTTTTAGAAAGCAAATTAAATTCTGAAGAGAAAATGTCCTATTGACCTTTCCCGAAAAACTTATGGTTTAGAAGTTATGTTTGGTTATATGGCCTAAAGGTTTTGTACCAAGATATCTTACGAACCGTTTGTGCTATTCCATTGAGGCTTGCATTTTTAGAAAGCAAATTAAATTCTGAAGAGAAAATGTCCCATTGACCTTTCCCGAAAAACATGGTTTAGAAGTTATGTTTGGATAACCAATATAACCATATAAAAGGCTTTTGTACCACGATATCTTACGAACCGTTTGTGCAATTCCATTGAAGCTTGCATTTTTAGAAAGCAAATTAAATTCTGAAGAGAAAATGTCCTATTGACCTTTCCCGAAAAACTTATGGTTTAGAAGTTATGTTAGTTATGTTTGGTTATATGGCTTAAAGGTTTTGTACCAAGATATCTTACGAACCGTTTGTGCTATTCCATTGAAGCTTGCATTTTTAGAAAGCAAATTAAATTCTGAAGAGAAAATGTCCTATTGACCTTTCCCGAAAAACTTATGGTTTAGAAGTTATGTTTGGTTATATGGCCTAAAGGTTTTGTACCAAGATATCTTACGAACCGTTTGTGCTATTCCATTGAGGCTTGCATTTTTAGAAAGCAAATTAAATTCTGAAGAGAAAATGTCCCATTGACCTTTCCCGAAAAACATGGTTTAGAAGTTATGTTTGGATAACCAATATAACCATATAAAAGGCTTTTGTACCACGATATCTTACGAACCGTTTGTGCAATTCCATTGAAGCTTGCATTTTTAGAAAGCAAATTAAATTCTGAAGAGAAAATGTCCCATTGACCTTTCCCGAAAAACATGGTTTAGAAGTTATGTTTGGATAACCAATATAACCATATAAAAGGCTTTTGTACCAAGATATCTTACGAACCGTTTGTGCAATTCCATTGAAGCTTGCATTCTTAGAAAGCAAATTAAATTGTGAAGAGAAAATGTCCTATTGACCTTTCCCGAAAAACTGATGGTTTAGAAGTTATGTTTGGTTATATGGCTTAAAGGTTTTGTACCAAGATATCTTACGAACCGTTTGGATATCTTACGAACTGTCGGTTCTATTTCATCAAAACTTGCATTTTTAGAAAGCAAATTAAACTCTGAAGAGAAAATGTCCTATTGACCTTTCCCGAAAAACTTATGGTTTAGAAGTTATGTATGGTTATATGGCTTAAAGGTTTTGTACCAAGATATCTTAAGAACCGTTTGGATATCTTACGAACTGTTTGTGCTATTTCATCGAAACTTGCATTTTTCGAAAGCAAATTAAATTCTGAAGAGAAAAGGCCCTATTGACCTTTCCCGAAAAACTTATGGTTTAGAAGTTATGTTTGGTTATATGGCTTAAAGGTTTTGTACCAAGATATCTTAAGAACCGTTTGGATATCTTACGAACTGTTTGTGCTATTTCATCGAAACTTGCATTTTTCGAAAGCAAATTAAATTCTGAAGAGAAAAGGCCCTATTGACCTTTCCCGAAAAACTTATGGTTTAGAAGTTATGTTTGGATAACCAATATAACCATATAAATGGCTTAAAGATTTTGTACCAAGATATCTTACGAGCCGTTTGTGCTATTCCATTGAGGCTTGCATTTTTAGAAAGCAAATTAAATTCTGAAGAGAAAATGTCCCATTGACCTTTCCCGAAAAACATGGTTTAGAAGTTATGTTTGGATAACCAATATAACCATATAAAAGGCTTTTGTACCAAGATATCTTACGAACCGTTTGTGCAATTCCATTGAAGCTTATTGCATTCTTAGAAAGCAAATTAAATTCTGAAGAGAGAATGTCCTATTGACCTTTCCCGAAAAACATGGTTTAGAAGTTATGTTTGGTTATACTTATGGCTTAAAGGTTTTGTACCAAGATATCTTAGGAACCGTTTGGATATGTTACGAACTGTTTGTGCTATTTCATCGAAACGAACCGTTTGTGCTATTTCATTTTTAGAAAGCAAATTATATTCTGAAGAGAAAATGTCCTATTGACCTTTCCCGAAAAACTTATGGTTTAGAAGTTATGTTTGGTTATATGGCTTAAAGGTTTTGTACCAAGATATCTTAAGAACCGTTTGGATATCTTACGAACTGTTTGTGCTATTTCATCGAAACTTGCATTTTTCCAAAGCAAATTAAATTCTGAAGAGAGAAGGCCCTATTGACCTTTCCCGAAAAACTTATGGTTTAGAAGTTATGTTTGGTTATATGGCTTAAAGGTTTTGTACCAAGATATCTTACGAACTGTTTGTGCTATTTCATCGAAACGAACCGTTTGTGCTATTTCATTTTTAGAAAGCAAATTAAATTCTGAAGAGAAAATGTCCTATTGACCTTTCCCGAAAAACTTATGGTTTAGAAGTTATGTTTGGTTATATGGCCTAAAGGTTTTGTACCAAGATATCTTACGAACCGTTTGTGCTATTCCATTGAGGCTTGCATTTTTAGAAAGCAAATTAAATTCTGAAGAGAAAATGTCCCATTGACCTTTCCCGAAAAACATGGTTTAGAAGTTATGTTTGGATAACCAATATAACCATATAAAAGGCTTTTGTACCACGATATCTTACGAACCGTTTGTGCAATTCCATTGAAGCTTGCATTCTTAGAACGCAAATTAAATTCTGAAGAGAGAATGTCCTATTGACCTTTCCCGAAAGACATGGTTTAGAAGTTATGTTTGGTTATATGGCTTAAAGGTTTTGTACCAAGATATCTTACGAACCGTTTGGATATCTTACGAACTGTCGGTTCTATTTCATCAAAACTTGCATTTTTAGAAAGCAAATTAAACTCTGAAGAGAAAATGTCCTATTGACCTTTCCCGAAAAACTTATGGTTTAGAAGTTATGTATGGTTATATGGCTTAAAGGTTTTGTACCAAGATATCTTAAGAACCGTTTGGATATCTTACGAACTGTTTGTGCTATTTCATCGAAACTTGCATTTTTCGAAAGCAAATTAAATTCTGAAGAGAAAAGGCCCTATTGACCTTTCCCGAAAAACTTATGGTTTAGAAGTTATGTTTGGTTATATGGCTTAAAGGTTTTGTACCAAGATATCTTAAGAACCGTTTGGATATCTTACGAACTGTTTGTGCTATTTCATCGAAACTTGCATTTTTCGAAAGCAAATTAAATTCTGAAGAGAAAAGGCCCTATTGACCTTTCCCGAAAAACTTATGGTTTAGAAGTTATGTTTGGATAACCAATATAACCATATAAATGGCTTAAAGATTTTGTACCAAGATATCTTACGAGCCGTTTGTGCTATTCCATTGAGGCTTGCATTTTTAGAAAGCAAATTAAATTCTGAAGAGAAAATGTCCCATTGACCTTTCCCGAAAAACATGGTTTAGAAGTTATGTTTGGATAACCAATATAACCATATAAAAGGCTTTTGTACCAAGATATCTTACGAACCGTTTGTGCAATTCCATTGAAGCTTATTGCATTCTTAGAAAGCAAATTAAATTCTGAAGAGAGAATGTCCTATTGACCTTTCCCGAAAAACATGGTTTAGAAGTTATGTTTGGTTATACTTATGGCTTAAAGGTTTTGTACCAAGATATCTTAGGAACCGTTTGGATATGTTACGAACTGTTTGTGCTATTTCATCGAAACGAACCGTTTGTGCTATTTCATTTTTAGAAAGCAAATTATATTCTGAAGAGAAAATGTCCTATTGACCTTTCCCGAAAAACTTATGGTTTAGAAGTTATGTTTGGTTATATGGCTTAAAGGTTTTGTACCAAGATATCTTAAGAACCGTTTGGATATCTTACGAACTGTTTGTGCTATTTCATCGAAACTTGCATTTTTCCAAAGCAAATTAAATTCTGAAGAGAGAAGGCCCTATTGACCTTTCCCGAAAAACTTATGGTTTAGAAGTTATGTTTGGTTATATGGCTTAAAGGTTTTGTACCAAGATATCTTACGAACTGTTTGTGCTATTTCATCGAAACGAACCGTTTGTGCTATTTCATTTTTAGAAAGCAAATTAAATTCTGAAGAGAAAATGTCCTATTGACCTTTCCCGAAAAACTTATGGTTTAGAAGTTATGTTTGGTTATATGGCCTAAAGGTTTTGTACCAAGATATCTTACGAACCGTTTGTGCTATTCCATTGAGGCTTGCATTTTTAGAAAGCAAATTAAATTCTGAAGAGAAAATGTCCCATTGACCTTTCCCGAAAAACATGGTTTAGAAGTTATGTTTGGATAACCAATATAACCATATAAAAGGCTTTTGTACCACGATATCTTACGAACCGTTTGTGCAATTCCATTGAAGCTTGCATTCTTAGAACGCAAATTAAATTCTGAAGAGAGAATGTCCTATTGACCTTTCCCGAAAGACATGGTTTAGAAGTTATGTTTGGTTATATGGCTTAAAGGTTTTGTACCAAGATATCTTACGAACCGTTTGGATATCTTACGAACTGTCGGTTCTATTTCATCGAAACTTGCATTTTTAGAAAGCAAATTAAACTGAAAAGAAAATGTCCTATTGACCTTTCCCGAAAAACTTATGGTTTAGAAGTTATGTTTGGTTATATGGCTTAAAGGTTTTGTACCAAGATATCTTAAGAACCGTTTGGATATCTTACGAACTGTTTGTGCTATTTCATCGAAACTTGCATTTTTAGAAAGCAAATTAAATTCTGAAGAGAAAATGCCCTATTGACCTTTCCCGAAAAACTTATGGTTTAGAAGTTATGTTTGGATAACCAATATAACCATATAAAAGGCTTTTGTACCAAGATATCTTACGAACCGTTTGTGCAATTCCATTGAAGCTTGCATTCTTAGAAAGCAAATTAAATTCTGAAGAGAGAATGTCCTATTGACCTTTCCCGAAAGACATGGTTTAGAAGTTATGTTTGGTTATATGGCTTAAAGGTTTTGTACCAAGACATCTTAGGAACCGTTTGGATATGTTACGAACTGTCGGTGCTATTTCATCGAAACTTGCATTTTTAGAAAGCAAATTAAATTCTGAAGAGAAAATGTCCTATTGACCTTTCCCGAAAAACTTATGGTTTAGAAGTTATGTTTGGTTATATGGCTTAAAGGTTTTGTACCAAGATATCTTACGAACCGTTTATGCGATTCCATTGAAGCTTGCATTTTTAGAAAGCAAATTAAATTCTGAAGAGAAAATGTCCTATTAACCTTTCCCGAAAAACATGGTTTAGAAGTTATGTTTGGTTATATGGCTTAAAGGTTTTGTACCAAGATATCTTACGAACCGTTTGGATATCTTACGAACTGTCGGTTCTATTTCATCGAAACTTGCATTTTTAGAAAGCAAATTAAACTGAAAAGAAAATGTCCTATTGACCTTTCCCGAAAAACTTATGGTTTAGAAGTTATGTTTGGTTATATGGCTTAAAGGTTTTGTACCAAGATATCTTAAGAACCGTTTGGATATCTTACGAACTGTTTGTGCTATTTCATCGAAACTTGCATTTTTCGAAAGCAAATTAAATTCTGAAGAGAAAAGGCCCTATTGACCTTTCCCGAAAAACTTATGGTTTAGAAGTTATGTTTGGTTATATGGCTTAAAGGTTTTGTACCAAGATATCCTAAGAACCGTTTGGATATCTTACGAACTGTTTGTGCTATTTCATCGAAACTTGCATTTTTCGAAAGCAAATTAAATTCTGAAGAGAAAAGGCCCTATTGACCTTTCCCGAAAAACTTATGGTTTAGAAGTTATGTTTGGATAACCAATATAACCATATAAATGGCTTAAAGGTTTTGTACCAAGATATCTTACGAGCCGTTTGTGCTATTCCATTGAGGCTTGCATTTTTAGAAAGCAAATTAAATTCTGAAGAGAAAATGTCCCATTGACCTTTCCCGAAAAACATGGTTTAGAAGTTATGTTTGGATAACCAATATAACCATATAAAAGGCTTTTGTACCAAGATATCTTACGAACCGTTTGTGCAATTCCATTGAAGCTTGCATTCTTAGAAAGCAAATTAAATTCTAAAGAGAGAATGTCCTATTGACCTTTCCCGAAAAACATGGTTTAGAAGTTATGTTTGGTTATACTTATGGCTTAAAGGTTTTGTACCAAGATATCTTAGGAACCGTTTGGATATGTTACGAACTGTTTGTGCTATTTCATCGAAACGAACCGTTTGTGCTATTTCATCAAAGCTTGCATTTTTAGAAAGCAAATTATATTCTGAAGAGAAAATGTCCTATTGACCTTTCCCGAAAAACTTATGGTTTAGTAGTTACGTTTGGTTATATGGCTTAAAGGTTTTGTACCAAGATATCTTAAGAACCGTTTGGATATCTTACGAACTGTTTGTGGTATTTCATCGAAACTTGCATTTTAAATTCTGAAGAGAAAATGTCCTATTGACCTTTCCCGAAAAACTTATGGTTTAGAAGTTATGTTTGGTTATATGGCTTAAAGGTTTTGTACCAAGATATCTTACGAACCGTTTATGCGATTCCATTGAAGCTTGCATTTTTAGAAAGCAAATTAAATTCTGAAGAGAAAATGTCCTATTAACCTTTCCCGAAAAACATGGTTTAGAAGTTATGTTTGGTTATATGGCTTAAAGGTTTTGTACCAAGATATCTTACGAACCGTTTGGATATCTTACGAACTGTCGGTTCTATTTCATCGAAACTTGCATTTTTAGAAAGCAAATTAAACTGAAAAGAAAATGTCCTATTGACCTTTCCCGAAAAACTTATGGTTTAGAAGTTATGTTTGGTTATATGGCTTAAAGGTTTTGTACCAAGATATCTTAAGAACCGTTTGGATATCTTACGAACTGTTTGTGCTATTTCATCGAAACTTGCATTTTTCGAAAGCAAATTAAATTCTGAAGAGAAAAGGCCCTATTGACCTTTCCCGAAAAACTTATGGTTTAGAAGTTATGTTTGGTTATATGGCTTAAAGGTTTTGTACCAAGATATCCTAAGAACCGTTTGGATATCTTACGAACTGTTTGTGCTATTTCATCGAAACTTGCATTTTTCGAAAGCAAATTAAATTCTGAAGAGAAAAGGCCCTATTGACCTTTCCCGAAAAACTTATGGTTTAGAAGTTATGTTTGGATAACCAATATAACCATATAAATGGCTTAAAGGTTTTGTACCAAGATATCTTACGAGCCGTTTGTGCTATTCCATTGAGGCTTGCATTTTTAGAAAGCAAATTAAATTCTGAAGAGAAAATGTCCCATTGACCTTTCCCGAAAAACATGGTTTAGAAGTTATGTTTGGATAACCAATATAACCATATAAAAGGCTTTTGTACCAAGATATCTTACGAACCGTTTGTGCAATTCCATTGAAGCTTGCATTCTTAGAACGCAAATTAAATTCTGAAGAGAGAATGTCCTATTGACCTTTCCCGAAAGACATGGTTTAGAAGTTATGTTTGGTTATATGGCTTAAAGGTTTTGTACCAAGATATCTTACGAACCGTTTGGATATCTTACGAACTGTCGGTTCTATTTCATCGAAACTTGCATTTTTAGAAAGCAAATTAAACTGAAAAGAAAATGTCCTATTGACCTTTCCCGAAAAACTTATGGTTTAGAAGTTATGTTTGGTTATATGGCTTAAAGGTTTTGTACCAAGATATCTTAAGAACCGTTTGGATATCTTACGAACTGTTTGTGCTATTTCATCGAAACTTGCATTTTTAGAAAGCAAATTAAATTCTGAAGAGAAAATGCCCTATTGACCTTTCCCGAAAAACTTATGGTTTAGAAGTTATGTTTGGATAACCAATATAACCATATAAAAGGCTTTTGTACCAAGATATCTTACGAACCGTTTGTGCAATTCCATTGAAGCTTGCATTCTTAGAAAGCAAATTAAATTCTGAAGAGAGAATGTCCTATTGACCTTTCCCGAAAGACATGGTTTAGAAGTTATGTTTGGTTATATGGCTTAAAGGTTTTGTACCAAGACATCTTAGGAACCGTTTGGATATGTTACGAACTGTCGGTGCTATTTCATCGAAACTTGCATTTTTAGAAAGCAAATTAAATTCTGAAGAGAAAATGTCCTATTGACCTTTCCCGAAAAACTTATGGTTTAGAAGTTATGTTTGGTTATATGGCTTAAAGGTTTTGTACCAAGATATCTTACGAACCGTTTGTGCAATTCCATTGAAGCTTGCATTCTTAGAAAGCAAATTAAATTCTAAAGAGAGAATGTCCTATTGACCTTTCCCGAAAAACATGGTTTAGAAGTTATGTTTGGTTATACTTATGGCTTAAAGGTTTTGTACCAAGATATCTTAGGAACCGTTTGGATATGTTACGAACTGTTTGTGCTATTTCATCGAAACGAACCGTTTGTGCTATTTCATCAAAGCTTGCATTTTTAGAAAGCAAATTATATTCTGAAGAGAAAATGTCCTATTGACCTTTCCCGAAAAACTTATGGTTTAGTAGTTACGTTTGGTTATATGGCTTAAAGGTTTTGTACCAAGATATCTTAAGAACCGTTTGGATATCTTACGAACTGTTTGTGGTATTTCATCGAAACTTGCATTTTTCGAAAGCAAATTAAATTCTGAAGAGAGAAGGCCCTATTGACCTTTCCCGAAAAACTTATGGTTTAGAAGTTATGTTTGGTTATATGGCTTAAAGGTTTTGTACCAAGATATCTTAAGAACCGTTTGGATATCTTACGAACTGTTTGTGCTATTTCATCGAAACTTGCATTTTTTGAAAGCAAATTAAATTCTGAAGAGAAAATGCCCTATTGACCTTTCCCGAAAAACTTATGGTTTAGAAGTTATGTTTGGATAACCAATATAACCATATAAAAGGCTTTTGTACCAAGATATCTTACGAACCGTTTGTGCAATTCCATTGAAGCTTGCATTCTTAGAACGCAAATTAAATTCTGAAGAGAGAATGTCCTATTGACCTTTCCCGAAAGACATGGTTTAGAAGTTATGTTTGGTTATATGGCTTAAAGGTTTTGTACCAAGATATCTTACGAACCGTTTGGATATCTTACGAACTGTCGGTTCTATTTCATCGAAACTTGCATTTTTAGAAAGCAAATTAAACTGAAAAGAAAATGTCCTATTGACCTTTCCCGAAAAACTTATGGTTTAGAAGTTATGTTTGGTTATATGGCTTAAAGGTTTTGTACCAAGATATCTTAAGAACCGTTTGGATATCTTACGAACTGTTTGTGCTATTTCATCGAAACTTGCATTTTTAGAAAGCAAATTAAATTCTGAAGAGAAAATGCCCTATTGACCTTTCCCGAAAAACTTATGGTTTAGAAGTTATGTTTGGATAACCAATATAACCATATAAAAGGCTTTTGTACCAAGATATCTTACGAACCGTTTGTGCAATTCCATTGAAGCTTGCATTCTTAGAAAGCAAATTAAATTCTGAAGAGAGAATGTCCTATTGACCTTTCCCGAAAGACATGGTTTAGAAGTTATGTTTGGTTATATGGCTTAAAGGTTTTGTACCAAGATATCTTAAGAACCGTTTGGATATCTTACGAACTGTTTGTGCTATTTCATCGAAACTTGCATTTTTCGAAAGCAAATTAAATTCTGAAGAGAAAATGTCCTATTGACCTTTCCCGAAAAACTTATGGTTTAGAAGTTATGTTTGGTTATATGGCTTAAAGGTTTTGTACCAAGATATCTTACGAACCGTTTGTGCAATTCCATTGAAGCTTGCATTCTTAGAAAGCAAATTAAATTCTAAAGAGAGAATGTCCTATTGACCTTTCCCGAAAAACATGGTTTAGAAGTTATGTTTGGTTATACTTATGGCTTAAAGGTTTTGTACCAAGATATCTTAGGAACCGTTTGGATATGTTACGAACTGTTTGTGCTATTTCATCGAAACGAACCGTTTGTGCTATTTCATCAAAGCTTGCATTTTTAGAAAGCAAATTATATTCTGAAGAGAAAATGTCCTATTGACCTTTCCCGAAAAACTTATGGTTTAGTAGTTACGTTTGGTTATATGGCTTAAAGGTTTTGTACCAAGATATCTTAAGAACCGTTTGGATATCTTACGAACTGTTTGTGGTATTTCATCGAAACTTGCATTTTTCGAAAGCAAATTAAATTCTGAAGAGAGAAGGCCCTATTGACCTTTCCCGAAAAACTTATGGTTTAGAAGTTATGTTTGGTTATATGGCTTAAAGGTTTTGTACCAAGATATCTTAAGAACCGTTTGGATATCTTACGAACTGTTTGTGCTATTTCATCGAAACTTGCATTTTTTGAAAGCAAATTAAATTCTGAAGAGAAAATGCCCTATTGACCTTTCCCGAAAAACTTATGGTTTAGAAGTTATGTTTGGATAACCAATATAACCATATAAAAGGCTTTTGTACCAAGATATCTTACGAACCGTTTGTGCAATTCCATTGAAGCTTGCATTCTTAGAACGCAAATTAAATTCTGAAGAGAGAATGTCCTATTGACCTTTCCCGAAAGACATGGTTTAGAAGTTATGTTTGGTTATATGGCTTAAAGGTTTTGTACCAAGATATCTTACGAACCGTTTGGATATCTTACGAACTGTCGGTTCTATTTCATCGAAACTTGCATTTTTAGAAAGCAAATTAAACTGAAAAGAAAATGTCCTATTGACCTTTCCCGAAAAACTTATGGTTTAGAAGTTATGTTTGGTTATATGGCTTAAAGGTTTTGTACCAAGATATCTTAAGAACCGTTTGGATATCTTACGAACTGTTTGTGCTATTTCATCGAAACTTGCATTTTTAGAAAGCAAATTAAATTCTGAAGAGAAAATGCCCTATTGACCTTTCCCGAAAAACTTATGGTTTAGAAGTTATGTTTGGATAACCAATATAACCATATAAAAGGCTTTTGTACCAAGATATCTTACGAACCGTTTGTGCAATTCCATTGAAGCTTGCATTCTTAGAAAGCAAATTAAATTCTGAAGAGAGAATGTCCTATTGACCTTTCCCGAAAGACATGGTTTAGAAGTTATGTTTGGTTATATGGCTTAAAGGTTTTGTACCAAGACATCTTAGGAACCGTTTGGATATGTTACGAACTGTCGGTGCTATTTCATCGAAACTTGCATTTTTAGAAAGCAAATTAAATTCTGAAGAGAAAATGTCCTATTGACCTTTCCCGAAAAACTTATGGTTTAGAAGTTATGTTTGGTTATATGGCTTAAAGGTTTTGTACCAAGATATCTTACGAACCGTTTATGCGATTCCATTGAAGCTTGCATTTTTAGAAAGCAAATTAAATTCTGAAGAGAAAATGTCCTATTAACCTTTCCCGAAAAACATGGTTTAGAAGTTATGTTTGGTTATATGGCTTAAAGGTTTTGTACCAAGATATCTTACGAACCGTTTGGATATCTTACGAACTGTCGGTTCTATTTCATCGAAACTTGCATTTTTAGAAAGCAAATTAAACTGAAAAGAAAATGTCCTATTGACCTTTCCCGAAAAACTTATGGTTTAGAAGTTATGTTTGGTTATATGGCTTAAAGGTTTTGTACCAAGATATCTTAAGAACCGTTTGGATATCTTACGAACTGTTTGTGCTATTTCATCGAAACTTGCATTTTTCGAAAGCAAATTAAATTCTGAAGAGAAAATGTCCTATTGACCTTTCCCGAAAAACTTATGGTTTAGAAGTTATGTTTGGTTATATGGCTTAAAGGTTTTGTACCAAGATATCTTACGAACCGTTTGTGCAATTCCATTGAAGCTTGCATTCTTAGAAAGCAAATTAAATTCTAAAGAGAGAATGTCCTATTGACCTTTCCCGAAAAACATGGTTTAGAAGTTATGTTTGGTTATACTTATGGCTTAAAGGTTTTGTACCAAGATATCTTAGGAACCGTTTGGATATGTTACGAACTGTTTGTGCTATTTCATCGAAACGAACCGTTTGTGCTATTTCATCAAAGCTTGCATTTTTAGAAAGCAAATTATATTCTGAAGAGAAAATGTCCTATTGACCTTTCCCGAAAAACTTATGGTTTAGTAGTTACGTTTGGTTATATGGCTTAAAGGTTTTGTACCAAGATATCTTAAGAACCGTTTGGATATCTTACGAACTGTTTGTGGTATTTCATCGAAACTTGCATTTTTCGAAAGCAAATTAAATTCTGAAGAGAGAAGGCCCTATTGACCTTTCCCGAAAAACTTATGGTTTAGAAGTTATGTTTGGTTATATGGCTTAAAGGTTTTGTACCAAGATATCTTAAGAACCGTTTGGATATCTTACGAACTGTTTGTGCTATTTCATCGAAACTTGCATTTTTTGAAAGCAAATTAAATTCTGAAGAGAAAATGCCCTATTGACCTTTCCCGAAAAACTTATGGTTTAGAAGTTATGTTTGGATAACCAATATAACCATATAAAAGGCTTTTGTACCAAGATATCTTACGAACCGTTTGTGCAATTCCATTGAAGCTTGCATTCTTAGAACGCAAATTAAATTCTGAAGAGAGAATGTCCTATTGACCTTTCCCGAAAGACATGGTTTAGAAGTTATGTTTGGTTATATGGCTTAAAGGTTTTGTACCAAGATATCTTACGAACCGTTTGGATATCTTACGAACTGTCGGTTCTATTTCATCGAAACTTGCATTTTTAGAAAGCAAATTAAACTGAAAAGAAAATGTCCTATTGACCTTTCCCGAAAAACTTATGGTTTAGAAGTTATGTTTGGTTATATGGCTTAAAGGTTTTGTACCAAGATATCTTAAGAACCGTTTGGATATCTTACGAACTGTTTGTGCTATTTCATCGAAACTTGCATTTTTAGAAAGCAAATTAAATTCTGAAGAGAAAATGCCCTATTGACCTTTCCCGAAAAACTTATGGTTTAGAAGTTATGTTTGGATAACCAATATAACCATATAAAAGGCTTTTGTACCAAGATATCTTACGAACCGTTTGTGCAATTCCATTGAAGCTTGCATTCTTAGAAAGCAAATTAAATTCTGAAGAGAGAATGTCCTATTGACCTTTCCCGAAAGACATGGTTTAGAAGTTATGTTTGGTTATATGGCTTAAAGGTTTTGTACCAAGACATCTTAGGAACCGTTTGGATATGTTACGAACTGTCGGTGCTATTTCATCGAAACTTGCATTTTTAGAAAGCAAATTAAATTCTGAAGAGAAAATGTCCTATTGACCTTTCCCGAAAAACTTATGGTTTAGAAGTTATGTTTGGTTATATGGCTTAAAGGTTTTGTACCAAGATATCTTACGAACCGTTTATGCGATTCCATTGAAGCTTGCATTTTTAGAAAGCAAATTAAATTCTGAAGAGAAAATGTCCTATTAACCTTTCCCGAAAAACATGGTTTAGAAGTTATGTTTGGTTATATGGCTTAAAGGTTTTGTACCAAGATATCTTACGAACCGTTTGGATATCTTACGAACTGTCGGTTCTATTTCATCGAAACTTGCATTTTTAGAAAGCAAATTAAACTGAAAAGAAAATGTCCTATTGACCTTTCCCGAAAAACTTATGGTTTAGAAGTTATGTTTGGTTATATGGCTTAAAGGTTTTGTACCAAGATATCTTAAGAACCGTTTGGATATCTTACGAACTGTTTGTGCTATTTCATCGAAACTTGCATTTTTAGAAAGCAAATTAAATTCTGAAGAGAAAATGCCCTATTGACCTTTCCCGAAAAACTTATGGTTTAGAAGTTATGTTTGGATAACCAATATAACCATATAAAAGGCTTTTGTACCAAGATATCTTACGAACCGTTTGTGCAATTCCATTGAAGCTTGCATTCTTAGAAAGCAAATTAAATTCTGAAGAGAGAATGTCCTATTGACCTTTCCCGAAAGACATGGTTTAGAAGTTATGTTTGGTTATATGGCTTAAAGGTTTTGTACCAAGACATCTTAGGAACCGTTTGGATATGTTACGAACTGTCGGTGCTATTTCATCGAAACTTGCATTTTTAGAAAGCAAATTAAATTCTGAAGAGAAAATGTCCTATTGACCTTTCCCGAAAAACTTATGGTTTAGAAGTTATGTTTGGTTATATGGCTTAAAGGTTTTGTACCAAGATATCTTACGAACCGTTTATGCGATTCCATTGAAGCTTGCATTTTTAGAAAGCAAATTAAATTCTGAAGAGAAAATGTCCTATTAACCTTTCCCGAAAAACATGGTTTAGAAGTTATGTTTGGTTATATGGCTTAAAGGTTTTGTACCAAGATATCTTAAGAACCGTTTGGATATCTTACGAACTGTTTGTGCTATTTCATCGAAACTTGCATTTTTAGAAAGCAAATTAAATTCTGAAGAGAAAATGCCCTATTGACCTTTCCCGAAAAACTTATGGTTTAGAAGTTATGTTTGGATAACCAATATAACCATATAAAAGGCTTTTGTACCAAGATATCTTACGAACCGTTTGTGCAATTCCATTGAAGCTTGCATTCTTAGAAAGCAAATTAAATTCTGAAGAGAGAATGTCCTATTGACCTTTCCCGAAAGACATGGTTTAGAAGTTATGTTTGGTTATATGGCTTAAAGGTTTTGTACCAAGACATCTTAGGAACCGTTTGGATATGTTACGAACTGTCGGTGCTATTTCATCGAAACTTGCATTTTTAGAAAGCAAATTAAATTCTGAAGAGAAAATGTCCTATTGACCTTTCCCGAAAAACTTATGGTTTAGAAGTTATGTTTGGTTATATGGCTTAAAGGTTTTGTACCAAGATATCTTACGAACCGTTTATGCGATTCCATTGAAGCTTGCATTTTTAGAAAGCAAATTAAATTCTGAAGAGAAAATGTCCTATTAACCTTTCCCGAAAAACATGGTTTAGAAGTTATGTTTGGTTATATGGCTTAAAGGTTTTGTACCAAGATATCTTACGAACCGTTTGGATATCTTACGAACTGTCGGTTCTATTTCATCGAAACTTGCATTTTTAGAAAGCAAATTAAACTGAAAAGAAAATGTCCTATTGACCTTTCCCGAAAAACTTATGGTTTAGAAGTTATGTTTGGTTATATGGCTTAAAGGTTTTGTACCAAGATATCTTAAGAACCGTTTGGATATCTTACGAACTGTTTGTGCTATTTCATCGAAACTTGCATTTTTCGAAAGCAAATTAAATTCTGAAGAGAAAATGTCCTATTGACCTTTCCCGAAAAACTTATGGTTTAGAAGTTATGTTTGGTTATATGGCTTAAAGGTTTTGTACCAAGATATCTTACGAACCGTTTGTGCAATTCCATTGAAGCTTGCATTCTTAGAAAGCAAATTAAATTCTAAAGAGAGAATGTCCTATTGACCTTTCCCGAAAAACATGGTTTAGAAGTTATGTTTGGTTATACTTATGGCTTAAAGGTTTTGTACCAAGATATCTTAGGAACCGTTTGGATATGTTACGAACTGTTTGTGCTATTTCATCGAAACGAACCGTTTGTGCTATTTCATCAAAGCTTGCATTTTTAGAAAGCAAATTATATTCTGAAGAGAAAATGTCCTATTGACCTTTCCCGAAAAACTTATGGTTTAGTAGTTACGTTTGGTTATATGGCTTAAAGGTTTTGTACCAAGATATCTTAAGAACCGTTTGGATATCTTACGAACTGTTTGTGGTATTTCATCGAAACTTGCATTTTTCGAAAGCAAATTAAATTCTGAAGAGAGAAGGCCCTATTGACCTTTCCCGAAAAACTTATGGTTTAGAAGTTATGTTTGGTTATATGGCTTAAAGGTTTTGTACCAAGATATCTTAAGAACCGTTTGGATATCTTACGAACTGTTTGTGCTATTTCATCGAAACTTGCATTTTTTGAAAGCAAATTAAATTCTGAAGAGAAAATGCCCTATTGACCTTTCCCGAAAAACTTATGGTTTAGAAGTTATGTTTGGATAACCAATATAACCATATAAAAGGCTTTTGTACCAAGATATCTTACGAACCGTTTGTGCAATTCCATTGAAGCTTGCATTCTTAGAACGCAAATTAAATTCTGAAGAGAGAATGTCCTATTGACCTTTCCCGAAAGACATGGTTTAGAAGTTATGTTTGGTTATATGGCTTAAAGGTTTTGTACCAAGATATCTTACGAACCGTTTGGATATCTTACGAACTGTCGGTTCTATTTCATCGAAACTTGCATTTTTAGAAAGCAAATTAAACTGAAAAGAAAATGTCCTATTGACCTTTCCCGAAAAACTTATGGTTTAGAAGTTATGTTTGGTTATATGGCTTAAAGGTTTTGTACCAAGATATCTTAAGAACCGTTTGGATATCTTACGAACTGTTTGTGCTATTTCATCGAAACTTGCATTTTTAGAAAGCAAATTAAATTCTGAAGAGAAAATGCCCTATTGACCTTTCCCGAAAAACTTATGGTTTAGAAGTTATGTTTGGATAACCAATATAACCATATAAAAGGCTTTTGTACCAAGATATCTTACGAACCGTTTGTGCAATTCCATTGAAGCTTGCATTCTTAGAAAGCAAATTAAATTCTGAAGAGAGAATGTCCTATTGACCTTTCCCGAAAGACATGGTTTAGAAGTTATGTTTGGTTATATGGCTTAAAGGTTTTGTACCAAGACATCTTAGGAACCGTTTGGATATGTTACGAACTGTCGGTGCTATTTCATCGAAACTTGCATTTTTAGAAAGCAAATTAAATTCTGAAGAGAAAATGTCCTATTGACCTTTCCCGAAAAACTTATGGTTTAGAAGTTATGTTTGGTTATATGGCTTAAAGGTTTTGTACCAAGATATCTTACGAACCGTTTATGCGATTCCATTGAAGCTTGCATTTTTAGAAAGCAAATTAAATTCTGAAGAGAAAATGTCCTATTAACCTTTCCCGAAAAACATGGTTTAGAAGTTATGTTTGGTTATATGGCTTAAAGGTTTTGTACCAAGATATCTTACGAACCGTTTGGATATCTTACGAACTGTCGGTTCTATTTCATCGAAACTTGCATTTTTAGAAAGCAAATTAAACTGAAAAGAAAATGTCCTATTGACCTTTCCCGAAAAACTTATGGTTTAGAAGTTATGTTTGGTTATATGGCTTAAAGGTTTTGTACCAAGATATCTTAAGAACCGTTTGGATATCTTACGAACTGTTTGTGCTATTTCATCGAAACTTGCATTTTTCGAAAGCAAATTAAATTCTGAAGAGAAAATGTCCTATTGACCTTTCCCGAAAAACTTATGGTTTAGAAGTTATGTTTGGTTATATGGCTTAAAGGTTTTGTACCAAGATATCTTACGAACCGTTTGTGCAATTCCATTGAAGCTTGCATTCTTAGAAAGCAAATTAAATTCTAAAGAGAGAATGTCCTATTGACCTTTCCCGAAAAACATGGTTTAGAAGTTATGTTTGGTTATACTTATGGCTTAAAGGTTTTGTACCAAGATATCTTAGGAACCGTTTGGATATGTTACGAACTGTTTGTGCTATTTCATCGAAACGAACCGTTTGTGCTATTTCATCAAAGCTTGCATTTTTAGAAAGCAAATTATATTCTGAAGAGAAAATGTCCTATTGACCTTTCCCGAAAAACTTATGGTTTAGTAGTTACGTTTGGTTATATGGCTTAAAGGTTTTGTACCAAGATATCTTAAGAACCGTTTGGATATCTTACGAACTGTTTGTGGTATTTCATCGAAACTTGCATTTTTCGAAAGCAAATTAAATTCTGAAGAGAGAAGGCCCTATTGACCTTTCCCGAAAAACTTATGGTTTAGAAGTTATGTTTGGTTATATGGCTTAAAGGTTTTGTACCAAGATATCTTAAGAACCGTTTGGATATCTTACGAACTGTTTGTGCTATTTCATCGAAACTTGCATTTTTTGAAAGCAAATTAAATTCTGAAGAGAAAATGCCCTATTGACCTTTCCCGAAAAACTTATGGTTTAGAAGTTATGTTTGGATAACCAATATAACCATATAAAAGGCTTTTGTACCAAGATATCTTACGAACCGTTTGTGCAATTCCATTGAAGCTTGCATTCTTAGAACGCAAATTAAATTCTGAAGAGAGAATGTCCTATTGACCTTTCCCGAAAGACATGGTTTAGAAGTTATGTTTGGTTATATGGCTTAAAGGTTTTGTACCAAGATATCTTACGAACCGTTTGGATATCTTACGAACTGTCGGTTCTATTTCATCGAAACTTGCATTTTTAGAAAGCAAATTAAACTGAAAAGAAAATGTCCTATTGACCTTTCCCGAAAAACTTATGGTTTAGAAGTTATGTTTGGTTATATGGCTTAAAGGTTTTGTACCAAGATATCTTAAGAACCGTTTGGATATCTTACGAACTGTTTGTGCTATTTCATCGAAACTTGCATTTTTAGAAAGCAAATTAAATTCTGAAGAGAAAATGCCCTATTGACCTTTCCCGAAAAACTTATGGTTTAGAAGTTATGTTTGGATAACCAATATAACCATATAAAAGGCTTTTGTACCAAGATATCTTACGAACCGTTTGTGCAATTCCATTGAAGCTTGCATTCTTAGAAAGCAAATTAAATTCTGAAGAGAGAATGTCCTATTGACCTTTCCCGAAAGACATGGTTTAGAAGTTATGTTTGGTTATATGGCTTAAAGGTTTTGTACCAAGACATCTTAGGAACCGTTTGGATATGTTACGAACTGTCGGTGCTATTTCATCGAAACTTGCATTTTTAGAAAGCAAATTAAATTCTGAAGAGAAAATGTCCTATTGACCTTTCCCGAAAAACTTATGGTTTAGAAGTTATGTTTGGTTATATGGCTTAAAGGTTTTGTACCAAGATATCTTACGAACCGTTTATGCGATTCCATTGAAGCTTGCATTTTTAGAAAGCAAATTAAATTCTGAAGAGAAAATGTCCTATTAACCTTTCCCGAAAAACATGGTTTAGAAGTTATGTTTGGTTATATGGCTTAAAGGTTTTGTACCAAGATATCTTACGAACCGTTTGGATATCTTACGAACTGTCGGTTCTATTTCATCGAAACTTGCATTTTTAGAAAGCAAATTAAACTGAAAAGAAAATGTCCTATTGACCTTTCCCGAAAAACTTATGGTTTAGAAGTTATGTTTGGTTATATGGCTTAAAGGTTTTGTACCAAGATATCTTAAGAACCGTTTGGATATCTTACGAACTGTTTGTGCTATTTCATCGAAACTTGCATTTTTCGAAAGCAAATTAAATTCTGAAGAGAAAAGGCCCTATTGACCTTTCCCGAAAAACTTATGGTTTAGAAGTTATGTTTGGTTATATGGCTTAAAGGTTTTGTACCAAGATATCCTAAGAACCGTTTGGATATCTTACGAACTGTTTGTGCTATTTCATCGAAACTTGCATTTTTCGAAAGCAAATTAAATTCTGAAGAGAAAAGGCCCTATTGACCTTTCCCGAAAAACTTATGGTTTAGAAGTTATGTTTGGATAACCAATATAACCATATAAATGGCTTAAAGGTTTTGTACCAAGATATCTTACGAGCCGTTTGTGCTATTCCATTGAGGCTTGCATTTTTAGAAAGCAAATTAAATTCTGAAGAGAAAATGTCCCATTGACCTTTCCCGAAAGACATGGTTTAGAAGTTATGTTTGGATAACCAATATAATCATATAAAAGGCTTTTGTACCAAGATATCTTACGAACCGTTTGTGCAATTCCATTGAAGCTTGCATTCTTAGAAAGCAAATTAAATTCTAAAGAGAGAATGTCCTATTGACCTTTCCCGAAAAACATGGTTTAGAAGTTATGTTTGGTTATACTTATGGCTTAAAGGTTTTGTACCAAGATATCTTAGGAACCGTTTGGATATGTTACGAACTGTTTGTGCTATTTCATCGAAACGAACCGTTTGTGCTATTTCATCAAAGCTTGCATTTTTAGAAAGCAAATTATATTCTGAAGAGAAAATGTCCTATTGACCTTTCCCGAAAAACTTATGGTTTAGTAGTTACGTTTGGTTATATGGCTTAAAGGTTTTGTACCAAGATATCTTAAGAACCGTTTGGATATCTTACGAACTGTTTGTGGTATTTCATCGAAACTTGCATTTTTCGAAAGCAAATTAAATTCTGAAGAGAGAAGGCCCTATTGACCTTTCCCGAAAAACTTATGGTTTAGAAGTTATGTTTGGTTATATGGCTTAAAGGTTTTGTACCAAGATATCTTAAGAACCGTTTGGATATCTTACGAACTGTTTGTGCTATTTCATCGAAACTTGCATTTTTCGAAAGCAAATTAAATTCTGAAGAGAAAAGGCCCTATTGACCTTTCCCGAAAAACTTATGGTTTAGAAGTTATGTTTGGTTATATGGCTTAAAGGTTTTGTACCAAGATATCTTAAGAACCGTTTGGATATCTTACGAACTGTTTGTGCTATTTCATCGAAACTTGCATTTTTAGAAAGCAAATTAAATTCTGAAGAGAAAATGCCCTATTGACCTTTCCCGAAAAACTTATGGTTTAGAAGTTATGTTTGGTTATATGGCTTAAAGGTTTTGTACCAAGATATCTTAAGAACCGTTTGGATATCTTACGAACTGTTTGTGCTATTTCATCGAAACTTGCATTTTTCGAAAGCAAATTAAATTCTGAAGAGAAAAGGCCCTATTGACCTTTCCCGAAAAACTTATGGTTTAGAAGTTATGTTTGGTTATATGGCTTAAAGGTTTTGTACCAAGATATCTTAAGAACCGTTTGGATATCTTACGAACTGTTTGTGCTATTTCATCGACACTTGCATTTTTCGAAAGCAAATTAAATTCTGAAGAGAAAAGGCCCTATTGACCTTTCCCGAAAAACTTATGGTTTAGAAGTTATGTTTGGTTATATGGCTTAAAGGTTTTGTACCAAGATATCTTAAGAACCGTTTGGATATGTTACGAACTGTCGGTGCTATTTCATCGAAACTTGCATTTTTAGAAAGCAAATTAAATTCTGAAGAGAAAATGTCCTATTGACCTTTCCCGAAAAACTTATGGTTTAGAAGTTATGTTTGGTTATATGGCTTAAAGGTTTTGTACCAAGATATCTTACGAACCGTTTATGCGATTCCATTGAAGCTTGCATTTTTAGAAAGCAAATTAAATTCTGAAGAGAAAATGTCCTATTAACCTTTCCCGAAAAACATGGTTTAGAAGTTATGTTTGGTTATATGGCTTAAAGGTTTTGTACCAAGATATCTTACGAACCGTTTGGATATCTTACGAACTGTCGGTTCTATTTCATCGAAACTTGCATTTTTAGAAAGCAAATTAAACTGAAAAGAAAATGTCCTATTGACCTTTCCCGAAAAACTTATGGTTTAGAAGTTATGTTTGGTTATATGGCTTAAAGGTTTTGTACCAAGATATCTTAAGAACCGTTTGGATATCTTACGAACTGTTTGTGCTATTTCATCGAAACTTGCATTTTTCGAAAGCAAATTAAATTCTGAAGAGAAAAGGCCCTATTGACCTTTCCCGAAAAACTTATGGTTTAGAAGTTATGTTTGGTTATATGGCTTAAAGGTTTTGTACCAAGATATCTTAAGAACCGTTTGGATATCTTACGAACTGTTTGTGCTATTTCATCGAAACTTGCATTTTTCGAAAGCAAATTAAATTCTGAAGAGAAAAGGCCCTATTGACCTTTCCCGAAAAACTTATGGTTTAGAAGTTATGTTTGGATAACCAATATAACCATATAAATGGCTTAAAGGTTTTGTACCAAGATATCTTACGAGCCGTTTGTGCTATTCCATTGAGGCTTGCATTTTTAGAAAGCAAATTAAATTCTGAAGAGAAAATGTCCCATTGACCTTTCCCGAAAAACATGGTTTAGAAGTTATGTTTGGATAACCAATATAACCATATAAAAGGCTTTTGTACCAAGATATCTTACGAACCGTTTGTGCAATTCCATTGAAGCTTGCATTTTTAGAAAGCAAATTAAATTCTGAAGAGAAAATGCCCTATTGACCTTTCCCGAAAAACTTATGGTTTAGAAGTTATGTTTGGTTATATGGCTTAAAGGTTTTGTACCTAGATATCTTAAGAAGCGTTTGGATATCTTACGAACTGTTTGTGCTATTTCATCGAAACTTGCATTTTTCGAAAGCAAATTAAATTCTGAAGAGAGAAGGCCCTATTGACCTTTCCCGAAAAACTTATGGTTTAGAAGTTATGTTTGGTTATATGGCTTAAAGGTTTTGTACCAAGATATCTTAAGAAGCGTTTGGATATCTTACGAACTGTTTGTGCTATTTCATCGAAACTTGCATTTTTCGAAAGCAAATTAAATTCTGAAGAGAGAAGGCCCTATTGACCTTTCCCGAAAAACTTATGGTTTAGAAGTTATGTTTGGTTATATGGCTTAAAGGTTTTGTACCAAGATATCTTAAGAACCGTTTGGATATCTTACGAACTGTTTGTGCTATTTCATCGAAACTTGCATTTTTTGAAAGCAAATTAAATTCTGAAGAGAAAATGCCCTATTGACCTTTCCCGAAAAACTTATGGTTTAGAAGTTATGTTTGGATAACCAATATAACCATATAAAAGGCTTTTGTACCAAGATATCTTACGAACCGTTTGTGCAATTCCATTGAAGCTTGCATTCTTAGAACGCAAATTAAATTCTGAAGAGAGAATGTCCTATTGACCTTTCCCGAAAGACATGGTTTAGAAGTTATGTTTGGTTATATGGCTTAAAGGTTTTGTACCAAGACATCTTAGGAACCGTTTGGATATGTTACGAACTGTCGGTGCTATTTCATCGAAACTTGCATTTTTAGAAAGCAAATTAAATTCTGAAGAGAAAATGTCCTATTGACCTTTCCCGAAAAACTTATGGTTTAGAAGTTATGTTTGGTTATATGGCTTAAAGGTTTTGTACCAAGATATCTTACGAACCGTTTATGCGATTCCATTGAAGCTTGCATTTTTAGAAAGCAAATTAAATTCTGAAGAGAAAATGTCCTATTAACCTTTCCCGAAAAACATGGTTTAGAAGTTATGTTTGGTTATATGGCTTAAAGGTTTTGTACCAAGATATCTTACGAACCGTTTGGATATCTTACGAACTGTCGGTTCTATTTCATCGAAACTTGCATTTTTAGAAAGCAAATTAAACTGAAAAGAAAATGTCCTATTGACCTTTCCCGAAAAACTTATGGTTTAGAAGTTATGTTTGGTTATATGGCTTAAAGGTTTTGTACCAAGATATCTTAAGAACCGTTTGGATATCTTACGAACTGTTTGTGCTATTTCATCGAAACTTGCATTTTTCGAAAGCAAATTAAATTCTGAAGAGAAAATGTCCTATTGACCTTTCCCGAAAAACTTATGGTTTAGAAGTTATGTTTGGTTATATGGCTTAAAGGTTTTGTACCAAGATATCTTACGAACCGTTTGTGCAATTCCATTGAAGCTTGCATTCTTAGAAAGCAAATTAAATTCTAAAGAGAGAATGTCCTATTGACCTTTCCCGAAAAACATGGTTTAGAAGTTATGTTTGGTTATACTTATGGCTTAAAGGTTTTGTACCAAGATATCTTAGGAACCGTTTGGATATGTTACGAACTGTTTGTGCTATTTCATCGAAACGAACTGTCGGTTCTATTTCATCGAAACTTGCATTTTTAGAAAGCAAATTAAACTGAAAAGAAAATGTCCTATTGACCTTTCCCGAAAAACTTATGGTTTAGAAGTTATGTTTGGTTATATGGCTTAAAGGTTTTGTACCAAGATATCTTAAGAACCGTTTGGATATCTTACGAACTGTTTGTGGTATTTCATCGAAACTTGCATTTTTCGAAAGCAAATTAAATTCTGAAGAGAGAAGGCCCTATTGACCTTTCCCGAAAAACTTATGGTTTAGAAGTTATGTTTGGTTATATGGCTTAAAGGTTTTGTACCAAGATATCTTACGAACCGTTTGTGCAATTCCATTGAAGCTTGCATTCTTAGAAAGCAAATTAAATTCTAAAGAGAGAATGTCCTATTGACCTTTCCCGAAAAACATGGTTTAGAAGTTATGTTTGGTTATACTTATGGCTTAAAGGTTTTGTACCAAGATATCTTAGGAACCGTTTGGATATGTTACGAACTGTTTGTGCTATTTCATCGAAACGAACCGTTTGTGCTATTTCATCAAAGCTTGCATTTTTAGAAAGCAAATTATATTCTGAAGAGAAAATGTCCTATTGACCTTTCCCGAAAAACTTATGGTTTAGTAGTTACGTTTGGTTATATGGCTTAAAGGTTTTGTACCAAGATATCTTAAGAACCGTTTGGATATCTTACGAACTGTTTGTGGTATTTCATCGAAACTTGCATTTTTCGAAAGCAAATTAAATTCTGAAGAGAGAAGGCCCTATTGACCTTTCCCGAAAAACTTATGGTTTAGAAGTTATGTTTGGTTATATGGCTTAAAGGTTTTGTACCAAGATATCTTAAGAACCGTTTATGCGATTCCATTGAAGCTTGCATTTTTAGAAAGCAAATTAAATTCTGAAGAGAAAATGTCCTATTAACCTTTCCCGAAAAACATGGTTTAGAAGTTATGTTTGGTTATATGGCTTAAAGGTTTTGTACCAAGATATCTTACGAACCGTTTGGATATCTTACGAACTGTCGGTTCTATTTCATCGAAACTTGCATTTTTAGAAAGCAAATTAAACTGAAAAGAAAATGTCCTATTGACCTTTCCCGAAAAACTTATGGTTTAGAAGTTATGTTTGGTTATATGGCTTAAAGGTTTTGTACCAAGATATCTTAAGAACCGTTTGGATATCTTACGAACTGTTTGTGCTATTTCATCGAAACTTGCATTTTTCGAAAGCAAATTAAATTCTGAAGAGAAAAGGCCCTATTGACCTTTCCCGAAAAACTTATGGTTTAGAAGTTATGTTTGGTTATATGGCTTAAAGGTTTTGTACCAAGATATCTTAAGAACCGTTTGGATATCTTACGAACTGTTTGTGCTATTTCATCGAAACTTGCATTTTTCGAAAGCAAATTAAATTCTGAAGAGAAAAGGCCCTATTGACCTTTCCCGAAAAACTTATGGTTTAGAAGTTATGTTTGGATAACCAATATAACCATATAAATGGCTTAAAGGTTTTGTACCAAGATATCTTACGAGCCGTTTGTGCTATTCCATTGAGGCTTGCATTTTTAGAAAGCAAATTAAATTCTGAAGAGAAAATGTCCCATTGACCTTTCCCGAAAAACATGGTTTAGAAGTTATGTTTGGATAACCAATATAACCATATAAAAGGCTTTTGTACCAAGATATCTTACGAACCGTTTGTGCAATTCCATTGAAGCTTGCATTTTTAGAAAGCAAATTAAATTCTGAAGAGAAAATGCCCTATTGACCTTTCCCGAAAAACTTATGGTTTAGAAGTTATGTTTGGTTATATGGCTTAAAGGTTTTGTACCAAGATATCTTAAGAAGCGTTTGGATATCTTACGAACTGTTTGTGCTATTTCATCGAAACTTGCATTTTTCGAAAGCAAATTAAATTCTGAAGAGAGAAGGCCCTATTGACCTTTCCCGAAAAACTTATGGTTTAGAAGTTATGTTTGGTTATATGGCTTAAAGGTTTTGTACCAAGATATCTTAAGAAGCGTTTGGATATCTTACGAACTGTTTGTGCTATTTCATCGAAACTTGCATTTTTCGAAAGCAAATTAAATTCTGAAGAGAGAAGGCCCTATTGACCTTTCCCGAAAAACTTATGGTTTAGAAGTTATGTTTGGTTATATGGCTTAAAGGTTTTGTACCAAGATATCTTAAGAACCGTTTGGATATCTTACGAACTGTTTGTGCTATTTCATCGAAACTTGCATTTTTTGAAAGCAAATTAAATTCTGAAGAGAAAATGCCCTATTGACCTTTCCCGAAAAACTTATGGTTTAGAAGTTATGTTTGGATAACCAATATAACCATATAAAAGGCTTTTGTACCAAGATATCTTACGAACCGTTTGTGCAATTCCATTGAAGCTTGCATTCTTAGAACGCAAATTAAATTCTGAAGAGAGAATGTCCTATTGACCTTTCCCGAAAGACATGGTTTAGAAGTTATGTTTGGTTATATGGCTTAAAGGTTTTGTACCAAGACATCTTAGGAACCGTTTGGATATGTTACGAACTGTCGGTGCTATTTCATCGAAACTTGCATTTTTAGAAAGCAAATTAAATTCTGAAGAGAAAATGTCCTATTGACCTTTCCCGAAAAACTTATGGTTTAGAAGTTATGTTTGGTTATATGGCTTAAAGGTTTTGTACCAAGATATCTTACGAACCGTTTATGCGATTCCATTGAAGCTTGCATTTTTAGAAAGCAAATTAAATTCTGAAGAGAAAATGTCCTATTAACCTTTCCCGAAAAACATGGTTTAGAAGTTATGTTTGGTTATATGGCTTAAAGGTTTTGTACCAAGATATCTTACGAACCGTTTGGATATCTTACGAACTGTCGGTTCTATTTCATCGAAACTTGCATTTTTAGAAAGCAAATTAAACTGAAAAGAAAATGTCCTATTGACCTTTCCCGAAAAACTTATGGTTTAGAAGTTATGTTTGGTTATATGGCTTAAAGGTTTTGTACCAAGATATCTTAAGAACCGTTTGGATATCTTACGAACTGTTTGTGCTATTTCATCGAAACTTGCATTTTTCGAAAGCAAATTAAATTCTGAAGAGAAAATGTCCTATTGACCTTTCCCGAAAAACTTATGGTTTAGAAGTTATGTTTGGTTATATGGCTTAAAGGTTTTGTACCAAGATATCTTACGAACCGTTTGTGCAATTCCATTGAAGCTTGCATTCTTAGAAAGCAAATTAAATTCTAAAGAGAGAATGTCCTATTGACCTTTCCCGAAAAACATGGTTTAGAAGTTATGTTTGGTTATACTTATGGCTTAAAGGTTTTGTACCAAGATATCTTAGGAACCGTTTGGATATGTTACGAACTGTTTGTGCTATTTCATCGAAACGAACTGTCGGTTCTATTTCATCGAAACTTGCATTTTTAGAAAGCAAATTAAACTGAAAAGAAAATGTCCTATTGACCTTTCCCGAAAAACTTATGGTTTAGAAGTTATGTTTGGTTATATGGCTTAAAGGTTTTGTACCAAGATATCTTAAGAACCGTTTGGATATCTTACGAACTGTTTGTGGTATTTCATCGAAACTTGCATTTTTCGAAAGCAAATTAAATTCTGAAGAGAGAAGGCCCTATTGACCTTTCCCGAAAAACTTATGGTTTAGAAGTTATGTTTGGTTATATGGCTTAAAGGTTTTGTACCAAGATATCTTACGAACCGTTTGTGCAATTCCATTGAAGCTTGCATTCTTAGAAAGCAAATTAAATTCTAAAGAGAGAATGTCCTATTGACCTTTCCCGAAAAACATGGTTTAGAAGTTATGTTTGGTTATACTTATGGCTTAAAGGTTTTGTACCAAGATATCTTAGGAACCGTTTGGATATGTTACGAACTGTTTGTGCTATTTCATCGAAACGAACCGTTTGTGCTATTTCATCAAAGCTTGCATTTTTAGAAAGCAAATTATATTCTGAAGAGAAAATGTCCTATTGACCTTTCCCGAAAAACTTATGGTTTAGTAGTTACGTTTGGTTATATGGCTTAAAGGTTTTGTACCAAGATATCTTAAGAACCGTTTGGATATCTTACGAACTGTTTGTGGTATTTCATCGAAACTTGCATTTTTCGAAAGCAAATTAAATTCTGAAGAGAGAAGGCCCTATTGACCTTTCCCGAAAAACTTATGGTTTAGAAGTTATGTTTGGTTATATGGCTTAAAGGTTTTGTACCAAGATATCTTAAGAACCGTTTGGATATCTTACGAACTGTTTGTGCTATTTCATCGAAACTTGCATTTTTTGAAAGCAAATTAAATTCTGAAGAGAAAATGCCCTATTGACCTTTCCCGAAAAACTTATGGTTTAGAAGTTATGTTTGGATAACCAATATAACCATATAAAAGGCTTTTGTACCAAGATATCTTACGAACCGTTTGTGCAATTCCATTGAAGCTTGCATTCTTAGAACGCAAATTAAATTCTGAAGAGAGAATGTCCTATTGACCTTTCCCGAAAGACATGGTTTAGAAGTTATGTTTGGTTATATGGCTTAAAGGTTTTGTACCAAGATATCTTACGAACCGTTTGGATATCTTACGAACTGTCGGTTCTATTTCATCGAAACTTGCATTTTTAGAAAGCAAATTAAACTGAAAAGAAAATGTCCTATTGACCTTTCCCGAAAAACTTATGGTTTAGAAGTTATGTTTGGTTATATGGCTTAAAGGTTTTGTACCAAGATATCTTAAGAACCGTTTGGATATCTTACGAACTGTTTGTGCTATTTCATCGAAACTTGCATTTTTAGAAAGCAAATTAAATTCTGAAGAGAAAATGCCCTATTGACCTTTCCCGAAAAACTTATGGTTTAGAAGTTATGTTTGGATAACCAATATAACCATATAAAAGGCTTTTGTACCAAGATATCTTACGAACCGTTTGTGCAATTCCATTGAAGCTTGCATTCTTAGAAAGCAAATTAAATTCTGAAGAGAGAATGTCCTATTGACCTTTCCCGAAAGACATGGTTTAGAAGTTATGTTTGGTTATATGGCTTAAAGGTTTTGTACCAAGACATCTTAGGAACCGTTTGGATATGTTACGAACTGTCGGTGCTATTTCATCGAAACTTGCATTTTTAGAAAGCAAATTAAATTCTGAAGAGAAAATGTCCTATTGACCTTTCCCGAAAAACTTATGGTTTAGAAGTTATGTTTGGTTATATGGCTTAAAGGTTTTGTACCAAGATATCTTACGAACCGTTTATGCGATTCCATTGAAGCTTGCATTTTTAGAAAGCAAATTAAATTCTGAAGAGAAAATGTCCTATTAACCTTTCCCGAAAAACATGGTTTAGAAGTTATGTTTGGTTATATGGCTTAAAGGTTTTGTACCAAGATATCTTACGAACCGTTTGGATATCTTACGAACTGTCGGTTCTATTTCATCGAAACTTGCATTTTTAGAAAGCAAATTAAACTGAAAAGAAAATGTCCTATTGACCTTTCCCGAAAAACTTATGGTTTAGAAGTTATGTTTGGTTATATGGCTTAAAGGTTTTGTACCAAGATATCTTAAGAACCGTTTGGATATCTTACGAACTGTTTGTGCTATTTCATCGAAACTTGCATTTTTCGAAAGCAAATTAAATTCTGAAGAGAAAAGGCCCTATTGACCTTTCCCGAAAAACTTATGGTTTAGAAGTTATGTTTGGTTATATGGCTTAAAGGTTTTGTACCAAGATATCCTAAGAACCGTTTGGATATCTTACGAACTGTTTGTGCTATTTCATCGAAACTTGCATTTTTCGAAAGCAAATTAAATTCTGAAGAGAAAAGGCCCTATTGACCTTTCCCGAAAAACTTATGGTTTAGAAGTTATGTTTGGATAACCAATATAACCATATAAATGGCTTAAAGGTTTTGTACCAAGATATCTTACGAGCCGTTTGTGCTATTCCATTGAGGCTTGCATTTTTAGAAAGCAAATTAAATTCTGAAGAGAAAATGTCCCATTGACCTTTCCCGAAAAACATGGTTTAGAAGTTATGTTTGGATAACCAATATAACCATATAAAAGGCTTTTGTACCAAGATATCTTACGAACCGTTTGTGCAATTCCATTGAAGCTTGCATTCTTAGAAAGCAAATTAAATTCTAAAGAGAGAATGTCCTATTGACCTTTCCCGAAAAACATGGTTTAGAAGTTATGTTTGGTTATACTTATGGCTTAAAGGTTTTGTACCAAGATATCTTAGGAACCGTTTGGATATGTTACGAACTGTTTGTGCTATTTCATCGAAACGAACCGTTTGTGCTATTTCATCAAAGCTTGCATTTTTAGAAAGCAAATTATATTCTGAAGAGAAAATGTCCTATTGACCTTTCCCGAAAAACTTATGGTTTAGTAGTTACGTTTGGTTATATGGCTTAAAGGTTTTGTACCAAGATATCTTAAGAACCGTTTGGATATCTTACGAACTGTTTGTGGTATTTCATCGAAACTTGCATTTTTCGAAAGCAAATTAAATTCTGAAGAGAGAAGGCCCTATTGACCTTTCCCGAAAAACTTATGGTTTAGAAGTTATGTTTGGTTATATGGCTTAAAGGTTTTGTACCAAGATATCTTAAGAACCGTTTGGATATCTTACGAACTGTTTGTGCTATTTCATCGAAACTTGCATTTTTAGAAAGCAAATTAAATTCTGAAGAGAAAATGCCCTATTGACCTTTCCCGAAAAACTTATGGTTTAGAAGTTATGTTTGGTTATATGGCTTAAAGGTTTTGTACCAAGATATCTTAAGAACCGTTTGGATATCTTACGAACTGTTTGTGCTATTTCATCGAAACTTGCATTTTTCGAAAGCAAATTAAATTCTGAAGAGAAAAGGCCCTATTGACCTTTCCCGAAAAACTTATGGTTTAGAAGTTATGTTTGGTTATATGGCTTAAAGGTTTTGTACCAAGATATCTTAAGAACCGTTTGGATATCTTACGAACTGTTTGTGCTATTTCATCGATACTTGCATTTTTCGAAAGCAAATTAAATTCTGAAGAGAAAAGGCCCTATTGACCTTTCCCGAAAAACTTATGGTTTAGAAGTTATGTTTGGTTATATGGCTTAAAGGTTTTGTACCAAGATATCTTAAGAACCGTTTGGATATGTTACGAACTGTCGGTGCTATTTCATCGAAACTTGCATTTTTAGAAAGCAAATTAAATTCTGAAGAGAAAATGTCCTATTGACCTTTCCCGAAAAACTTATGGTTTAGAAGTTATGTTTGGTTATATGGCTTAAAGGTTTTGTACCAAGATATCTTACGAACCGTTTATGCGATTCCATTGAAGCTTGCATTTTTAGAAAGCAAATTAAATTCTGAAGAGAAAATGTCCTATTAACCTTTCCCGAAAAACATGGTTTAGAAGTTATGTTTGGTTATATGGCTTAAAGGTTTTGTACCAAGATATCTTACGAACCGTTTGGATATCTTACGAACTGTCGGTTCTATTTCATCGAAACTTGCATTTTTAGAAAGCAAATTAAACTGAAAAGAAAATGTCCTATTGACCTTTCCCGAAAAACTTATGGTTTAGAAGTTATGTTTGGTTATATGGCTTAAAGGTTTTGTACCAAGATATCTTAAGAACCGTTTGGATATCTTACGAACTGTTTGTGCTATTTCATCGAAACTTGCATTTTTCGAAAGCAAATTAAATTCTGAAGAGAAAAGGCCCTATTGACCTTTCCCGAAAAACTTATGGTTTAGAAGTTATGTTTGGTTATATGGCTTAAAGGTTTTGTACCAAGATATCTTAAGAACCGTTTGGATATCTTACGAACTGTTTGTGCTATTTCATCGAAACTTGCATTTTTCGAAAGCAAATTAAATTCTGAAGAGAAAAGGCCCTATTGACCTTTCCCGAAAAACTTATGGTTTAGAAGTTATGTTTGGATAACCAATATAACCATATAAATGGCTTAAAGGTTTTGTACCAAGATATCTTACGAGCCGTTTGTGCTATTCCATTGAGGCTTGCATTTTTAGAAAGCAAATTAAATTCTGAAGAGAAAATGTCCCATTGACCTTTCCCGAAAAACATGGTTTAGAAGTTATGTTTGGATAACCAATATAACCATATAAAAGGCTTTTGTACCAAGATATCTTACGAACCGTTTGTGCAATTCCATTGAAGCTTGCATTCTTAGAAAGCAAATTAAATTCTAAAGAGAGAATGTCCTATTGACCTTTCCCGAAAAACATGGTTTAGAAGTTATGTTTGGTTATACTTATGGCTTAAAGGTTTTGTACCTAGATATCTTAAGAAGCGTTTGGATATCTTACGAACTGTTTGTGCTATTTCATCGAAACTTGCATTTTTCGAAAGCAAATTAAATTCTGAAGAGAGAAGGCCCTATTGACCTTTCCCGAAAAACTTATGGTTTAGAAGTTATGTTTGGTTATATGGCTTAAAGGTTTTGTACCAAGATATCTTAAGAAGCGTTTGGATATCTTACGAACTGTTTGTGCTATTTCATCGAAACTTGCATTTTTCGAAAGCAAATTAAATTCTGAAGAGAGAAGGCCCTATTGACCTTTCCCGAAAAACTTATGGTTTAGAAGTTATGTTTGGTTATATGGCTTAAAGGTTTTGTACCAAGATATCTTAAGAACCGTTTGGATATCTTACGAACTGTTTGTGCTATTTCATCGAAACTTGCATTTTTTGAAAGCAAATTAAATTCTGAAGAGAAAATGCCCTATTGACCTTTCCCGAAAAACTTATGGTTTAGAAGTTATGTTTGGATAACCAATATAACCATATAAAAGGCTTTTGTACCAAGATATCTTACGAACCGTTTGTGCAATTCCATTGAAGCTTGCATTCTTAGAACGCAAATTAAATTCTGAAGAGAGAATGTCCTATTGACCTTTCCCGAAAGACATGGTTTAGAAGTTATGTTTGGTTATATGGCTTAAAGGTTTTGTACCAAGACATCTTAGGAACCGTTTGGATATGTTACGAACTGTCGGTGCTATTTCATCGAAACTTGCATTTTTAGAAAGCAAATTAAATTCTGAAGAGAAAATGTCCTATTGACCTTTCCCGAAAAACTTATGGTTTAGAAGTTATGTTTGGTTATATGGCTTAAAGGTTTTGTACCAAGATATCTTACGAACCGTTTATGCGATTCCATTGAAGCTTGCATTTTTAGAAAGCAAATTAAATTCTGAAGAGAAAATGTCCTATTAACCTTTCCCGAAAAACATGGTTTAGAAGTTATGTTTGGTTATATGGCTTAAAGGTTTTGTACCAAGATATCTTACGAACCGTTTGGATATCTTACGAACTGTCGGTTCTATTTCATCGAAACTTGCATTTTTAGAAAGCAAATTAAACTGAAAAGAAAATGTCCTATTGACCTTTCCCGAAAAACTTATGGTTTAGAAGTTATGTTTGGTTATATGGCTTAAAGGTTTTGTACCAAGATATCTTAAGAACCGTTTGGATATCTTACGAACTGTTTGTGCTATTTCATCGAAACTTGCATTTTTCGAAAGCAAATTAAATTCTGAAGAGAAAATGTCCTATTGACCTTTCCCGAAAAACTTATGGTTTAGAAGTTATGTTTGGTTATATGGCTTAAAGGTTTTGTACCAAGATATCTTACGAACCGTTTGTGCAATTCCATTGAAGCTTGCATTCTTAGAAAGCAAATTAAATTCTAAAGAGAGAATGTCCTATTGACCTTTCCCGAAAAACATGGTTTAGAAGTTATGTTTGGTTATACTTATGGCTTAAAGGTTTTGTACCAAGATATCTTAGGAACCGTTTGGATATGTTACGAACTGTTTGTGCTATTTCATCGAAACGAACTGTCGGTTCTATTTCATCGAAACTTGCATTTTTAGAAAGCAAATTAAACTGAAAAGAAAATGTCCTATTGACCTTTCCCGAAAAACTTATGGTTTAGAAGTTATGTTTGGTTATATGGCTTAAAGGTTTTGTACCAAGATATCTTAAGAACCGTTTGGATATCTTACGAACTGTTTGTGGTATTTCATCGAAACTTGCATTTTTCGAAAGCAAATTAAATTCTGAAGAGAGAAGGCCCTATTGACCTTTCCCGAAAAACTTATGGTTTAGAAGTTATGTTTGGTTATATGGCTTAAAGGTTTTGTACCAAGATATCTTACGAACCGTTTGTGCAATTCCATTGAAGCTTGCATTCTTAGAAAGCAAATTAAATTCTAAAGAGAGAATGTCCTATTGACCTTTCCCGAAAAACATGGTTTAGAAGTTATGTTTGGTTATACTTATGGCTTAAAGGTTTTGTACCAAGATATCTTAGGAACCGTTTGGATATGTTACGAACTGTTTGTGCTATTTCATCGAAACGAACCGTTTGTGCTATTTCATCAAAGCTTGCATTTTTAGAAAGCAAATTATATTCTGAAGAGAAAATGTCCTATTGACCTTTCCCGAAAAACTTATGGTTTAGTAGTTACGTTTGGTTATATGGCTTAAAGGTTTTGTACCAAGATATCTTAAGAACCGTTTGGATATCTTACGAACTGTTTGTGGTATTTCATCGAAACTTGCATTTTTCGAAAGCAAATTAAATTCTGAAGAGAGAAGGCCCTATTGACCTTTCCCGAAAAACTTATGGTTTAGAAGTTATGTTTGGTTATATGGCTTAAAGGTTTTGTACCAAGATATCTTAAGAACCGTTTATGCGATTCCATTGAAGCTTGCATTTTTAGAAAGCAAATTAAATTCTGAAGAGAAAATGTCCTATTAACCTTTCCCGAAAAACATGGTTTAGAAGTTATGTTTGGTTATATGGCTTAAAGGTTTTGTACCAAGATATCTTACGAACCGTTTGGATATCTTACGAACTGTCGGTTCTATTTCATCGAAACTTGCATTTTTAGAAAGCAAATTAAACTGAAAAGAAAATGTCCTATTGACCTTTCCCGAAAAACTTATGGTTTAGAAGTAATGTTTGGTTATATGGCTTAAAGGTTTTGTACCAAGATATCTTAAGAACCGTTTGGATATCTTACGAACTGTTTGTGCTATTTCATCGAAACTTGCATTTTTCGAAAGCAAATTAAATTCTGAAGAGAAAAGGCCCTATTGACCTTTCCCGAAAAACTTATGGTTTAGAAGTTATGTTTGGTTATATGGCTTAAAGGTTTTGTACCAAGATATCTTAAGAACCGTTTGGATATCTTACGAACTGTTTGTGCTATTTCATCGAAACTTGCATTTTTCGAAAGCAAATTAAATTCTGAAGAGAAAAGGCCCTATTGACCTTTCCCGAAAAACTTATGGTTTAGAAGTTATGTTTGGATAACCAATATAACCATATAAATGGCTTAAAGGTTTTGTACCAAGATATCTTACGAGCCGTTTGTGCTATTCCATTGAGGCTTGCATTTTTAGAAAGCAAATTAAATTCTGAAGAGAAAATGTCCCATTGACCTTTCCCGAAAAACATGGTTTAGAAGTTATGTTTGGATAACCAATATAACCATATAAAAGGCTTTTGTACCAAGATATCTTACGAACCGTTTGTGCAATTCCATTGAAGCTTGCATTTTTAGAAAGCAAATTAAATTCTGAAGAGAAAATGCCCTATTGACCTTTCCCGAAAAACTTATGGTTTAGAAGTTATGTTTGGTTATATGGCTTAAAGGTTTTGTACCAAGATATCTTAAGAAGCGTTTGGATATCTTACGAACTGTTTGTGCTATTTCATCGAAACTTGCATTTTTCGAAAGCAAATTAAATTCTGAAGAGAGAAGGCCCTATTGACCTTTCCCGAAAAACTTATGGTTTAGAAGTTATGTTTGGTTATATGGCTTAAAGGTTTTGTACCAAGATATCTTAAGAAGCGTTTGGATATCTTACGAACTGTTTGTGCTATTTCATCGAAACTTGCATTTTTCGAAAGCAAATTAAATTCTGAAGAGAGAAGGCCCTATTGACCTTTCCCGAAAAACTTATGGTTTAGAAGTTATGTTTGGTTATATGGCTTAAAGGTTTTGTACCAAGATATCTTAAGAACCGTTTGGATATCTTACGAACTGTTTGTGCTATTTCATCGAAACTTGCATTTTTTGAAAGCAAATTAAATTCTGAAGAGAAAATGCCCTATTGACCTTTCCCGAAAAACTTATGGTTTAGAAGTTATGTTTGGATAACCAATATAACCATATAAAAGGCTTTTGTACCAAGATATCTTACGAACCGTTTGTGCAATTCCATTGAAGCTTGCATTCTTAGAACGCAAATTAAATTCTGAAGAGAGAATGTCCTATTGACCTTTCCCGAAAGACATGGTTTAGAAGTTATGTTTGGTTATATGGCTTAAAGGTTTTGTACCAAGACATCTTAGGAACCGTTTGGATATGTTACGAACTGTCGGTGCTATTTCATCGAAACTTGCATTTTTAGAAAGCAAATTAAATTCTGAAGAGAAAATGTCCTATTGACCTTTCCCGAAAAACTTATGGTTTAGAAGTTATGTTTGGTTATATGGCTTAAAGGTTTTGTACCAAGATATCTTACGAACCGTTTATGCGATTCCATTGAAGCTTGCATTTTTAGAAAGCAAATTAAATTCTGAAGAGAAAATGTCCTATTAACCTTTCCCGAAAAACATGGTTTAGAAGTTATGTTTGGTTATATGGCTTAAAGGTTTTGTACCAAGATATCTTACGAACCGTTTGGATATCTTACGAACTGTCGGTTCTATTTCATCGAAACTTGCATTTTTAGAAAGCAAATTAAACTGAAAAGAAAATGTCCTATTGACCTTTCCCGAAAAACTTATGGTTTAGAAGTTATGTTTGGTTATATGGCTTAAAGGTTTTGTACCAAGATATCTTAAGAACCGTTTGGATATCTTACGAACTGTTTGTGCTATTTCATCGAAACTTGCATTTTTCGAAAGCAAATTAAATTCTGAAGAGAAAATGTCCTATTGACCTTTCCCGAAAAACTTATGGTTTAGAAGTTATGTTTGGTTATATGGCTTAAAGGTTTTGTACCAAGATATCTTACGAACCGTTTGTGCAATTCCATTGAAGCTTGCATTCTTAGAAAGCAAATTAAATTCTAAAGAGAGAATGTCCTATTGACCTTTCCCGAAAAACATGGTTTAGAAGTTATGTTTGGTTATACTTATGGCTTAAAGGTTTTGTACCAAGATATCTTAGGAACCGTTTGGATATGTTACGAACTGTTTGTGCTATTTCATCGAAACGAACTGTCGGTTCTATTTCATCGAAACTTGCATTTTTAGAAAGCAAATTAAACTGAAAAGAAAATGTCCTATTGACCTTTCCCGAAAAACTTATGGTTTAGAAGTTATGTTTGGTTATATGGCTTAAAGGTTTTGTACCAAGATATCTTAAGAACCGTTTGGATATCTTACGAACTGTTTGTGGTATTTCATCGAAACTTGCATTTTTCGAAAGCAAATTAAATTCTGAAGAGAGAAGGCCCTATTGACCTTTCCCGAAAAACTTATGGTTTAGAAGTTATGTTTGGTTATATGGCTTAAAGGTTTTGTACCAAGATATCTTACGAACCGTTTGTGCAATTCCATTGAAGCTTGCATTCTTAGAAAGCAAATTAAATTCTAAAGAGAGAATGTCCTATTGACCTTTCCCGAAAAACATGGTTTAGAAGTTATGTTTGGTTATACTTATGGCTTAAAGGTTTTGTACCAAGATATCTTAGGAACCGTTTGGATATGTTACGAACTGTTTGTGCTATTTCATCGAAACGAACCGTTTGTGCTATTTCATCAAAGCTTGCATTTTTAGAAAGCAAATTATATTCTGAAGAGAAAATGTCCTATTGACCTTTCCCGAAAAACTTATGGTTTAGTAGTTACGTTTGGTTATATGGCTTAAAGGTTTTGTACCAAGATATCTTAAGAACCGTTTGGATATCTTACGAACTGTTTGTGGTATTTCATCGAAACTTGCATTTTTCGAAAGCAAATTAAATTCTGAAGAGAGAAGGCCCTATTGACCTTTCCCGAAAAACTTATGGTTTAGAAGTTATGTTTGGTTATATGGCTTAAAGGTTTTGTACCAAGATATCTTAAGAACCGTTTGGATATCTTACGAACTGTTTGTGCTATTTCATCGAAACTTGCATTTTTTGAAAGCAAATTAAATTCTGAAGAGAAAATGCCCTATTGACCTTTCCCGAAAAACTTATGGTTTAGAAGTTATGTTTGGATAACCAATATAACCATATAAAAGGCTTTTGTACCAAGATATCTTACGAACCGTTTGTGCAATTCCATTGAAGCTTGCATTCTTAGAACGCAAATTAAATTCTGAAGAGAGAATGTCCTATTGACCTTTCCCGAAAGACATGGTTTAGAAGTTATGTTTGGTTATATGGCTTAAAGGTTTTGTACCAAGATATCTTACGAACCGTTTGGATATCTTACGAACTGTCGGTTCTATTTCATCGAAACTTGCATTTTTAGAAAGCAAATTAAACTGAAAAGAAAATGTCCTATTGACCTTTCCCGAAAAACTTATGGTTTAGAAGTTATGTTTGGTTATATGGCTTAAAGGTTTTGTACCAAGATATCTTAAGAACCGTTTGGATATCTTACGAACTGTTTGTGCTATTTCATCGAAACTTGCATTTTTAGAAAGCAAATTAAATTCTGAAGAGAAAATGCCCTATTGACCTTTCCCGAAAAACTTATGGTTTAGAAGTTATGTTTGGATAACCAATATAACCATATAAAAGGCTTTTGTACCAAGATATCTTACGAACCGTTTGTGCAATTCCATTGAAGCTTGCATTCTTAGAAAGCAAATTAAATTCTGAAGAGAGAATGTCCTATTGACCTTTCCCGAAAGACATGGTTTAGAAGTTATGTTTGGTTATATGGCTTAAAGGTTTTGTACCAAGACATCTTAGGAACCGTTTGGATATGTTACGAACTGTCGGTGCTATTTCATCGAAACTTGCATTTTTAGAAAGCAAATTAAATTCTGAAGAGAAAATGTCCTATTGACCTTTCCCGAAAAACTTATGGTTTAGAAGTTATGTTTGGTTATATGGCTTAAAGGTTTTGTACCAAGATATCTTACGAACCGTTTATGCGATTCCATTGAAGCTTGCATTTTTAGAAAGCAAATTAAATTCTGAAGAGAAAATGTCCTATTAACCTTTCCCGAAAAACATGGTTTAGAAGTTATGTTTGGTTATATGGCTTAAAGGTTTTGTACCAAGATATCTTACGAACCGTTTGGATATCTTACGAACTGTCGGTTCTATTTCATCGAAACTTGCATTTTTAGAAAGCAAATTAAACTGAAAAGAAAATGTCCTATTGACCTTTCCCGAAAAACTTATGGTTTAGAAGTTATGTTTGGTTATATGGCTTAAAGGTTTTGTACCAAGATATCTTAAGAACCGTTTGGATATCTTACGAACTGTTTGTGCTATTTCATCGAAACTTGCATTTTTCGAAAGCAAATTAAATTCTGAAGAGAAAAGGCCCTATTGACCTTTCCCGAAAAACTTATGGTTTAGAAGTTATGTTTGGTTATATGGCTTAAAGGTTTTGTACCAAGATATCCTAAGAACCGTTTGGATATCTTACGAACTGTTTGTGCTATTTCATCGAAACTTGCATTTTTCGAAAGCAAATTAAATTCTGAAGAGAAAAGGCCCTATTGACCTTTCCCGAAAAACTTATGGTTTAGAAGTTATGTTTGGATAACCAATATAACCATATAAATGGCTTAAAGGTTTTGTACCAAGATATCTTACGAGCCGTTTGTGCTATTCCATTGAGGCTTGCATTTTTAGAAAGCAAATTAAATTCTGAAGAGAAAATGTCCCATTGACCTTTCCCGAAAAACATGGTTTAGAAGTTATGTTTGGATAACCAATATAACCATATAAAAGGCTTTTGTACCAAGATATCTTACGAACCGTTTGTGCAATTCCATTGAAGCTTGCATTCTTAGAAAGCAAATTAAATTCTAAAGAGAGAATGTCCTATTGACCTTTCCCGAAAAACATGGTTTAGAAGTTATGTTTGGTTATACTTATGGCTTAAAGGTTTTGTACCAAGATATCTTAGGAACCGTTTGGATATGTTACGAACTGTTTGTGCTATTTCATCGAAACGAACCGTTTGTGCTATTTCATCAAAGCTTGCATTTTTAGAAAGCAAATTATATTCTGAAGAGAAAATGTCCTATTGACCTTTCCCGAAAAACTTATGGTTTAGTAGTTACGTTTGGTTATATGGCTTAAAGGTTTTGTACCAAGATATCTTAAGAACCGTTTGGATATCTTACGAACTGTTTGTGGTATTTCATCGAAACTTGCATTTTTCGAAAGCAAATTAAATTCTGAAGAGAGAAGGCCCTATTGACCTTTCCCGAAAAACTTATGGTTTAGAAGTTATGTTTGGTTATATGGCTTAAAGGTTTTGTACCAAGATATCTTAAGAACCGTTTGGATATCTTACGAACTGTTTGTGCTATTTCATCGAAACTTGCATTTTTAGAAAGCAAATTAAATTCTGAAGAGAAAATGCCCTATTGACCTTTCCCGAAAAACTTATGGTTTAGAAGTTATGTTTGGTTATATGGCTTAAAGGTTTTGTACCAAGATATCTTAAGAACCGTTTGGATATCTTACGAACTGTTTGTGCTATTTCATCGAAACTTGCATTTTTCGAAAGCAAATTAAATTCTGAAGAGAAAAGGCCCTATTGACCTTTCCCGAAAAACTTATGGTTTAGAAGTTATGTTTGGTTATATGGCTTAAAGGTTTTGTACCAAGATATCTTAAGAACCGTTTGGATATCTTACGAACTGTTTGTGCTATTTCATCGATACTTGCATTTTTCGAAAGCAAATTAAATTCTGAAGAGAAAAGGCCCTATTGACCTTTCCCGAAAAACTTATGGTTTAGAAGTTATGTTTGGTTATATGGCTTAAAGGTTTTGTACCAAGATATCTTAAGAACCGTTTGGATATGTTACGAACTGTCGGTGCTATTTCATCGAAACTTGCATTTTTAGAAAGCAAATTAAATTCTGAAGAGAAAATGTCCTATTGACCTTTCCCGAAAAACTTATGGTTTAGAAGTTATGTTTGGTTATATGGCTTAAAGGTTTTGTACCAAGATATCTTACGAACCGTTTATGCGATTCCATTGAAGCTTGCATTTTTAGAAAGCAAATTAAATTCTGAAGAGAAAATGTCCTATTAACCTTTCCCGAAAAACATGGTTTAGAAGTTATGTTTGGTTATATGGCTTAAAGGTTTTGTACCAAGATATCTTACGAACCGTTTGGATATCTTACGAACTGTCGGTTCTATTTCATCGAAACTTGCATTTTTAGAAAGCAAATTAAACTGAAAAGAAAATGTCCTATTGACCTTTCCCGAAAAACTTATGGTTTAGAAGTTATGTTTGGTTATATGGCTTAAAGGTTTTGTACCAAGATATCTTAAGAACCGTTTGGATATCTTACGAACTGTTTGTGCTATTTCATCGAAACTTGCATTTTTCGAAAGCAAATTAAATTCTGAAGAGAAAAGGCCCTATTGACCTTTCCCGAAAAACTTATGGTTTAGAAGTTATGTTTGGTTATATGGCTTAAAGGTTTTGTACCAAGATATCTTAAGAACCGTTTGGATATCTTACGAACTGTTTGTGCTATTTCATCGAAACTTGCATTTTTCGAAAGCAAATTAAATTCTGAAGAGAAAAGGCCCTATTGACCTTTCCCGAAAAACTTATGGTTTAGAAGTTATGTTTGGATAACCAATATAACCATATAAATGGCTTAAAGGTTTTGTACCAAGATATCTTACGAGCCGTTTGTGCTATTCCATTGAGGCTTGCATTTTTAGAAAGCAAATTAAATTCTGAAGAGAAAATGTCCCATTGACCTTTCCCGAAAAACATGGTTTAGAAGTTATGTTTGGATAACCAATATAACCATATAAAAGGCTTTTGTACCAAGATATCTTACGAACCGTTTGTGCAATTCCATTGAAGCTTGCATTCTTAGAAAGCAAATTAAATTCTAAAGAGAGAATGTCCTATTGACCTTTCCCGAAAAACATGGTTTAGAAGTTATGTTTGGTTATACTTATGGCTTAAAGGTTTTGTACCAAGATATCTTAGGAACCGTTTGGATATGTTACGAACTGTTTGTGCTATTTCATCGAAACGAACCGTTTGTGCTATTTCATCAAAGCTTGCATTTTTAGAAAGCAAATTATATTCTGAAGAGAAAATGTCCTATTGACCTTTCCCGAAAAACTTATGGTTTAGTAGTTACGTTTGGTTATATGGCTTAAAGGTTTTGTACCAAGATATCTTAAGAACCGTTTGGATATCTTACGAACTGTTTGTGGTATTTCATCGAAACTTGCATTTTTCGAAAGCAAATTAAATTCTGAAGAGAGAAGGCCCTATTGACCTTTCCCGAAAAACTTATGGTTTAGAAGTTATGTTTGGTTATATGGCTTAAAGGTTTTGTACCAAAATATCTTAAGAACCGTTTGGATATCTTACGAACTGTTTGTGGTATTTCATCGAAACTTGCATTTTTCGAAAGCAAATTAAATTCTGAAGAGAAAAGGCCCTATTGACCTTTCCCGAAAAACTTATGGTTTAGAAGTTATGTTTGGTTATATGGCTTAAAGGTTTTGTACCAAGATATCTTAAGAACCGTTTGGATATCTTACGAACTGTTTGTGCTATTTCATCGAAACTTGCATTTTTCGAAAGCAAATTAAATTCTGAAGAGAAAAGGCCCTATTGACCTTTCCCGAAAAACTTATGGTTTAGAAGTTATGTTTGGATAACCAATATAACCATATAAATGGCTTAAAGGTTTTGTACCAAGATATCTTACGAGCCGTTTGTGCTATTCCATTGAGGCTTGCATTTTTAGAAAGCAAATTAAATTCTGAAGAGAAAATGTCCCATTGACCTTTCCCGAAAAACATGGTTTAGAAGTTATGTTTGGATAACCAATATAACCATATAAAAGGCTTTTGTACCAAGATATCTTACGAACCGTTTGTGCAATTCCATTGAAGCTTGCATTCTTAGAAAGCAAATTAAATTCTAAAGAGAGAATGTCCTATTGACCTTTCCCGAAAAACATGGTTTAGAAGTTATGTTTGGTTATACTTATGGCTTAAAGGTTTTGTACCAAGATATCTTAGGAACCGTTTGGATATGTTACGAACTGTTTGTGCTATTTCATCGAAACGAACCGTTTGTGCTATTTCATCAAAGCTTGCATTTTTAGAAAGCAAATTATATTCTGAAGAGAAAATGTCCTATTGACCTTTCCCGAAAAACTTATGGTTTAGTAGTTACGTTTGGTTATATGGCTTAAAGGTTTTGTACCAAGATATCTTAAGAACCGTTTGGATATCTTACGAACTGTTTGTGGTATTTCATCGAAACTTGCATTTTTCGAAAGCAAATTAAATTCTGAAGAGAGAAGGCCCTATTGACCTTTCCCGAAAAACTTATGGTTTAGAAGTTATGTTTGGTTATATGGCTTAAAGGTTTTGTACCAAGATATCTTAAGAACCGTTTGGATATCTTACGAACTGTTTGTGGTATTTCATCGAAACTTGCATTTTTCGAAAGCAAATTAAATTCTGAAGAGAAAAGGCCCTATTGACCTTTCCCGAAAAACTTATGGTTTAGAAGTTATGTTTGGTTATATGGCTTAAAGGTTTTGTACCAAGATATCTTAAGAACCGTTTGGATATCTTACGAACTGTTTGTGCTATTTCATCGAAACTTGCATTTTTAGAAAGCAAATTAAATTCTGAAGAGAAAATGCCCTATTGACCTTTCCCGAAAAACTTATGGTTTAGAAGTTATGTTTGGTTATATGGCTTAAAGGTTTTGTACCAAGATATCTTAAGAACCGTTTGGATATCTTACGAACTGTTTGTGCTATTTCATCGAAACTTGCATTTTTCGAAAGCAAATTAAATTCTGAAGAGAAAAGGCCCTATTGACCTTTCCCGAAAAACTTATGGTTTAGAAGTTATGTTTGGTTATATGGCTTAAAGGTTTTGTACCAAGATATCTTAAGAACCGTTTGGATATGTTACGAACTGTCGGTGCTATTTCATCGAAACTTGCATTTTTAGAAAGCAAATTAAATTCTGAAGAGAAAATGTCCTATTGACCTTTCCCGAAAAACTTATGGTTTAGAAGTTATGTTTGGTTATATGGCTTAAAGGTTTTGTACCAAGATATCTTACGAACCGTTTATGCGATTCCATTGAAGCTTGCATTTTTAGAAAGCAAATTAAATTCTGAAGAGAAAATGTCCTATTAACCTTTCCCGAAAAACATGGTTTAGAAGTTATGTTTGGTTATATGGCTTAAAGGTTTTGTACCAAGATATCTTACGAACCGTTTGGATATCTTACGAACTGTCGGTTCTATTTCATCGAAACTTGCATTTTTAGAAAGCAAATTAAACTGAAAAGAAAATGTCCTATTGACCTTTCCCGAAAAACTTATGGTTTAGAAGTTATGTTTGGTTATATGGCTTAAAGGTTTTGTACCAAGATATCTTAAGAACCGTTTGGATATCTTACGAACTGTTTGTGCTATTTCATCGAAACTTGCATTTTTCGAAAGCAAATTAAATTCTGAAGAGAAAAGGCCCTATTGACCTTTCCCGAAAAACTTATGGTTTAGAAGTTATGTTTGGTTATATGGCTTAAAGGTTTTGTACCAAGATATCTTAAGAACCGTTTGGATATCTTACGAACTGTTTGTGCTATTTCATCGAAACTTGCATTTTTCGAAAGCAAATTAAATTCTGAAGAGAAAAGGCCCTATTGACCTTTCCCGAAAAACTTATGGTTTAGAAGTTATGTTTGGATAACCAATATAACCATATAAATGGCTTAAAGGTTTTGTACCAAGATATCTTACGAGCCGTTTGTGCTATTCCATTGAGGCTTGCATTTTTAGAAAGCAAATTAAATTCTGAAGAGAAAATGTCCCATTGACCTTTCCCGAAAAACATGGTTTAGAAGTTATGTTTGGATAACCAATATAACCATATAAAAGGCTTTTGTACCAAGATATCTTACGAACCGTTTGTGCAATTCCATTGAAGCTTGCATTCTTAGAAAGCAAATTAAATTCTAAAGAGAGAATGTCCTATTGACCTTTCCCGAAAAACATGGTTTAGAAGTTATGTTTGGTTATACTTACGGCTTAAAGGTTTTGTACCAAGATATCTTAGGTTCCGTTTGGATATGTTACGAACTGTTTGTGCTATTTCATCGAAACGAACCGTTTGTGCTATTTCATCAAAGCTTGCATTTTTAGAAAGCAAATTATATTCTGAAGAGAAAATGCCCTATTGACCTTTCCCGAAAAACTTATGGTTTAGTAGTTACGTTTGGTTATATGGCTTAAAGGTTTTGTACCAAGATATCTTAAGAACCGTTTGGATATCTTACGAACTGTTTGTGGTATTTCATCGAAACTTGCATTTTTCGAAAGCAAATTAAATTCTGAAGAGAGAAGGCCCTATTGACCTTTCCCGAAAAACTTATGGTTTAGAAGTTATGTTTGGTTATATGGCTTAAAGGTTTTGTACCAAGATATCTTAAGAACCGTTTGGATATCTTACGAACTGTTTGTGCTATTTCATCGAAACTTGCATTTTTCGAAAGCAAATTAAATTCTGAAGAGAAAAGGCCCTATTGACCTTTCCCGAAAAACTTATGGTTTAGAAGTTATGTTTGGTTATATGGCTTAAAGGTTTTGTACCAAGATATCTTAAGAACCGTTTGGATATCTTACGAACTGTTTGTGCTATTTCATCGAAACTTGCATTTTTAGAAAGCAAATTAAATTCTGAAGAGAAAATGCCCTATTGACCTTTCCCGAAAAACTTATGGTTTAGAAGTTATGTTTGGATAACCAATATAACCATATAAAAGGCTTTTGTACCAAGATATCTTACGAACCGTTTGTGCAATTCCATTGAAGCTTGCATTCTTAGAACGCAAATTAAATTCTGAAGAGAGAATGTCCTATTGACCTTTCCCGAAAGACATGGTTTAGAAGTTATGTTTGGTTATATGGCTTAAAGGTTTTGTACCAAGATATCTTACGAACCGTTTGGATATCTTACGAACTGTCGGTTCTATTTCATCGAAACTTGCATTTTTAGAAAGCAAATTAAACTGAAAAGAAAATGTCCTATTGACCTTTCCCGAAAAACTTATGGTTTAGAAGTTATGTTTGGTTATATGGCTTAAAGGTTTTGTACCAAGATATCTTAAGAACCGTTTGGATATCTTACGAACTGTTTGTGCTATTTCATCGAAACTTGCATTTTTAGAAAGCAAATTAAATTCTGAAGAGAAAATGCCCTATTGACCTTTCCCGAAAAACTTATGGTTTAGAAGTTATGTTTGGATAACCAATATAACCATATAAAAGGCTTTTGTACCAAGATATCTTACGAACCGTTTGTGCAATTCCATTGAAGCTTGCATTCTTAGAAAGCAAATTAAATTCTGAAGAGAGAATGTCCTATTGACCTTTCCCGAAAGACATGGTTTAGAAGTTATGTTTGGTTATATGGCTTAAAGGTTTTGTACCAAGACATCTTAGGAACCGTTTGGATATGTTACGAACTGTCGGTGCTATTTCATCGAAACTTGCATTTTTAGAAAGCAAATTAAATTCTGAAGAGAAAATGTCCTATTGACCTTTCCCGAAAAACTTATGGTTTAGAAGTTATGTTTGGTTATATGGCTTAAAGGTTTTGTACCAAGATATCTTACGAACCGTTTATGCGATTCCATTGAAGCTTGCATTTTTAGAAAGCAAATTAAATTCTGAAGAGAAAATGTCCTATTAACCTTTCCCGAAAAACATGGTTTAGAAGTTATGTTTGGTTATATGGCTTAAAGGTTTTGTACCAAGATATCTTACGAACCGTTTGGATATCTTACGAACTGTCGGTTCTATTTCATCGAAACTTGCATTTTTAGAAAGCAAATTAAACTGAAAAGAAAATGTCCTATTGACCTTTCCCGAAAAACTTATGGTTTAGAAGTTATGTTTGGTTATATGGCTTAAAGGTTTTGTACCAAGATATCTTAAGAACCGTTTGGATATCTTACGAACTGTTTGTGCTATTTCATCGAAACTTGCATTTTTCGAAAGCAAATTAAATTCTGAAGAGAAAAGGCCCTATTGACCTTTCCCGAAAAACTTATGGTTTAGAAGTTATGTTTGGATAACCAATATAACCATATAAATGGCTTAAAGGTTTTGTACCAAGATATCTTACGAGCCGTTTGTGCTATTCCATTGAGGCTTGCATTTTTAGAAAGCAAATTAAATTCTGAAGAGAAAATGTCCCATTGACCTTTCCCGAAAAACATGGTTTAGAAGTTATGTTTGGATAACCAATATAACCATATAAAAGGCTTTTGTACCAAGATATCTTACGAACCGTTTGTGCAATTCCATTGAAGCTTGCATTCTTAGAAAGCAAATTAAATTCTAAAGAGAGAATGTCCTATTGACCTTTCCCGAAAAACATGGTTTAGAAGTTATGTTTGGTTATACTTATGGCTTAAAGGTTTTGTACCAAGATATCTTAGGAACCGTTTGGATATGTTACGAACTGTTTGTGAACCGTTTGTGCAATTCCATTGAAGCTTGCATTCTTAGAACGCAAATTAAATTCTGAAGAGAGAATGTCCTATTGACCTTTCCCGAAAGACATGGTTTAGAAGTTATGTTTGGTTATATGGCTTAAAGGTTTTGTACCAAGATATCTTACGAACCGTTTGGATATCTTACGAACTGTCGGTTCTATTTCATCGAAACTTGCATTTTTAGAAAGCAAATTAAACTGAAAAGAAAATGTCCTATTGACCTTTCCCGAAAAACTTATGGTTTAGAAGTTATGTTTGGTTATATGGCTTAAAGGTTTTGTACCAAGATATCTTAAGAACCGTTTGGATATCTTACGAACTGTTTGTGCTATTTCATCGAAACTTGCATTTTTCGAAAGCAAATTAAATTCTGAAGAGAAAAGGCCCTATTGACCTTTCCCGAAAAACTTATGGTTTAGAAGTTATGTTTGGATAACCAATATAACCATATAAATGGCTTAAAGGTTTTGTACCAAGATATCTTACGAGCCGTTTGTGCTATTCCATTGAGGCTTGCATTTTTAGAAAGCAAATTAAATTCTGAAGAGAAAATGTCCCATTGACCTTTCCCGAAAAACATGGTTTAGAAGTTATGTTTGGATAACCAATATAACCATATAAAAGGCTTTTGTACCAAGATATCTTACGAACCGTTTGTGCAATTCCATTGAAGCTTGCATTCTTAGAAAGCAAATTAAATTCTAAAGAGAGAATGTCCTATTGACCTTTCCCGAAAAACATGGTTTAGAAGTTATGTTTGGTTATACTTATGGCTTAAAGGTTTTGTACCAAGATATCTTAGGAACCGTTTGGATATGTTACGAACTGTTTGTGCTATTTCATCGAAACGAACCGTTTGTGCTATTTCATCAAAGCTTGCATTTTTAGAAAGCAAATTATATTCTGAAGAGAAAATGTCCTATTGACCTTTCCCGAAAAACTTATGGTTTAGAAGTTATGTTTGGTTATATGGCTTAAAGGTTTTGTACCAAGATATCTTACGAACCGTTTATGCGATTCCATTGAAGCTTGCATTTTTAGAAAGCAAATTAAATTCTGAAGAGAAAATGTCCTATTAACCTTTCCCGAAAAACATGGTTTAGAAGTTATGTTTGGTTATATGGCTTAAAGGTTTTGTACCAAGATATCTTACGAACCGTTTGGATATCTTACGAACTGTCGGTTCTATTTCATCGAAACTTGCATTTTTAGAAAGCAAATTAAACTGAAAAGAAAATGTCCTATTGACCTTTCCCGAAAAACTTATGGTTTAGAAGTTATGTTTGGTTATATGGCTTAAAGGTTTTGTACCAAGATATCTTAAGAACCGTTTGGATATCTTACGAACTGTTTGTGCTATTTCATCGAAACTTGCATTTTTCGAAAGCAAATTAAATTCTGAAGAGAAAAGGCCCTATTGACCTTTCCCGAAAAACTTATGGTTTAGAAGTTATGTTTGGATAACCAATATAACCATATAAATGGCTTAAAGGTTTTGTACCAAGATATCTTACGAGCCGTTTGTGCTATTCCATTGAGGCTTGCATTTTTAGAAAGCAAATTAAATTCTGAAGAGAAAATGTCCCATTGACCTTTCCCGAAAAACATGGTTTAGAAGTTATGTTTGGATAACCAATATAACCATATAAAAGGCTTTTGTACCAAGATATCTTACGAACCGTTTATGCAATTCCATTGAAGCTTGCATTCTTAGAAAGCAAATTAAATTCTAAAGAGAGAATGTCCTATTGACCTTTCCCGAAAAACATGGTTTAGAAGTTATGTTTGGTTATACTTATGGCTTAAAGGTTTTGTACCAAGATATCTTAGGAACCGTTTGGATATGTTACGAACTGTTTGTGCTATTTCATCGAAACGAACCGTTTGTGCTATTTCATCAAAGCTTGCATTTTTAGAAAGCAAATTATATTCTGAAGAGAAAATGTCCTATTGACCTTTCCCGAAAAACTTATGGTTTAGAAGTTACGTTTGGTTATATGGCTTAAAGGTTTTGTACCAAGATATCTTAAGAACCGTTTGGATATCTTACGCACTGTTTGTGGTATTTCATCGAAACTTGCATTTTTCGAAAGCAAATTAAATTCTGAAGAGAGAAGGCCCTATTGACCTTTCCCGAAAAACTTATGGTTTAGAAGTTATGTTTGGTTATATGGCTTAAAGGTTTTGTACCAAGATATCTTAAGAACCGTTTGGATATCTTACGAACTGTTTGTGCTATTTCATCGAAACTTGCATTTTTCGAAAGCAAATTAAATTCTGAAGAGAAAAGGCCCTATTGACCTTTCCCGAAAAACTTATGGTTTAGAAGTTATGTTTGGTTATATGGCTTAAAGGTTTTGTACCAAGATATCTTAAGAACCGTTTGGATATGTTACGAACTGTCGGTGCTATTTCATCGAAACTTGCATTTTTAGAAAGCAAATTAAATTCTGAAGAGAAAATGTCCTATTGACCTTTCCCGAAAAACTTATGGTTTAGAAGTTATGTTTGGTTATATGGCTTAAAGGTTTTGTACCAAGATATCTTACGAACCGTTTATGCGATTCCATTGAAGCTTGCATTTTTAGAAAGCAAATTAAATTCTGAAGAGAAAATGTCCTATTAACCTTTCCCGAAAAACATGGTTTAGAAGTTATGTTTGGTTATATGGCTTAAAGGTTTTGTACCAAGATATCTTACGAACCGTTTGGATATCTTACGAACTGTCGGTTCTATTTCATCGAAACTTGCATTTTTAGAAAGCAAATTAAACTGAAAAGAAAATGTCCTATTGACCTTTCCCGAAAAACTTATGGTTTAGAAGTTATGTTTGGTTATATGGCTTAAAGGTTTTGTACCAAGATATCTTAAGAACCGTTTGGATATCTTACGAACTGTTTGTGCTATTTCATCGAAACTTGCATTTTTCGAAAGCAAATTAAATTCTGAAGAGAAAAGGCCCTATTGACCTTTCCCGAAAAACTTATGGTTTAGAAGTTATGTTTGGATAACCAATATAACCATATAAATGGCTTAAAGGTTTTGTACCAAGATATCTTACGAGCCGTTTGTGCTATTCCATTGAGGCTTGCATTTTTAGAAAGCAAATTAAATTCTGAAGAGAAAATGTCCCATTGACCTTTCCCGAAAAACATGGTTTAGAAGTTATGTTTGGATAACCAATATAACCATATAAAAGGCTTTTGTACCAAGATATCTTACGAACCGTTTGTGCAATTCCATTGAAGCTTGCATTCTTAGAAAGCAAATTAAATTCTAAAGAGAGAATGTCCTATTGACCTTTCCCGAAAAACATGGTTTAGAAGTTATGTTTGGTTATACTTATGGCTTAAAGGTTTTGTACCAAGATATCTTAGGAACCGTTTGGATATGTTACGAACTGTTTGTGCTATTTCATCGAAACGAACCGTTTGTGCTATTTCATCAAAGCTTGCATTTTTAGAAAGCAAATTATATTCTGAAGAGAAAATGCCCTATTGACCTTTCCCGAAAAACTTATGGTTTAGTAGTTACGTTTGGTTATATGGCTTAAAGGTTTTGTACCAAGATATCTTAAGAACCGTTTAGATATCTTACGAACTGTTTGTGGTATTTCATCGAAACTTGCATTTTTCGAAAGCAAATTAAATTCTGAAGAGAGAAGGCCCTATTGACCTTTCCCGAAAAACTTATGGTTTAGAAGTTATGTTTGGTTATATGGCTTAAAGGTTTTGTACCAAGATATCTTAAGAACCGTTTGGATATCTTACGAACTGTTTGTGCTATTTCATCGAAACTTGCATTTTTCGAAAGCAAATTAAATTCTGAAGAGAAAAGGCCCTATTGACCTTTCCCGAAAAACTTATGGTTTAGGAGTTATGTTTGGTTATATGGCTTAAAGGTTTTGTACCAAGATATCTTAAGAACCGTTTGGATATCTTACGAACTGTTTGTGCTATTTCATCGAAACTTGCATTTTTAGAAAGCAAATTAAATTCTGAAGAGAAAATGCCCTATTGACCTTTCCCGAAAAACTTATGGTTTAGAAGTTATGTTTGGATAACCAATATAACCATATAAAAGGCTTTTGTACCAAGATATCTTACGAACCGTTTGTGCAATTCCATTGAAGCTTGCATTCTTAGAACGCAAATTAAATTCTGAAGAGAGAATGTCCTATTGACCTTTCCCGAAAGACATGGTTTAGAAGTTATGTTTGGTTATATGGCTTAAAGGTTTTGTACCAAGATATCTTACGAACCGTTTGGATATCTTACGAACTGTCGGTTCTATTTCATCGAAACTTGCATTTTTAGAAAGCAAATTAAACTGAAAAGAAAATGTCCTATTGACCTTTCCCGAAAAACTTATGGTTTAGAAGTTATGTTTGGTTATATGGCTTAAAGGTTTTGTACCAAGATATCTTAAGAACCGTTTGGATATCTTACGAACTGTTTGTGGTATTTCATCGAAACTTGCATTTTTCGAAAGCAAATTAAATTCTGAAGAGAGAAGGCCCTATTGACCTTTCCCGAAAAACTTATGGTTTAGAAGTTATGTTTGGTTATATCCCAAGCAACACTCCCTAGTTTAAAAAACGTTTATTAATCGTAAACTTGGTTTATTTTTCGTTTTAGTGTATTTATTAAACGTATATTAAAAACGTATTTATAATCAACGTATTTTATGCGTATATGGTATAATAACAATAAACTACACATTAATTAATATTCCATTTAGCACGAATTTTCATATTATTTCCATGCAATAATAGGTTTGTAGCCACAGTATTCGCAGAAAATGCGATGATAGATTATAAAAAAAAAGATTGAGGAACCTTTCGGTTATGAATTATATTTGATATGCAATTTTTAAACGTTTACTATACACCTTTATTAAACGTTTTCCATTACCATGGAAAACTTCGGATAAGTTCGTGAATAGACGATGAAGAGGCCAATGCAATCGTGTAAGTTGGACCACATGGTTTCGCCATCCAATCAGGTGGCTTGCCGCTAACCTGGCCTACGACCTTCGTGCCATCGTGTCGTGATCTGCGACCTGCTGCAACTTGCAACCTGCAATTTGCAATGCGAGCTGTTTTCGCCGACCGCCATTGCTAAAATGCTAAATTTGATTGAGAAATCGTTGATTGAAGGGTGAAATGTAAATTGTGCTCAGTGTGTTGATTTCTCGGAGTGCTTTAATCGTCTCTCGATCCCTGTTATCGTCGTGGCTTCAACGCTTTTGGAGTTCCGGAAAACTGCCCGAATACTCGGGCAGGTACAAACAAATAAACGTACACCAGGATAATTCCCATATTATTAAACCAGGTAAGGAAATTGATGCGACATCTCGAAATATCCTTAATGCAGGAATTATTGTGTTAAAAAATAATTGTTTTAGGAGCTCTTAATTGGTTAATAAAATGCCAAAAGTTTTATCAAAAAGACATCTGCGCCGCACAATTGCATTACATACTAAAGATAAAATCAACATTATTAATGCTCAACATCCACCCCAGTTGCTGATTACAGCCTCCAAAACAATCCCCCCATGTGAGCCCCATCAGCCACTCCCGGACCCGGAGCCTGATCCTTCAGACTAAGAACATTCAAGCACTGCAGCGACCAGAAGACATTCCAGAACTGCCCATAGCAGACAAGAAAAGCTTGAGGGTGTTCGAGCAATGGCTTGGTATTAAAACTAACTACATTTATATGGTAATATTACTCTTCTAAAGGTAAACCCTTTATTAAACTTTTTATTTTTAGAGAAGCCGCGTCGCTGCTGTTGGAGGTACCAGTGTGCGAACGGCTACAATGAACATGCTTAAATTTCTATTAACGAATAAATTGGCCATGCGATTTAATTGGGCAGGTTCCGCCCCAAAAGCCCAAGACGGTGCCCAAAAGTACGCATTTAAGGATATAAAAACGTGCGAGCTACTTCTTGGTAAGAGACACATTAATTTAAAAGAAATTGTGAAGGCTTTGTTTTGCATACAGATGCTGTCAAATTATGTTTCACGGGGCGAGATACAACAGAATTGAACGACCTTGCCATAAGAGGGGCAATTCAAGACTGGCTCAAATTGGCGAAAAGCCGCTTCAATTATAATAACGTTTAACAACATATTCTGTACTTATACTTTTTTAAAATATAGAATTTCAGAGTTTAATATTTTTATTAGGATCAAAAAGGTGGATAAGAACGTATAAAAAAGGATAATCAGCAACGTTTAATAAAGGTGAAAAAGCATCCAAAAAAGGAGTTTTAAAAACGTATAATAGACGTTTTCGATTATGCAGAAATGTGGTTTACTGTCTACGTTTATTTATGGGACAGTTTAAACGATAATTTAACGTTTAGGATATACAGAATATAAGCGTTTATTAGGCGGACATTCGAACGTTTATTACTCGTTATGATATACAGGAATTATACGCTTGGTTTAAACTATTCCTAAACGTATATTAAACGATATGAAGTTGTCTGGGATGGCTTAAAGGTTTTGTACCAAGATATCTTAAGAACCGTTTGGATATCTTACGAACTCTTTGTGCTATTTCATCGAAACTTGCATTTTTCGAAAGCAAATTAAATTCTGAAGAGAAAAGGCCCTATTGACCTTTCCCGAAAAACTTATGGTTTAGAAGTTATGTTTGGTTATATGGCTTAAAGGTTTTGTACCAAGATATCTTAAGAACCGTTTGGATATGTTACGAACTGTCGGTGCTATTTCATCGAAACTTGCATTTTTAGAAAGCAAATTAAATTCTGAAGAGAAAATGTCCTATTGACCTTTCCCGAAAAACTTATGGTTTAGAAGTTATGTTTGGTTATATGGCTTAAAGGTTTTGTACCAAGATATCTTACGAACCGTTTATGCGATTCCATTGAAGCTTGCATTTTTAGAAAGCAAATTAAATTCTGAAGAGAAAATGTCCTATTAACCTTTCCCGAAAAACATGGTTTAGAAGTTATGTTTGGTTATATGGCTTAAAGGTTTTGTACCAAGATATCTTACGAACCGTTTGGATATCTTACGAACTGTCGGTTCTATTTCATCGAAACTTGCATTTTTAGAAAGCAAATTAAACTGAAAAGAAAATGTCCTATTGACCTTTCCCGAAAAACTTATGGTTTAGAAGTTATGTTTGGTTATATGGCTTAAAGGTTTTGTACCAAGATATCTTAAGAACCGTTTGGATATCTTACGAACTGTTTGTGCTATTTCATCGAAACTTGCATTTTTCGAAAGCAAATTAAATTCTGAAGAGAAAAGGCCCTATTGACCTTTCCCGAAAAACTTATGGTTTAGAAGTTATGTTTGGATAACCAATATAACCATATAAATGGCTTAAAGGTTTTGTACCAAGATATCTTACGAGCCGTTTGTGCTATTCCATTGAGGCTTGCATTTTTAGAAAGCAAATTAAATTCTGAAGAGAAAATGTCCCATTGACCTTTCCCGAAAAACATGGTTTAGAAGTTATGTTTGGATAACCAATATAACCATATAAAAGGCTTTTGTACCAAGATATCTTACGAACCGTTTGTGCAATTCCATTGAAGCTTGCATTCTTAGAAAGCAAATTAAATTCTAAAGAGAGAATGTCCTATTGACCTTTCCCGAAAAACATGGTTTAGAAGTTATGTTTGGTTATACTTATGGCTTAAAGGTTTTGTACCAAGATATCTTAGGAACCGTTTGGATATGTTACGAACTGTTTGTGCTATTTCATCGAAACGAACCGTTTGTGCTATTTCATCAAAGCTTGCATTTTTAGAAAGCAAATTATATTCTGAAGAGAAAATGTCCTATTGACCTTTCCCGAAAAACTTATGGTTTAGAAGTTATGTTTGGTTATATGGCTTAAAGGTTTTGTACCAAGATATCTTACGAACCGTTTATGCGATTCCATTGAAGCTTGCATTTTTAGAAAGCAAATTAAATTCTGAAGAGAAAATGTCCTATTAACCTTTCCCGAAAAACATGGTTTAGAAGTTATGTTTGGTTATATGGCTTAAAGGTTTTGTACCAAGATATCTTACGAACCGTTTGGATATCTTACGAACTGTCGGTTCTATTTCATCGAAACTTGCATTTTTAGAAAGCAAATTAAACTGAAAAGAAAATGTCCTATTGACCTTTCCCGAAAAACTTATGGTTTAGAAGTTATGTTTGGTTATATGGCTTAAAGGTTTTGTACCAAGATATCTTAAGAACCGTTTGGATATCTTACAAACTGTTTGTGCTATTTCATCGAAACTTGCATTTTTCGAAAGCAAATTAAATTCTGAAGAGAAAAGGCCCTATTGACCTTTCCCGAAAAACTTATGGTTTAGAAGTTATGTTTGGATAACCAATATAACCATATAAATGGCTTAAAGGTTTTGTACCAAGATATCTTACGAGCCGTTTGTGCTATTCCATTGAGGCTTGCATTTTTAGAAAGCAAATTAAATTCTGAAGAGAAAATGTCCCATTGACCTTTCCCGAAAAACATGGTTTAGAAGTTATGTTTGGATAACCAATATAACCATATAAAAGGCTTTTGTACCAAGATATCTTACGAACCGTTTGTGCAATTCCATTGAAGCTTGCATTCTTAGAAAGCAAATTAAATTCTAAAGAGAGAATGTCCTATTGACCTTTCCCGAAAAACATGGTTTAGAAGGTTTGGTTATACTTATGGCTTAAAGGTTTTGTACCAAGATATCTTAGGAACCGTTTGGATATGTTACGAACTGTTTGTGCTATTTCATCGAAACGAACCGTTTGTGCTATTTCATCAAAGCTTGCATTTTTAGAAAGCAAATTATATTCTGAAGAGAAAATGTCCTATTGACCTTTCCCGAAAAACTTATGGTTTAGAAGTTACGTTTGGTTATATGGCTTAAAGGTTTTGTACCAAGATATCTTAAGAACCGTTTGGATATCTTACGAACTGTTTGTGGTATTTCATCGAAACTTGCATTTTTCGAAAGCAAATTAAATTCTGAAGAGAGAAGGCCCTATTGACCTTTCCCGAAAAACTTATGGTTTAGAAGTTATGTTTGGTTATATGGCTTAAAGGTTTTGTACCAAGATATCTTAAGAACCGTTTGGATATCTTACGAACTGTTTGTGCTATTTCATCGAAACTTGCATTTTTCGAAAGCAAATTAAATTCTGAAGAGAAAAGGCCCTATTGACCTTTCCCGAAAAACTTATGGTTTAGAAGTTATGTTTGGTTATATGGCTTAAAGGTTTTGTACCAAGATATCTTAAGAACCGTTTGGATATGTTACGAACTGTCGGTGCTATTTCATCGAAACTTGCATTTTTAGAAAGCAAATTAAATTCTGAAGAGAAAATGTCCTATTGACCTTTCCCGAAAAACTTATGGTTTAGAAGTTATGTTTGGTTATATGGCTTAAAGGTTTTGTACCAAGATATCTTACGAACCGTTTATGCGATTCCATTGAAGCTTGCATTTTTAGAAAGCAAATTAAATTCTGAAGAGAAAATGTCCTATTAACCTTTCCCGAAAAACATGGTTTAGAAGTTATGTTTGGTTATATGGCTTAAAGGTTTTGTACCAAGATATCTTACGAACCGTTTGGATATCTTACGAACTGTCGGTTCTATTTCATCGAAACTTGCATTTTTAGAAAGCAAATTAAACTGAAAAGAAAATGTCCTATTGACCTTTCCCGAAAAACTTATGGTTTAGAAGTTATGTTTGGTTATATGGCTTAAAGCTTTTGTACCAAGATATCTTAAGAACCGTTTGGATATCTTACGAACTGTTTGTGCTATTTCATCGAAACTTGCATTTTTCGAAAGCAAATTAAATTCTGAAGAGAAAAGGCCCTATTGACCTTTCCCGAAAAACTTATGGTTTAGAAGTTATGTTTGGTTATATGGCTTAAAGGTTTTGTACCAAGATATCTTAAGAACCGTTTGGATATCTTACGAACTGTTTGTGCTATTTCATCGAAACTTGCATTTTTCGAAAGCAAATTAAATTCTGAAGAGAAAAGGCCCTATTGACCTTTCCCGAAAAACTTATGGTTTAGAAGTTATGTTTGGATAACCAATATAACCATATAAATGGCTTAAAGGTTTTGTACCAAGATATCTTACGAGCCGTTTGTGCTATTCCATTGAGGCTTGCATTTTTAGAAAGCAAATTAAATTCTGAAGAGAAAATGTCCCATTGACCTTTCCCGAAAAACATGGTTTAGAAGTTATGTTTGGATAACCAATATAACCATATAAAAGGCTTTTGTACCAAGATATCTTACGAACCGTTTGTGCAATTCCATTGAAGCTTGCATTCTTAGAAAGCAAATTAAATTCTAAAGAGAGAATGTCCTATTGACCTTTCCCGAAAAACATGGTTTAGAAGTTATGTTTGGTTATACTTATGGCTTAAAGGTTTTGTACCAAGATATCTTAGGAACCGTTTGGATATGTTACGAACTGTTTGTGCTATTTCATCGAAACGAACCGTTTGTGCTATTTCATCAAAGCTTGCATTTTTAGAAAGCAAATTATATTCTGAAGAGAAAATGTCCTATTGACCTTTCCCGAAAAACTTATGGTTTAGTAGTTACGTTTGGTTATATGGCTTAAAGGTTTTGTACCAAGATATCTTAAGAACCGTTTGGATATCTTACGAACTGTTTGTGGTATTTCATCGAAACTTGCATTTTTCGAAAGCAAATTAAATTCTGAAGAGAGAAGGCCCTATTGACCTTTCCCGAAAAACTTATGGTTTAGAAGTTATGTTTGGTTATATGGCTTAAAGGTTTTGTACCAAGATATCTTAAGAACCGTTTGGATATCTTACGAACTGTTTGTGGTATTTCATCGAAACTTGCATTTTTCGAAAGCAAATTAAATTCTGAAGAGAAAAGGCCCTATTGACCTTTCCCGAAAAACTTATGGTTTAGAAGTTATGTTTGGTTATATGGCTTAAAGGTTTTGTACCAAGATATCTTAAGAACCGTTTGGATATCTTACGAACTGTTTATGCTATTTCATCGAAACTTGCATTTTTAGAAAGCAAATTAAATTCTGAAGAGAAAATGCAATATTGACCTTTCCCGAAAAACTTATGGTTTAGAAGTTATGTTTGGTTATATGGCTTAAAGGTTTTGTACCAAGATATCTTAAGAACCGTTTGGATATCTTACGAACTGTTTGTGCTATTTCATCGAAACTTGCATTTTTCGAAAGCAAATTAAATTCTGAAGAGAAAAGGCCCTATTGACCTTTCCCGAAAAACTTATGGTTTAGAAGTTATGTTTGGTTATATGGCTTAAAGGTTTTGTACCAAGATATCTTAAGAACCGTTTGGATATGTTACGAACTGTCGGTGCTATTTCATCGAAACTTGCATTTTTAGAAAGCAAATTAAATTCTGAAGAGAAAATGTCCTATTGACCTTTCCCGAAAAACTTATGGTTTAGAAGTTATGTTTGGTTATATGGCTTAAAGGTTTTGTACCAAGATATCTTACGAACCGTTTATGCGATTCCATTGAAGCTTGCATTTTTAGAAAGCAAATTAAATTCTGAAGAGAAAATGTCCTATTAACTTTCCCGAAAAACATGGTTTAGAAGTTATGTTTGGTTATATGGCTTAAAGGTTTTGTACCAAGATATCTTACGAACCGTTTGGATATCTTACGAACTGTCGGTTCTATTTCATCGAAACTTGCATTTTTAGAAAGCAAATTAAACTGAAAAGAAAATGTCCTATTGACCTTTCCCGAAAAACTTATGGTTTAGAAGTTATGTTTGGTTATATGGCTTAAAGGTTTTGTACCAAGATATCTTAAGAACCGTTTGGATATCTTACGAACTGTTTGTGCTATTTCATCGAAACTTGCATTTTTCGAAAGCAAATTAAATTCTGAAGAGAAAAGGCCCTATTGACCTTTCCCGAAAAACTTATGGTTTAGAAGTTATGTTTGGTTATATGGCTTAAAGGTTTTGTACCAAGATATCTTAAGAACCGTTTGGATATCTTACGAACTGTTTGTGCTATTTCATCGAAACTTGCATTTTTCGAAAGCAAATTAAATTCTGAAGAGAAAAGGCCCTATTGACCTTTCCCGAAAAACTTATGGTTTAGAAGTTATGTTTGGATAACCAATATAACCATATAAATGGCTTAAAGGTTTTGTACCAAGATATCTTACGAGCCGTTTGTGCTATTCCATTGAGGCTTGCATTTTTAGAAAGCAAATTAAATTCTGAAGAGAAAATGTCCCATTGACCTTTCCCGAAAAACATGGTTTAGAAGTTATGTTTGGATAACCAATATAACCATATAAAAGGCTTTTGTACCAAGATATCTTACGAACCGTTTGTGCAATTCCATTGAAGCTTGCATTCTTAGAAAGCAAATTAAATTCTAAAGAGAGAATGTCCTATTGACCTTTCCCGAAAAACATGGTTTAGAAGTTATGTTTGGTTATACTTATGGCTTAAAGGTTTTGTACCAAGATATCTTAGGAACCGTTTGGATATGTTACGAACTGTTTGTGCTATTTCATCGAAACGAACCGTTTGTGCTATTTCATCAAAGCTTGCATTTTTAGAAAGCAAATTATATTCTGAAGAGAAAATGTCCTATTGACCTTTCCCGAAAAACTTATGGTTTAGTAGTTACGTTTGGTTATATGGCTTAAAGGTTTTGTACCAAGATATCTTAAGAACCGTTTGGATATCTTACGAACTGTTTGTGGTATTTCATCGAAACTTGCATTTTTCGAAAGCAAATTAAATTCTGAAGAGAGAAGGCCCTATTGACCTTTCCCGAAAAACTTATGGTTTAGAAGTTATGTTTGGTTATATGGCTTAAAGGTTTTGTACCAAAATATCTTAAGAACCGTTTGGATATCTTACGAACTGTTTGTGGTATTTCATCGAAACTTGCATTTTTCGAAAGCAAATTAAATTCTGAAGAGAAAAGGCCCTATTGACCTTTCCCGAAAAACTTATGGTTTAGAAGTTATGTTTGGTTATATGGCTTAAAGGTTTTGTACCAAGATATCTTAAGAACCGTTTGGATATCTTACGAACTGTTTGTGCTATTTCATCGAAACTTGCATTTTTCGAAAGCAAATTAAATTCTGAAGAGAAAAGGCCCTATTGACCTTTCCCGAAAAACTTATGGTTTAGAAGTTATGTTTGGATAACCAATATAACCATATAAATGGCTTAAAGGTTTTGTACCAAGATATCTTACGAGCCGTTTGTGCTATTCCATTGAGGCTTGCATTTTTAGAAAGCAAATTAAATTCTGAAGAGAAAATGTCCCATTGACCTTTCCCGAAAAACATGGTTTAGAAGTTATGTTTGGATAACCAATATAACCATATAAAAGGCTTTTGTACCAAGATATCTTACGAACCGTTTGTGCAATTCCATTGAAGCTTGCATTCTTAGAAAGCAAATTAAATTCTAAAGAGAGAATGTCCTATTGACCTTTCCCGAAAAACATGGTTTAGAAGTTATGTTTGGTTATACTTATGGCTTAAAGGTTTTGTACCAAGATATCTTAGGAACCGTTTGGATATGTTACGAACTGTTTGTGCTATTTCATCGAAACGAACCGTTTGTGCTATTTCATCAAAGCTTGCATTTTTAGAAAGCAAATTATATTCTGAAGAGAAAATGTCCTATTGACCTTTCCCGAAAAACTTATGGTTTAGTAGTTACGTTTGGTTATATGGCTTAAAGGTTTTGTACCAAGATATCTTAAGAACCGTTTGGATATCTTACGAACTGTTTGTGGTATTTCATCGAAACTTGCATTTTTCGAAAGCAAATTAAATTCTGAAGAGAGAAGGCCCTATTGACCTTTCCCGAAAAACTTATGGTTTAGAAGTTATGTTTGGTTATATGGCTTAAAGGTTTTGTACCAAGATATCTTAAGAACCGTTTGGATATCTTACGAACTGTTTGTGGTATTTCATCGAAACTTGCATTTTTCGAAAGCAAATTAAATTCTGAAGAGAAAAGGCCCTATTGACCTTTCCCGAAAAACTTATGGTTTAGAAGTTATGTTTGGTTATATGGCTTAAAGGTTTTGTACCAAGATATCTTAAGAACCGTTTGGATATCTTACGAACTGTTTATGCTATTTCATCGAAACTTGCATTTTTAGAAAGCAAATTAAATTCTGAAGAGAAAATGCAATATTGACCTTTCCCGAAAAACTTATGGTTTAGAAGTTATGTTTGGTTATATGGCTTAAAGGTTTTGTACCAAGATATCTTAAGAACCGTTTGGATATCTTACGAACTGTTTGTGCTATTTCATCGAAACTTGCATTTTTCGAAAGCAAATTAAATTCTGAAGAGAAAAGGCCCTATTGACCTTTCCCGAAAAACTTATGGTTTAGAAGTTATGTTTGGTTATATGGCTTAAAGGTTTTGTACCAAGATATCTTAAGAACCGTTTGGATATGTTACGAACTGTCGGTGCTATTTCATCGAAACTTGCATTTTTAGAAAGCAAATTAAATTCTGAAGAGAAAATGTCCTATTGACCTTTCCCGAAAAACTTATGGTTTAGAAGTTATGTTTGGTTATATGGCTTAAAGGTTTTGTACCAAGATATCTTACGAACCGTTTATGCGATTCCATTGAAGCTTGCATTTTTAGAAAGCAAATTAAATTCTGAAGAGAAAATGTCCTATTAACTTTCCCGAAAAACATGGTTTAGAAGTTATGTTTGGTTATATGGCTTAAAGGTTTTGTACCAAGATATCTTACGAACCGTTTGGATATCTTACGAACTGTCGGTTCTATTTCATCGAAACTTGCATTTTTAGAAAGCAAATTAAACTGAAAAGAAAATGTCCTATTGACCTTTCCCGAAAAACTTATGGTTTAGAAGTTATGTTTGGTTATATGGCTTAAAGGTTTTGTACCAAGATATCTTAAGAACCGTTTGGATATCTTACGAACTGTTTGTGCTATTTCATCGAAACTTGCATTTTTCGAAAGCAAATTAAATTCTGAAGAGAAAAGGCCCTATTGACCTTTCCCGAAAAACTTATGGTTTAGAAGTTATGTTTGGTTATATGGCTTAAAGGTTTTGTACCAAGATATCTTAAGAACCGTTTGGATATCTTACGAACTGTTTGTGCTATTTCATCGAAACTTGCATTTTTCGAAAGCAAATTAAATTCTGAAGAGAAAAGGCCCTATTGACCTTTCCCGAAAAACTTATGGTTTAGAAGTTATGTTTGGATAACCAATATAACCATATAAATGGCTTAAAGGTTTTGTACCAAGATATCTTACGAGCCGTTTGTGCTATTCCATTGAGGCTTGCATTTTTAGAAAGCAAATTAAATTCTGAAGAGAAAATGTCCCATTGACCTTTCCCGAAAAACATGGTTTAGAAGTTATGTTTGGATAACCAATATAACCATATAAAAGGCTTTTGTACCAAGATATCTTACGAACCGTTTGTGCAATTCCATTGAAGCTTGCATTCTTAGAAAGCAAATTAAATTCTAAAGAGAGAATGTCCTATTGACCTTTCCCGAAAAACATGGTTTAGAAGTTATGTTTGGTTATACTTACGGCTTAAAGGTTTTGTACCAAGATATCTTAGGAACCGTTTGGATATGTTACGAACTGTTTGTGCTATTTCATCGAAACGAACCGTTTGTGCTATTTCATCAAAGCTTGCATTTTTAGAAAGCAAATTATATTCTGAAGAGAAAATGCCCTATTGACCTTTCCCGAAAAACTTATGGTTTAGTAGTTACGTTTGGTTATATGGCTTAAAGGTTTTGTACCAAGATATCTTAAGAACCGTTTGGATATCTTACGAACTGTTTGTGGTATTTCATCGAAACTTGCATTTTTCGAAAGCAAATTAAATTCTGAAGAGAGAAGGCCCTATTGACCTTTCCCGAAAAACTTATGGTTTAGAAGTTATGTTTGGTTATATGGCTTAAAGGTTTTGTACCAAGATATCTTAAGAACCGTTTGGATATCTTACGAACTGTTTGTGCTATTTCATCGAAACTTGCATTTTTCGAAAGCAAATTAAATTCTGAAGAGAAAAGGCCCTATTGACCTTTCCCGAAAAACTTATGGTTTAGAAGTTATGTTTGGTTATATGGCTTAAAGGTTTTGTACCAAGATATCTTAAGAACCGTTTGGATATCTTACGAACTGTTTGTGCTATTTCATCGAAACTTGCATTTTTAGAAAGCAAATTAAATTCTGAAGAGAAAATGCCCTATTGACCTTTCCCGAAAAACTTATGGTTTAGAAGTTATGTTTGGATAACCAATATAACCATATAAAAGGCTTTTGTACCAAGATATCTTACGAACCGTTTGTGCAATTCCATTGAAGCTTGCATTCTTAGAACGCAAATTAAATTCTGAAGAGAGAATGTCCTATTGACCTTTCCCGAAAGACATGGTTTAGAAGTTATGTTTGGTTATATGGCTTAAAGGTTTTGTACCAAGATATCTTACGAACCGTTTGGATATCTTACGAACTGTCGGTTCTATTTCATCGAAACTTGCATTTTTAGAAAGCAAATTAAACTGAAAAGAAAATGTCCTATTGACCTTTCCCGAAAAACTTATGGTTTAGAAGTTATGTTTGGTTATATGGCTTAAAGGTTTTGTACCAAGATATCTTAAGAACCGTTTGGATATCTTACGAACTGTTTGTGCTATTTCATCGAAACTTGCATTTTTAGAAAGCAAATTAAATTCTGAAGAGAAAATGCCCTATTGACCTTTCCCGAAAAACTTATGGTTTAGAAGTTATGTTTGGATAACCAATATAACCATATAAAAGGCTTTTGTACCAAGATATCTTACGAACCGTTTGTGCAATTCCATTGAAGCTTGCATTCTTAGAAAGCAAATTAAATTCTGAAGAGAGAATGTCCTATTGACCTTTCCCGAAAGACATGGTTTAGAAGTTATGTTTGGTTATATGGCTTAAAGGTTTTGTACCAAGACATCTTAGGAACCGTTTGGATATGTTACGAACTGTCGGTGCTATTTCATCGAAACTTGCATTTTTAGAAAGCAAATTAAATTCTGAAGAGAAAATGTCCTATTGACCTTTCCCGAAAAACTTATGGTTTAGAAGTTATGTTTGGTTATATGGCTTAAAGGTTTTGTACCAAGATATCTTACGAACCGTTTATGCGATTCCATTGAAGCTTGCATTTTTAGAAAGCAAATTAAATTCTGAAGAGAAAATGTCCTATTAACCTTTCCCGAAAAACATGGTTTAGAAGTTATGTTTGGATAACCAATATAACCATATAAAAGGCTTTTGTACCAAGATATCTTACGAACCGTTTGTGCAATTCCATTGAAGCTTGCATTCTTAGAAAGCAAATTAAATTCTAAAGAGAGAATGTCCTATTGACCTTTCCCGAAAAACATGGTTTAGAAGTTATGTTTGGTTATACTTATGGCTTAAAGGTTTTGTACCAAGATATCTTAGGAACCGTTTGGATATGTTACGAACTGTTTGTGAACCGTTTGTGCAATTCCATTGAAGCTTGCATTCTTAGAACGCAAATTAAATTCTGAAGAGAGAATGTCCTATTGACCTTTCCCGAAAGACATGGTTTAGAAGTTATGTTTGGTTATATGGCTTAAAGGTTTTGTACCAAGATATCTTACGAACCGTTTGGATATCTTACGAACTGTTTGTGCTATTTCATCGAAACTTGCATTTTTCGAAAGCAAATTAAATTCTGAAGAGAAAAGGCCCTATTGACCTTTCCCGAAAAACTTATGGTTTAGAAGTTATGTTTGGATAACCAATATAACCATATAAATGGCTTAAAGGTTTTGTACCAAGATATCTTACGAGCCGTTTGTGCTATTCCATTGAGGCTTGCATTTTTAGAAAGCAAATTAAATTCTGAAGAGAAAATGTCCCATTGACCTTTCCCGAAAAACATGGTTTAGAAGTTATGTTTGGATAACCAATATAACCATATAAAAGGCTTTTGTACCAAGATATCTTACGAACCGTTTGTGCAATTCCATTGAAGCTTGCATTCTTAGAAAGCAAATTAAATTCTAAAGAGAGAATGTCCTATTGACCTTTCCCGAAAAACATGGTTTAGAAGTTATGTTTGGTTATACTTATGGCTTAAAGGTTTTGTACCAAGATATCTTAGGAACCGTTTGGATATGTTACGAACTGTTTGTGAACCGTTTGTGCAATTCCATTGAAGCTTGCATTCTTAGAACGCAAATTAAATTCTGAAGAGAGAATGTCCTATTGACCTTTCCCGAAAGACATGGTTTAGAAGTTATGTTTGGTTATATGGCTTAAAGGTTTTGTACCAAGATATCTTACGAACCGTTTGGATATCTTACGAACTGTCGGTTCTATTTCATCGAAACTTGCATTTTTAGAAAGCAAATTAAACTGAAAAGAAAATGTCCTATTGACCTTTCCCGAAAAACTTATGGTTTAGAAGTTATGTTTGGTTATATGGCTTAAAGGTTTTGTACCAAGATATCTTAAGAACCGTTTGGATATCTTACGAACTGTTTGTGCTATTTCATCGAAACTTGCATTTTTCGAAAGCAAATTAAATTCTGAAGAGAAAAGGCCCTATTGACCTTTCCCGAAAAACTTATGGTTTAGAAGTTATGTTTGGATAACCAATATAACCATATAAATGGCTTAAAGGTTTTGTACCAAGATATCTTACGAGCCGTTTGTGCTATTCCATTGAGGCTTGCATTTTTAGAAAGCAAATTAAATTCTGAAGAGAAAATGTCCCATTGACCTTTCCCGAAAAACATGGTTTAGAAGTTATGTTTGGATAACCAATATAACCATATAAAAGGCTTTTGTACCAAGATATCTTACGAACCGTTTGTGCAATTCCATTGAAGCTTGCATTCTTAGAAAGCAAATTAAATTCTAAAGAGAGAATGTCCTATTGACCTTTCCCGAAAAACATGGTTTAGAAGTTATGTTTGGTTATACTTATGGCTTAAAGGTTTTGTACCAAGATATCTTAGGAACCGTTTGGATATGTTACGAACTGTTTGTGCTATTTCATCGAAACGAACCGTTTGTGCTATTTCATCAAAGCTTGCATTTTTAGAAAGCAAATTATATTCTGAAGAGAAAATGTCCTATTGACCTTTCCCGAAAAACTTATGGTTTAGAAGTTATGTTTGGTTATATGGCTTAAAGGTTTTGTACCAAGATATCTTACGAACCGTTTATGCGATTCCATTGAAGCTTGCATTTTTAGAAAGCAAATTAAATTCTGAAGAGAAAATGTCCTATTAACCTTTCCCGAAAAACATGGTTTAGAAGTTATGTTTGGTTATATGGCTTAAAGGTTTTGTACCAAGATATCTTACGAACCGTTTGGATATCTTACGAACTGTCGGTTCTATTTCATCGAAACTTGCATTTTTAGAAAGCAAATTAAACTGAAAAGAAAATGTCCTATTGACCTTTCCCGAAAAACTTATGGTTTAGAAGTTATGTTTGGTTATATGGCTTAAAGGTTTTGTACCAAGATATCTTAAGAACCGTTTGGATATCTTACGAACTGTTTGTGCTATTTCATCGAAACTTGCATTTTTCGAAAGCAAATTAAATTCTGAAGAGAAAAGGCCCTATTGACCTTTCCCGAAAAACTTATGGTTTAGAAGTTATGTTTGGATAACCAATATAACCATATAAATGGCTTAAAGGTTTTGTACCAAGATATCTTACGAGCCGTTTGTGCTATTCCATTGAGGCTTGCATTTTTAGAAAGCAAATTAAATTCTGAAGAGAAAATGTCCCATTGACCTTTCCCGAAAAACATGGTTTAGAAGTTATGTTTGGATAACCAATATAACCATATAAAAGGCTTTTGTACCAAGATATCTTACGAACCGTTTATGCAATTCCATTGAAGCTTGCATTCTTAGAAAGCAAATTAAATTCTAAAGAGAGAATGTCCTATTGACCTTTCCCGAAAAACATGGTTTAGAAGTTATGTTTGGTTATACTTATGGCTTAAAGGTTTTGTACCAAGATATCTTAGGAACCGTTTGGATATGTTACGAACTGTTTGTGCTATTTCATCGAAACGAACCGTTTGTGCTATTTCATCAAAGCTTGCATTTTTAGAAAGCAAATTATATTCTGAAGAGAAAATGTCCTATTGACCTTTCCCGAAAAACTTATGGTTTAGAAGTTACGTTTGGTTATATGGCTTAAAGGTTTTGTACCAAGATATCTTAAGAACCGTTTGGATATCTTACGAACTGTTTGTGGTATTTCATCGAAACTTGCATTTTTCGAAAGCAAATTAAATTCTGAAGAGAGAAGGCCCTATTGACCTTTCCCGAAAAACTTATGGTTTAGAAGTTATGTTTGGTTATATGGCTTAAAGGTTTTGTACCAAGATATCTTAAGAACCGTTTGGATATCTTACGAACTGTTTGTGCTATTTCATCGAAACTTGCATTTTTCGAAAGCAAATTAAATTCTGAAGAGAAAAGGCCCTATTGACCTTTCCCGAAAAACTTATGGTTTAGAAGTTATGTTTGGTTATATGGCTTAAAGGTTTTGTACCAAGATATCTTAAGAACCGTTTGGATATGTTACGAACTGTCGGTGCTATTTCATCGAAACTTGCATTTTTAGAAAGCAAATTAAATTCTGAAGAGAAAATGTCCTATTGACCTTTCCCGAAAAACTTATGGTTTAGAAGTTATGTTTGGTTATATGGCTTAAAGGTTTTGTACCAAGATATCTTACGAACCGTTTATGCGATTCCATTGAAGCTTGCATTTTTAGAAAGCAAATTAAATTCTGAAGAGAAAATGTCCTATTAACCTTTCCCGAAAAACATGGTTTAGAAGTTATGTTTGGTTATATGGCTTAAAGGTTTTGTACCAAGATATCTTACGAACCGTTTGGATATCTTACGAACTGTCGGTTCTATTTCATCGAAACTTGCATTTTTAGAAAGCAAATTAAACTGAAAAGAAAATGTCCTATTGACCTTTCCCGAAAAACTTATGGTTTAGAAGTTATGTTTGGTTATATGGCTTAAAGGTTTTGTACCAAGATATCTTAAGAACCGTTTGGATATCTTACGAACTGTTTGTGCTATTTCATCGAAACTTGCATTTTTCGAAAGCAAATTAAATTCTGAAGAGAAAAGGCCCTATTGACCTTTCCCGAAAAACTTATGGTTTAGAAGTTATGTTTGGTTATATGGCTTAAAGGTTTTGTACCAAGATATCTTAAGAACCGTTTGGATATCTTACGAACTGTTTGTGCTATTTCATCGAAACTTGCATTTTTCGAAAGCAAATTAAATTCTGAAGAGAAAAGGCCCTATTGACCTTTCCCGAAAAACTTATGGTTTAGAAGTTATGTTTGGATAACCAATATAACCATATAAATGGCTTAAAGGTTTTGTACCAAGATATCTTACGAGCCGTTTGTGCTATTCCATTGAGGCTTGCATTTTTAGAAAGCAAATTAAATTCTGAAGAGAAAATGTCCCATTGACCTTTCCCGAAAAACATGGTTTAGAAGTTATGTTTGGATAACCAATATAACCATATAAAAGGCTTTTGTACCAAGATATCTTACGAACCGTTTGTGCAATTCCATTGAAGCTTGCATTCTTAGAAAGCAAATTAAATTCTAAAGAGAGAATGTCCTATTGACCTTTCCCGAAAAACATGGTTTAGAAGTTATGTTTGGTTATACTTATGGCTTAAAGGTTTTGTACCAAGATATCTTAGGAACCGTTTGGATATGTTACGAACTGTTTGTGCTATTTCATCGAAACGAACCGTTTGTGCTATTTCATCAAAGCTTGCATTTTTAGAAAGCAAATTATATTCTGAAGAGAAAATGCCCTATTGACCTTTCCCGAAAAACTTATGGTTTAGTAGTTACGTTTGGTTATATGGCTTAAAGGTTTTGTACCAAGATATCTTAAGAACCGTTTAGATATCTTACGAACTGTTTGTGGTATTTCATCGAAACTTGCATTTTTCGAAAGCAAATTAAATTCTGAAGAGAGAAGGCCCTATTGACCTTTCCCGAAAAACTTATGGTTTAGAAGTTATGTTTGGTTATATGGCTTAAAGGTTTTGTACCAAGATATCTTAAGAACCGTTTGGATATCTTACGAACTGTTTGTGCTATTTCATCGAAACTTGCATTTTTCGAAAGCAAATTAAATTCTGAAGAGAAAAGGCCCTATTGACCTTTCCCGAAAAACTTATGGTTTAGGAGTTATGTTTGGTTATATGGCTTAAAGGTTTTGTACCAAGATATCTTAAGAACCGTTTGGATATCTTACGAACTGTTTGTGCTATTTCATCGAAACTTGCATTTTTAGAAAGCAAATTAAATTCTGAAGAGAAAATGCCCTATTGACCTTTCCCGAAAAACTTATGGTTTAGAAGTTATGTTTGGATAACCAATATAACCATATAAAAGGCTTTTGTACCAAGATATCTTACGAACCGTTTGTGCAATTCCATTGAAGCTTGCATTCTTAGAACGCAAATTAAATTCTGAAGAGAGAATGTCCTATTGACCTTTCCCGAAAGACATGGTTTAGAAGTTATGTTTGGTTATATGGCTTAAAGGTTTTGTACCAAGATATCTTACGAACCGTTTGGATATCTTACGAACTGTCGGTTCTATTTCATCGAAACTTGCATTTTTAGAAAGCAAATTAAACTGAAAAGAAAATGTCCTATTGACCTTTCCCGAAAAACTTATGGTTTAGAAGTTATGTTTGGTTATATGGCTTAAAGGTTTTGTACCAAGATATCTTAAGAACCGTTTGGATATCTTACGAACTGTTTGTGGTATTTCATCGAAACTTGCATTTTTCGAAAGCAAATTAAATTCTGAAGAGAGAAGGCCCTATTGACCTTTCCCGAAAAACTTATGGTTTAGAAGTTATGTTTGGTTATATGGCTTAAAGGTTTTGTACCAAGATATCTTAAGAACCGTTTGGATATCTTACGAACTGTTTGTGGTATTTCATCGAAACTTGCATTTTTCGAAAGCAAATTAAATTCTGAAGAGAAAAGGCCCTATTGACCTTTCCCGAAAAACTTATGGTTTAGAAGTTATGTTTGGTTATATGGCTTAAAGGTTTTGTACCAAGATATCTTAAGAACCGTTTGGATATGTTACGAACTGTCGGTGCTATTTCATCGAAACTTGCATTTTTAGAAAGCAAATTAAATTCTGAAGAGAAAATGTCCTATTGACCTTTCCCGAAAAACTTATGGTTTAGAAGTTATGTTTGGTTATATGGCTTAAAGGTTTTGTACCAAGATATCTTACGAACCGTTTATGCGATTCCATTGAAGCTTGCATTTTTAGAAAGCAAATTAAATTCTGAAGAGAAAATGTCCTATTAACCTTTCCCGAAAAACATGGTTTAGAAGTTATGTTTGGTTATATGGCTTAAAGGTTTTGTACCAAGATATCTTACGAACCGTTTGGATATCTTACGAACTGTCGGTTCTATTTCATCGAAACTTGCATTTTTAGAAAGCAAATTAAACTGAAAAGAAAATGTCCTATTGACCTTTCCCGAAAAACTTATGGTTTAGAAGTTATGTTTGGTTATATGGCTTAAAGGTTTTGTACCAAGATATCTTAAGAACCGTTATGGTTTAGAAGTTATGTTTGGATAACCAATATAACCATATAAATGGCTTAAAGGTTTTGTACCAAGATATCTTACGAGCCGTTTGTGCTATTCCATTGAGGCTTGCATTTTTAGAAAGCAAATTAAATTCTGAAGAGAAAATGTCCCATTGACCTTTCCCGAAAAACATGGTTTAGAAGTTATGTTTGGATAACCAATATAACCATATAAAAGGCTTTTGTACCAAGATATCTTACGAACCGTTTGTGCAATTCCATTGAAGCTTGCATTCTTAGAAAGCAAATTAAATTCTAAAGAGAGAATGTCCTATTGACCTTTCCCGAAAAACATGGTTTAGAAGTTATGTTTGGTTATACTTATGGCTTAAAGGTTTTGTACCAAGATATCTTAGGAACCGTTTGGATATGTTACGAACTGTTTGTGCTATTTCATCGAAACGAACCGTTTGTGCTATTTCATCAAAGCTTGCATTTTTAGAAAGCAAATTATATTCTGAAGAGAAAATGTCCTATTGACCTTTCCCGAAAAACTTATGGTTTAGAAGTTATGTTTGGTTATATGGCTTAAAGGTTTTGTACCAAGATATCTTACGAACCGTTTATGCGATTCCATTGAAGCTTGCATTTTTAGAAAGCAAATTAAATTCTGAAGAGAAAATGTCCTATTAACCTTTCCCGAAAAACATGGTTTAGAAGTTATGTTTGGTTATATGGCTTAAAGGTTTTGTACCAAGATATCTTACGAACCGTTTGGATATCTTACGAACTGTCGGTTCTATTTCATCGAAACTTGCATTTTTAGAAAGCAAATTAAACTGAAAAGAAAATGTCCTATTGACCTTTCCCGAAAAACTTATGGTTTAGAAGTTATGTTTGGTTATATGGCTTAAAGGTTTTGTACCAAGATATCTTAAGAACCGTTTGGATATCTTACGAACTGTTTGTGCTATTTCATCGAAACTTGCATTTTTCGAAAGCAAATTAAATTCTGAAGAGAAAAGGCCCTATTGACCTTTCCCGAAAAACTTATGGTTTAGAAGTTATGTTTGGATAACCAATATAACCATATAAATGGCTTAAAGGTTTTGTACCAAGATATCTTACGAGCCGTTTGTGCTATTCCATTGAGGCTTGCATTTTTAGAAAGCAAATTAAATTCTGAAGAGAAAATGTCCCATTGACCTTTCCCGAAAAACATGGTTTAGAAGTTATGTTTGGATAACCAATATAACCATATAAAAGGCTTTTGTACCAAGATATCTTACGAACCGTTTGTGCAATTCCATTGAAGCTTGCATTCTTAGAAAGCAAATTAAATTCTAAAGAGAGAATGTCCTATTGACCTTTCCCGAAAAACATGGTTTAGAAGTTATGTTTGGTTATACTTATGGCTTAAAGGTTTTGTACCAAGATATCTTAGGAACCGTTTGGATATGTTACGAACTGTTTGTGCTATTTCATCGAAACGAACCGTTTGTGCTATTTCATCAAAGCTTGCATTTTTAGAAAGCAAATTATATTCTGAAGAGAAAATGTCCTATTGACCTTTCCCGAAAAACTTATGGTTTAGAAGTTACGTTTGGTTATATGGCTTAAAGGTTTTGTACCAAGATATCTTAAGAACCGTTTGGATATCTTACGAACTGTTTGTGGTATTTCATCGAAACTTGCATTTTTCGAAAGCAAATTAAATTCTGAAGAGAGAAGGCCCTATTGACCTTTCCCGAAAAACTTATGGTTTAGAAGTTATGTTTGGTTATATGGCTTAAAGGTTTTGTACCAAGATATCTTAAGAACCGTTTGGATATCTTACGAACTGTTTGTGCTATTTCATCGAAACTTGCATTTTTCGAAAGCAAATTAAATTCTGAAGAGAAAAGGCCCTATTGACCTTTCCCGAAAAACTTATGGTTTAGAAGTTATGTTTGGTTATATGGCTTAAAGGTTTTGTACCAAGATATCTTAAGAACCGTTTGGATATGTTACGAACTGTCGGTGCTATTTCATCGAAACTTGCATTTTTAGAAAGCAAATTAAATTCTGAAGAGAAAATGTCCTATTGACCTTTCCCGAAAAACTTATGGTTTAGAAGTTATGTTTGGTTATATGGCTTAAAGGTTTTGTACCAAGATATCTTACGAACCGTTTATGCGATTCCATTGAAGCTTGCATTTTTAGAAAGCAAATTAAATTCTGAAGAGAAAATGTCCTATTAACCTTTCCCGAAAAACATGGTTTAGAAGTTATGTTTGGTTATATGGCTTAAAGGTTTTGTACCAAGATATCTTACGAACCGTTTGGATATCTTACGAACTGTCGGTTCTATTTCATCGAAACTTGCATTTTTAGAAAGCAAATTAAACTGAAAAGAAAATGTCCTATTGACCTTTCCCGAAAAACTTATGGTTTAGAAGTTATGTTTGGTTATATGGCTTAAAGGTTTTGTACCAAGATATCTTAAGAACCGTTTGGATATCTTACGAACTGTTTGTGCTATTTCATCGAAACTTGCATTTTTCGAAAGCAAATTAAATTCTGAAGAGAAAAGGCCCTATTGACCTTTCCCGAAAAACTTATGGTTTAGAAGTTATGTTTGGTTATATGGCTTAAAGGTTTTGTACCAAGATATCTTAAGAACCGTTTGGATATCTTACGAACTGTTTGTGCTATTTCATCGAAACTTGCATTTTTCGAAAGCAAATTAAATTCTGAAGAGAAAAGGCCCTATTGACCTTTCCCGAAAAACTTATGGTTTAGAAGTTATGTTTGGATAACCAATATAACCATATAAATGGCTTAAAGGTTTTGTACCAAGATATCTTACGAGCCGTTTGTGCTATTCCATTGAGGCTTGCATTTTTAGAAAGCAAATTAAATTCTGAAGAGAAAATGTCCCATTGACCTTTCCCGAAAAACATGGTTTAGAAGTTATGTTTGGATAACCAATATAACCATATAAAAGGCTTTTGTACCAAGATATCTTACGAACCGTTTGTGCAATTCCATTGAAGCTTGCATTCTTAGAAAGCAAATTAAATTCTAAAGAGAGAATGTCCTATTGACCTTTCCCGAAAAACATGGTTTAGAAGTTATGTTTGGTTATACTTATGGCTTAAAGGTTTTGTACCAAGATATCTTAGGAACCGTTTGGATATGTTACGAACTGTTTGTGCTATTTCATCGAAACGAACCGTTTGTGCTATTTCATCAAAGCTTGCATTTTTAGAAAGCAAATTATATTCTGAAGAGAAAATGCCCTATTGACCTTTCCCGAAAAACTTATGGTTTAGTAGTTACGTTTGGTTATATGGCTTAAAGGTTTTGTACCAAGATATCTTAAGAACCGTTTAGATATCTTACGAACTGTTTGTGGTATTTCATCGAAACTTGCATTTTTCGAAAGCAAATTAAATTCTGAAGAGAGAAGGCCCTATTGACCTTTCCCGAAAAACTTATGGTTTAGAAGTTATGTTTGGTTATATGGCTTAAAGGTTTTGTACCAAGATATCTTAAGAACCGTTTGGATATCTTACGAACTGTTTGTGCTATTTCATCGAAACTTGCATTTTTAGAAAGCAAATTAAATTCTGAAGAGAAAATGCCCTATTGACCTTTCCCGAAAAACTTATGGTTTAGAAGTTATGTTTGGATAACCAATATAACCATATAAAAGGCTTTTGTACCAAGATATCTTACGAACCGTTTGTGCAATTCCATTGAAGCTTGCATTCTTAGAACGCAAATTAAATTCTGAAGAGAGAATGTCCTATTGACCTTTCCCGAAAGACATGGTTTAGAAGTTATGTTTGGTTATATGGCTTAAAGGTTTTGTACCAAGATATCTTACGAACCGTTTGGATATCTTACGAACTGTCGGTTCTATTTCATCGAAACTTGCATTTTTAGAAAGCAAATTAAACTGAAAAGAAAATGTCCTATTGACCTTTCCCGAAAAACTTATGGTTTAGAAGTTATGTTTGGTTATATGGCTTAAAGGTTTTGTACCAAGATATCTTAAGAACCGTTTGGATATCTTACGAACTGTTTGTGGTATTTCATCGAAACTTGCATTTTTCGAAAGCAAATTAAATTCTGAAGAGAGAAGGCCCTATTGACCTTTCCCGAAAAACTTATGGTTTAGAAGTTATGTTTGGTTATATGGCTTAAAGGTTTTGTACCAAGATATCTTAAGAACCGTTTGGATATCTTACGAACTCTTTGTGCTATTTCATCGAAACTTGCATTTTTCGAAAGCAAATTAAATTCTGAAGAGAAAAGGCCCTATTGACCTTTCCCGAAAAACTTATGGTTTAGAAGTTATGTTTGGTTATATGGCTTAAAGGTTTTGTACCAAGATATCTTAAGAACCGTTTGGATATGTTACGAACTGTCGGTGCTATTTCATCGAAACTTGCATTTTTAGAAAGCAAATTAAATTCTGAAGAGAAAATGTCCTATTGACCTTTCCCGAAAAACTTATGGTTTAGAAGTTATGTTTGGTTATATGGCTTAAAGGTTTTGTACCAAGATATCTTACGAACCGTTTATGCGATTCCATTGAAGCTTGCATTTTTAGAAAGCAAATTAAATTCTGAAGAGAAAATGTCCTATTAACCTTTCCCGAAAAACATGGTTTAGAAGTTATGTTTGGTTATATGGCTTAAAGGTTTTGTACCAAGATATCTTACGAACCGTTTGGATATCTTACGAACTGTCGGTTCTATTTCATCGAAACTTGCATTTTTAGAAAGCAAATTAAACTGAAAAGAAAATGTCCTATTGACCTTTCCCGAAAAACTTATGGTTTAGAAGTTATGTTTGGTTATATGGCTTAAAGGTTTTGTACCAAGATATCTTAAGAACCGTTATGGTTTAGAAGTTATGTTTGGATAACCAATATAACCATATAAATGGCTTAAAGGTTTTGTACCAAGATATCTTACGAGCCGTTTGTGCTATTCCATTGAGGCTTGCATTTTTAGAAAGCAAATTAAATTCTGAAGAGAAAATGTCCCATTGACCTTTCCCGAAAAACATGGTTTAGAAGTTATGTTTGGATAACCAATATAACCATATAAAAGGCTTTTGTACCAAGATATCTTACGAACCGTTTGTGCAATTCCATTGAAGCTTGCATTCTTAGAAAGCAAATTAAATTCTAAAGAGAGAATGTCCTATTGACCTTTCCCGAAAAACATGGTTTAGAAGTTATGTTTGGTTATACTTATGGCTTAAAGGTTTTGTACCAAGATATCTTAGGAACCGTTTGGATATGTTACGAACTGTTTGTGCTATTTCATCGAAACGAACCGTTTGTGCTATTTCATCAAAGCTTGCATTTTTAGAAAGCAAATTATATTCTGAAGAGAAAATGTCCTATTGACCTTTCCCGAAAAACTTATGGTTTAGAAGTTATGTTTGGTTATATGGCTTAAAGGTTTTGTACCAAGATATCTTACGAACCGTTTATGCGATTCCATTGAAGCTTGCATTTTTAGAAAGCAAATTAAATTCTGAAGAGAAAATGTCCTATTAACCTTTCCCGAAAAACATGGTTTAGAAGTTATGTTTGGTTATATGGCTTAAAGGTTTTGTACCAAGATATCTTACGAACCGTTTGGATATCTTACGAACTGTCGGTTCTATTTCATCGAAACTTGCATTTTTAGAAAGCAAATTAAACTGAAAAGAAAATGTCCTATTGACCTTTCCCGAAAAACTTATGGTTTAGAAGTTATGTTTGGTTATATGGCTTAAAGGTTTTGTACCAAGATATCTTAAGAACCGTTTGGATATCTTACGAACTGTTTGTGCTATTTCATCGAAACTTGCATTTTTCGAAAGCAAATTAAATTCTGAAGAGAAAAGGCCCTATTGACCTTTCCCGAAAAACTTATGGTTTAGAAGTTATGTTTGGATAACCAATATAACCATATAAATGGCTTAAAGGTTTTGTACCAAGATATCTTACGAGCCGTTTGTGCTATTCCATTGAGGCTTGCATTTTTAGAAAGCAAATTAAATTCTGAAGAGAAAATGTCCCATTGACCTTTCCCGAAAAACATGGTTTAGAAGTTATGTTTGGATAACCAATATAACCATATAAAAGGCTTTTGTACCAAGATATCTTACGAACCGTTTGTGCAATTCCATTGAAGCTTGCATTCTTAGAAAGCAAATTAAATTCTAAAGAGAGAATGTCCTATTGACCTTTCCCGAAAAACATGGTTTAGAAGTTATGTTTGGTTATACTTATGGCTTAAAGGTTTTGTACCAAGATATCTTAGGAACCGTTTGGATATGTTACGAACTGTTTGTGCTATTTCATCGAAACGAACCGTTTGTGCTATTTCATCAAAGCTTGCATTTTTAGAAAGCAAATTATATTCTGAAGAGAAAATGTCCTATTGACCTTTCCCGAAAAACTTATGGTTTAGAAGTTACGTTTGGTTATATGGCTTAAAGGTTTTGTACCAAGATATCTTAAGAACCGTTTGGATATCTTACGAACTGTTTGTGGTATTTCATCGAAACTTGCATTTTTCGAAAGCAAATTAAATTCTGAAGAGAGAAGGCCCTATTGACCTTTCCCGAAAAACTTATGGTTTAGAAGTTATGTTTGGTTATATGGCTTAAAGGTTTTGTACCAAGATATCTTAAGAACCGTTTGGATATCTTACGAACTGTTTGTGCTATTTCATCGAAACTTGCATTTTTCGAAAGCAAATTAAATTCTGAAGAGAAAAGGCCCTATTGACCTTTCCCGAAAAACTTATGGTTTAGAAGTTATGTTTGGTTATATGGCTTAAAGGTTTTGTACCAAGATATCTTAAGAACCGTTTGGATATGTTACGAACTGTCGGTGCTATTTCATCGAAACTTGCATTTTTAGAAAGCAAATTAAATTCTGAAGAGAAAATGTCCTATTGACCTTTCCCGAAAAACTTATGGTTTAGAAGTTATGTTTGGTTATATGGCTTAAAGGTTTTGTACCAAGATATCTTACGAACCGTTTATGCGATTCCATTGAAGCTTGCATTTTTAGAAAGCAAATTAAATTCTGAAGAGAAAATGTCCTATTAACCTTTCCCGAAAAACATGGTTTAGAAGTTATGTTTGGTTATATGGCTTAAAGGTTTTGTACCAAGATATCTTACGAACCGTTTGGATATCTTACGAACTGTCGGTTCTATTTCATCGAAACTTGCATTTTTAGAAAGCAAATTAAACTGAAAAGAAAATGTCCTATTGACCTTTCCCGAAAAACTTATGGTTTAGAAGTTATGTTTGGTTATATGGCTTAAAGCTTTTGTACCAAGATATCTTAAGAACCGTTTGGATATCTTACGAACTGTTTGTGCTATTTCATCGAAACTTGCATTTTTCGAAAGCAAATTAAATTCTGAAGAGAAAAGGCCCTATTGACCTTTCCCGAAAAACTTATGGTTTAGAAGTTATGTTTGGTTATATGGCTTAAAGGTTTTGTACCAAGATATCTTAAGAACCGTTTGGATATCTTACGAACTGTTTGTGCTATTTCATCGAAACTTGCATTTTTCGAAAGCAAATTAAATTCTGAAGAGAAAAGGCCCTATTGACCTTTCCCGAAAAACTTATGGTTTAGAAGTTATGTTTGGATAACCAATATAACCATATAAATGGCTTAAAGGTTTTGTACCAAGATATCTTACGAGCCGTTTGTGCTATTCCATTGAGGCTTGCATTTTTAGAAAGCAAATTAAATTCTGAAGAGAAAATGTCCCATTGACCTTTCCCGAAAAACATGGTTTAGAAGTTATGTTTGGATAACCAATATAACCATATAAAAGGCTTTTGTACCAAGATATCTTACGAACCGTTTGTGCAATTCCATTGAAGCTTGCATTCTTAGAAAGCAAATTAAATTCTAAAGAGAGAATGTCCTATTGACCTTTCCCGAAAAACATGGTTTAGAAGTTATGTTTGGTTATACTTATGGCTTAAAGGTTTTGTACCAAGATATCTTAGGAACCGTTTGGATATGTTACGAACTGTTTGTGCTATTTCATCGAAACGAACCGTTTGTGCTATTTCATCAAAGCTTGCATTTTTAGAAAGCAAATTATATTCTGAAGAGAAAATGTCCTATTGACCTTTCCCGAAAAACTTATGGTTTAGAAGTTATGTTTGGTTATATGGCTTAAAGGTTTTGTACCAAGATATCTTACGAACCGTTTATGCGATTCCATTGAAGCTTGCATTTTTAGAAAGCAAATTAAATTCTGAAGAGAAAATGTCCTATTAACCTTTCCCGAAAAACATGGTTTAGAAGTTATGTTTGGTTATATGGCTTAAAGGTTTTGTACCAAGATATCTTACGAACCGTTTGGATATCTTACGAACTGTCGGTTCTATTTCATCGAAACTTGCATTTTTAGAAAGCAAATTAAACTGAAAAGAAAATGTCCTATTGACCTTTCCCGAAAAACTTATGGTTTAGAAGTTATGTTTGGTTATATGGCTTAAAGGTTTTGTACCAAGATATCTTAAGAACCGTTTGGATATCTTACGAACTGTTTGTGCTATTTCATCGAAACTTGCATTTTTCGAAAGCAAATTAAATTCTGAAGAGAAAAGGCCCTATTGACCTTTCCCGAAAAACTTATGGTTTAGAAGTTATGTTTGGATAACCAATATAACCATATAAATGGCTTAAAGGTTTTGTACCAAGATATCTTACGAGCCGTTTGTGCTATTCCATTGAGGCTTGCATTTTTAGAAAGCAAATTAAATTCTGAAGAGAAAATGTCCCATTGACCTTTCCCGAAAAACATGGTTTAGAAGTTATGTTTGGATAACCAATATAACCATATAAAAGGCTTTTGTACCAAGATATCTTACGAACCGTTTGTGCAATTCCATTGAAGCTTGCATTCTTAGAAAGCAAATTAAATTCTAAAGAGAGAATGTCCTATTGACCTTTCCCGAAAAACATGGTTTAGAAGTTATGTTTGGTTATACTTATGGCTTAAAGGTTTTGTACCAAGATATCTTAGGAACCGTTTGGATATGTTACGAACTGTTTGTGCTATTTCATCGAAACGAACCGTTTGTGCTATTTCATCAAAGCTTGCATTTTTAGAAAGCAAATTATATTCTGAAGAGAAAATGTCCTATTGACCTTTCCCGAAAAACTTATGGTTTAGAAGTTACGTTTGGTTATATGGCTTAAAGGTTTTGTACCAAGATATCTTAAGAACCGTTTGGATATCTTACGAACTGTTTGTGGTATTTCATCGAAACTTGCATTTTTCGAAAGCAAATTAAATTCTGAAGAGAGAAGGCCCTATTGACCTTTCCCGAAAAACTTATGGTTTAGAAGTTATGTTTGGTTATATGGCTTAAAGGTTTTGTACCAAGATATCTTAAGAACCGTTTGGATATCTTACGAACTGTTTGTGCTATTTCATCGAAACTTGCATTTTTCGAAAGCAAATTAAATTCTGAAGAGAAAAGGCCCTATTGACCTTTCCCGAAAAACTTATGGTTTAGAAGTTATGTTTGGTTATATGGCTTAAAGGTTTTGTACCAAGATATCTTAAGAACCGTTTGGATATGTTACGAACTGTCGGTGCTATTTCATCGAAACTTGCATTTTTAGAAAGCAAATTAAATTCTGAAGAGAAAATGTCCTATTGACCTTTCCCGAAAAACTTATGGTTTAGAAGTTATGTTTGGTTATATGGCTTAAAGGTTTTGTACCAAGATATCTTACGAACCGTTTATGCGATTCCATTGAAGCTTGCATTTTTAGAAAGCAAATTAAATTCTGAAGAGAAAATGTCCTATTAACCTTTCCCGAAAAACATGGTTTAGAAGTTATGTTTGGTTATATGGCTTAAAGGTTTTGTACCAAGATATCTTACGAACCGTTTGGATATCTTACGAACTGTCGGTTCTATTTCATCGAAACTTGCATTTTTAGAAAGCAAATTAAACTGAAAAGAAAATGTCCTATTGACCTTTCCCGAAAAACTTATGGTTTAGAAGTTATGTTTGGTTATATGGCTTAAAGCTTTTGTACCAAGATATCTTAAGAACCGTTTGGATATCTTACGAACTGTTTGTGCTATTTCATCGAAACTTGCATTTTTCGAAAGCAAATTAAATTCTGAAGAGAAAAGGCCCTATTGACCTTTCCCGAAAAACTTATGGTTTAGAAGTTATGTTTGGTTATATGGCTTAAAGGTTTTGTACCAAGATATCTTAAGAACCGTTTGGATATCTTACGAACTGTTTGTGCTATTTCATCGAAACTTGCATTTTTCGAAAGCAAATTAAATTCTGAAGAGAAAAGGCCCTATTGACCTTTCCCGAAAAACTTATGGTTTAGAAGTTATGTTTGGATAACCAATATAACCATATAAATGGCTTAAAGGTTTTGTACCAAGATATCTTACGAGCCGTTTGTGCTATTCCATTGAGGCTTGCATTTTTAGAAAGCAAATTAAATTCTGAAGAGAAAATGTCCCATTGACCTTTCCCGAAAAACATGGTTTAGAAGTTATGTTTGGATAACCAATATAACCATATAAAAGGCTTTTGTACCAAGATATCTTACGAACCGTTTGTGCAATTCCATTGAAGCTTGCATTCTTAGAAAGCAAATTAAATTCTAAAGAGAGAATGTCCTATTGACCTTTCCCGAAAAACATGGTTTAGAAGTTATGTTTGGTTATACTTATGGCTTAAAGGTTTTGTACCAAGATATCTTAGGAACCGTTTGGATATGTTACGAACTGTTTGTGCTATTTCATCGAAACGAACCGTTTGTGCTATTTCATCAAAGCTTGCATTTTTAGAAAGCAAATTATATTCTGAAGAGAAAATGCCCTATTGACCTTTCCCGAAAAACTTATGGTTTAGTAGTTACGTTTGGTTATATGGCTTAAAGGTTTTGTACCAAGATATCTTAAGAACCGTTTAGATATCTTACGAACTGTTTGTGGTATTTCATCGAAACTTGCATTTTTCGAAAGCAAATTAAATTCTGAAGAGAGAAGGCCCTATTGACCTTTCCCGAAAAACTTATGGTTTAGAAGTTATGTTTGGTTATATGGCTTAAAGGTTTTGTACCAAGATATCTTAAGAACCGTTTGGATATCTTACGAACTGTTTGTGCTATTTCATCGAAACTTGCATTTTTCGAAAGCAAATTAAATTCTGAAGAGAAAAGGCCCTATTGACCTTTCCCGAAAAACTTATGGTTTAGAAGTTATGTTTGGTTATATGGCTTAAAGGTTTTGTACCAAGATATCTTAAGAACCGTTTGGATATCTTACGAACTGTTTGTGCTATTTCATCGAAACTTGCATTTTTAGAAAGCAAATTAAATTCTGAAGAGAAAATGCCCTATTGACCTTTCCCGAAAAACTTATGGTTTAGAAGTTATGTTTGGATAACCAATATAACCATATAAAAGGCTTTTGTACCAAGATATCTTACGAACCGTTTGTGCAATTCCATTGAAGCTTGCATTCTTAGAACGCAAATTAAATTCTGAAGAGAGAATGTCCTATTGACCTTTCCCGAAAGACATGGTTTAGAAGTTATGTTTGGTTATATGGCTTAAAGGTTTTGTACCAAGATATCTTACGAACCGTTTGGATATCTTACGAACTGTCGGTTCTATTTCATCGAAACTTGCATTTTTAGAAAGCAAATTAAACTGAAAAGAAAATGTCCTATTGACCTTTCCCGAAAAACTTATGGTTTAGAAGTTATGTTTGGTTATATGGCTTAAAGGTTTTGTACCAAGATATCTTAAGAACCGTTTGGATATCTTACGAACTGTTTGTGGTATTTCATCGAAACTTGCATTTTTCGAAAGCAAATTAAATTCTGAAGAGAGAAGGCCCTATTGACCTTTCCCGAAAAACTTATGGTTTAGAAGTTATGTTTGGTTATATGGCTTAAAGGTTTTGTACCAAGATATCTTAAGAACCGTTTGGATATCTTACGAACTGTTTGTGCTATTTCATCGAAACTTGCATTTTTCGAAAGCAAATTAAATTCTGAAGAGAAAAGGCCCTATTGACCTTTCCCGAAAAACTTATGGTTTAGAAGTTATGTTTGGTTATATGGCTTAAAGGTTTTGTACCAAGATATCTTAAGAACCGTTTGGATATGTTACGAACTGTCGGTGCTATTTCATCGAAACTTGCATTTTTAGAAAGCAAATTAAATTCTGAAGAGAAAATGTCCTATTGACCTTTCCCGAAAAACTTATGGTTTAGAAGTTATGTTTGGTTATATGGCTTAAAGGTTTTGTACCAAGATATCTTACGAACCGTTTATGCGATTCCATTGAAGCTTGCATTTTTAGAAAGCAAATTAAATTCTGAAGAGAAAATGTCCTATTAACCTTTCCCGAAAAACATGGTTTAGAAGTTATGTTTGGTTATATGGCTTAAAGGTTTTGTACCAAGATATCTTACGAACCGTTTGGATATCTTACGAACTGTCGGTTCTATTTCATCGAAACTTGCATTTTTAGAAAGCAAATTAAACTGAAAAGAAAATGTCCTATTGACCTTTCCCGAAAAACTTATGGTTTAGAAGTTATGTTTGGTTATATGGCTTAAAGGTTTTGTACCAAGATATCTTAAGAACCGTTTGGATATCTTACGAACTGTTTGTGCTATTTCATCGAAACTTGCATTTTTCGAAAGCAAATTAAATTCTGAAGAGAAAAGGCCCTATTGACCTTTCCCGAAAAACTTATGGTTTAGAAGTTATGTTTGGATAACCAATATAACCATATAAATGGCTTAAAGGTTTTGTACCAAGATATCTTACGAGCCGTTTGTGCTATTCCATTGAGGCTTGCATTTTTAGAAAGCAAATTAAATTCTGAAGAGAAAATGTCCCATTGACCTTTCCCGAAAAACATGGTTTAGAAGTTATGTTTGGATAACCAATATAACCATATAAAAGGCTTTTGTACCAAGATATCTTACGAACCGTTTGTGCAATTCCATTGAAGCTTGCATTCTTAGAAAGCAAATTAAATTCTAAAGAGAGAATGTCCTATTGACCTTTCCCGAAAAACATGGTTTAGAAGTTATGTTTGGTTATACTTATGGCTTAAAGGTTTTGTACCAAGATATCTTAGGAACCGTTTGGATATGTTACGAACTGTTTGTGCTATTTCATCGAAACGAACCGTTTGTGCTATTTCATCAAAGCTTGCATTTTTAGAAAGCAAATTATATTCTGAAGAGAAAATGTCCTATTGACCTTTCCCGAAAAACTTATGGTTTAGAAGTTATGTTTGGTTATATGGCTTAAAGGTTTTGTACCAAGATATCTTACGAACCGTTTATGCGATTCCATTGAAGCTTGCATTTTTAGAAAGCAAATTAAATTCTGAAGAGAAAATGTCCTATTAACCTTTCCCGAAAAACATGGTTTAGAAGTTATGTTTGGTTATATGGCTTAAAGGTTTTGTACCAAGATATCTTACGAACCGTTTGGATATCTTACGAACTGTCGGTTCTATTTCATCGAAACTTGCATTTTTAGAAAGCAAATTAAACTGAAAAGAAAATGTCCTATTGACCTTTCCCGAAAAACTTATGGTTTAGAAGTTATGTTTGGTTATATGGCTTAAAGGTTTTGTACCAAGATATCTTAAGAACCGTTTGGATATCTTACGAACTGTTTGTGCTATTTCATCGAAACTTGCATTTTTCGAAAGCAAATTAAATTCTGAAGAGAAAAGGCCCTATTGACCTTTCCCGAAAAACTTATGGTTTAGAAGTTATGTTTGGATAACCAATATAACCATATAAATGGCTTAAAGGTTTTGTACCAAGATATCTTACGAGCCGTTTGTGCTATTCCATTGAGGCTTGCATTTTTAGAAAGCAAATTAAATTCTGAAGAGAAAATGTCCCATTGACCTTTCCCGAAAAACATGGTTTAGAAGTTATGTTTGGATAACCAATATAACCATATAAAAGGCTTTTGTACCAAGATATCTTACGAACCGTTTGTGCAATTCCATTGAAGCTTGCATTCTTAGAAAGCAAATTAAATTCTAAAGAGAGAATGTCCTATTGACCTTTCCCGAAAAACATGGTTTAGAAGTTATGTTTGGTTATACTTATGGCTTAAAGGTTTTGTACCAAGATATCTTAGGAACCGTTTGGATATGTTACGAACTGTTTGTGCTATTTCATCGAAACGAACCGTTTGTGCTATTTCATCAAAGCTTGCATTTTTAGAAAGCAAATTATATTCTGAAGAGAAAATGTCCTATTGACCTTTCCCGAAAAACTTATGGTTTAGAAGTTACGTTTGGTTATATGGCTTAAAGGTTTTGTACCAAGATATCTTAAGAACCGTTTGGATATCTTACGAACTGTTTGTGGTATTTCATCGAAAGTTGCATTTTTCGAAAGCAAATTAAATTCTGAAGAGAGAAGGCCCTATTGACCTTTCCCGAAAAACTTATGGTTTAGAAGTTATGTTTGGTTATATGGCTTAAAGGTTTTGTACCAAGATATCTTAAGAACCGTTTGGATATCTTACGAACTGTTTGTGCTATTTCATCGAAACTTGCATTTTTCGAAAGCAAATTAAATTCTGAAGAGAAAAGGCCCTATTGACCTTTCCCGAAAAACTTATGGTTTAGAAGTTATGTTTGGTTATATGGCTTAAAGGTTTTGTACCAAGATATCTTAAGAACCGTTTGGATATGTTACGAACTGTCGGTGCTATTTCATCGAAACTTGCATTTTTAGAAAGCAAATTAAATTCTGAAGAGAAAATGTCCTATTGACCTTTCCCGAAAAACTTATGGTTTAGAAGTTATGTTTGGTTATATGGCTTAAAGGTTTTGTACCAAGATATCTTACGAACCGTTTATGCGATTCCATTGAAGCTTGCATTTTTAGAAAGCAAATTAAATTCTGAAGAGAAAATGTCCTATTAACCTTTCCCGAAAAACATGGTTTAGAAGTTATGTTTGGTTATATGGCTTAAAGGTTTTGTACCAAGATATCTTACGAACCGTTTGGATATCTTACGAACTGTCGGTTCTATTTCATCGAAACTTGCATTTTTAGAAAGCAAATTAAACTGAAAAGAAAATGTCCTATTGACCTTTCCCGAAAAACTTATGGTTTAGAAGTTATGTTTGGTTATATGGCTTAAAGGTTTTGTACCAAGATATCTTAAGAACCGTTTGGATATCTTACGAACTGTTTGTGCTATTTCATCGAAACTTGCATTTTTCGAAAGCAAATTAAATTCTGAAGAGAAAAGGCCCTATTGACCTTTCCCGAAAAACTTATGGTTTAGAAGTTATGTTTGGTTATATGGCTTAAAGGTTTTGTACCAAGATATCTTAAGAACCGTTTGGATATCTTACGAACTGTTTGTGCTATTTCATCGAAACTTGCATTTTTCGAAAGCAAATTAAATTCTGAAGAGAAAAGGCCCTATTGACCTTTCCCGAAAAACTTATGGTTTAGAAGTTATGTTTGGATAACCAATATAACCATATAAATGGCTTAAAGGTTTTGTACCAAGATATCTTACGAGCCGTTTGTGCTATTCCATTGAGGCTTGCATTTTTAGAAAGCAAATTAAATTCTGAAGAGAAAATGTCCCATTGACCTTTCCCGAAAAACATGGTTTAGAAGTTATGTTTGGATAACCAATATAACCATATAAAAGGCTTTTGTACCAAGATATCTTACGAACCGTTTGTGCAATTCCATTGAAGCTTGCATTCTTAGAAAGCAAATTAAATTCTAAAGAGAGAATGTCCTATTGACCTTTCCCGAAAAACATGGTTTAGAAGTTATGTTTGGTTATACTTATGGCTTAAAGGTTTTGTACCAAGATATCTTAGGAACCGTTTGGATATGTTACGAACTGTTTGTGCTATTTCATCGAAACGAACCGTTTGTGCTATTTCATCAAAGCTTGCATTTTAACCTCCCCAATCCACTTCACCACTTATAAAAAAGGGAGGTTACTGCAATCACTAAAATTTTCGAATTTGAGATAGCACCAGATCTTCACGTTTCGAGGTCTCAGGAACCCAAAAAAGTGGTTTTAAAAATGTGTCTGTGTGTATGTGCGTACGTACGTACGTACGTGCGTACGTACGTACGTGCGTACGTTTGTAAACACGCCACAGCCAAAACTACTAGACCGATTTGCCTGAAATTTGGTGCGTAGGCATCTCATAACCCAACTTAGATCTGAAAAGCTTTTGGAGCCAATCGTGCAACTAGAAATGCCAATTTGGCACATCAACTTTTAAATTTTAAATGCAAACCCCCATTTTTCACGTCACTTTAGGAAAGGCCTTCAAATTCTGCTTCTAAAAATGTATTCACTCTCAGTGCCCTTTTGACCAAATATTAAAAAAAAATTGATTTTTATCGGACTTTCAAATCGCGGTACAGCCCAAACCCCTGAACCGATTTGGCTGAAATTTTGCACATGGGGATTGTATTGCACGTCGAAGAGCTGAACAAATTTTGGATTCAATCGGCCCACGGAAAGTGCCGTTTTGGCACACCAATTTCCAAATTTAAAATTATTCACTCATTTCACCATCCAAAACAAGTTTATGAAAGATTTATTGTCACCATCAGAAAGGTCATCAAATTCTGGTTTTAAATAAGACAAAATTCGTTCGCATTTAGTGCTCTTTGGGTCAGAAAATCGAAATTTTGTAATAACACTAAAAATACATTATAGCCCAAATTAGTGAATCGATTTGGCTGAAATTTGCTACATGGAGATTGGGTGACCCGTTGAAGACCTGAAAGGCTTTTGGAAGCAATTGGTCCACAGGAAGTGCCATTTAAGCATATCAACTTTAAATTTTAAATACAAGGCCTCTTTTTTATGTCGCCATTAGAAAGACGATCAAATTCTGGTTCTAAAAATGTATCCACAGTTTCTGCCATTTCAGTGGAAAATAGAGAAAAAAATCTTTTTCATTAAAAGGGAGCAGGCTGACAGTGGATGACAAAGTATCAGTTATTGTCAAAAGGGTGGTAAACTGTTAACCTTAAAAGGAACATATTGTCAAATGTGATGGGTGATGATTGTCTGAAGTGATGTCAGTATTTGTCAGAAAATTGCGAAATTAGTCACAGATGATAAGCACAAAAAAAATTCTGTTGAATTGACTACCATCTACACAGAATACAAAGATCCACGCGATGGGGAGGTTCCAGCCGCTTCTCTGCTGCATTTTTAGAAAGCAAATTATATTCTGAAGAGAAAATGCCCTATTGACCTTTCCCGAAAAACTTATGGTTTAGTAGTTACGTTTGGTTATATGGCTTAAAGGTTTTGTACCAAGATATCTTAAGAACCGTTTGGATATCTTACGAACTGTTTGTGGTATTTCATCGAAACTTGCATTTTTCGAAAGCAAATTAAATTCTGAAGAGAGAAGGCCCTATTGACCTTTCCCGAAAAACTTATGGTTTAGAAGTTATGTTTGGTTATATGGCTTAAAGGTTTTGTACCAAGATATCTTAAGAACCGTTTGGATATCTTACGAACTGTTTGTGCTATTTCATCGAAACTTGCATTTTTCGAAAGCAAATTAAATTCTGAAGAGAAAAGGCCCTATTGACCTTTCCCGAAAAACTTATGGTTTAGAAGTTATGTTTGGATAACCAATATAACCATATAAATGGCTTAAAGGTTTTGTACCAAGATATCTTACGAGCCGTTTGTGCTATTCCATTGAGGCTTGCATTTTTAGAAAGCAAATTAAATTCTGAAGAGAAAATGTCCCATTGACCTTTCCCGAAAAACATGGTTTAGAAGTTATGTTTGGATAACCAATATAACCATATAAAAGGCTTTTGTACCAAGATATCTTACGAACCGTTTGTGCAATTCCATTGAAGCTTGCATTCTTAGAAAGCAAATTAAATTCTAAAGAGAGAATGTCCTATTGACCTTTCCCGAAAAACATGGTTTAGAAGTTATGTTTGGTTATACTTATGGCTTAAAGGTTTTGTACCAAGATATCTTAGGAACCGTTTGGATATGTTACGAACTGTTTGTGCTATTTCATCGAAACGAACCGTTTGTGCTATTTCATCAAAGCTTGCATTTTTAGAAAGCAAATTATATTCTGAAGAGAAAATGCCCTATTGACCTTTCCCGAAAAACTTATGGTTTAGTAGTTACGTTTGGTTATATGGCTTAAAGGTTTTGTACCAAGATATCTTAAGAACCGTTTAGATATCTTACGAACTGTTTGTGGTATTTCATCGAAACTTGCATTTTTCGAAAGCAAATTAAATTCTGAAGAGAGAAGGCCCTATTGACCTTTCCCGAAAAACTTATGGTTTAGAAGTTATGTTTGGTTATATGGCTTAAAGGTTTTGTACCAAGATATCTTAAGAACCGTTTGGATATCTTACGAACTGTTTGTGCTATTTCATCGAAACTTGCATTTTTCGAAAGCAAATTAAATTCTGAAGAGAAAAGGCCCTATTGACCTTTCCCGAAAAACTTATGGTTTAGAAGTTATGTTTGGTTATATGGCTTAAAGGTTTTGTACCAAGATATCTTAAGAACCGTTTGGATATCTTACGAACTGTTTGTGCTATTTCATCGAAACTTGCATTTTTAGAAAGCAAATTAAATTCTGAAGAGAAAATGCCCTATTGACCTTTCCCGAAAAACTTATGGTTTAGAAGTTATGTTTGGATAACCAATATAACCATATAAAAGGCTTTTGTACCAAGATATCTTACGAACCGTTTGTGCAATTCCATTGAAGCTTGCATTCTTAGAACGCAAATTAAATTCTGAAGAGAGAATGTCCTATTGACCTTTCCCGAAAGACATGGTTTAGAAGTTATGTTTGGTTATATGGCTTAAAGGTTTTGTACCAAGATATCTTACGAACCGTTTGGATATCTTACGAACTGTCGGTTCTATTTCATCGAAACTTGCATTTTTAGAAAGCAAATTAAACTGAAACTGAAAAGAAAATGTCCTATTGACCTTTCCCGAAAAACTTATGGTTTAGAAGTTATGTTTGGTTATATGGCTTAAAGGTTTTGTACCAAGATATCTTAAGAACCGTTTGGATATCTTACGAACTGTTTGTGGTATTTCATCGAAACTTGCATTTTTCGAAAGCAAATTAAATTCTGAAGAGAGAAGGCCCTATTGACCTTTCCCGAAAAACTTATGGTTTAGAAGTTATGTTTGGTTATATGGCTTAAAGGTTTTGTACCAAGATATCTTAAGAACCGTTTGGATATCTTACGAACTGTTTGTGCTATTTCATCGAAACTTGCATTTTTCGAAAGCAAATTAAATTCTGAAGAGAAAAGGCCCTATTGACCTTTCCCGAAAAACTTATGGTTTAGAAGTTATGTTTGGTTATATGGCTTAAAGGTTTTGTACCAAGATATCTTAAGAACCGTTTGGATATGTTACGAACTGTCGGTGCTATTTCATCGAAACTTGCATTTTTAGAAAGCAAATTAAATTCTGAAGAGAAAATGTCCTATTGACCTTTCCCGAAAAACTTATGGTTTAGAAGTTATGTTTGGTTATATGGCTTAAAGGTTTTGTACCAAGATATCTTACGAACCGTTTATGCGATTCCATTGAAGCTTGCATTTTTAGAAAGCAAATTAAATTCTGAAGAGAAAATGTCCTATTAACCTTTCCCGAAAAACATGGTTTAGAAGTTATGTTTGGTTATATGGCTTAAAGGTTTTGTACCAAGATATCTTACGAACCGTTTGGATATCTTACGAACTGTCGGTTCTATTTCATCGAAACTTGCATTTTTAGAAAGCAAATTAAACTGAAAAGAAAATGTCCTATTGACCTTTCCCGAAAAACTTATGGTTTAGAAGTTATGTTTGGTTATATGGCTTAAAGGTTTTGTACCAAGATATCTTAAGAACCGTTTGGATATCTTACGAACTGTTTGTGCTATTTCATCGAAACTTGCATTTTTCGAAAGCAAATTAAATTCTGAAGAGAAAAGGCCCTATTGACCTTTCCCGAAAAACTTATGGTTTAGAAGTTATGTTTGGATAACCAATATAACCATATAAATGGCTTAAAGGTTTTGTACCAAGATATCTTACGAGCCGTTTGTGCTATTCCATTGAGGCTTGCATTTTTAGAAAGCAAATTAAATTCTGAAGAGAAAATGTCCCATTGACCTTTCCCGAAAAACATGGTTTAGAAGTTATGTTTGGATAACCAATATAACCATATAAAAGGCTTTTGTACCAAGATATCTTACGAACCGTTTGTGCAATTCCATTGAAGCTTGCATTCTTAGAAAGCAAATTAAATTCTAAAGAGAGAATGTCCTATTGACCTTTCCCGAAAAACATGGTTTAGAAGTTATGTTTGGTTATACTTATGGCTTAAAGGTTTTGTACCAAGATATCTTAGGAACCGTTTGGATATGTTACGAACTGTTTGTGCTATTTCATCGAAACGAACCGTTTGTGCTATTTCATCAAAGCTTGCATTTTTAGAAAGCAAATTATATTCTGAAGAGAAAATGTCCTATTGACCTTTCCCGAAAAACTTATGGTTTAGAAGTTATGTTTGGTTATATGGCTTAAAGGTTTTGTACCAAGATATCTTACGAACCGTTTATGCGATTCCATTGAAGCTTGCATTTTTAGAAAGCAAATTAAATTCTGAAGAGAAAATGTCCTATTAACCTTTCCCGAAAAACATGGTTTAGAAGTTATGTTTGGTTATATGGCTTAAAGGTTTTGTACCAAGATATCTTACGAACCGTTTGGATATCTTACGAACTGTCGGTTCTATTTCATCGAAACTTGCATTTTTAGAAAGCAAATTAAACTGAAAAGAAAATGTCCTATTGACCTTTCCCGAAAAACTTATGGTTTAGAAGTTATGTTTGGTTATATGGCTTAAAGGTTTTGTACCAAGATATCTTAAGAACCGTTTGGATATCTTACGAACTGTTTGTGCTATTTCATCGAAACTTGCATTTTTCGAAAGCAAATTAAATTCTGAAGAGAAAAGGCCCTATTGACCTTTCCCGAAAAACTTATGGTTTAGAAGTTATGTTTGGATAACCAATATAACCATATAAATGGCTTAAAGGTTTTGTACCAAGATATCTTACGAGCCGTTTGTGCTATTCCATTGAGGCTTGCATTTTTAGAAAGCAAATTAAATTCTGAAGAGAAAATGTCCCATTGACCTTTCCCGAAAAACATGGTTTAGAAGTTATGTTTGGATAACCAATATAACCATATAAAAGGCTTTTGTACCAAGATATCTTACGAACCGTTTGTGCAATTCCATTGAAGCTTGCATTCTTAGAAAGCAAATTAAATTCTAAAGAGAGAATGTCCTATTGACCTTTCCCGAAAAACATGGTTTAGAAGTTATTTTTGGTTATACTTATGGCTTAAAGGTTTTGTACCAAGATATCTTAGGAACCGTTTGGATATGTTACGAACTGTTTGTGCTATTTCATCGAAACGAACCGTTTGTGCTATTTCATCAAAGCTTGCATTTTTAGAAAGCAAATTATATTCTGAAGAGAAAATGTCCTATTGACCTTTCCCGAAAAACTTATGGTTTAGAAGTTACGTTTGGTTATATGGCTTAAAGGTTTTGTACCAAGATATCTTAAGAACCGTTTGGATATCTTACGAACTGTTTGTGGTATTTCATCGAAAGTTGCATTTTTCGAAAGCAAATTAAATTCTGAAGAGAGAAGGCCCTATTGACCTTTCCCGAAAAACTTATGGTTTAGAAGTTATGTTTGGTTATATGGCTTAAAGGTTTTGTACCAAGATATCTTAAGAACCGTTTGGATATCTTACGAACTGTTTGTGCTATTTCATCGAAACTTGCATTTTTCGAAAGCAAATTAAATTCTGAAGAGAAAAGGCCCTATTGACCTTTCCCGAAAAACTTATGGTTTAGAAGTTATGTTTGGTTATATGGCTTAAAGGTTTTGTACCAAGATATCTTAAGAACCGTTTGGATATGTTACGAACTGTCGGTGCTATTTCATCGAAACTTGCATTTTTAGAAAGCAAATTAAATTCTGAAGAGAAAATGTCCTATTGACCTTTCCCGAAAAACTTATGGTTTAGAAGTTATGTTTGGTTATATGGCTTAAAGGTTTTGTACCAAGATATCTTACGAACCGTTTATGCGATTCCATTGAAGCTTGCATTTTTAGAAAGCAAATTAAATTCTGAAGAGAAAATGTCCTATTAACCTTTCCCGAAAAACATGGTTTAGAAGTTATGTTTGGTTATATGGCTTAAAGGTTTTGTACCAAGATATCTTACGAACCGTTTGGATATCTTACGAACTGTCGGTTCTATTTCATCGAAACTTGCATTTTTAGAAAGCAAATTAAACTGAAAAGAAAATGTCCTATTGACCTTTCCCGAAAAACTTATGGTTTAGAAGTTATGTTTGGTTATATGGCTTAAAGGTTTTGTACCAAGATATCTTAAGAACCGTTTGGATATCTTACGAACTGTTTGTGCTATTTCATCGAAACTTGCATTTTTCGAAAGCAAATTAAATTCTGAAGAGAAAAGGCCCTATTGACCTTTCCCGAAAAACTTATGGTTTAGAAGTTATGTTTGGTTATATGGCTTAAAGGTTTTGTACCAAGATATCTTAAGAACCGTTTGGATATCTTACGAACTGTTTGTGCTATTTCATCGAAACTTGCATTTTTCGAAAGCAAATTAAATTCTGAAGAGAAAAGGCCCTATTGACCTTTCCCGAAAAACTTATGGTTTAGAAGTTATGTTTGGATAACCAATATAACCATATAAATGGCTTAAAGGTTTTGTACCAAGATATCTTACGAGCCGTTTGTGCTATTCCATTGAGGCTTGCATTTTTAGAAAGCAAATTAAATTCTGAAGAGAAAATGTCCCATTGACCTTTCCCGAAAAACATGGTTTAGAAGTTATGTTTGGATAACCAATATAACCATATAAAAGGCTTTTGTACCAAGATATCTTACGAACCGTTTGTGCAATTCCATTGAAGCTTGCATTCTTAGAAAGCAAATTAAATTCTAAAGAGAGAATGTCCTATTGACCTTTCCCGAAAAACATGGTTTAGAAGTTATGTTTGGTTATACTTATGGCTTAAAGGTTTTGTACCAAGATATCTTAGGAACCGTTTGGATATGTTACGAACTGTTTGTGCTATTTCATCGAAACGAACCGTTTGTGCTATTTCATCAAAGCTTGCATTTTAACCTCCCCAATCCACTTCACCACTTATAAAAAAGGGAGGTTACTGCAATCACTAAAATTTTCGAATTTGAGATAGCACCAGATCTTCACGTTTCGAGGTCTCAGGAACCCAAAAAAGTGGTTTTAAAAATGTGTCTGTGTGTATGTGCGTACGTACGTACGTACGTGCGTACGTACGTACGTGCGTACGTTTGTAAACACGCCACAGCCAAAACTACTAGACCGATTTGCCTGAAATTTGGTGCGTAGGCATCTCATAACCCAACTTAGATCTGAAAAGCTTTTGGAGCCAATCGTGCAACTAGAAATGCCAATTTGGCACATCAACTTTTAAATTTTAAATGCAAACCCCCATTTTTCACGTCACTTTAGGAAAGGCCTTCAAATTCTGCTTCTAAAAATGTATTCACTCTCAGTGCCCTTTTGACCAAATATTAAAAAAAAATTGATTTTTATCGGACTTTCAAATCGCGGTACAGCCCAAACCCCTGAACCGATTTGGCTGAAATTTTGCACATGGGGATTGTATTGCACGTCGAAGAGCTGAACAAATTTTGGATTCAATCGGCCCACGGAAAGTGCCGTTTTGGCACACCAATTTCCAAATTTAAAATTATTCACTCATTTCACCATCCAAAACAAGTTTATGAAAGATTTATTGTCACCATCAGAAAGGTCATCAAATTCTGGTTTTAAATAAGACAAAATTCGTTCGCATTTAGTGCTCTTTGGGTCAGAAAATCGAAATTTTGTAATAACACTAAAAATACATTATAGCCCAAATTAGTGAATCGATTTGGCTGAAATTTGCTACATGGAGATTGGGTGACCCGTTGAAGACCTGAAAGGCTTTTGGAAGCAATTGGTCCACAGGAAGTGCCATTTAAGCATATCAACTTTAAATTTTAAATACAAGGCCTCTTTTTTATGTCGCCATTAGAAAGACGATCAAATTCTGGTTCTAAAAATGTATCCACAGTTTCTGCCATTTCAGTGGAAAATAGAGAAAAAAATCTTTTTCATTAAAAGGGAGCAGGCTGACAGTGGATGACAAAGTATCAGTTATTGTCAAAAGGGTGGTAAACTGTTAACCTTAAAAGGAACATATTGTCAAATGTGATGGGTGATGATTGTCTGAAGTGATGTCAGTATTTGTCAGAAAATTGCGAAATTAGTCACAGATGATAAGCACAAAAAAAATTCTGTTGAATTGACTACCATCTACACAGAATACAAAGATCCACGCGATGGGGAGGTTCCAGCCGCTTCTCTGCTGCATTTTTAGAAAGCAAATTATATTCTGAAGAGAAAATGCCCTATTGACCTTTCCCGAAAAACTTATGGTTTAGTAGTTACGTTTGGTTATATGGCTTAAAGGTTTTGTACCAAGATATCTTAAGAACCGTTTGGATATCTTACGAACTGTTTGTGGTATTTCATCGAAACTTGCATTTTTCGAAAGCAAATTAAATTCTGAAGAGAGAAGGCCCTATTGACCTTTCCCGAAAAACTTATGGTTTAGAAGTTATGTTTGGTTATATGGCTTAAAGGTTTTGTACCAAGATATCTTAAGAACCGTTTGGATATCTTACGAACTGTTTGTGCTATTTCATCGAAACTTGCATTTTTCGAAAGCAAATTAAATTCTGAAGAGAAAAGGCCCTATTGACCTTTCCCGAAAAACTTATGGTTTAGAAGTTATGTTTGGATAACCAATATAACCATATAAATGGCTTAAAGGTTTTGTACCAAGATATCTTAAGAACCGTTTGGATATCTTACGAACTGTTTGTGCTATTTCATCGAAACTTGCATTTTTCGAAAGCAAATTAAATTCTGAAGAGAAAATGCCCTATTGACCTTTCCCGAAAAACTTATGGTTTAGAAGTTATGTTTGGATAACCAATATAACCATATAAAAGGCTTTTGTACCAAGATATCTTACGAACCGTTTGTGCAATTCCATTGAAGCTTGCATTCTTAGAAAGCAAATTAAATTCTGAAGAGAGAATGTCCTATTGACCTTTCCCGAAAGACATGGTTTAGAAGTTATGTTTGGTTATATGGCTTAAAGGTTTTGTACCAAGACATCTTAGGAACCGTTTGGATATGTTACGAACTGTCGGTGCTATTTCATCGAAACTTGCATTTTTAGAAAGCAAATTAAATTCTGAAGAGAAAATGTCCTATTGACCTTTCCCGAAAAACTTATGGTTTAGAAGTTATGTTTGGTTATATGGCTTAAAGGTTTTGTACCAAGATATCTTACGAACCGTTTATGCGATTCCATTGAAGCTTGCATTTTTAGAAAGCAAATTAAATTCTGAAGAGAAAATGTCCTATTAACCTTTCCCGAAAAACATGGTTTAGAAGTTATGTTTGGTTATATGGCTTAAAGGTTTTGTACCAAGATATCTTACGAACCGTTTGGATATCTTACGAACTGTCGGTTCTATTTCATCGAAACTTGCATTTTTAGAAAGCAAATTAAACTGAAAAGAAAATGTCCTATTGACCTTTCCCGAAAAACTTATGGTTTAGAAGTTATGTTTGGTTATATGGCTTAAAGGTTTTGTACCAAGATATCTTAAGAACCGTTTGGATATCTTACGAACTGTTTGTGCTATTTCATCGAAACTTGCATTTTTCGAAAGCAAATTAAATTCTGAAGAGAAAAGGCCCTATTGACCTTTCCCGAAAAACTTATGGTTTAGAAGTTATGTTTGGATAACCAATATAACCATATAAATGGCTTAAAGGTTTTGTACCAAGATATCTTACGAGCCGTTTGTGCTATTCCATTGAGGCTTGCATTTTTAGAAAGCAAATTAAATTCTGAAGAGAAAATGTCCCATTGACCTTTCCCGAAAAACATGGTTTAGAAGTTATGTTTGGATAACCAATATAACCATATAAAAGGCTTTTGTACCAAGATATCTTACGAACCGTTTGTGCAATTCCATTGAAGCTTGCATTCTTAGAAAGCTAATTAAATTCTAAAGAGAGAATGTCCTATTGACCTTTCCCGAAAAACATGGTTTAGAAGTTATGTTTGGTTATACTTATGGCTTAAAGGTTTTGTACCAAGATATCTTAGGAACCGTTTGGATATGTTACGAACTGTTTGTGCTATTTCATCGAAACGAACCGTTTGTGCTATTTCATCAAAGCTTGCATTTTTAGAAAGCAAATTATATTCTGAAGAGAAAATGTCCTATTGACCTTTCCCGAAAAACTTATGGTTTAGAAGTTACGTTTGGTTATATGGCTTAAAGGTTTTGTACCAAGATATCTTAAGAACCGTTTGGATATCTTACGAACTGTTTGTGGTATTTCATCGAAACTTGCATTTTTCGAAAGCAAATTAAATTCTGAAGAGAAAAGGCCCTATTGACCTTTCCCGAAAAACTTATGGTTTAGAAGTTATGTTTGGATAACCAATATAACCATATAAATGGCTTAAAGGTTTTGTACCAAGATATCTTACGAGCCGTTTGTGCTATTCCATTGAGGCTTGCATTTTTAGAAAGCAAATTAAATTCTGAAGAGAAAATGTCCCATTGACCTTTCCCGAAAAACATGGTTTAGAAGTTATGTTTGGATAACCAATATAACCATATAAAAGGCTTTTGTACCAAGATATCTTACGAACCGTTTGTGCAATTCCATTGAAGCTTGCATTCTTAGAAAGCAAATTAAATTCTAAAGAGAGAATGTCCTATTGACCTTTCCCGAAAAACATGGTTTAGAAGTTATGTTTGGTTATACTTATGGCTTAAAGGTTTTGTACCAAGATATCTTAGGAACCGTTTGGATATGTTACGAACTGTTTGTGCTATTTCATCGAAACGAACCGTTTGTGCTATTTCATCAAAGCTTGCATTTTTAGAAAGCAAATTATATTCTGAAGAGAAAATGTCCTATTGACCTTTCCCGAAAAACTTATGGTTTAGAAGTTACGTTTGGTTATATGGCTTAAAGGTTTTGTACCAAGATATCTTAAGAACCGTTTGGATATCTTACGAACTGTTTGTGGTATTTCATCGAAACTTGCATTTTTCGAAAGCAAATTAAATTCTGAAGAGAGAAGGCCCTATTGACCTTTCCCGAAAAACTTATGGTTTAGAAGTTATGTTTGGTTATATGGCTTAAAGGTTTTGTACCAAGATATCTTAAGAACCGTTTGGATATCTTACGAACTGTTTGTGCTATTTCATCGAAACTTGCATTTTTCCAAAGCAAATTAAATTCTGAAGAGAGAAGGCCCTATTGACCTTTCCCGAAAAACTTATGGTTTAGAAGTTATGTTTGGTTATATGGCTTAAAGGTTTTGTACCAAGATATCTTACGAACCGTTTATGCGATTCCATTGAAGCTTGCATTTTTAGAAAGCAAATTAAATTCTGAAGAGAAAATGTCCTATTAACCTTTCCCGAAAAACATGGTTTAGAAGTTATGTTTGGTTATATGGCTTAAAGGTTTTGTACCAAGATATCTTACGAACCGTTTGGATATCTTACGAACTGTCGGTTCTATTTCATCGAAACTTGCATTTTTAGAAAGCAAATTAAACTGAAAAGAAAATGTCCTATTGACCTTTCCCGAAAAACTTATGGTTTAGAAGTTATGTTTGGTTATATGGCTTAAAGGTTTTGTACCAAGATATCTTAAGAACCGTTTGGATATCTTACGAACTGTTTGTGCTATTTCATCGAAACTTGCATTTTTCGAAAGCAAATTAAATTCTGAAGAGAAAAGGCCCTATTGACCTTTCCCGAAAAACTTATGGTTTAGAAGTTATGTTTGGATAACCAATATAACCATATAAATGGCTTAAAGGTTTTGTACCAAGATATCTTACGAGCCGTTTGTGCTATTCCATTGAGGCTTGCATTTTTAGAAAGCAAATTAAATTCTGAAGAGAAAATGTCCCATTGACCTTTCCCGAAAAACATGGTTTAGAAGTTATGTTTGGATAACCAATATAACCATATAAAAGGCTTTTGTACCAAGATATCTTACGAACCGTTTGTGCAATTCCATTGAAGCTTGCATTCTTAGAAAGCAAATTAAATTCTAAAGAGAGAATGTCCTATTGACCTTTCCCGAAAAACATGGTTTAGAAGTTATGTTTGGTTATACTTATGGCTTAAAGGTTTTGTACCAAGATATCTTAGGAACCGTTTGGATATGTTACGAACTGTTTGTGCTATTTCATCGAAACGAACCGTTTGTGCTATTTCATCAAAGCTTGCATTTTTAGAAAGCAAATTATATTCTGAAGAGAAAATGTCCTATTGACCTTTCCCGAAAAACTTATGGTTTAGAAGTTACGTTTGGTTATATGGCTTAAAGGTTTTGTACCAAGATATCTTAAGAACCGTTTGGATATCTTACGAACTGTTTGTGGTATTTCATCGAAACTTGCATTTTTCGAAAGCAAATTAAATTCTGAAGAGAAAAGGCCCTATTGACCTTTCCCGAAAAACTTATGGTTTAGAAGTTATGTTTGGATAACCAATATAACCATATAAATGGCTTAAAGGTTTTGTACCAAGATATCTTACGAGCCGTTTGTGCTATTCCATTGAGGCTTGCATTTTTAGAAAGCAAATTAAATTCTGAAGAGAAAATGTCCCATTGACCTTTCCCGAAAAACATGGTTTAGAAGTTATGTTTGGATAACCAATATAACCATATAAAAGGCTTTTGTACCAAGATATCTTACGAACCGTTTGTGCAATTCCATTGAAGCTTGCATTCTTAGAAAGCAAATTAAATTCTAAAGAGAGAATGTCCTATTGACCTTTCCCGAAAAACATGGTTTAGAAGTTATGTTTGGTTATACTTATGGCTTAAAGGTTTTGTACCAAGATATCTTAGGAACCGTTTGGATATGTTACGAACTGTTTGTGCTATTTCATCGAAACGAACCGTTTGTGCTATTTCATCAAAGCTTGCATTTTTAGAAAGCAAATTATATTCTGAAGAGAAAATGTCCTATTGACCTTTCCCGAAAAACTTATGGTTTAGAAGTTACGTTTGGTTATATGGCTTAAAGGTTTTGTACCAAGATATCTTAAGAACCGTTTGGATATCTTACGAACTGTTTGTGGTATTTCATCGAAACTTGCATTTTTCGAAAGCAAATTAAATTCTGAAGAGAGAAGGCCCTATTGACCTTTCCCGAAAAACTTATGGTTTAGAAGTTATGTTTGGTTATATGGCTTAAAGGTTTTGTACCAAGATATCTTAAGAACCGTTTGGATATCTTACGAACTGTTTGTGCTATTTCATCGAAACTTGCATTTTTCCAAAGCAAATTAAATTCTGAAGAGAGAAGGCCCTATTGACCTTTCCCGAAAAACTTATGGTTTAGAAGTTATGTTTGGTTATATGGCTTAAAGGTTTTGTACCAAGATATCTTACGAACCGTTTGTGCTATTCCATTGAAGCTTGCATTTTTAGAAAGCAAATTAAATTCTGAAGAGAAAATGTCCTATTGACCTTTCCCGAAAAACTTATGGTTTAGAAGTTATGTTTGGTTATATGGCCTAAAGGTTTTGTACCAAGATATCTTACGAACCGTTTGTGCTATTCCATTGAGGCTTGCATTTTTAGAAAGCAAATTAAATTCTGAAGAGAAAATGTCCCATTGACCTTTCCCGAAAAACATGGTTTAGAAGTTATGTTTGGATAACCAATATAACCATATAAAAGGCTTTTGTACCACGATATCTTACGAACCGTTTGTGCAATTCCATTGAAGCTTGCATTTTTAGAAAGCAAATTAAATTCTGAAGAGAAAATGTCCCATTGACCTTTCCCGAAAAACATGGTTTAGAAGTTATGTTTGGATAACCAATATAACCATATAAAAGGCTTTTGTACCAAGATATCTTACGAACCGTTTGTGCAATTCCATTGAAGCTTGCATTCTTAGAAAGCAAATTAAATTGTGAAGAGAAAATGTCCTATTGACCTTTCCCGAAAAACTGATGGTTTAGAAGTTATGTTTGGTTATATGGCTTAAAGGTTTTGTACCAAGATATCTTACGAACCCTTTGGATATCTTACGAACTGTCGGTTCTATTTCATCAAAACTTGCATTTTTAGAAAGCAAATTAAACTCTGAAGAGAAAAGGTCCTATTGACCTTTCCCGAAAAACTTATGGTTTAGAAGTTATGTTTGGTTATATGGCTTAAAGGTTTTGTACCAAGATATCTTAAGAACCGTTTGGATATCTTACGAACTGTTTGTGCTATTTCATCGAAACTTGCATTTTTAGAAAGCAAATTAAATTCTGAAGAGAAAATGCCCTATTGACCTTTCCCGAAAAACTTATGGTTTAGAAGTTATGTTTGGTTATATGGCTTAAAGGTTTTGTACCAAGATATCTTACGAACCGTTTATGCGATTCCATTGAAGCTTGCATTTTTAGAAAGCAAATTAAATTCTGAAGAGAGAATGTCCTATTGACCTTTCCCGAAAGACATGGTTTAGAAGTTATGTTTGGTTATATGGCTTAAAGGTTTTGTACCAAGACATCTTAGGAACCGTTTGGATATGTTACGAACTGTCGGTGCTATTTCATCGAAACTTGCATTTTTAGAAAGCAAATTAAATTCTGAAGAGAAAATGTCCTATTGACCTTTCCCGAAAAACTTATGGTTTAGAAGTTATGTTTGGTTATATGGCTTAAAGGTTTTGTACCAAGATATCTTACGAACCGTTTATGCGATTCCATTGAAGCTTGCATTTTTAGAAAGCAAATTAAATTCTGAAGAGAAAATGTCCTATTAACCTTTCCCGAAAAACATGGTTTAGAAGTTATGTTTGGTTATATGGCTTAAAGGTTTTGTACCAAGATATCTTACGAACCGTTTGGATATCTTACGAACTGTCGGTTCTATTTCATCGAAACTTGCATTTTTAGAAAGCAAATTAAACTGAAAAGAAAATGTCCTATTGACCTTTCCCGAAAAACTTATGGTTTAGAAGTTATGTTTGGTTATATGGCTTAAAGGTTTTGTACCAAGATATCTTAAGAACCGTTTGGATATCTTACGAACTGTTTGTGCTATTTCATCGAAACTTGCATTTTTCGAAAGCAAATTAAATTCTGAAGAGAAAAGGCCCTATTGACCTTTCCCGAAAAACTTATGGTTTAGAAGTTATGTTTGGATAACCAATATAACCATATAAATGGCTTAAAGGTTTTGTACCAAGATATCTTACGAGCCGTTTGTGCTATTCCATTGAGGCTTGCATTTTTAGAAAGCAAATTAAATTCTGAAGAGAAAATGTCCCATTGACCTTTCCCGAAAAACATGGTTTAGAAGTTATGTTTGGATAACCAATATAACCATATAAAAGGCTTTTGTACCAAGATATCTTACGAACCGTTTGTGCAATTCCATTGAAGCTTGCATTCTTAGAAAGCAAATTAAATTCTAAAGAGAGAATGTCCTATTGACCTTTCCCGAAAAACATGGTTTAGAAGTTATGTTTGGTTATACTTATGGCTTAAAGGTTTTGTACCAAGATATCTTAGGAACCGTTTGGATATGTTACGAACTGTTTGTGCTATTTCATCGAAACGAACCGTTTGTGCTATTTCATCAAAGCTTGCATTTTTAGAAAGCAAATTATATTCTGAAGAGAAAATGTCCTATTGACCTTTCCCGAAAAACTTATGGTTTAGAAGTTACGTTTGGTTATATGGCTTAAAGGTTTTGTACCAAGATATCTTAAGAACCGTTTGGATATCTTACGAACTGTTTGTGGTATTTCATCGAAACTTGCATTTTTCGAAAGCAAATTAAATTCTGAAGAGAAAAGGCCCTATTGACCTTTCCCGAAAAACTTATGGTTTAGAAGTTATGTTTGGATAACCAATATAACCATATAAATGGCTTAAAGGTTTTGTACCAAGATATCTTACGAGCCGTTTGTGCTATTCCATTGAGGCTTGCATTTTTAGAAAGCAAATTAAATTCTGAAGAGAAAATGTCCCATTGACCTTTCCCGAAAAACATGGTTTAGAAGTTATGTTTGGATAACCAATATAACCATATAAAAGGCTTTTGTACCAAGATATCTTACGAACCGTTTGTGCAATTCCATTGAAGCTTGCATTCTTAGAAAGCAAATTAAATTCTAAAGAGAGAATGTCCTATTGACCTTTCCCGAAAAACATGGTTTAGAAGTTATGTTTGGTTATACTTATGGCTTAAAGGTTTTGTACCAAGATATCTTAGGAACCGTTTGGATATGTTACGAACTGTTTGTGCTATTTCATCGAAACGAACCGTTTGTGCTATTTCATCAAAGCTTGCATTTTTAGAAAGCAAATTATATTCTGAAGAGAAAATGTCCTATTGACCTTTCCCGAAAAACTTATGGTTTAGAAGTTACGTTTGGTTATATGGCTTAAAGGTTTTGTACCAAGATATCTTAAGAACCGTTTGGATATCTTACGAACTGTTTGTGGTATTTCATCGAAACTTGCATTTTTCGAAAGCAAATTAAATTCTGAAGAGAAAAGGCCCTATTGACCTTTCCCGAAAAACTTATGGTTTAGAAGTTATGTTTGGATAACCAATATAACCATATAAATGGCTTAAAGGTTTTGTACCAAGATATCTTACGAGCCGTTTGTGCTATTCCATTGAGGCTTGCATTTTTAGAAAGCAAATTAAATTCTGAAGAGAAAATGTCCCATTGACCTTTCCCGAAAAACATGGTTTAGAAGTTATGTTTGGATAACCAATATAACCATATAAAAGGCTTTTGTACCAAGATATCTTACGAACCGTTTGTGCAATTCCATTGAAGCTTGCATTCTTAGAAAGCAAATTAAATTCTAAAGAGAGAATGTCCTATTGACCTTTCCCGAAAAACATGGTTTAGAAGTTATGTTTGGTTATACTTATGGCTTAAAGGTTTTGTACCAAGATATCTTAGGAACCGTTTGGATATGTTACGAACTGTTTGTGCTATTTCATCGAAACGAACCGTTTGTGCTATTTCATCAAAGCTTGCATTTTTAGAAAGCAAATTATATTCTGAAGAGAAAATGTCCTATTGACCTTTCCCGAAAAACTTATGGTTTAGAAGTTACGTTTGGTTATATGGCTTAAAGGTTTTGTACCAAGATATCTTAAGAACCGTTTGGATATCTTACGAACTGTTTGTGGTATTTCATCGAAACTTGCATTTTTCGAAAGCAAATTAAATTCTGAAGAGAGAAGGCCCTATTGACCTTTCCCGAAAAACTTATGGTTTAGAAGTTATGTTTGGTTATATGGCTTAAAGGTTTTGTACCAAGATATCTTAAGAACCGTTTGGATATCTTACGAACTGTTTGTGCTATTTCATCGAAACTTGCATTTTTCCAAAGCAAATTAAATTCTGAAGAGAGAAGGCCCTATTGACCTTTCCCGAAAAACTTATGGTTTAGAAGTTATGTTTGGTTATATGGCTTAAAGGTTTTGTACCAAGATATCTTACGAACCGTTTATGCGATTCCATTGAAGCTTGCATTTTTAGAAAGCAAATTAAATTCTGAAGAGAAAATGTCCTATTAACCTTTCCCGAAAAACATGGTTTAGAAGTTATGTTTGGTTATATGGCTTAAAGGTTTTGTACCAAGATATCTTACGAACCGTTTGGATATCTTACGAACTGTCGGTTCTATTTCATCGAAACTTGCATTTTTAGAAAGCAAATTAAACTGAAAAGAAAATGTCCTATTGACCTTTCCCGAAAAACTTATGGTTTAGAAGTTATGTTTGGTTATATGGCTTAAAGGTTTTGTACCAAGATATCTTAAGAACCGTTTGGATATCTTACGAACTGTTTGTGCTATTTCATCGAAACTTGCATTTTTCGAAAGCAAATTAAATTCTGAAGAGAAAAGGCCCTATTGACCTTTCCCGAAAAACTTATGGTTTAGAAGTTATGTTTGGTTATATGGCTTAAAGGTTTTGTACCAAGATATCTTAGGAACCGTTTGGATATCTTACGAACTGTTTGTGCTATTTCATCGAAACTTGCATTTTTCGAAAGCAAATTAAATTCTGAAGAGAAAAGGCCCTATTGACCTTTCCCGAAAAACTTATGGTTTAGAAGTTATGTTTGGATAACCAATATAACCATATAAATGGCTTAAAGGTTTTGTACCAAGATATCTTACGAGCCGTTTGTGCTATTCCATTGAGGCTTGCATTTTTAGAAAGCAAATTAAATTCTGAAGAGAAAATGTCCCATTGACCTTTCCCGAAAAACATGGTTTAGAAGTTATGTTTGGATAACCAATATAACCATATAAAAGGCTTTTGTACCAAGATATCTTACGAACCGTTTGTGCAATTCCATTGAAGCTTGCATTCTTAGAAAGCAAATTAAATTCTAAAGAGAGAATGTCCTATTGACCTTTCCCGAAAAACATGGTTTAGAAGTTATGTTTGGTTATACTTATGGCTTAAAGGTTTTGTACCAAGATATCTTAGGAACCGTTTGGATATGTTACGAACTGTTTGTGCTATTTCATCGAAACGAACCGTTTGTGCTATTTCATCAAAGCTTGCATTTTTAGAAAGCAAATTATATTCTGAAGAGAAAATGTCCTATTGACCTTTCCCGAAAAACTTATGGTTTAGAAGTTACGTTTGGTTATATGGCTTAAAGGTTTTGTACCAAGATATCTTAAGAACCGTTTGGATATCTTACGAACTGTTTGTGGTATTTCATCGAAACTTGCATTTTTCGAAAGCAAATTAAATTCTGAAGAGAAAAGGCCCTATTGACCTTTCCCGAAAAACTTATGGTTTAGAAGTTATGTTTGGATAACCAATATAACCATATAAATGGCTTAAAGGTTTTGTACCAAGATATCTTACGAGCCGTTTGTGCTATTCCATTGAGGCTTGCATTTTTAGAAAGCAAATTAAATTCTGAAGAGAAAATGTCCCATTGACCTTTCCCGAAAAACATGGTTTAGAAGTTATGTTTGGATAACCAATATAACCATATAAAAGGCTTTTGTACCAAGATATCTTACGAACCGTTTGTGCAATTCCATTGAAGCTTGCATTCTTAGAAAGCAAATTAAATTCTAAAGAGAGAATGTCCTATTGACCTTTCCCGAAAAACATGGTTTAGAAGTTATGTTTGGTTATACTTATGGCTTAAAGGTTTTGTACCAAGATATCTTAGGAACCGTTTGGATATGTTACGAACTGTTTGTGCTATTTCATCGAAACGAACCGTTTGTGCTATTTCATCAAAGCTTGCATTTTTAGAAAGCAAATTATATTCTGAAGAGAAAATGTCCTATTGACCTTTCCCGAAAAACTTATGGTTTAGAAGTTACGTTTGGTTATATGGCTTAAAGGTTTTGTACCAAGATATCTTAAGAACCGTTTGGATATCTTACGAACTGTTTGTGGTATTTCATCGAAACTTGCATTTTTCGAAAGCAAATTAAATTCTGAAGAGAGAAGGCCCTATTGACCTTTCCCGAAAAACTTATGGTTTAGAAGTTATGTTTGGTTATATGGCTTAAAGGTTTTGTACCAAGATATCTTAAGAACCGTTTGGATATCTTACGAACTGTTTGTGCTATTTCATCGAAACTTGCATTTTTCCAAAGCAAATTAAATTCTGAAGAGAGAAGGCCCTATTGACCTTTCCCGAAAAACTTATGGTTTAGAAGTTATGTTTGGTTATATGGCTTAAAGGTTTTGTACCAAGATATCTTACGAACCGTTTATGCGATTCCATTGAAGCTTGCATTTTTAGAAAGCAAATTAAATTCTGAAGAGAAAATGTCCTATTAACCTTTCCCGAAAAACATGGTTTAGAAGTTATGTTTGGTTATATGGCTTAAAGGTTTTGTACCAAGATATCTTACGAACCGTTTGGATATCTTACGAACTGTCGGTTCTATTTCATCGAAACTTGCATTTTTAGAAAGCAAATTAAACTGAAAAGAAAATGTCCTATTGACCTTTCCCGAAAAACTTATGGTTTAGAAGTTATGTTTGGTTATATGGCTTAAAGGTTTTGTACCAAGATATCTTAAGAACCGTTTGGATATCTTACGAACTGTTTGTGCTATTTCATCGAAACTTGCATTTTTCGAAAGCAAATTAAATTCTGAAGAGAAAAGGCCCTATTGACCTTTCCCGAAAAACTTATGGTTTAGAAGTTATGTTTGGATAACCAATATAACCATATAAATGGCTTAAAGGTTTTGTACCAAGATATCTTACGAGCCGTTTGTGCTATTCCATTGAGGCTTGCATTTTTAGAAAGCAAATTAAATTCTGAAGAGAAAATGTCCCATTGACCTTTCCCGAAAAACATGGTTTAGAAGTTATGTTTGGATAACCAATATAACCATATAAAAGGCTTTTGTACCAAGATATCTTACGAACCGTTTGTGCAATTCCATTGAAGCTTGCATTCTTAGAAAGCAAATTAAATTCTAAAGAGAGAATGTCCTATTGACCTTTCCCGAAAAACATGGTTTAGAAGTTATGTTTGGTTATACTTATGGCTTAAAGGTTTTGTACCAAGATATCTTAGGAACCGTTTGGATATGTTACGAACTGTTTGTGCTATTTCATCGAAACGAACCGTTTGTGCTATTTCATCAAAGCTTGCATTTTTAGAAAGCAAATTATATTCTGAAGAGAAAATGTCCTATTGACTATAACCCCAAACTCGGGGTTAATAAACAATAAGCTCGGTCTAGCTTTTATTCAGCGGAGACGGCGTGGTTCGTTAAGTGTGCTGCAGTGATCTGGGACGAGGAGAGGTTTCAACGACAAAGGGCGCCACCAAGTTGAATTAGAAAAATGTATAATTAGTGAATAGTGGAAATACAGTAAAACAGGTAATATAAAAATACAAAACCTAGATGGATAGTTAATTCTTAAACGTCAACTTGGAACCGTTCAGAGTGTTGTTTAACGTCAGCGGGGTTGGAGAAGCCAACCCCCGAAACCGCAATGCCTGACTCCCAAGTCTACGAGACCAATGCTATGGACCGCTGTCCACTTTTGGTTAACTACCGGGCACTATTGTGGGCGTCCTACCTACCGAGCAAGCTTGCACGATTTATAGTTACGCAAACCCGAAGGATATTAATTCAAGCTGGTCGCAAACCCGAAAGAAAGTCGGTTTCCAATTAATGACAACTGACGAACGATACCAAATGATTCTACGATAACTCCACGATAATAGCTTGACAGTTCGGTGAAGCCAAACTGCCGACAAGTTATTAAACAACAGGATAAAAACACAATTACAAGTCACTGAAGCGACAGTGACAGACACACGAAGTTAAATATCTACAAATCTACAACAATAGTACAAGTCGGTCACAAATTTGGGGCTAAGATTTATCACTTATCGTGAGGGCATCTATGTCAGGAATTCCCGGTTCTCGATGAACTTCCGGCTACTCGACTGTCAATCCAAGGTGAATCTTCGCTCGATGACAATTAATCCTGGCCTGATGTTTATAAGGCTGCTCCGATGAGAGACATCCGACTCGACAAGTTTGACCCAATCCTGGAAGCTATTTCGCCGGAAACTACGGCCCAATACGACGAGATGACTCCGTAGATAATGATGCTCAAAGTCCACCGATGGAAATATTGCCCGAAGGAAATCTTCTCACATGGAAAGATTACCCAATGGAAAAAATCACCCCATGGAAAAATCACCCAATGGAAAAATCCTCCAGGAAGAAGTCGTCTGGAGGACTTTTCCGTTACAACGATGTGGCCCGCGTCCAAAATGGCGGGTTCCCAATTCTCTTCCCCTCCGAATTTCCCTCAGGTATGCACGCCCCAAACGACAACTGTCCGAGGGACCCTATATGGCGTGGAAATACCGGGGTTCTATGAGGAATATCACAGATTTTCAGGAGGCCTACAACCAACACTTCGCCATTTTTGCACCGGTCGAAGCAAAAAGAACGAAAACCAAGCGGGACTACAACTGCGCAAGCGCAACTAGTCAGTCCACCCACCACTCTCTATGAAAAATCCCCCAAGAAAGACGCTAGTAACGATCCAGGTCACCGGAAAAATACCTGACGAATGTCAGTACTATATCTTGACCAAACGAATGACGTAAGACTCCTCCTATCAACGGGAAAGCAATCTGCAATTTTTAAAGTGATTCGGAAGCGACCGAGTCAGGGATATTTGCGTGACCACCCTGGATGGTGGCCAGCCCGATTGACCACAACATCTGTTCTACGTCACCTGTCAATGTCATGACATACATAACCTCTATAATTTGCGTCTGAAAATATCATTTTCATGATATTCCAACGAAATTACTTCAGTCACAGCCGTGAATAACAATCCAAAGGTGAGTATAACTGTATCTTTGCCAAATATACGACCAAACAATTTACAGATACACCATTACCAGTCGACCAAACCCAAATGTGTCTCCGCTCACTCGAATCACCAAGAAACAGCCCCTTTACGATGATGTTGATAGACCACGGTGGTAGTGTGGCCCCCCTCTTATCAGTGGAATGTGTCAGGAGTCCCTGTCGATGACCTTGATAGAAAATGGACCGTAACAATTCCCCCCTAACTTCAATACAGGAAGTTACAATACTTCCAGCGGGTAGTCCTACTCAACCAAACACCAAACAAACACAATAATAACCGTTAACAACCAAACCCACCCCAACTATGCCAACAACAAACAAACCCACCCCCAACTACTGAAGCCAGTGTAGTCGGCTTCCCACTAAAATTGATGGGCGGTGTAGTCGCTCCTCACTAAAACTAGGGATGTTACTCTCCGAGGAACGCAGTCACTTGGTAACGAGGCACGTTCCACGACGCGGAGCGCTCCAGATCCACCCCAAATCCATGCGTCAGAGGTCGCCAGCCTCGCTCAAAGATGTTGACAGCGCGTCGTGGCTGTAACGGCCTCCTTAAGACACACAGAAGAGGGAGAGACCTACAGCACCCACGGAAGCACAGCAGCGCCTACTAAATTCCAACTCACTCCTGTACGACCTGGCGATCAGGGAACGCGGCTCGCCCGCGGACCTTGCCCCAAAGAAAGTCCCCTTCCCCAGGAAGACTCTACCAAACAAACAAAACCTGGAATGACAAGTGCACGGCGAAAAATCATGACGGCCGGGACACGTCCACTCATGCGAGAAGGAAGAGGTTGTCGGTGGACAGGACCTATCCGACAACTAAGCAGATCCGACACTGGTCGAGTGGCATAACAAACACAAAACACAACAAACACAGGACCGACATCGATTTCGCCCCCAAACAAGACATTCCAAGACCTCCGGCAAATGAAGGATTTGCGCGCTCCCGGTCCCCAACATCCAAGTGGCCAAGACCTTCGTCGCTCACAATCGGTATGCAAAAAAAAGAAGAACAAAACAAAGAGAAGAACGCCTCGACCGCCACCCCGACGGTGGTTAACCATCAGCATAACACCCGACACGGTCCTCTCCCAAATACGTCCAATCCAGGTTAATAGCGGAGATACTGTGATCTCACCGCTATGACAAATCCGTTAAACAACGAGTCAGAGATAAAACGAGCATCCAGAATCCAATCCGAACGATGACACTGAGGAACAATAGGCCACGCCACACGCAGCCAACAAATCAATCCATCCAAATTCCCAAAACTCCTCCAGCGCATCTCTGCCTCGAAATATCTGCAACTGGTGACAAAATGTGAGGACAACTTAGCTGACGCGATCCTCGGAAGTGTTCTTTTAGTGGGCTCCTACCACTGCCAGAGTTCAGCGTTGGTGTATTCTGGTGTAGCTGTGGCGATGAGTGATGTTATACTCGCCGGCGCCCCAACCAACAGGGCAAATCCAAACTCAAAATGTCCTTGAGGACTACGTACAACTTGGTTCTCGGTACTCAGGATGGATGTTCCAGATCCCACGAAAATGGCAACAATGCTACATACGATGTGGCCTCAAATCCTCTTTACAGAGTACGAAAGTCGGTCCGGATCCAAACTTCCCAACGACGAGTGCTATGACCAACCCGGTACGAGTTCCCTGAACTCTTCCTAGATAGACCAACCGAAGTACAAAACCACAAGTCAACCAACAACGTAGCAGCGATGCTGTGCCTCCTACCAAGGCGTACCAACCAATCCCAACAAAACAGCTTTCCACCCCAAGTCCTAATACCAAGCGTAACAACCAACAATTAATCGTCTTCGCTTTCGGAGTCCACCGCGACCTTGAGGTCCTTGGCGTTCCAAGTTCCGCACGATTTTCCTGTACTGTCTGCCAATTCGTAATTCCAAGGATTCAATCTCTTCGCAACAACAAATGGTCCAACAAATTTGGGCAACAACTTGGCTGTGATGTAATTACCAGCATTCGACTGAGCAAAGTTCCGATGCCAAACACGATCTCCAATAGCAAACTGTACGTCTCGATGACGCAAATCGTACACTTTCTTACTTCGCTCAAACGCCTGATCCAACCTTTTACGTACCACCTTGTACAGTTCCTCAAATTTCGATGCTCGATCTTCCCAATACTTTTCGTCTCGTACGACGTTACTTCCAGGTTCTACGGAATTTTTACGATGACCCCCATCTAGCGAGATTTCTCTTCCGAAGTTTACGAAGTATGGTGTCATCTTCAACGCCTCATGTTTGGATGTCCTAATAGCGCAAGCTACCTTCTGTAGTAAAACATCCCATTGTCGTTGGTCGTCTTTCACGAATGAACGCAGCATGGTGTTAATTGAACGATGTGCACGCTCAACCGCGTTACTTTGAGGATGATACAAAGACGTATACGAGATCTTCACGTCGTAAGAACCCATTAGTTTCGTAAATTCACGCCCCACCAGTTGTCTACCATTATCACAGACGATCGTCTGTGGAACCCCAAACAGACAGAACACGTTCTCTTCCAAAATCTGGACTATATTCTTACCCAAAGCGCGACGCAGAGGAAATAGCAGCAAAAATTTGCTGAAGTAATCCTGCACTGACAGTATAAACGTATTTCCCCTCGACGATTTAGGAAGAGGTCCAACCAAGTCCACACAGATAGTCTGCCAAGGTCGAGTCACTGAAGGTCTGCCACTCATCAAACCGCCAGGTTTCTTCTGCTCCGGCTTGCTTGCCGCACAAACCCTACAACGATTCACATACTTTTGGATGTCCGATCGCATCCCTGGCCAAAAGTACAAATTTCTGGTCCGGTGATATGTCTTATATCCCCCACAATGGCCAGCCAATACCGAATCATGGCATTCCCGCAAAACTCCTCCTCTCAATTCTTTTGGCACGACTCGTTTCCAATTATCTGCCCCACTATCCAATTCTCCAAATTCGGGCCTTACTAGCCGAAACAACGTACCATTGTCAATCCTCCAGAGCGGAAATTTCTGAGGTTCTTTCTCAATCCTATCAGCCATGTTTCTATACCACCGATCTTTGACCTCACTGATTGTATCATCCAATGCTTCCACTCTTGGTACGGCACGCGACAATGCGTCCGGTACGACATGTTCTTTGCCTTTCCTATGTATGACGTCAAAGGTGTATTGTTGAAGCTTCACGCTCCAACGCGCCAATCTTCCTGATGGGTCCTTCAAGTTGTTAAGCCATTTCAGGCTATAATGGTCTGTGATCACAGTGAAATGAGCCCCCTCTACGTATGGCCTGAACTTTTCGACGCTAAAGACAACTGCTAAACACTCCTTTTCCGTTGTGGTATATTTTCTTTCCGCCTCTGACAGCGATCTACTGACGTATGCTACTACCTTTTCGCCCTCGTCATACTCCTGGGTTAACACCCCTCCCAATCCATAATCGCTAGCGTCAGTGTGGATCACAAACGGAAGTTCAAAGTTAGGGCAACTCAAAATAGGTGCGGTGATCAACCTAGTTTGCAGCTGTTCAAAAGCTCGCTGACAATCCGAAGTCCAGCCAAACTTCACGTTCTTCCTCAAAAGACCAGTGATCGGAGCCATCAAAGAGGAGAAATTTCCAATAAAGCGCCTGTACCACGAGGCCATTCCAATCAAACGTCTCACTTGCCTCACGCTTTTCGGTACTGGATAATTGACGATGGCCTCCACCTTCTGCGGATCCACCTTCAATCCATCCCGTCCCACAAGATATCCCAAATAACGCAATTCCTCTCTGCAGATGATGCTCTTCTCTATGTTCAGTGTTAAACCGGCCTTCGCAACACGTTGGAATACCTGACGTAGAATTTCCATATGTTTGTCGAAATCCTGGGTTACTACAACAATATCGTCCAGGTATGCGAATACGAAAGGCTCTAAATCATGTCCCACGACTCCATCAATCAATCTCTGCCAAGTCGCTGGTGAATTGTGCAGACCGAACGGCATCCGTCGATACTGAAATAATCCTCTACCCGGGACTGTAAAAGCTGTAATGTGACGACAATCTTCCCGAACTGGTACCTGCCAATATGCACTCTTGATATCCAATGTTGTTATGTACCGTGCATCCCGAAGCTTATCCAAGGTGTCGGTCACCCTTGGTAACGGATATGCGTCTTTCTCCGTCACCGCATTGACCGCCCTATAATCGGTGCAAAAACGATAGGTGTTACCCTTTTTAGGAGCCATGACGATTGGTGAGCTCCATGCCGATTCTGACGGCTCAGCAACTCCCTCCTTGAGCATTTCGTCCAACTGCTCATGCGCATTTTTGAGCAATACAGGTGACATGGGGTAATACCGCTGCTTGATCGGTTCGGTTCCTGGCTTAACCTTGATGACATGTTCCACCAGAGTTGTACATCCAAACAAACCTTTGGCTACAGGCATCTCTTTCCTAATGTTTTCTACAATTTCACGTTGGGCTGGGGTTAGATGCTCTGCAATCTCATTCACTTCCTCCAAAACTGAGTCCGACTGTCGACTCCAACCTACATCAATAAGATCCGGAAGCAATCGCATCTTCCGCCAAAAGTCAATCCCTAAGATAAGGGTCTGAGACAACGCAGGCAAAACAATAACATCAATAACCCGAACGTTACCTTTTAAAGAGAACGGAACCCTCAAAGTACCCACAATTTCCACCTGACTACCATCCGCTAAATGACATTGCGACTTACCAAACTTATCCAATCCAAATCCTAATCCATTTAAAAGTTTCAGTCCCCTTGGTCCGACTGCTGTCCGAGTAGCTCCCGAATCAAGAAGTCCAGTGATCGATGTGTCAAACACCTTCACCTCCAGATACAATCGCTCGTCATTCGGCATGTCGGCCAACATGGACTCTATGCTTGATTTGATCATGTTGTCGAAATCTGCCGATGGTGATTTTACTGGCGAGTCGCAGGCTCGGTTACCTGACTGCCACTTTCCCCGTTTCCCGATTTCTTAGGTTTCGCTGCTCTATTCCTAACAGGATGACAACTAGGATTACAATTAGGACACGTTTTTGTTGTCACATTTTTGGCCTGACACCTATAGCAGTGCAAATTCAATGGCTGTCTACACTCTCGCGCGTAATGGCCTGACTTATCACAATTGAAACAACGCATGTCCGACCGAATTCCCATGGATCGAGGTTGTTCTTTACCTACCGACCGAATCTCTTCCACAACCACAGTTGGTGTATCCTTCTGAGGTGGTTTAAAGGACTCCAAGTTCACCTTACATTTCTGCAATTTACGACACAACGACTCCAATTCTGCCAATGATGATACATCACGAGTCGCGAGTTGTTGCTGAAAGAACGGATCCAAATTTTTCAAGATGATTTTCAACCTCACAGACTCGGGCAATCCACAATCCAATTGCTCAAACAGATCTTGCATAATGGCCAAATAAATCCCCACAGGTTCTGATGGATCTTGAGTACGCTTACGAATAGACTCGAACAGATTCTCGCTAAAGTCTTCATCCCGGAATTGTGCCTTCAATTTCTTTACCAAATCAACCCAACTATGGACACTACTTCTGGTGGCTCTATACCAATGCAATGCTTGACCCTCAAACAGGTCAACGGCTTGTCCAATCAAAGCTTCAGGCGATGTTTGCCGAGCTGGCATCAATTCCTCTACTCTCCTAATGAAGTCTTCAACTCTCATTCCTCCGGTCTCCCCGGAAAATTTCAAATGCCACTGACTTACTGGTACTGGTCTAGGATTGTTAAACGTTGGTAACATGCTCGAGTGTCTCACACCCGATGCAGTGTTCAAACGACCATCATCACTATCCGAATCTGACGAACCCCCGCTCGCACTTCTAGGCAAAGTACGCTGCAATAGTGTTGCTGCTACTGGTGTTCTATTGTCCTTCTCAAATTGTTTGTAACCGCTCTCCAGGGTTGCCAAAACCGACAAAACACGAGCTACCAATCCGGCCTTCGCCGCCACTTCATCTGGCTCTGCGGGATCCACTACCATTCTTTCTACTCGACCACTAAGGTGGTTCAAAACCGCTTTGAACTGCCTCACAGCGGCACTATGACGGTCAGCCTTCAAATCACGGACACCAGGCTCAATGTCATCCAACTTCTTTGTGACCATCGCCTGATCTTCGGCGAAAGTGAAAGGATGATTCGGTGTGGTGAAACTCCTGTTCTGCTTCTCCAACTTGACTGATGCGGCGATGTTCGTACGCATCTCCGTCACCGTACCTACTGCTATGCCTCTTACCTTGGCTTCATACTCCAATTCCTCTTGTGAGAGTCGACTACAATCTACCCGAAACATCTTGATACCAAAAACGACCGACAAACTGACTCAATTTACCGCAATCAATACAACAATCGCAGTTACCCCCAAAGCTGAAAATTCAAAGTACCTAAATCCGCCTAAACGAGTACCAAAAATTCAAACCGACAACGAACTACAATAGGCAACAGCGCAACAAAATTATCAATCAAGTCAATCGCAATCAGCTCAAGTCGACAACACCCCACCGACAAGTGAAAATCGCAATATCAATAGTGTGGTTCTTAAACAATTCCGACTAAGTCCGCAAAATAATAAATTCGCCTGTCACTCCAGTTCCAAGTCTTTATCCCCCAATTTTGAATACAAATCTCCACCAAGTCTCCAAATCACTACGCAACACCTTCAAGAAAACAATTGAAGTTAGTATTTTTCAATTCGAGCTAGGCTGTACAACACTAAATTTTTTAGTTCCTAAACTAAGTATGCAAATTTTTAAATTAGTATGGCCCAATTTTAATTAGTATGGCCCAATTTGAATTAGTATGCCCCACGTTGGGCGCCAAAATTTTATAACCCCAAACTCGGGGTTAATAAACAATAAGCTCGGTCTAGCTTTTATTCAGCGGAGACGGCGTGGTTCGTTAAGTGTGCTGCAGTGATCTGGGACGAGGAGAGGTTTCAACGACAAAGGGCGCCACCAAGTTGAATTAGAAAAATGTATAATTAGTGAATAGTGGAAATACAGTAAAACAGGTAATATAAAAATACAAAACCTAGATGGATAGTTAATTCTTAAACGTCAACTTGGAACCGTTCAGAGTGTTGTTTAACGTCAGCGGGGTTGGAGAAGCCAACCCCCGAAACCGCAATGCCTGACTCCCAAGTCTACGAGACCAATGCTATGGACCGCTGTCCACTTTTGGTTAACTACCGGGCACTATTGTGGGCGTCCTACCTACCGAGCAAGCTTGCACGATTTATAGTTACGCAAACCCGAAGGATATTAATTCAAGCTGGTCGCAAACCCGAAAGAAAGTCGGTTTCCAATTAATGACAACTGACGAACGATACCAAATGATTCTACGATAACTCCACGATAATAGCTTGACAGTTCGGTGAAGCCAAACTGCCGACAAGTTATTAAACAACAGGATAAAAACACAATTACAAGTCACTGAAGCGACAGTGACAGACACACGAAGTTAAATATCTACAAATCTACAACAATAGTACAAGTCGGTCACAAATTTGGGGCTAAGATTTATCACTTATCGTGAGGGCATCTATGTCAGGAATTCCCGGTTCTCGATGAACTTCCGGCTACTCGACTGTCAATCCAAGGTGAATCTTCGCTCGATGACAATTAATCCTGGCCTGATGTTTATAAGGCTGCTCCGATGAGAGACATCCGACTCGACAAGTTTGACCCAATCCTGGAAGCTATTTCGCCGGAAACTACGGCCCAATACGACGAGATGACTCCGTAGATAATGATGCTCAAAGTCCACCGATGGAAATATTGCCCGAAGGAAATCTTCTCACATGGAAAGATTACCCAATGGAAAAAATCACCCCATGGAAAAATCACCCAATGGAAAAATCCTCCAGGAAGAAGTCGTCTGGAGGACTTTTCCGTTACAACGATGTGGCCCGCGTCCAAAATGGCGGGTTCCCAATTCTCTTCCCCTCCGAATTTCCCTCAGGTATGCACGCCCCAAACGACAACTGTCCGAGGGACCCTATATGGCGTGGAAATACCGGGGTTCTATGAGGAATATCACAGATTTTCAGGAGGCCTACAACCAACACTTCGCCATTTTTGCACCGGTCGAAGCAAAAAGAACGAAAACCAAGCGGGACTACAACTGCGCAAGCGCAACTAGTCAGTCCACCCACCACTCTCTATGAAAAATCCCCCAAGAAAGACGCTAGTAACGATCCAGGTCACCGGAAAAATACCTGACGAATGTCAGTACTATATCTTGACCAAACGAATGACGTAAGACTCCTCCTATCAACGGGAAAGCAATCTGCAATTTTTAAAGTGATTCGGAAGCGACCGAGTCAGGGATATTTGCGTGACCACCCTGGATGGTGGCCAGCCCGATTGACCACAACATCTGTTCTACGTCACCTGTCAATGTCATGACATACATAACCTCTATAATTTGCGTCTGAAAATATCATTTTCATGATATTCCAACGAAATTACTTCAGTCACAGCCGTGAATAACAATCCAAAGGTGAGTATAACTGTATCTTTGCCAAATATACGACCAAACAATTTACAGATACACCATTACCAGTCGACCAAACCCAAATGTGTCTCCGCTCACTCGAATCACCAAGAAACAGCCCCTTTACGATGATGTTGATAGACCACGGTGGTAGTGTGGCCCCCCTCTTATCAGTGGAATGTGTCAGGAGTCCCTGTCGATGACCTTGATAGAAAATGGACCGTAACATGACCTTTCCCGAAAAACTTATGGTTTAGAAGTTACGTTTGGTTATATGGCTTAAAGGTTTTGTACCAAGATATCTTAAGAACCGTTTGGATATCTTACGAACTGTTTGTGGTATTTCATCGAAACTTGCATTTTTCGAAAGCAAATTATATTCTGAAGAGAGAAGGCCCTATTGACCTTTCCCGAAAAACTTATGGTTTAGAAGTTATGTTTGGTTATATGGCTTAAAGGTTTTGTACCAAGATATCTTAAGAACCGTTTGGATATCTTACGAACTGTTTGTGCTATTTCATCGAAACTTGCATTTTTCCAAAGCAAATTAAATTCTGAAGAGAGAAGGCCCTATTGACCTTTCCCGAAAAACTTATGGTTTAGAAGTTATGTTTGGTTATATGGCTTAAAGGTTTTGTACCAAGATATCTTACGAACCGTTTGTGCTATTCCATTGAAGCTTGCATTTTTAGAAAGCAAATTAAATTCTGAAGAGAAAATGTCCTATTGACCTTTCCCGAAAAACTTATGGTTTAGAAGTTATGTTTGGTTATATGGCCTAAAGGTTTTGTACCAAGATATCTTACGAACCGTTTGTGCTATTCCATTGAGGCTTGCATTTTTAGAAAGCAAATTAAATTCTGAAGAGAAAATGTCCCATTGACCTTTCCCGAAAAACATGGTTTAGAAGTTATGTTTGGATAACCAATATAACCATATAAAAGGCTTTTGTACCACGATATCTTACGAACCGTTTGTGCAATTCCATTGAAGCTTGCATTTTTAGAAAGCAAATTAAATTCTGAAGAGAAAATGTCCCATTGACCTTTCCCGAAAAACATGGTTTAGAAGTTATGTTTGGATAACCAATATAACCATATAAAAGGCTTTTGTACCAAGATATCTTACGAACCGTTTGTGCAATTCCATTGAAGCTTGCATTCTTAGAAAGCAAATTAAATTGTGAAGAGAAAATGTCCTATTGACCTTTCCCGAAAAACTGATGGTTTAGAAGTTATGTTTGGTTATATGGCTTAAAGGTTTTGTACCAAGATATCTTACGAACCCTTTGGATATCTTACGAACTGTCGGTTCTATTTCATCAAAACTTGCATTTTTAGAAAGCAAATTAAACTCTGAAGAGAAAAGGTCCTATTGACCTTTCCCGAAAAACTTATGGTTTAGAAGTTATGTTTGGTTATATGGCTTAAAGGTTTTGTACCAAGATATCTTAAGAACCGTTTGGATATCTTACGAACTGTTTGTGCTATTTCATCGAAACTTGCATTTTTAGAAAGCAAATTAAATTCTGAAGAGAAAATGCCCTATTGACCTTTCCCGAAAAACTTATGGTTTAGAAGTTATGTTTGGATAACCAATATAACCATATAAAAGGCTTTTGTACCAAGATATCTTACGAACCGTTTGTGCAATTCCATTGAAGCTTGCATTCTTAGAACGCAAATTAAATTCTGAAGAGAGAATGTCCTATTGACCTTTCCCGAAAGACATGGTTTAGAAGTTATGTTTGGTTATATGGCTTAAAGGTTTTGTACCAAGATATCTTACGAACCGTTTGGATATCTTACGAACTGTCGGTTCTATTTCATCGAAACTTGCATTTTTAGAAAGCAAATTAAACTGAAAAGAAAATGTCCTATTGACCTTTCCCGAAAAACTTATGGTTTAGAAGTTATGTTTGGTTATATGGCTTAAAGGTTTTGTACCAAGATATCTTAAGAACCGTTTGGATATCTTACGAACTGTTTGTGCTATTTCATCGAAACTTGCATTTTTCGAAAGCAAATTAAATTCTGAAGAGAAAAGGCCCTATTGACCTTTCCCGAAAAACTTATGGTTTAGAAGTTATGTTTGGTTATATGGCTTAAAGGTTTTGTACCAAGATATCTTAGGAACCGTTTGGATATCTTACGAACTGTTTGTGCTATTTCATCGAAACTTGCATTTTTCGAAAGCAAATTAAATTCTGAAGAGAAAAGGCCCTATTGACCTTTCCCGAAAAACTTATGGTTTAGAAGTTATGTTTGGATAACCAATATAACCATATAAATGGCTTAAAGGTTTTGTACCAAGATATCTTACGAGCCGTTTGTTCTATTCCATTGAGGCTTGCATTTTTAGAAAGCAAATTAAATTCTGAAGAGAAAATGTCCCATTGACCTTTCCCGAAAAACATGGTTTAGAAGTTATGTTTGGATAACCAATATAACCATATAAAAGGCTTTTGTACCAAGATATCTTACGAACCGTTTGTGCAATTCCATTGAAGCTTGCATTCTTAGAAAGCAAATTAAATTCTGAAGAGAGAATGTCCTATTGACCTTTCCCGAAAAACATGGTTTAGAAGTTATGTTTGGTTATACTTATGGCTTAAAGGTTTTGTACCAAGATATCTTAGGAACCGTTTGGATATGTTACGAACTGTTTGTGCTATTTCATCGAAACGAACCGTTTGTGCTATTTCATCAAAGCTTGCATTTTTAGAAAGCAAATTATATTCTGAAGAGAAAGTGTCCTATTGACCTTTCCCGAAAAACTTATGGTTTAGAAGTTACGTTTGGTTATATGGCTTAAAGGTTTTGTACCAAGATATCTTAAGAACCGTTTGGATATCTTACGAACTGTTTGTGGTATTTCATCGAAACTTGCATTTTTCGAAAGCAAATTAAATTCTGAAGAGAGAAGGCCCTATTGACCTTTCCCGAAAAACTTATGGTTTAGAAGTTATGTTTGGTTATATGGCTTAAAGGTTTTGTACCAAGATATCTTACGAACCGTTTGGATATCTTACGAACTGTCGGTTCTATTTCATCGAAACTTGCATTTTTAGAAAGCAAATTAATCTCTGAAGAGAAAATGTCCTATTGACCTTTCCCGAAAAACTTATGGTTTAGAAGTTATGTTTGGTTATATGGCTTAAAGGTTTTGTACCAAGATATCTTACGAACCGTTTGTGCTATTCCATTGAAGCTTGCATTTTTAGAAAGCAAATTAAATTCTGAAGAGAAAATGTCCTATTGACCTTTCCCGAAAAACTTATGGTTTAGAAGTTATGTTTGGTTAGGTATATGGATTAAAGGTTTTGTACCAAGATATCTTAAGAACCGTTTGGATATCTTACGAACTGTTTGTGCTATTTCATCGAAGCTTGCATTTTTAGAAAGCAAATTAAATTCTGAAGAGAAAAGGCCCTATTGACATTTCCCGAAAAACTTATGGTTTAGAAGTTATGTTTGGATAACCAATATAACCATATAAATGGCTTAAAGGTTTTGTACCAAGATATCTTACGAACCGTTTGTGCTATTCCATTGAGGCGTGCATTTTAACCTCCCCACTCCACTTCACCATTTAAAAAAAAAGGGAGGTTACTGCAATCACTAAAATTTTCGAATTCGAGATAAGACCGGATCTGTACGTTTTGAGGTCTCAGGAACCCAAAAAAGTGGTTTTTAAAATGTGTCTGTATGTATGTACGTACGTACGTTCGTTCGTACGTAGTTCGTACGTACGTTCGTTCGTTCGTTCGTAAACACGCCACAGCCCAAACTACTCGACCGATTTGGCTGAAATTTGGTACGTGTGCATGTGATAACCCAACTTAGATCTGAAAAGCTTTTGGAGCCAATCGTGCAACCAGAAATGCCGTTTTGGCACATCAACTTTTAAATTTTAAATGTAAACCCCCATTTTTCACGTCACAATAAGAAAGGCCTTCAGATTCTGCTTCCAAAGATGTATCCACTGTCAGTGCCCTTTTGACCAAAAACTAAAAATATCGAGATTTTTATCGGACTTTCAAATCGCGGTACAGCCCAAGCCCCTGAACCGATTTGGCTAAAATGTTGCACATGGGGATTGTATTACACGTCGAAGAGCTGAACAAATGTTGGATTCAATCGACCCACGGAAAGTGCCGTTTTGGCACACCAATTTCCAAATTTAAAGTATTCTCTCATTTACCCATCCAAAACAAATTTTTGAAAGATTTATTGCCACCATTAGAAGGGTCTTCGAATTCTGGTTTTAAATGAGATACAATTTATTCATACTTAATATCATAAGAGCAAAAGATTTTTTCGAAATAAATCGAAAGGTTGCGCGAAAACGCGTTGTCTAGCAAAAACTACGAGGGCGGCTGGACGCCGTCTCGATTTAAAAAACCGAGAGCATAGCTCGAGGTTTTTTAGAGATGGCGTTCAACCGCGCGAGTGGTTTTTCAGACGACGACGCGTTTGAGTGCAAAGCCTTGAAGATTTATTTCGAAAAAATCTTGAGCTCGAATGATATTCGTCGGATTAATGCATGAAAGAAGCAGAGAAAATTCCAGCAAATTTAAAGCATCAAGTGACTGAGTTTACCGTATCTAGGGAAACATGCCTATTTGTTATTGTGGTTGTCAAAAGAAGTGTAAAAAATGGCAGCAGAGAAGCGGCTGGAACCTCCCCAACGCGTGGGTCTTTGATTTCAGGGACTTCTGTTTAAGATTCTAAAGTTGATATGCCTAAATGGCACGTCCCGTTGACCAATTGCTCCCAAAAGCCTTTCAGCTCTTCAACGGGTCACCTCACCTCCATTTACCAAATTTCGGGCAAATCGATCCACTAGTTTGGGCTATAAAGTGGTTTCAGTGTTATTACAAAATTTCGATTTTTCTACCCAAAGGGTTCTAAATGCGAATCAATTTTGTCTCATTTAAAACCAGAAATTGAAGACCTTTATGATGGTGACCTCGATAGTGACAATAAATCTTTCAAAAACTTGTTTTGGATGGGTAAATTAGAGAATAATTTTGAATTTCGAAATTGGTGTGCCAAAACGGCACTTTCCGTGGGCCGATTGAATCCAAAATTTGTTCACCTCTTCGACGTGTAATACAATCCCCTTGTGCAAAATTTCAGCCAAATCGGTTCAGGGGCTTGGGCTGTACCGCGATTTTAAAGTCCGATAAAAATCAATTTTAACCTCCCCAATCCACTTCACCACTTATAAAAAAGGGAGGTTACTGCAATCACTAAAATTTTCGAATTTGAGATAGCACCAGATCTTCACGTTTCGAGGTCTCAGGAACCCAAAAAAGTGGTTTTAAAAATGTGTCTGTGTGTATGTGCGTACGTACGTACGTGCGTACGTACGTACGTGCGTACGTTTGTAAACACGCCACAGCCAAAACTACTAGACCGATTTGCCTGAAATTTGGTGCGTAGGCATCTCATAACCCAACTTAGATCTGAAAAGCTTTTGGAGCCAATCGTGCAACTAGAAATGCCAATTTGGCACATCAACTTTTAAATTTTAAATGCAAACCCCCATTTTTCACGTCACTTTAGGAAAGGCCTTCAAATTCTGCTTCTAAAAATGTATTCACTCTCAGTGCCCTTTTGACCAAATATTAAAAAAAAATTGATTTTTATCGGACTTTCAAATCGCGGTACAGCCCAAACCCCTGAACCGATTTGGCTGAAATTTTGCACATGGGGATTGTATTGCACGTCGAAGAGCTGAACAAATTTTGGATTCAATCGGCCCACGGAAAGTGCCGTTTTGGCACACCAATTTCCAAATTTAAAATTATTCACTCATTTCACCATCCAAAACAAGTTTATGAAAGATTTATTGTCACCATCAGAAAGGTCATCAAATTCTGGTTTTAAATAAGACAAAATTCGTTCGCATTTAGTGCTCTTTGGGTCAGAAAATCGAAATTTTGTAATAACACTAAAAATACATTATAGCCCAAATTAGTGAATCGATTTGGCTGAAATTTGCTACATGGAGATTGGGTGACCCGTTGAAGACCTGAAAGGCTTTTGGAAGCAATTGGTCCACAGGAAGTGCCATTTAAGCATATCAACTTTAAATTTTAAATACAAGGCCTCTTTTTTATGTCGCCATTAGAAAGACGATCAAATTCTGGTTCTAAAAATGTATCCACAGTTTCTGCCATTTCAGTGGAAAATAGAGAAAAAAATCTTTTTCATTAAAAGGGAGCAGGCTGACAGTGGATGACAAAGTATCAGTTATTGTCAAAAGGGTGGTAAACTGTTAACCTTAAAAGGAACATATTGTCAAATGTGATGGGTGATGATTGTCTGAAGTGATGTCAGTATTTGTCAGAAAATTGCGAAATTAGTCACAGATGATAAGCACAAAAAAAATTCTGTTGAATTGACTACCATCTACACAGAATACAAAGATCCACGCGATGGGGAGGTTCCAGCCGCTTCTCTGCTGCATTTTTTTTTTTTATTTTTGGTCAAAAAGGCACTAAGAATGAATGCATTTTTAGAAGCAGAATTTGAAGGCCTTTCCTATCGTGACGTGAAAAATGGGGGTTTGCATTTAAAATTTAAAAGTTGATGTGCCAAAATGGCATTTCTGGTTGCACGATTGGCTCCAAAAGCTTTTCAGATCTAAGTTGGGTTATCACATGCACACGTACCAAATTTCAGCTAAATCTGTCGAGTAGATTGGGCTGTGGCGTGTTTACGAACGTACGTACGTACGAACGTACGAACGTACGAACGTACGTACGAACGTACGTACATACATACAGACACATTTTAAAAACCACTTTTTTGGGCTCCTGAGACCTCAAAACGTATAGATCCGGTCTTATCTCGAATTCGAAAATTTTAGTGATTGCAGTAACCTCCCTTTTTTTTTAAATGGTGGAGTGGAGTGGGGAGGTTAAAAATAACAACAAACCAGTGAAAGTATGAATTCAGCGAAAAAAGCAAGATTTGGAGAGGTTCCTGCAAGTTCTATTAAAGCTATTATCGAAAATGCAACTTCTGCGAATACGATTAACACTCGTAAATCTATTTGGAGCCAGTTCATGGAGTTTTGTGGTCAAAGAAAATACGTACTGGAGGAACAGACCACGACGGAGAGAATCCGTGAAATTCTTCAGGATTGGGCAGTAAATATGAAGAAGACTAACGGAGACAGGGACGGAACAGGGAGAACTCATGCGGATGGTATAAGAACATGCCTGTTGGCAAGAATGAGGTGTCAAAATGGACCAAAAACGCTGCAGAACGGATTGGGTTGGAAGTCGTATCAAAAAAAATAACAAATCATTCTAATCGAGCGACAGCCGTAACCCAGCTAGCCAAATCTGGAATAGGTGAAGAACAATTAATCAAGACAACCGGCCACGCCGCCTCCAGCTTCATTAAACCATATCTGCAAATTGACCAGGAACATCATTTAAGAATCGTGCGGCAGATGAGAAGTGGATCTCCAACAACTGCAGCAGTTTCAGATCCTGTTCCTACACTTGGGGCTCATCACGACAGCAGTAGCAACGCCACTGTGCGTCTTCTATGATAACAAACCAAATCACTGGAAACGATCTCAAAAACCACCCTACTTTTACTAACTGTTCATTTTTTATTAATTGTTCTAATGTTAGGTAGGTAATACAAGTAGATACCGAATAAATATTTTTCTCAACCTAACTTTACCTAGCCTTATTGTAAAAAAGCACCTGGTATTTTTTCCGTGAATAAAATGCTAGTTGCTTTTTATTCAAGAAAATGTCATGTCATTGGCAGAAAACCAGAAAATTCTGCAATTTTATTGGTTTAAATAGGTTGAATGCATTAATCGCATTTATTACCCTTTGGGTAGAAAAATCGAAATTTTGAAATAACACTGAAACCACGTTATAGCCCAAACTACTGGAAGGATTTGTCTGAAATTTGGTTCATGGAGGTCAGGTGACCCGTTGAAGATCTGAAAGGCTTTTGGGAGCAATTAGTTAACGGGAAGTGCCATTTAGGCATATTAACTTTAAAATCTTAAACACAAGTCACGGAAATCAAAGACCCACGCGTTGGGGAGGTTCCAGCCGCTTCTCTGCTGCCTTCTTAGAAAGCAAATTAAATTCTGAAGAGAAAATGTCCCATTGACCTTTCCCGAAAAACATGGTTTAGAAGTTATGTTTGGATAACCAATATAACCATATAAAAGGCTTTTGTGCCAAGATATCTTACGAACCGTTTGTGCAATTCCATTGAAGCTTGCATTCTTAGGGCCGGTTTATCGATGCTCAGTTAAAACTGGCTGTTATCTATCTGACGGTTTACTATAACTTACAGATAAATCAGATTCACGTTTATCGACATCGAATTTGTCTGTCAGTTACGTGTCTGACAGTTTAAGTTGTGTTGGCAACATTTGGGGTAGCGGAAGTTGAATTCAATTGGACAGATTTAAATTTCGCGCTAATATAGTCAACTGTTTCCATAGCAATGCCTTACGGTCTTTGTTTACTGTGGCAGGTGCTGATGCAGTTGAAATTTGTATTGGTGACAGAAAAGAAACGAGGAGTAAACTTTTCTGCCTACGATCCAGACGTGCTTTGAAAAGTAACTAGCAGGAGATGTAATTGAGGATAAGAAAACGGATGGTAGAAGCAATAGGTCTGAAAGAAAGTTGAGGAAATCTTAAGTAGTGGCAAATTCCTCAAAATAGTTTCAGGTACTTTCCTAAACTTTATATTGGCTAGATTAATGTTGAAGAAAACCAAAGATTCATCTTCTTCGTCATTTAAATGACTCTGGGCGATGCTAACCGTCGGTTTTCTGCCCTAGCTGACACTTCGAACTGTCAGTCAGTTTGCTCAGCGCTTTAGCAAAGACCTTGCAGTCAACTTGCTGTCGATAAACAGTTTAACTAGCGGATAACGCAAACTGACAGATATTTTCATTTAGCTGAGCATCGATAAACCGGCCCTTAGAAAGCAAATTAAATTGTGAAGAGAGAATGTCCTATTGACCTTTCCCGAAAAAATGGTTTAGAAGTTGTTTGGTTATATGGCTTAAAGGTTTTGTACCAAGATATCTTAAGAACCGTTTGGATATCTTACGAACTGTTTGTGCTATTTCATCGAAACGAACCGTTTGTGCTATTTCATCAAAACTTGCATTTTTAGAAAGCAAATTATATTCTGAAGAGAAAATGTCCTATTGACCTTTCCCGAAAAACTTATGGTTTAGAAGTTATGTTTGGTTATATGGCTTAAAGGTTTTGTACCAAGATATCTTAAGAACCGTTTGGATATCTTACGAACTGTTTGTGCTATTTCATCGAAACTTGCATTTTTCGAAAGCAAATTAAATTCTGAAGAGAGAAGGCCCTATTGACCTTTCCCGAAAAACTTATGGTTTAGAAGTTATATTTGGATAACCAATATAACCATATAAATGGCTTAAAGGTTTTGTACCAAGATATCTTACGAACCGTTTGTGCTATTCCATTGAAGCTTGCATTTTTAGAAAGCAAATTAAATTCTGAAGAGAAAATGTCCTATTGAACTTTCCCGAAAAACTTATGGTTTAGAAGTTATGTTTGGATAACCAATATAACCATATAAATGGCTTAAAGGTTTTGTACCAAGATATCTTACGAACCGTTTGTGCTATTCCATTGAGGCGTGCATTTTTAGAAAGCAAATTATATTCTGAAGAGAAAATGTCCTATTGACCTTTCCCGAAAAACTTATGGTTTAGAAGTTATGTTTGGTTATATGGCTTAAAGGTTTTGTACCAAGATATCTTAAGAACCGTTTGGATATCTTACGAACTGTTTGTGCTATTTCATCGAAACGAACCGTTTGTGCTATTTCATCAAAACTTGCATTTTTCGAAAGCAAATTAAATTCTGAAGAGAGAAGGCCCTATTGACCTTTCCCGAAAAACTTATGGTTTAGAAGTTATATTTGGATAACCAATATAACCATATAAATGGCTTAAAGGTTTTGTACCAAGATATCTTACGAACCGTTTGTGCTATTCCATTGAAGCTTGCATTTTTAGAAAGCAAATTAAATTCTGAAGAGAAAATGTCCTATTGAACTTTCCCGAAAAACTTATGGTTTAGAAGTTATGTTTGGATAACCAATATAACCATATTAATGGCTTAAAGGTTTTGTACCAACATATCTTACGAACCGTTTGTGCTATTCCATTGAAGCTTGCATTTTTAGAAAGCAAATTAAATTCTGAAGAGAAAATGTCCTATTGAACTTTACCGAAAAACTTATGGTTTAGAAGTTATGTTTGGTTATATGGCTTAAAGGTTTAGTACCAAGATATCTTACGAATCGTTTGGATATCTTACGAACTGTCGGTTCTATTTCATCAAAACTTGCATTTTTAGAAAGCAAATTAAATTCTGAAGAGAAAATGTCCTATTGACCTTTCCCGAAAAACTTATGGTTTAGAAGTTATGTTTGGTTATATGGCTTAAAGGTTTTGTACCAAGATATCTTAAGAACCGTTTGGATATCTTACGAACTGTTTGTGCTATTTCATCGAAACTTGCATTTTCCGAAAGCAAATTAAATTCTTAAGAGAAAAGGCCCTATTGACCTTTCGCGAAAAACTTATGGTTTAGAAGTTATGTTTGGTTATATGGCTTAAAGGTTTTGTACCAAGATATCTTAAGAACCGTTTGGATATCTTACGAACTGTTTGTGCTATTTCATCGAAACGAACCGTTTGTGCTATTTCATCAAAACTTGCATTTTTCGAAAGCAAATTAAATTCTGAAGAGAGAAGGCCCTATTGACCTTTCCCGAAAAACTTATGGTTTAGAAGTTATATTTGGATAACCAATATAACCATATAAATGGCTTAAAGGTTTTGTACCAAGATATCTTACGAACCGTTTGTGCTATTCCATTGAAGCTTGCATTTTTAGAAAGCAAATTAAATTCTGAAGAGAAAATGTCCTATTGAACTTTCCCGAAAAACTTATGGTTTAGAAGTTATGTTTGGATAACCAATATAACCATATTAATGGCTTAAAGGTTTTGTACCAACATATCTTACGAACCGTTTGTGCTATTCCATTGAAGCTTGCATTTTTAGAAAGCAAATTAAATTCTGAAGAGAAAATGTCCTATTGAACTTTCCCGAAAAACTTATGGTTTAGAAGTTATGTTTGGTTATATGGCTTAAAGGTTTTGTACCAAGATATCTTACGAATCGTTTGGATATCTTACGAACTGTCGGTTCTATTTCATCAAAACTTGCATTTTTAGAAAGCAAATTATATTCTGAAGAGAAAATGTCCTATTGACCTTTCCCGAAAAACTTATGGTTTAGAAGTTATGTTTGGTTATATGGCTTAAAGGTTTTGTACCAAGATATCTTAAGAACCGTTTGGATATCTTACGAACTGTTTGTGCTATTTCATCGAAACGAACCGTTTGTGCTATTTCATCAAAACTTGCATTTTTCGAAAGCAAATTAAATTCTGAAGAGAGAAGGCCCTATTGACCTTTCCCGAAAAACTTATGGTTTAGAAGTTATATTTGGATAACCAATATAACCATATAAATGGCTTAAAGGTTTTGTACCAAGATATCTTACGAACCGTTTGTGCTATTCCATTGAAGCTTGCATTTTTAGAAAGCAAATTAAATTCTGAAGAGAAAATGTCCTATTGAACTTTCCCGAAAAACTTATGGTTTAGAAGTTATGTTTGGATAACCAATATAACCATATTAATGGCTTAAAGGTTTTGTACCAACATATCTTACGAACCGTTTGTGCTATTCCATTGAAGCTTGCATTTTTAGAAAGCAAATTAAATTCTGAAGAGAAAATGTCCTATTGAACTTTCCCGAAAAACTTATGGTTTAGAAGTTATGTTTGGTTATATGGCTTAAAGGTTTTGTACCAAGATATCTTACGAATCGTTTGGATATCTTACGAACTGTCGGTTCTATTTCATCAAAACTTGCATTTTTAGAAAGCAAATTAAATTCTGAAGAGAAAATGTCCTATTGACCTTTCCCGAAAAACTTATGGTTTAGAAGTTATGTTTGGTTATATGGCTTAAAGGTTTTGTACCAAGATATCTTAAGAACCGTTTGGATATCTTACGAACTGTTTGTGCTATTTCATCGAAACTTGCATTTTCCGAAAGCAAATTAAATTCTTAAGAGAAAAGGCCCTATTGACCTTTCGCGAAAAACTTATGGTTTAGAAGTTATGTTTGGTTATATGGCTTAAAGGTTTTGTACCAAGATATCTTAAGAACCGTTTGGATATCTTACGAACTGTTTGTGCTATTTCATCGAAACGAACCGTTTGTGCTATTTCATCAAAACTTGCATTTTTCGAAAGCAAATTAAATTCTGAAGAGAGAAGGCCCTATTGACCTTTCCCGAAAAACTTATGGTTTAGAAGTTATATTTGGATAACCAATATAACCATATAAATGGCTTAAAGGTTTTGTACCAAGATATCTTACGAACCGTTTGTGCTATTCCATTGAAGCTTGCATTTTTAGAAAGCAAATTAAATTCTGAAGAGAAAATGTCCTATTGAACTTTCCCGAAAAACTTATGGTTTAGAAGTTATGTTTGGATAACCAATATAACCATATTAATGGCTTAAAGGTTTTGTACCAACATATCTTACGAACCGTTTGTGCTATTCCATTGAAGCTTGCATTTTAACCTCCCCAATCCACTTCACCACTTATAAAAAAAGGGAGGTTACTGCAATCACTAAAATTTTCGAATTTGAGATAGCACCAGATCTTCACGTTTCGAGGTCTCAGGAACCCAAAAAAGTGGTTTTAAAAATGTGTCTGTGTGTATGTGCGTACGTACGTGCGTACGTACGTGCGTACGTACGTTTGTAAACACGCCACAGCCAAAACTACTAGACCGATTTGGCTGAAATTTGGTACGTGTGCATGTGATAACCCAACTTAGATCTGAAAAGCTTTTGGAGCCAATCGTACAACTAGAAATGCCATTTTGGCACATAAACTTTTAAATTTTAAATGCAAACCCCCATTTTTCACATCACGATAGGAAAGGCCTTCAAATTCTGCTTCTAAAAATGCATTCATTCTTAGTGCCCTTTTGACCAACAATAAAAAAAAATTGATTTTTATCGGACTTTAAAATCGCGGTACAGCCCAAGCCCCTGAACCGATTTGGCTGAAATTTTGCACATGGGGATTGTATTACACGTCGAAGAGCTGAACAAATTTTGGATTCAATCGGCCCACGGAAAGTGCCGTTTTGGCACACCAATTTCCAACTTTAAAATTATTCACTCATTTAACCATCCAAAACAAGTTTTTGAAAGATTTATTGTCACCATCAGAAAGGTCTTCAAATTCTGGTTTTAAATAAGACAAAATTCGTTCGCATTTAGTGCTCTTTGGGTCAAAAAATCGAAATTTTGTAATAACACAAAAATCCATTATAGCCCAAATTAGTGAATCGATTTGGCTGAAATTTGCTACATGGAGATTGGGTGACCCGTTGAAGACCTGAAAGGCTTTTGGAAGCAATTGGTCCACGGGAAGTGCCATTTAAGCATATCAACATTAAATTTTAAATACAAGGCCTCCTTTTTTATGTCGCCATTAGAAAGACGATCAAATTCTGGTTCTAAAAATGTATTCATAGTTTCTGCCATTTCAGTGGAAAATAGAGAAAAAATTCTTTTTCATTAAAAGGGAGCAGGCTGACAGTGGATGACATAAAGTATCAGTTATTGTCAAAAGGGTGGCAAACTGTTAACCTTAAAAAGAACATATTGTCAAATGTGATGGGTGATGTCGGTATTTGTCAGAAAATTGCGAAATTAGTCACAGATGATAAGCACAAAAAAAAATGTTGAATTGACTACCATCTACACAGAATACAAAGATCCACGCGATGGGGAGGTTCCAGCCGCTTCTCTGCTGCATTTTAACCTCCCCAATCCACTTCACCACTTATAAAAAAAGGGAGGTTACTGCAATCACTAAAATTTTCGAATTTGAGATAGCACCAGATCTTCACGTTTCGAGGTCTCAGGAACCCAAAAAAGTGGTTTTAAAAATGTGTCTGTGTGTATGTGCGTACGTACGTGCGTACGTACGTTTGTAAACACGCCACAGCCAAAACTACTAGACCGATTTGGCTGAAATTTGGTACGTGTGCATGTGATAACCCAACTTAGATCTGAAAAGCTTTTGGAGCCAATCGTACAACTAGAAATGCCATTTTGGCACATAAACTTTTAAATTTTAAATGCAAACCCCCATTTTTCACATCACGATAGGAAAGGCCTTCAAATTCTGCTTCTAAAAATGCATTCATTCTTAGTGCCCTTTTGACCAACAATAAAAAAAAATTGATTTTTATCGGACTTTAAAATCGCGGTACAGCCCAAGCCCCTGAACCGATTTGGCTGAAATTTTGCACATGGGGATTGTATTACACGTCGAAGAGCTGAACAAATTTTGGATTCAATCGGCCCACGGAAAGTGCCGTTTTTTTTGTTTATTTTCAATGGGAATGAGTAAACGGATGAATTTTTCCCCTGGTCCAGGGCAGTAAGATGGCATGGCATCCTGAAATAAATGTGATCACTGTTTATTTTTAGAAAGCAAATTAAATTCTGAAGAGAAAATGTCCTATTGAACTTTCCCGAAAAACTTATGGTTTAGAAGTTATGTTTGGTTATATGGCTTAAAGGTTTTGTACCAAGATATCTTACGAATCGTTTGGATATCTTACGAACTGTCGGTTCTATTTCATCAAAACTTGCATTTTTAGAAAGCAAATTAAATTCTGAAGAGAAAATGTCCTATTGACCTTTCCCGAAAAACTTATGGTTTAGAAGTTATGTTTGGTTATATGGCTTAAAGGTTTTGTACCAAGATATCTTAAGAACCGTTTGGATATCTTACGAACTGTTTGTGCTATTTCATCGAAACGAACCGTTTGTGCTATTTCATCAAAACTTGCATTTTTCGAAAGCAAATTAAATTCTGAAGAGAGAAGGCCCTATTGACCTTTCCCGAAAAACTTATGGTTTAGAAGTTATATTTGGATAACCAATATAACCATATAAATGGCTTAAAGGTTTTGTACCAAGATATCTTACGAACCGTTTGTGCTATTCCATTGAAGCTTGCATTTTTAGAAAGCAAATTAAATTCTGAAGAGAAAATGTCCTATTGAACTTTCCCGAAAAACTTATGGTTTAGAAGTTATGTTTGGATAACCAATATAACCATATTAATGGCTTAAAGGTTTTGTACCAACATATCTTACGAACCGTTTGTGCTATTCCATTGAAGCTTGCATTTTTAGAAAGCAAATTAAATTCTGAAGAGAAAATGTCCTATTGAACTTTCCCGAAAAACTTATGGTTTAGAAGTTATGTTTGGTTATATGGCTTAAAGGTTTTGTACCAAGATATCTTACGAATCGTTTGGATATCTTACGAACTGTCGGTTCTATTTCATCAAAACTTGCATTTTTAGAAAGCAAATTAAATTCTGAAGAGAAAATGTCCTATTGACCTTTCCCGAAAAACTTATGGTTTAGAAGTTATGTTTGGTTATATGGCTTAAAGGTTTTGTACCAAGATATCTTAAGAACCGTTTGGATATCTTACGAACTGTTTGTGCTATTTCATCGAAACTTGCATTTTCCGAAAGCAAATTAAATTCTTAAGAGAAAAGGCCCTATTGACCTTTCGCGAAAAACTTATGGTTTAGAAGTTATGTTTGGTTATATGGCTTAAAGGTTTTGTACCAAGATATCTTAAGAACCGTTTGGATATCTTACGAACTGTTTGTGCTATTTCATCGAAACGAACCGTTTGTGCTATTTCATCAAAACTTGCATTTTTCGAAAGCAAATTAAATTCTGAAGAGAGAAGGCCCTATTGACCTTTCCCGAAAAACTTATGGTTTAGAAGTTATATTTGGATAACCAATATAACCATATAAATGGCTTAAAGGTTTTGTACCAAGATATCTTACGAACCGTTTGTGCTATTCCATTGAAGCTTGCATTTTTAGAAAGCAAATTAAATTCTGAAGAGAAAATGTCCTATTGAACTTTCCCGAAAAACTTATGGTTTAGAAGTTATGTTTGGATAACCAATATAACCATATTAATGGCTTAAAGGTTTTGTACCAACATATCTTACGAACCGTTTGTGCTATTCCATTGAAGCTTGCATTTTTAGAAAGCAAATTAAATTCTGAAGAGAAAATGTCCTATTGAACTTTCCCGAAAAACTTATGGTTTAGAAGTTATGTTTGGTTATATGGCTTAAAGGTTTTGTACCAAGATATCTTACGAATCGTTTGGATATCTTACGAACTGTCGGTTCTATTTCATCAGAACTTGCATTTTTAGAAAGCAAATTAAATTCTGAAGAGAAAATGTCCTATTGACCTTTCCCGAAAAACTTATGGTTTAGAAGTTATGTTTGGTTATATGGCTTAAAGGTTTTGTACCAAGATATCTTAAGAACCGTTTGGATATCTTACGAACTGTTTGTGCTATTTCATCGAAACTTGCATTTTCCGAAAGCAAATTAAATTCTTAAGAGAAAAGGCCCTATTGACCTTTCGCGAAAAACTTATGGTTTAGAAGTTATGTTTGGATAACCAATATAACCATATAAATGGCTTAAAGGTTTTGTACCAAGATATCTTACGAACCGTTTGTGCTATTCCATTGAGGCTTGCATTTTTAGAAAGCAAATTAAATTCTGAAGAGAAAATGTCCCATTGACCTTTCCCGAAAAACATGGTTTAGAAGTTATAGCTCAAATTAGTGAATCGATTTGGCTGAAATTTGCTACATGGAGATTGGGTGACCCGTTGAAGACCTGAAAGGCTTTTGGAAGCAATTGGTCCACAGGAAGTGCCATTTAAGCATATCAACTTTAAATTTTAAATACAAGGCCTCCTTTTTTACGTCGCCATTAGAAAGACGATCAAATTCTGGTTCTAAAAATGTATTCACAGTTTCTGCTATTTCTGTGGAAAATAGAGAAAAAAATCTTTTTCATTAAAAGAGACCAGGCTACTGACAGTGGATGACATAAAGTATCAGTTATTGTCAAAAGGGTGGCAAACTGTTAACCTTAAAAGGAACATATTGTCAAATGTGATGGGTGATGTCCGAAGTGATGTCGGTATTTGTCAGAAAATTGCGAAATTAGTCACAGATGATAAACACAAAAAAAATTCTGTTGAATTGACTACCATCTACACAGAATACAAAGATCCACGCGATGGGGAGGTTCCAGCCGCTTCTCTGCTGCATTTTTTAGAAAGCAAATTATATTCTGAAGAGAAAATGTCCTATTGACCTTTCCCGAAAAACTTATGGTTTAGAAGTTATGTTTGGTTATATGGCTTAAAGGTTTTGTACCAAGATATCTTACGAACCGTTTGTGCTGTTCCATTGAAGCTTGCATTTTTAGAAAGCAAATTAAATTCTGAAGAGAAAATGTCCTATTGACCTTTCCCGAAAAACTTATGGTTTAGAAGTTATGTTTGGTTATATGGCTTAAAGGTTTTGTACCAAGATATCTTACGAACCGTTTGTGCTATTCCATTGAGGCTTGCATTTTTAGAAAGCAAATTAAATTCTGAAGAGAAAATGCCCCATTGACCTTTCCCGAAAAACATGGTTTAGAAGTTATGTTTGGATAACCAATATAACCATATAAAAGGCTTTTGTACCACGATATCTTACGAACCGTTTGTGCAATTCCATTGAAGCTTGCATTTTTAGAAAGCAAATTAAATTCTGAAGAGAAAATGTCCCATTGACCTTTCCCGAAAAACATGGTTTAGAAGTTATGTTTGGATAACCAATATAACCATATAAAAGGCTTTTGTACCAAGATATCTTACGAACCGTTTGTGCAATTCCATTGAAGCTTGCATTCTTAGAAAGCAAATTAAATTGTGAAGAGAAAATGTCCTATTGACCTTTCCCGAAAAACTGATGGTTTAGAAGTTATGTTTGGTTATATGGCTTAAAGGTTTTGTACCAAGATATCTTACGAACCCTTTGGATATCTTACGAACTGTCGGTTCTATTTCATCAAAACTTGCATTTTTAGAAAGCAAATTAAACTCTGAAGAGAAAAGGTCCTATTGACCTTTCCCGAAAAACTTATGGTTTAGAAGTTATGTTTGGTTATATGGCTTAAAGGTTTTGTACCAAGATATCTTAAGAACCGTTTGGATATCTTACGAACTGTTTGTGCTATTTCATCGAAACTTGCATTTTTAGAAAGCAAATTAAATTCTGAAGAGAAAATGCCCTATTGACCTTTCCCGAAAAACTTATGGTTTAGAAGTTATGTTTGGATAACCAATATAACCATATAAAAGGCTTTTGTACCAAGATATCTTACGAACCGTTTGTGCAATTCCATTGAAGCTTGCATTCTTAGAACGCAAATTAAATTCTGAAGAGAGAATGTCCTATTGACCTTTCCCGAAAGACATGGTTTAGAAGTTATGTTTGGTTATATGGCTTAAAGGTTTTGTACCAAGATATCTTACGAACCGTTTGGATATCTTACGAACTGTCGGTTCTATTTCATCGAAACTTGCATTTTTAGAAAGCAAATTAAACTGAAAAGAAAATGTCCTATTGACCTTTCCCGAAAAACTTATGGTTTAGAAGTTATGTTTGGTTATATGGCTTAAAGGTTTTGTACCAAGATATCTTAAGAACCGTTTGGATATCTTACGAACTGTTTGTGCTATTTCATCGAAACTTGCATTTTTCGAAAGCAAATTAAATTCTGAAGAGAAAAGGCCCTATTGACCTTTCCCGAAAAACTTATGGTTTAGAAGTTATGTTTGGTTATATGGCTTAAAGGTTTTGTACCAAGATATCTTAGGAACCGTTTGGATATCTTACGAACTGTTTGTGCTATTTCATCGAAACTTGCATTTTTCGAAAGCAAATTAAATTCTGAAGAGAAAAGGCCCTATTGACCTTTCCCGAAAAACTTATGGTTTAGAAGTTATGTTTGGATAACCAATATAACCATATAAATGGCTTAAAGGTTTTGTACCAAGATATCTTACGAGCCGTTTGTGCTATTCCATTGAGGCTTGCATTTTTAGAAAGCAAATTAAATTCTGAAGAGAAAATGTCCCATTGACCTTTCCCGAAAAACATGGTTTAGAAGTTATGTTTGGATAACCAATATAACCATATAAAAGGCTTTTGTACCAAGATATCTTACGAACCGTTTGTGCAATTCCATTGAAGCTTGCATTCTTAGAAAGCAAATTAAATTCTGAAGAGAGAATGTCCTATTGACCTTTCCCGAAAAACATGGTTTAGAAGTTATGTTTGGTTATACTTATGGCTTAAAGGTTTTGTACCAAGATATCTTAGGAACCGTTTGGATATGTTACGAACTGTTTGTGCTATTTCATCGAAACGAACCGTTTGTGCTATTTCATCAAAGCTTGCATTTTTAGAAAGCAAATTATATTCTGAAGAGAAAGTGTCCTATTGACCTTTCCCGAAAAACTTATGGTTTCGAAGTTACGTTTGGTTATATGGCTTAAAGGTTTTGTACCAAGATATCTTAAGAACCGTTTGGATATCTTACGAACTGTTTGTGGTATTTCATCGAAACTTGCATTTTTCGAAAGCAAATTAAATTCTGAAGAGAGAAGGCCCTATTGACCTTTCCCGAAAAACTTATGGTTTAGAAGTTATGTTTGGTTATATGGCTTAAAGGTTTTGTACCAAGATATCTTACGAACCGTTTGGATATCTTACGAACTGTCGGTTCTATTTCATCGAAACTTGCATTTTTAGAAAGCAAATTAATCTCTGAAGAGAAAATGTCCTATTGACCTTTCCCGAAAAACTTATGGTTTAGAAGTTATGTTTGGTTATATGGCTTAAAGGTTTTGTACCAAGATATCTTACGAACCGTTTGTGCTATTCCATTGAAGCTTGCATTTTTAGAAAGCAAATTAAATTCTGAAGAGAAAATGTCCTATTGACCTTTCCCGAAAAGCTTATGGTTTAGAAGTTATGTTTGGTTATATGGCTTAAAGGTTTTGTACCAAGATATCTTACGAACTGTTGATGATGGATTCGTCTTGATTTAAATAATTGCGTATTTTTAGGAAAATGTCATTTTTTTCTTGACGTTTTATTGAAAATCTTACAACAATCAACTTTTGTTTTTAATAGGTTGATTTAACATCATTAACATTAACTGAACTGACTGAACCGCTCCAGTCGCTGTAAACGGCGTCAACATGCCCCCGGCCTTGGTAAAACTTGCCAACATTAATCCAGTCACCGGTAGTTCCTTATGACGAAATTTCATCCATTGGCAGAGGACAAAGCTTTGAGAAACTTCTTTTAAATTCTCCTTGGGCAGTCTTAACCTTACAAACTCTTGCAATATTGTCGCTTCCAGGAAAGATCTGCGTTACCCGTCCCAGTTGCCACTTCATTGGAGGAGTGTTGTCTTGTTTAACAAGGACCAGAGAACCTTCCTTGATAGAATTCTTAGAGAGGTTCCATTTTGTTCGTCTCTGGAGCTCGGATATATACTCCTTGTTCCATCGCTCCCATAAATGCTGAATTAAACTTTGAACCAGTTTATAACGACTTAAACGATTTATTGGAATGTCTCGTACATCCACCTCAGGTGTCGTAGTCAGAGGTCGACCAACCAAGAAGTGAGCCGGAGTCAAAGGAGTAAAATCGTCGGGATCAGAGGATAAGGGGGTTAAAGGACGGGAGTTCATTATTGCCTCAACCTGCACCAATACTGAATTGAACTCCTCATATGTAATATGAATGTTACCTACAACCCTTTTTAAATGAAATTTTATTGATTTTACCCCAGCCTCCCATAACCCTCCAAAATGAGGAGAATACGGAGGCGAAAATAACCACTGGATATTGTCTTTTGAAAGAGAATCTTGGATATTTTTTGACTGATCGTTTAAAATTTTAACGGTCTAGGACATTTGGGCGCGACCGAAACGGCGCGGGCCGATTGGGCGCGACCATAACGGCGCGGGGACAAAAGGGCGCCAGGCCAAAACGGCGCGGGGTTAAAACGGCGCGAGCCCATTTCGGCGCAGGGCCATTTGGGCGCGAAAGTATAAAAAATATGATATATGCCACAGTATTTTTGTCGACCTCGTGATACCACCTACCCATTATTGCTTTCGTGAATTCAAGCTATCATGAAAAATTGTGGTGTCTTTCAAATTATTTTATTCTACTTAAGTATAAATAGGTACTTTTTATAAACTCGTGATTGGGTAGATGAAATGTAATTAGCCAGATCATAGGATGAATAATATGCTTAATTTTACCCGGTAAAGTCTAGCGCGTCCAAATGCAGATGGGTTGGAAAAAAAAGTCCCTGGAATAAAACCTGAAAAAAGTTAAATATTCAGGTATTCAAAGTCTTGGTAGGTACCACTTAATGGATTCAAAAATAATTATTATAAATAACAGTGATTTTAATTCGATAATAATGAAATTGAGTTACCGAGATCTCCGAAATCGAAAGATGTAAAATAAATGCTCGAAATTTGACTGGGCGCTTCCATTTGTATAAGTTCAACAAAAACAGGAATTTTGCAGATCATACAAATCCCTTATATATATTTCTTCAAATTTTAATGACCCTGTCATAAATTAGAACCCATGCACTAATCCATCCGCTTGGACAAGTTTGGTTTTATTACAGATAAATTTGTGAGCGCCTTTACCTGCGATTATAGAAACAGTTTCAATTAATTCCTTGAAATTTTTTAATAACTGACACAAGTAAATAATGGAAATTGAATATATTAAACTATAAATCTATGAGCAAGACGGTGTAAGCAACGGCCGTTAATATTAAGAAAGGAAACGGGTCATTAGAATAATATATCATTAGTTTGGGATTTTGGGAAAACCCAGATCCCAGGTGTGGCTACCTGATTCTTCGTTCCAGGAATGAAATAATCCTTAAAAGCACATTGATTTTGTATACTTACACAAGACATTCCATCCGCCCTTCCACGCTAACAACCGTGATAAGCATTCTACCTACCCAATCTACCCGATCAAGAATTTAAATGAATAAGTAAAAATGAAATAATTTGAAAGACTTCACAATTTATATTCTGTTGAGGCCCGGAGCCATAGTTAAGTCACATTTTGATTTTTGTAATAAAAGTTAAAACGGCGGTTGAAATTTGTTAACTTTTATTCGAAAGCAACCCTATCAGCAACATAAACAACCGGTTTCTGTAATTAAATTTGATTGTCGGATAAAAAAATTAATAATTAAAAAAATTATTAGCCTGAACCTGAATGCACTACTGCAATAACAATTTCATGTCATATAATCGGCGGTATTACGAAGTTCCAGGAATAGATTGCCATGTATCATATGTATACTTTCGCGCCCAAATGGCCCGGCGCCCAAATAGGCTCGCGCCGTTTTGGCCCCGCGCCGTTTTGGCCTAGCGCCGTTTTGTCCCCGCGCCGTTATGGTCGCGCCCAATCGGTCCGCGCCGTTTCGGTCGCGCCCAAATGTCCCATACCGAAATTTTAAATATGTCTTTTAGTTCAGAATTCGCTCCTACAAAATTAGTCCCATTGTCAGACCAAATCTGCTGAGGCTTTCCTCGACGGGCTATAAAACGCTTTAATGCCAACAAAAATGATTCAGTGGATAACTCTGTAAGCAATTCAATGTGAACTGCTTTAACACTAAAACAAATAAAAATGCAAACGTAACATTTTATTAATTTACAGCCGCGACCTTTCTTGTCGCGAATTAAAAAAGGCCCAGCATAATCTACACCTGAAACGTTGAAAGGGGGACCTGGAAGCAAGCGCTCAGTTGGAAGATTACCCATGATGGGTTGAAAAGTTTTGGCATTGTGTCTGAAACATGTCACGCATTTATGAACAACGGAGCGTGCCAATTTTCGTCCTGAGATAGGCCAAAATCTTTCTCGAAGAGTCGCCAATAGCTGCTGTGGTCCTGCGTGCATCAACTGAATGTGTTCATGTTCAAAAATTAATTGCGTTAGTCTATGTTTGGATGGAAGTATTACAGGATGTTTCTTGTCGTATGCAAAATTGGAATTGTTTAATCGTCCGCCAACGCGGAGGATTCCTTCAGAATCAAGAAATGGATTTAAATTAAAAATCTGACTACTTTTAGGTAATACTTTCTTCTCTCTTAAATGCTTTATCTCCTTGAAAAAGCATTCTTCTTGGCATAATTTTGTTAAGATTTTAAAACCGATATCAATTTCTTTAACTAGCAGCGAACTAAATCTACGTTTATCTGGAGGAAGTTTTGAATTGTTGATGAATCTATTAACGTACGCGGCGCATCGTTTTAACTTTATTAAATTTGAAAATTTATCAATAGGAAACTTTATTAATTCCGATTGAATAAAGACTTTATTGACGTTTTTGCGAACTTCCGGAATATCAGCCCTTTTGTCAATTTCAAATTTAGGCCAATACTGTTGATCAGAACAGAGCCATTGAGGCCCATGCCACCAAAGATCCAAGTCGATTAATTGATCTGGATGAACACCCCTGCTCAATGGATCTGCTGGGTTTTCTTTACTAGGAACATGTCCCCATTGGGCAAAAGGGCAAAAGAGGTTGTCTCTTGAATCTCATTGACACGGTTACTAATAAAAGTCTTTAATGAATGTGGTGAAGTTTGTAACCAACATAAGACTATTGTCGAATCTGTCCACAAAAAGCAATTATCAAACTGAATAGGTAGTGAATTTATCACCTTTTGCGTAAGCCGCGCTAATGTCACTGCTGCACATAATTCCAAACGGGGAAGTGAGACCGACTTTAAGGGTGCCACCTTGCTTTTTGCACATAACAACTGGCATTTTGTTTCTTTGTCTTCACCAATGGATTTTATGAACAAGCATGCCCCAAAAGCCTTCTCGGAAGCATCGGCAAAACCATGAAGTTCTATTTGCTGTGCATTTGCCAACATAACTTGGCGGTCAATTCTTAAACTGTTTAACAGTGGTAAGTTTTGACGTAAGTTTAGAAAATGATTGCTTATGTCTTTAGGAATAGGATCATCCCATGATAGTTTCTCTAACCATAGTCTTTGTAATATAATCTTAAAATGTATTATGCATGGTGCCAGAAGTCCTAGAGGGTCGAACACTTGAGATATATCAGATAGCATAATTCGCTTTGTTATTTTGTCGTTGGGATGATTAGTATTGATGCGATATAAAAGAGTATCAAATTGTGGAGACCAGGATAGTCCTAACGTCTTTGCGTTTTCGTTCTCACCGAAATAAAGAATACTGTTCGAACTTGAACCAACGTCTAAATGTTTTAATATGGAAGGCTCATTGGAATAAAACTTTCTTAAGTTAAATCCACCCGATTTTAAAACATTTATGATTTCGTTGCATGTACTGATTGCCTCATCTTTAGACTCAAAGCCGGTTATTAAGTCGTCAACGTAAAAATCGTTTTTAATAATGTCCGCAACCTTTTTGTTTACATTTTCGTAAATGGATCCTAGTTGAAACAGCGATTTAATGGCTAAATATGGTGCACTTGCCATACCATACGTGACTGTTTGCAATTCGTAAATTTTTAATGGATCGTCAGGATTCTCTCTCCAAAGAATACGTTGTAATGGTCTTTGGCTTTCTTTTATTAGTACCTGACGATACATTTTTTCGACATCGGCGCTTACGATTACAGAATGAATTCTGAGCCTGAGTAAAATTGATATTAGGTCACTTTGTAAGGTCGGACCTACCATCTGAATTTGATTTAATGACACTCCGGTAGTAGTCGGAGCAGAACAATCGAAAACAACACGCAAACGAGATGTCAACGATTCTTCTCTTAAAACGCCATGATGAGGCATGAAATATGATAACTTGCTGCTATCGATGGTTGTGAGAAACTCGGTTGCTTCACCTATTTCTTTCATGTGCCCTAGCTCTAGGTATTCGTTTATGAAATCTGAATAAAGCTCTTTGAATTTAGGATTGCGAATTAATTTGCGTTCAAGATTATAAAATCTAGATTTTGCTTGTTGCATTGAATCACCGAGAGCATTAAGTGAAGATTTCAGGGGTATCTCAACAATGAATCTACCTGCGGAATCGCGTTGGGTGGTTTTTGCGTAATGAAGTTCACATGCAATTTCTTCCTCGGATAATAATTTTGATTTTGCCGTGACTTCTTCTAACTCCCAAAATTTGGTAAGTTGATTTTGAATGTCGTTATTTTTTACAAAGTTACAATGAGTTTGGTTTTTGATGATGCTAGTATGAATTGTTTGTTGAGTATAACAGGGTCCTGAAACTATCCATCCGAAGACAGTCTTTTGCATTACAGGCCTGTCCTTACCTAAACTGAATCGCTCTTGACAAAGGATATTCCAAAACAGATCACTACCTATGAGCAGGTCAATTTTCTGTGGTTTATAAAATAAAGGATCCGCTAACTTCAACCGAGGAGGAATTTGTATTTCTGAAATGTCAACAGTTATGGGCGGAATGAATCCCGTAATTTCATCAAGAACCAAACAATTTAAGCGAGCCTTGAATTCATTTATGGGTGACTCTATATTTACTACACACTTGTAATCTATCTCTGAAGTAGTACGATTGACACCACAAATTGAGAGTGAAACCTTTGTTTTGTCTATATTGAGTTTGTTACAGAAATCACTTGTTATGAATGATGATTGGGCACCTGAATCTAATAGTGCCCTTGCCATATGTACCTTGCCAGTTGTATCCAAAACACTGATGAAAGCTGTTGACAAAATGACTTGAGTTGCAGTATGATAATTTGAAAATGCCAAGTTTGAATTTGATGACGGATGTATATTGTTAACTTCTACTTCGGTAGGGTTTGTCTCGGAAGATGCTTGATTTACTGGTGTTAATGAATTAGCGTTATTGGATGACGTATCACGATGTAATAAAGTATGGTGTTTAGCAGGACATTTTTTACATGAACCTTGACGACATTGCCTATAGAAATGACCAGACTTTAAACAATTCGTGCAAATTTTTGAGCTAATTGCTTTATCAAATTTTTCGCTAGAACTTAAAGGCATGAATTCTGGGCAGTTATAAATAGAATGATCTTTTTTACAGATTACACATGACGGTGCTGACGATGATGACTGATGAAAACTTTGTGAACTAACATGCTTTGAAGATGATGTTTTTAATTGTCTTTGATCTATGTTTCTTAATTCCCAAGTTTCTAAAGTGTCAGCTCGCGAATTGAGAAATGTTTTGAATTCTTCCAATGAGGGAACTTCCTCTTTGGACCGATCGTCTTCCCATTCTCTCAATGTAATTGCATCTAGTTTAGATGACATCAGATAAATGATTAGTATATCCCACTTTTCAGTGGGCGCTTGCAATTGTTGTAGTGAATATAAATGCTTTGAGACCATGTCTACTAGTTGACGAATTTTCTGGGAAGATTCCTTTTGCAATGATTCTAGATTAAATAAAGCCTTAACATGATTGAAAATTAGCAAACGCTTGTTGTCATATCTGTCACAGAGTGTTTTCCATGCAACAGAATAATTTCTACCTGTAAATTCAAGTGAACGAATAATTAACGCAGCGTCTGCTTCCAATGAAGTTCTGAGATAATGAAATTTTTGGATGTCGTCCAGAGAATCATTTTTGTGGACTAAAGACTCGAACAGGTCTTTAAACTCTAGCCAACCGCTGAACGTCCCCTTGAATTTCGGTATTTCAATGGGTCGTAATTTTATGCCAGTCATTATGTTAGAGTTTGCGGAAACATTATGAATCTGGTTGGTGTTCTCTTTAGAACCTGACTCTTTCAAAATTCTTTTAGCCGACGCAAATTGTTTGAAATACTCATTTTCAAATGCTTCACGTTCTAAATATTCATTTTCCAAATCATTTGCGTCTGCTCGATCCTCTAATTCATTTTGAATATTCTCAAATTCAGCTAATAAATTACGGACTCTATCTAATCTTTCTTCTAACTGTAGTAATGATTCTGTATCTAAAGATTCTTTTTGATTGACTTTATCCTGCAGTGGTTTAATAAATTTGGAAAAAGTAGTTAGCTTGGTTTTAACAGAACCTCGCTTACGTTTTAAATTATCCATGTCTGTAATGGATCACCTTTTGAAATAAATGATGATGAATGATGTAGTTACACCACAAGAAGTCCAACTCAGCAATAGTACAGATAAACTCAACAATGACAACGGAAAGGAATGTGGGAAAAAGGATCGGACTCACCCCCGGTGTCGAAATTTTCGAAGAATCGTGGCGTTTACTGTTCATTCGTGGTTCGAAGGACCATTTGTTGATGATGGATTCGTCTTGATTTAAATAATTGCGTATTTTTAGGAAAATGTCATTTTTTTCTTGACGTTTTATTGAAAATCTTACAACAATCAACTTTTGTTTTTAATAGGTTGATTTAACATCATTAACATTAACTGAACTGACTGAACCGCTCCAGTCGCTGTAAACGGCGTCAACACGAACCGTTTGGATATCTTACGAACTGTCGGTTCTATTTCATCGAAACTTGCATTTTTAGAAAGCAAATTAAACTCTGAAGAGAAAATGTCCTATTGACCTTTCCCGAAAAACATGGTTTAGAAGTTATGTTTGGTTAGGTATATGGATTAAAGGTTTTGTACCAAGATATCTTAAGAACCGTTTGGATATCTTACGAACTGTTTGTGCTATTTCATCGAAACTTGCATTTTTAGAAAGCAAATTAAATTCTGAAGAGAAAAGGCCCTATTGACATTTCCCGAAAAACGTATGGTTTAGAAGTTATGTTTGGATAACCAATATAACCATATAAATGGCTTAAAGGTTTTGTACCAAGATATCTTACGAACCGTTTGTGCTATTCCATTGAGGCGTGCATTTTAACCTCCCCACTCCACTTCACCATTTAAAAAAAAAGGGAGGTTACTGCAATCACTAAAATTTTCGAATTCGAGATAAGACCGGATCTGTACGTTTTGAGGTCTCAGGAACCCAAAAAAGTGGTTTTTAAAATGTGTCTGTATGTATGTACGTACGTACGTTCGTTCGTACGTAGTTCGTACGTACGTTCGTTCGTTCGTTCGTAAACACGCCACAGCCCAAACTACTCCACCGATTTGGCTGAAATTTGGTACGTGTGCATGTGATAACCCAACTTAGATCTGAAAAGCTTTTGGAGCCAATCGTGCAACCAGAAATGCCGTTTTGGCACATCAACTTTTAAATTTTAAATGTAAACCCCCATTTTTCACGTCACAATAAGAAAGGCCTTCAGATTCTGCTTCCAAAGATGTATCCACTGTCAGTGCCCTTTTGACCAAAAACTAAAAATATCGAGATTTTTATCGGACTTTCAAATCGCGGTACAGCCCAAGCCCCTGAACCGATTTGGCTAAAATTTTGCACATGGGGATTGTATTACACGTCGAAGAGCTGAACAAATGTTGGATTCAATCGACCCACGGAAAGTGCCGTTTTGGCACACCAATTTCCAAATTTAAAGTATTCTCTCATTTACCCATCCAAAACAAATTTTTGAAAGATTTATTGCCACCATTAGAAGGGTCTTCGAATTCTGGTTTTAAATGAGATACAATTTATTCATACTTAATATCATAAGAGCAAAAGATTTTTTCGAAATAAATCGAAAGGTTGCGCGAAAACGCGTTGTCTAGCAAAAACTACGAGGGCGGCTGGACGCCGTCTCGATTTAAAAAACCGAGAGCATAGCTCGAGGTTTTTTAGAGATGGCGTTCAACCGCGCGAGTGGTTTTTCAGACGACGACGCGTTTGAGTGCAAAGCCTTGAAGATTTATTTCGAAAAAATCTTGAGCTCGAATGATATTCGTCGGATTAATGCATGAAAGAAGCAGAGAAAATTCCAGCAAATTTAAAGCATCAAGTGACTGAGTTTACCGTATCTAGGGAAACATGCCTATTTGTTATTGTGGTTGTCAAAAGAAGTGTAAAAAATAACAACAAACCAGTGAAAGTATGAATTCAGCGAAAAAAGCAAGATTTGGAGAGGTTCCTGCAAGTTCTATTAAAGCTATTATCGAAAATGCAACTTCTGCGAATACGATTAACACTCGTAAATCTATTTGGAGCCAGTTCATGGAGTTTTGTGGTCAAAGAAAATACGTACTGGAGGAACAGACCACGACGGAGAGAATCCGTGAAATTCTTCAGGATTGGGCAGTAAATATGAAGAAGACTAACGGAGACAGGGACGGAACAGGGAGAACTCATGCGGATGGTATAAGAACATGCCTGTTGGCAAGAATGAGGTGTCAAAATGGACCAAAAACGCTGCAGAACGGATCGGGTTGGAAGTCGTATCAAAAAAAATAACAAATCATTCTAATCGAGCGACAGCCGTAACCCAGCTAGCCAAATCTGGAATAGGTGAAGAACAATTAATCAAGACAACCGGCCACGCCGCCTCCAGCTTCATTAAACCATATCTGCAAATTGACCAGGAACATCATTTAAGAATCGTGCGGCAGATGAGAAGTGGATCTCCAACAACTGCAGCAGTTTCAGATCCTGTTCCTACACTTGGGGCTCATCACGACAGCAGTAGCAACGCCACTGTGCGTCTTCTATGATAACAAACCAAATCACTGGAAACGATCTCAAAAACCACCCTACTTTTACTAACTGTTCATTTTTTATTAATTGTTCTAATGTTAGGTAGGTAATACAAGTAGATACCGAATAAATATTTTTCTCAACCTAACTTTACCTAGCCTTATTGTAAAAAAGCACCTGGTATTTTTTCCGTGAATAAAATGCTAGTCGCTTTTTATTCAAGAAAATGTCATGTCATTGGCAGAAAACCAGAAAATTCTGCAATTTTATTGGTTTAAATAGGTTGAATGCATTAATCGCATTTATTACCCTTTGGGTAGAAAAATCGAAATTTTGAAATAACACTGAAACCACGTTATAGCCCAAACTACTGGAAGGATTTGTCTGAAATTTGGTACATGGAGGTCAGGTGACCCGTTGAAGATCTGAAAGGCTTTTGGGAGCAATTAGTTAACGGGAAGTGCCATTTAGGCATATTAACTTTAAAATCTTAAACACAAGTCACGGAAATCAAAGACCCACGCGTTGGGGAGGTTCCAGCCGCTTCTCTGCTGCCTTTTTAGAAAGCAAATTAAATTCTGAAGAGAAAATGTCCCATTGACCTTTCCCGAAAAACATGGTTTAGAAGTTATGTTTGGATAACCAATATAACCATATAAAAGGCTTTTGTGCCAAGATATCTTACGAACCGTTTGTGCAATTCCATTGAAGCTTGCATTCTTAGGGCCGGTTTATCGATGCTCAGTTAAAACTGGCTGTTATCTATCTGACGGTTTACTATAACTTACAGATAAATCAGATTCACGTTTATCGACATCGAATTTGTCTGTCAGTTACGTGCCTGACAGTTTAAGTTGTGTTGGCAACATTTGGGGTAGCGGAAGTTGAATTCAATTGGACAGATTTAAATTTCGCGCTAATATAGTCAACTGTTTCCATAGCAATGCCTTACGGTCTTTGTTTACTGTGGCAGGTGCTGATGCAGTTGAAATTTGTATTGGTGACAGAAAAGAAACGAGGAGTAAACTTTTCTGCCTACGATCCAGACGTGCTTTGAAAAGTAACTAGCAGGAGATGTAATTGAGGATAAGAAAACGGATGGTAGAAGCAATAGGTCTGAAAGAAAGTTGAGGAAATCTTAAGTAGTGGCAAATTCCTCAAAATAGTTTCAGGTACTTTCCTAAACTTTATATTGGCTAGATTAATGTTGAAGAAAACCAAAGATTCATCTTCTTCGTCATTTAAATGACTCTGGGCGATGCTAACCGTCGGTTTTCTGCCCTAGCTGACACTTCGAACTGTCAGTCAGTTTGCTCAGCGCTTTAGCAAAGACCTTGCAGTCAACTTGCTGTCGATAAACAGTTTAACTAGCGGATAACGCAAACTGACAGATATTTTCATTTAGCTGAGCATCGATAAACCGGCCCTTAGAAAGCAAATTAAATTGTGAAGAGAGAATGTCCTATTGACCTTTCCCGAAAAACATGGTTTAGAAGTTGTTTGGTTATATGGCTTAAAGGTTTTGTACCAAGATATCTTAAGAACCGTTTGGATATCTTACGAACTGTTTGTGCTATTTCATCGAAACGAACCGTTTGTGCTATTTCACCAAAACTTGCATTTTTAGAAAGCAAATTATATTCTGAAGAGAAAATGTCCTATTGACCTTTCCCGAAAAACTTATGGTTTAGAAGTTATGTTTGGTTATATGGCTTAAAGGTTTTGTACCAAGATATCTTAAGAACCGTTTGGATATCTTACGAACTGTTTGTGCTATTTCATCGAAACTTGCATTTTTCGAAAGCAAATTAAATTCTGAAGAGAGAAGGCCCTATTGACCTTTCCCGAAAAACTTATGGTTTAGAAGTTATATTTGGATAACCAATATAACCATATAAATGGCTTAAAGGTTTTGTACCAAGATATCTTACGAACCGTTTGTGCTATTCCATTGAAGCTTGCATTTTTAGAAAGCAAATTAAATTCTGAAGAGAAAATGTCCTATTGAACTTTCCCGAAAAACTTATGGTTTAGAAGTTATGTTTGGATAACCAATATAACCATATAAATGGCTTAAAGGTTTTGTACCAAGATATCTTACGAACCGTTTGTGCTATTCCATTGAGGCGTGCATTTTTAGAAAGCAAATTATATTCTGAAGAGAAAATGTCCTATTGACCTTTCCCGAAAAACTTATGGTTTAGAAGTTATGTTTGGTTATATGGCTTAAAGGTTTTGTACCAAGATATCTTAAGAACCGTTTGGATATCTTACGAACTGTTTGTGCTATTTCATCGAAACGAACCGTTTGTGCTATTTCATCAAAACTTGCATTTTTCGAAAGCAAATTAAATTCTGAAGAGAGAAGGCCCTATTGACCTTTCCCGAAAAACTTATGGTTTAGAAGTTATATTTGGATAACCAATATAACCATATAAATGGCTTAAAGGTTTTGTACCAAGATATCTTACGAACCGTTTGTGCTATTCCATTGAAGCTTGCATTTTTAGAAAGCAAATTAAATTCTGAAGAGAAAATGTCCTATTGAACTTTCCCGAAAAACTTATGGTTTAGAAGTTATGTTTGGATAACCAATATAACCATATTAATGGCTTAAAGGTTTTGTACCAACATATCTTACGAACCTTTTGTGCTATTCCATTGAAGCTTGCATTTTTAGAAAGCAAATTAAATTCTGAAGAGAAAATGTCCTATTGAACTTTCCCGAAAAACTTATGGTTTAGAAGTTATGTTTGGTTATATGGCTTAAAGGTTTTGTACCAAGATATCTTACGAATCGTTTGGATATCTTACGAACTGTCGGTTCTATTTCATCAAAACTTGCATTTTTAGAAAGCAAATTAAATTCTGAAGAGAAAATGTCCTATTGACCTTTCCCGAAAAACTTATGGTTTAGAAGTTATGTTTGGTTATATGGCTTAAAGGTTTTGTACCAAGATATCTTAAGAACCGTTTGGATATCTTACGAACTGTTTGTGCTATTTCATCGAAACTTGCATTTTCCGAAAGCAAATTAAATTCTTAAGAGAAAAGGCCCTATTGACCTTTCGCGAAAAACTTATGGTTTAGAAGTTATGTTTGGATAACCAATATAACCATATAAATGGCTTAAAGGTTTTGTACCAAGATATCTTACGAACCGTTTGTGCTATTCCATTGAGGCTTGCATTTTTAGAAAGCAAATTAAATTCTGAAGAGAAAATGTCCCATTGACCTTTCCCGAAAAACATGGTTTAGAAGTTATGTTTGGATAACCAATATAACCATATAAAAGGCTTTTGTACCAAGATATCTTACGAACCGTTTGTGCAATTCCATTGAAGCTTGCATTCTTAGAAAGCAAATTAAATTCTGAAGAGAGAATGTCCTATTGACCTTTCCCGAAAAACATGGTTTAGAAGTTATGTTTGGTTATATGGCTTAAAGGTTTTGTACCAAGATATCTTAGGAACCGTTTGGATATGTTACGAACTGTTTGTGCTATTTCATCGAAACGAACCGTTTGTGCTATTTCATCAAAGCTTGCATTTTTAGAAAGCAAATTATATTCTGAAGAGAAAATGTCCTATTGACCTTTCCCGAAAAACTTATGGTTTAGAAGTTATGTTTGGTTATATGGCTTAAAGGTTGTGTACCAAGATATCTTAAGAACCGTTTGGATATCTTACGAACTGTTTGTGCTATTTCATCGAAACTTGCATTTTTCGAAAGCAGATTAAATTCTGAAGAGAGAAGGCCCTATTGACCTTTCCCGAAAAACTTATGGTTTAGAAGTTATGTTTGGTTATATGGCTTAAAGGTTTTGTACCAAGATATCTTACGAACCGTTTGTGCTGTTCCATTGAAGCTTGCATTTTTAGAAAGCAAATTAAATTCTGAAGAGAAAATGTCCTATTGACCTTTCCCGAAAAACTTATGGTTTAGAAGTTATGTTTGGTTATATGGCTTAAAGGTTTTGTACCAAGATATCTTACGAACCGTTTGTGCTATTCCATTGAGGCTTGCATTTTTAGAAAGCAAATTAAATTCTGAAGAGAAAATGCCCCATTGACCTTTCCCGAAAAACATGGTTTAGAAGTTATGTTTGGATAACCAATATAACCATATAAAAGGCTTTTGTACCACGATATCTTACGAACCGTTTGTGCAATTCCATTGAAGCTTGCATTTTTAGAAAGCAAATTAAATTCTGAAGAGAAAATGTCCCATTGACCTTTCCCGAAAAACATGGTTTAGAAGTTATGTTTGGATAACCAATACCGTATGATTACACCTCCGATATAGAAGAGTGACTGGTCAAATTGGCGTTGGATTCAAGGATTGGGAAGTTGTTCAAAAATAAATCGTAAAACTGCAATGTCTAGATGTTTACATACTTACATACTTACAGCTCTTGTTGCACATTGTCCTCCTGGTCAATTACACCTTCGATATAGAAGAATGACTGGTCAAATTGGCGTTGGATTCAAGGATTCGGAAGTTGTTCAAAAATAAATCGTAAAACTGCAATGTCTAGATGTTAGGTTAGATTGAATTTTTTTCGACCACTTACAGCTCTTGTTGCACATTGTCCTCCTGGTCAATTACACCTCCGATATAGAAGAGTGACTGGTCAAATTGGCGTTGGATTCAAGGATTTGGAAGTTGTTCAAAAATAAATCGTAAAACTGCAATGTCTAGATGTTAGGTTAGATTGAATTTTTTTCGACCACTTACAGCTCTTGTTGCACATTGTCCTCCTGGTCAATTACACCTCCGATATAGAAGAACGACTGGTCAAATTGGCGTTGGATTCAAGGATTGGGAAGTTGTTCAAAAATAAATCGTAAAGCTGCAATGTCCAGATGTTAGGTTAGATTAAATTTTTTTCGACCACTTACAGCTCTTGTTGCACATTGTCCTCCTGGTCAATTACACCTTGGATATAGAAGAGTCACTGGTCAAATTGGCGTTGGATTCAAGGATTGGGAAGTTGTTCAAAAATAAATCGTAAAGCTGCAATGTCTAGATGTTAGGTTAGATTGAATTTTTATCGACCACTTACAGCTCTTGTTGCACATTGTCCTCCTGGTCAATTACACCTTCGATATAGAAGAATGACTGGTCAAATTGGCGTTGGATTCAAGGATTGGGAAGTTGTTCAAAAATAAATCGTAAAGCTGCAATGTCCAGATGTTAGGTTAGATTAAATTTTTTTCGACCACTTACAGCTCTTGTTGCACATTGTCCTCCTGGTCAATTACACCTTCGATATAGAAGAATGACTGGTCAAATTGGCGTTGGATTCAAGGATTCGGAATTTGTTCAAAAATAAATCGTAAATCTGCAATGTCTAGATGTTAGGTTAGATTGAATTTTTTTCGACCACTTACAGCTCTAGCTCTTGTTGCACATTGTCCTCCTGGTCAATTACACCTCCGATATAGAAGAATGACTGGTCAATTATTGGCGTTGGATTCAAGGATTGGGAAGCTGTTCAAAAATAAATCGTAAAACTGCAATGTCTAGATGTTAGGTTAGATTGAATTTTTTTCGACCACTTACAGCTCTTGTTGCACATTGTCCTCCTGGTCAATTACACCTTCGATATAGAAGAATGACTGGTCAAATTGGCGTTGGATTCAAGGATTCGGAAGTTGTTCAAAAATAAATCGTAAATCTGCAATGTCTAGATGTTAGGTTAGATTGAACTTTTTTCGACCACTTACAGCTCTTGTTGCACATTGTCCTCCTGGTCAATTACACCTTCGATATAGAAGAATGACTGGTCGAATTGGCGTTGGATTCAAGGATTGGGAAGTTGTTCAAAAATAAATCGTAAATCTGCAATGTGTAGATGTTAGGTTAGATTGAATTTTTTTCGACCACTTACAGCTCTTGTTGCACATTGTCCTCCTGGTCAATTACACCTCCGATATAGAAGAATGACGGGTCAAATTGGCGTTGGATTCAAGGATTGGGAAGTTGTTCAAAAATAAATCGTAAAACTGCAATGTCCAGATGTTAGGTTAGATTAAATTTTTTTCGACCACTTACAGCTCTTGTTGCACATTGTCCTCCTGGTCAATTACACCTCCGATATATAAGAAAGACTGGTCAAATTGGCGTTGGATTCAACGATTGGGAAGTTGTTCAAAAATAAATCGTAAAACTGCAATGTCCAGATGTTAGGTTAGATTAAATTTTTTTCGACCACTTACAGCTCTTGTTGCACATTGTCCTCCTATTCAATTACACCTTCGATATAGAAGAATGACTGGTCAAATTGGCGTTCGATTCAAGGATTGGGAAGTTGTTCAAAAATAAATCGTAAATCTGCAATGTCTAGATGTTAGGTTAGATTGAATTTTTTTCGACCACTTACAGCTCTTGTTGCACATTGTCCTCCTGGTCAATTACACCTTGGATATAGAAGAATGACTGGTCAAATTGGCGTTGGATTCAAGGATTGGGAAGTTGTTCAAAAATAAATCGTAAATCTGCAATGTCTAGATGTTAGGTTAGATTGAATTTTTTTCGACCACTTACTTACACCTTGGATATAGAAGAATGACTGGTCAAATTGGCGTTGGATTCAAGGATTGGGAAGTTGTTCAAAAATAAATCGTAAATCTGCAATGTCTAGATGTTAGGTTAGATTGAATTTCTTTCGACCACTTACAGCTCTTGTTGCACATTGTCCTCCTGGTCAATTACACCTTGGATATAGAAAAATGACTGGTCAAATTGGCGTTGGATTCAAGGATTGGGAAGTTGTTCAAAAATAAATCGTAAATCTGCAATGTCTAGATGTTAGATTAGATTGAATTTTTTTCGACCACTTACAGCTCTTGTTGCACATTGTCCTCCTGGTCAATTACACCTTGGATATAGAAGAGTGACTGGTCAAATTGGCGTTGGATTCAAGGATTGGGAAGTTGTTCAAAAATAAATCGTAAATCTGCAATGTCTAGATGTTAGGTTAGATTGAATTTTTATCGACCACTTACAGCTCTTGTTGCACATTGTCCTCCTGGTCAATTACACCTTCGATATAGAAGAATGACTGGTCAAATTGGCGTTGGATTCAAGGATTGGGAAGTTGTTCAAAAATAAATCGTAAATCTGCAATGTCTAGATGTTAGGTTAGATCAAATTTTTTTCGACCACTTACAGCTCTTGTTGCACATTGTCCTCCTGGTCAATTACACCTTGGATATAGAAGAGTGACTGGTCAAATTGGCGTTGGATTCAAGGATTGGGAAGTTGTTCAAAAATAAATCGTAAATCTGCGATGTCTAGATGTTAGGTTAGATTAAATTTTTTTCGACCACTTACAGCTCTTGTTGCACATTGTCCTCCTGGTCAATTACACCTTCGATATAGAAGAATGACTGGTCAAATTGGCGTTCGATTCAAGGATTGGGAAGTTGTTCAAAAATAAATCGTAAATCTGCAATGTCTAGATGTTAGGTTAGATTAAATTTTTTTCGACCACTTACAGCTCTTGTTGCACATTGTCCTCCTGGTCAATTACACCTTGGATACAGAAGAGTGACTGGTCAAATTGGCGTTGGATTCAAGGATTGGGAAGTTGTTCAAAAATAAATCGTAAATCTGCAATGTCTAGATGTTAGGTTAGATTAAATTTTTTTCGACCACTTACAGCTCTTGTTGCACATTGTTCTCCTGGTCAATTACACCTCCGATATAGCAGAGTGACTGGTCAAATTGGCGTTGGATTCAAGGATTGGGAAGTTGTTCAAAAATAAATCGTAAATCTGCAATGTCTAGATGTTAGGTTAGATTGAACTTTTTTCGACCACTTACAGCTCTTGTTGCACATTGTCCTCCTGGTCAATTACACCTTCGATATAGAAGAATGACTGGTCGAATTGGCGTTGGATTCAAGGATTGGGAAGTTGTTCAAAAATAAATAGTAAATCTGCAATGTCTAGATGTTAGGTTAGATCAAATTTTTTTCGACCTCTTACAGCTCTTGTTGCACATTGTCCTCCTGGTCAATTACACCTTGGATATAGAAGAGTGACTGGTCAAATTGGCGTTCGATTCAAGGATTGGGAAGTTGTTCAAAAATAAATCGTAAATCCGCAATGTCTAGATGTTAGGTTAGATTCAATTTTTTTCGACCACTTACAGCTCTTGTTGCACATTGTCCTCCTGGTCAATTACACCTTCGATATAGAAGAATGACTGGTCAAATTGGCGTTGGATTCAAGGATTGGGAAGTTGTTCAAAAATAAATCGTAAATCTGCAATGTCTAGATGTTAGGTTAGATTAAATTTTTTTCGACCACTTACAGCTCTTGTTGCACATTGTCCTCCTGGTCAATTACACCTCCGATATAGAAGAATGACGGGTCAAATGGGCGTTGGATTCAAGGATTGGGAAGTTGTTCAAAAATAAATCGTAAAACTGCAATGTCCAGATGTTAGGTTAGATTAAATTTTTTTCGACCACTTACAGCTCTTGTTGCACATTGTCCTCCTGGTCAATTACACCTCCGATATATAAGAATGACTGGTCAAATTGGCGTTGGATTCAACGATTGGGAAGTTGTTCAAAAATAAATCGTAAATCTGCAATGTCTAGATGTTAGGTTAGATTGAATTTTTTTCGACCACTTACAGCTCTTGTTGCACATTGTCCTCCTGGTCAATTACACCTTCGATATAGAAGAATGACTGGTCAAATTGGCGTTGGATTCAAGGATTGGGAAGTTGTTCAAAAATAAATCGTAAATCTGCAATGTCTAGATGCTAGGTTAGATTAAATTTTTTTCGACCACTTACAGCTCTTGTTGCACATTGTCCTCCTGGTCAATTACACCTTGGATATAGAAGAGTGACTGGTCAAATTGGCGTTGGATTCAAGGATTGGGAAGTTGTTCAAAAATAAATCGTAAAGCTGCAATGTCCAGATGTTAGGTTAGATTAAATTTTTTTCGACCACTTACAGCTCTTGTTGCACATTGTCCTCCTGGTCAATTACACCTTGGATATAGAAGAGTCACTGGTCAAATTGGCGTTGGATTCAAGGATTGGGAAGTTGTTCAAAAATAAATCGTAAAGCTGCAATGTCTAGATGTTAGGTTAGATTGAATTTTTATCGACCACTTACAGCTCTTGTTGCACATTGTCCTCCTGGTCAATTACACCTTCGATATAGAAGAATGACTGGTCAAATTGGCGTTGGATTCAAGGATTGGGAAGTTGTTCAAAAATAAATCGTAAAGCTGCAATGTCCAGATGTTAGGTTAGATTAAATTTTTTTCGACCACTTACAGCTCTTGTTGCACATTGTCCTCCTGGTCAATTACACCTTCGATATAGAAGAATGACTGGTCAAATTGGCGTTGGATTCAAGGATTCGGAATTTGTTCAAAAATAAATCGTAAATCTGCAATGTCTAGATGTTAGGTTAGATTGAATTTTTTTCGACCACTTACAGCTCTAGCTCTTGTTGCACATTGTCCTCCTGGTCAATTACACCTCCGATATAGAAGAATGACTGGTCAATTATTGGCGTTGGATTCAAGGATTGGGAAGCTGTTCAAAAATAAATCGTAAAACTGCAATGTCTAGATGTTAGGTTAGATTGAATTTTTTTCGACCACTTACAGCTCTTGTTGCACATTGTCCTCCTGGTCAATTACACCTTCGATATAGAAGAATGACTGGTCAAATTGGCGTTGGATTCAAGGATTCGGAAGTTGTTCAAAAATAAATCGTAAATCTGCAATGTCTAGATGTTAGGTTAGATTGAACTTTTTTCGACCACTTACAGCTCTTGTTGCACATTGTCCTCCTGGTCAATTACACCTTCGATATAGAAGAATGACTGGTCGAATTGGCGTTGGATTCAAGGATTGGGAAGTTGTTCAAAAATAAATCGTAAATCTGCAATGTGTAGATGTTAGGTTAGATTGAATTTTTTTCGACCACTTACAGCTCTTGTTGCACATTGTCCTCCTGGTCAATTACACCTCCGATATAGAAGAATGACGGGTCAAATTGGCGTTGGATTCAAGGATTGGGAAGTTGTTCAAAAATAAATCGTAAAACTGCAATGTCCAGATGTTAGGTTAGATTAAATTTTTTTCGACCACTTACAGCTCTTGTTGCACATTGTCCTCCTGGTCAATTACACCTCCGATATATAAGAAAGACTGGTCAAATTGGCGTTGGATTCAACGATTGGGAAGTTGTTCAAAAATAAATCGTAAAACTGCAATGTCCAGATGTTAGGTTAGATTAAATTTTTTTCGACCACTTACAGCTCTTGTTGCACATTGTCCTCCTATTCAATTACACCTTCGATATAGAAGAATGACTGGTCAAATTGGCGTTCGATTCAAGGATTGGGAAGTTGTTCAAAAATAAATCGTAAATCTGCAATGTCTAGATGTTAGGTTAGATTGAATTTTTTTCGACCACTTACAGCTCTTGTTGCACATTGTCCTCCTGGTCAATTACACCTTGGATATAGAAGAATGACTGGTCAAATTGGCGTTGGATTCAAGGATTGGGAAGTTGTTCAAAAATAAATCGTAAATCTGCAATGTCTAGATGTTAGGTTAGATTGAATTTTTTTCGACCACTTACTTACACCTTGGATATAGAAGAATGACTGGTCAAATTGGCGTTGGATTCAAGGATTGGGAAGTTGTTCAAAAATAAATCGTAAATCTGCAATGTCTAGATGTTAGGTTAGATTGAATTTCTTTCGACCACTTACAGCTCTTGTTGCACATTGTCCTCCTGGTCAATTACACCTTGGATATAGAAAAATGACTGGTCAAATTGGCGTTGGATTCAAGGATTGGGAAGTTGTTCAAAAATAAATCGTAAATCTGCAATGTCTAGATGTTAGATTAGATTGAATTTTTTTCGACCACTTACAGCTCTTGTTGCACATTGTCCTCCTGGTCAATTACACCTTGGATATAGAAGAGTGACTGGTCAAATTGGCGTTGGATTCAAGGATTGGGAAGTTGTTCAAAAATAAATCGTAAATCTGCAATGTCTAGATGTTAGGTTAGATTGAATTTTTATCGACCACTTACAGCTCTTGTTGCACATTGTCCTCCTGGTCAATTACACCTTCGATATAGAAGAATGACTGGTCAAATTGGCGTTGGATTCAAGGATTGGGAAGTTGTTCAAAAATAAATCGTAAATCTGCAATGTCTAGATGTTAGGTTAGATCAAATTTTTTTCGACCACTTACAGCTCTTGTTGCACATTGTCCTCCTGGTCAATTACACCTTGGATATAGAAGAGTGACTGGTCAAATTGGCGTTGGATTCAAGGATTGGGAAGTTGTTCAAAAATAAATCGTAAATCTGCGATGTCTAGATGTTAGGTTAGATTAAATTTTTTTCGACCACTTACAGCTCTTGTTGCACATTGTCCTCCTGGTCAATTACACCTTCGATATAGAAGAATGACTGGTCAAATTGGCGTTCGATTCAAGGATTGGGAAGTTGTTCAAAAATAAATCGTAAATCTGCAATGTCTAGATGTTAGGTTAGATTAAATTTTTTTCGACCACTTACAGCTCTTGTTGCACATTGTCCTCCTGGTCAATTACACCTTGGATACAGAAGAGTGACTGGTCAAATTGGCGTTGGATTCAAGGATTGGGAAGTTGTTCAAAAATAAATCGTAAATCTGCAATGTCTAGATGTTAGGTTAGATTAAATTTTTTTCGACCACTTACAGCTCTTGTTGCACATTGTTCTCCTGGTCAATTACACCTCCGATATAGCAGAGTGACTGGTCAAATTGGCGTTGGATTCAAGGATTGGGAAGTTGTTCAAAAATAAATCGTAAATCTGCAATGTCTAGATGTTAGGTTAGATTGAACTTTTTTCGACCACTTACAGCTCTTGTTGCACATTGTCCTCCTGGTCAATTACACCTTCGATATAGAAGAATGACTGGTCGAATTGGCGTTGGATTCAAGGATTGGGAAGTTGTTCAAAAATAAATAGTAAATCTGCAATGTCTAGATGTTAGGTTAGATCAAATTTTTTTCGACCTCTTACAGCTCTTGTTGCACATTGTCCTCCTGGTCAATTACACCTTGGATATAGAAGAGTGACTGGTCAAATTGGCGTTCGATTCAAGGATTGGGAAGTTGTTCAAAAATAAATCGTAAATCCGCAATGTCTAGATGTTAGGTTAGATTCAATTTTTTTCGACCACTTACAGCTCTTGTTGCACATTGTCCTCCTGGTCAATTACACCTTCGATATAGAAGAATGACTGGTCAAATTGGCGTTGGATTCAAGGATTGGGAAGTTGTTCAAAAATAAATCGTAAATCTGCAATGTCTAGATGTTAGGTTAGATTAAATTTTTTTCGACCACTTACAGCTCTTGTTGCACATTGTCCTCCTGGTCAATTACACCTCCGATATAGAAGAATGACGGGTCAAATGGGCGTTGGATTCAAGGATTGGGAAGTTGTTCAAAAATAAATCGTAAAACTGCAATGTCCAGATGTTAGGTTAGATTAAATTTTTTTCGACCACTTACAGCTCTTGTTGCACATTGTCCTCCTGGTCAATTACACCTCCGATATATAAGAATGACTGGTCAAATTGGCGTTGGATTCAACGATTGGGAAGTTGTTCAAAAATAAATCGTAAATCTGCAATGTCTAGATGTTAGGTTAGATTGAATTTTTTTCGACCACTTACAGCTCTTGTTGCACATTGTCCTCCTGGTCAATTACACCTTCGATATAGAAGAATGACTGGTCAAATTGGCGTTGGATTCAAGGATTGGGAAGTTGTTCAAAAATAAATCGTAAATCTGCAATGTCTAGATGCTAGGTTAGATTAAATTTTTTTCGACCACTTACAGCTCTTGTTGCACATTGTCCTCCTGGTCAATTACACCTTGGATATAGAAGAGTGACTGGTCAAATTGGCGTTGGATTCAAGGATTGGGAAGTTGTTCAAAAATAAATCGTAAATCTGCAATGTCTAGATGTTAGGTTAGATTGAATTTTTTTCGACCACTTACAGCTCTTGTTGCACATTGTCCTCCTGGTCAATTACACCTTGGATATAGAAGAGTGACTGGTCAAATTGGCGTTGGATTCAAGGATTGGGAAGTTGTTCAAAAATAAATCGTAAATCTGCAATGTCTAGATGTTAGGTTAGATTGAATTTTTTTCGACCACTTACAGCTCTTGTTGCACATTGTCCTCCTGGTCAATTACACCTTCGATATAGAAGAATGACTGGTCAAATTGGCGTTGGATTCAAGGATTGGGAAGTTGTTCAAAAATAAATCGTAAATCTGCAATGTCTAGATGTTAGGTTAGATTGAATTTTTATCGACCACTTACAGCTCTTGTTGCACATTGTCCTCCTGGTCAATTACACCTTCGATATAGAAGAATGACTGGTCAAATTGGCGTTCGATTCAAGGATTGGGAAGTTGTTCAAAAATAAATCGTAAATCCGCAATGTCTAGATGTTAGGTTAGATTCAATTTTTTTCGACCACTTACAGCTCTTGTTGCACATTGTCCTCCTGGTCAATTACACCTTCGATATAGAAGAATGACTGGTCAAATTGGCGTTGGATTCAAGGATTGGGAAGTTGTTCAAAAATAAATCGTAAATCTGCAATGTCTAGATGTTAGGTTAGATTAAATTTTTTTCGACCACTTACAGCTCTTGTTGCACATTGTTCTCCTGGTCAATTACACCTCCGATATAGCAGAGTGACTGGTCAAATTGGCGTTGGATTCAAGGATTGGGAAGTTGTTCAAAAATAAATCGTAAATCTGCAATGTCTAGATGTTAGGTTAGATTAAATTTTTTTCGACCACTTACAGCTCTTGTTGCACATTGTTCTCCTGGTCAATTACACCTCCGATATAGCAGAGTGACTGGTCAAATTGGCGTTGGATTCAAGGATTAGGAAGTTGTTCAAAAATAAATCGTAAATCTGCAATGTCTAGATGTTAGGTTAGATTGAATTTTACGTCAAAAAAATGTTAGGTTAGATTAAATTTTTTTCGACCACTTACAGCTCTTGTTGCACATTGTCCTCTTGGTCAATTACACCTTCGATATAGAAGAATGACTGGTCAAATTGGCGTTGGATTCAAGGATTAGGAAGTTGTTCAAAAATAAATCGTAAAACTGCAATGTCTAGATGTTAGGTTAGATTGAATTTTTTTCGACCACTTACAGCGCTTGTTGCACATTGTCCTCCTGGTCAATTACACCTTCGATATAGAAGAATGACTGGTCAAATTTTCGTTGGATTCAAGGATTGGGAAGTTGTTCAAAAATAAATCGTAAATCTGCAATGTCTAGATGTTAGGTTAGATTGAATTTTTTTCGACCACTTACAGCTCTTGTTGCACATTGTCCTCCTGGTCAATTACACCTTCGATATAGAAGAATGACTGGTCATATTGGCGTTGGATTCAAGGATTGGGAAGTTGTTCAAAAATAAATCGTAAAACTGCAATGTCTAGATGTTAGGTTAGATTGAATTTTTTTCGACCACTTACAGCTCTTGTTGCACATTGTCCTCCTGGTCAATTACACCTTGGATATAGAAGAGTGACTGGTCAAATTGGCGTTGGATTCAAGGATTGGGAAGTTGTTCAAAAATAAATCGTAAATCTGCAATGTCTAGATGTTAGGTTAGATTGAATTTTTTTCGACCACTTACAGCTCTTGTTGCACATTGTCCTCCTGGTCAATTACACCTTCGATATAGAAGAATGACTGGTCAAATTGGCGTTGGATTCAAGGATTGGGAAGTTGTTCAAAAATAAATCGTAAATCTGCAATGTCTAGATGCTAGGTTAGATTAAATTTTTTTCGACCACTTACAGCTCTTGTTGCACATTGTCATCCTGGTCAATTACACCTTGGATATAGAAGAGTGACTGGTCAAATTGGCGTTGGATTCAAGGATTGGGAAGTTGTTCAAAAATAAATCGTAAATCTGCAATGTCTAGATGTTAGGTTAGATTGAATTTTTTTCGACCACTTACAGCTCTTGTTGCACATTGTCCTCCTGGTCAATTACACCTTGGATATAGAAGAGTGACTGGTCAAATTGGCGTTGGATTCAAGGATTGGGAAGTTGTTCAAAGATAAATCGTAAATCTGCAATGTCTAGATGTTAGGTTAGATTGAATTTTTTTCGACCACTTACAGCTCTTGTTGCACATTGTCCTCCTGGTCAATTACACCTTCGATATAGAAGAATGACTGGTCGAATTGGCGTTGGATTCAAGGATTGGGAAGTTGTTCAAAAATAAATAGTAAATCTGCAATGTCTAGATGTTAGGTTAGATCAAATTTTTTTCGACCTCTTACAGCTCTTGTTGCACATTGTCCTCCTGGTCAATTACACCTTGGATATAGAAGAGTGACTGGTCAAATTGGCGTTCGATTCAAGGATTGGGAAGTTGTTCAAAAATAAATCGTAAATCCGCAATGTCTAGATGTTAGGTTAGATTCAATTTTTTTCGACCACTTACAGCTCTTGTTGCACATTGTCCTCCTGGTCAATTACACCTTCGATATAGAAGAATGACTGGTCAAATTGGCGTTGGATTCAAGGATTGGGAAGTTGTTCAAAAATAAATCGTAAATCTGCAATGTCTAGATGTTAGGTTAGATTAAATTTTTTTCGACCACTTACAGCTCTTGTTGCACATTGTCCTCCTGGTCAATTACACCTCCGATATAGAAGAATGACGGGTCAAATGGGCGTTGGATTCAAGGATTGGGAAGTTGTTCAAAAATAAATCGTAAAACTGCAATGTCCAGATGTTAGGTTAGATTAAATTTTTTTCGACCACTTACAGCTCTTGTTGCACATTGTCCTCCTGGTCAATTACACCTCCGATATATAAGAATGACTGGTCAAATTGGCGTTGGATTCAACGATTGGGAAGTTGTTCAAAAATAAATCGTAAATCTGCAATGTCTAGATGTTAGGTTAGATTGAATTTTTTTCGACCACTTACAGCTCTTGTTGCACATTGTCCTCCTGGTCAATTACACCTTCGATATAGAAGAATGACTGGTCAAATTGGCGTTGGATTCAAGGATTGGGAAGTTGTTCAAAAATAAATCGTAAATCTGCAATGTCTAGATGCTAGGTTAGATTAAATTTTTTTCGACCACTTACAGCTCTTGTTGCACATTGTCCTCCTGGTCAATTACACCTTGGATATAGAAGAGTGACTGGTCAAATTGGCGTTGGATTCAAGGATTGGGAAGTTGTTCAAAAATAAATCGTAAATCTGCAATGTCTAGATGTTAGGTTAGATTGAATTTTTTTCGACCACTTACAGCTCTTGTTGCACATTGTCCTCCTGGTCAATTACACCTTGGATATAGAAGAGTGACTGGTCAAATTGGCGTTGGATTCAAGGATTGGGAAGTTGTTCAAAAATAAATCGTAAATCTGCAATGTCTAGATGTTAGGTTAGATTGAATTTTTTTCGACCACTTACAGCTCTTGTTGCACATTGTCCTCCTGGTCAATTACACCTTCGATATAGAAGAATGACTGGTCAAATTGGCGTTGGATTCAAGGATTGGGAAGTTGTTCAAAAATAAATCGTAAATCTGCAATGTCTAGATGTTAGGTTAGATTGAATTTTTATCGACCACTTACAGCTCTTGTTGCACATTGTCCTCCTGGTCAATTACACCTTCGATATAGAAGAATGACTGGTCAAATTGGCGTTCGATTCAAGGATTGGGAAGTTGTTCAAAAATAAATCGTAAATCCGCAATGTCTAGATGTTAGGTTAGATTCAATTTTTTTCGACCACTTACAGCTCTTGTTGCACATTGTCCTCCTGGTCAATTACACCTTCGATATAGAAGAATGACTGGTCAAATTGGCGTTGGATTCAAGGATTGGGAAGTTGTTCAAAAATAAATCGTAAATCTGCAATGTCTAGATGTTAGGTTAGATTAAATTTTTTTCGACCACTTACAGCTCTTGTTGCACATTGTTCTCCTGGTCAATTACACCTCCGATATAGCAGAGTGACTGGTCAAATTGGCGTTGGATTCAAGGATTGGGAAGTTGTTCAAAAATAAATCGTAAATCTGCAATGTCTAGATGTTAGGTTAGATTAAATTTTTTTCGACCACTTACAGCTCTTGTTGCACATTGTTCTCCTGGTCAATTACACCTCCGATATAGCAGAGTGACTGGTCAAATTGGCGTTGGATTCAAGGATTAGGAAGTTGTTCAAAAATAAATCGTAAATCTGCAATGTCTAGATGTTAGGTTAGATTGAATTTTACGTCAAAAAAATGTTAGGTTAGATTAAATTTTTTTCGACCACTTACAGCTCTTGTTGCACATTGTCCTCTTGGTCAATTACACCTTCGATATAGAAGAATGACTGGTCAAATTGGCGTTGGATTCAAGGATTAGGAAGTTGTTCAAAAATAAATCGTAAAACTGCAATGTCTAGATGTTAGGTTAGATTGAATTTTTTTCGACCACTTACAGCGCTTGTTGCACATTGTCCTCCTGGTCAATTACACCTTCGATATAGAAGAATGACTGGTCAAATTTTCGTTGGATTCAAGGATTGGGAAGTTGTTCAAAAATAAATCGTAAATCTGCAATGTCTAGATGTTAGGTTAGATTGAATTTTTTTCGACCACTTACAGCTCTTGTTGCACATTGTCCTCCTGGTCAATTACACCTTCGATATAGAAGAATGACTGGTCATATTGGCGTTGGATTCAAGGATTGGGAAGTTGTTCAAAAATAAATCGTAAAACTGCAATGTCTAGATGTTAGGTTAGATTGAATTTTTTTCGACCACTTACAGCTCTTGTTGCACATTGTCCTCCTGGTCAATTACACCTTGGATATAGAAGAGTGACTGGTCAAATTGGCGTTGGATTCAAGGATTGGGAAGTTGTTCAAAAATAAATCGTAAATCTGCAATGTCTAGATGTTAGGTTAGATTGAATTTTTTTCGACCACTTACAGCTCTTGTTGCACATTGTCCTCCTGGTCAATTACACCTTCGATATAGAAGAATGACTGGTCAAATTGGCGTTGGATTCAAGGATTGGGAAGTTGTTCAAAAATAAATCGTAAATCTGCAATGTCTAGATGCTAGGTTAGATTAAATTTTTTTCGACCACTTACAGCTCTTGTTGCACATTGTCATCCTGGTCAATTACACCTTGGATATAGAAGAGTGACTGGTCAAATTGGCGTTGGATTCAAGGATTGGGAAGTTGTTCAAAAATAAATCGTAAATCTGCAATGTCTAGATGTTAGGTTAGATTGAATTTTTTTCGACCACTTACAGCTCTTGTTGCACATTGTCCTCCTGGTCAATTACACCTTGGATATAGAAGAGTGACTGGTCAAATTGGCGTTGGATTCAAGGATTGGGAAGTTGTTCAAAGATAAATCGTAAATCTGCAATGTCTAGATGTTAGGTTAGATTGAATTTTTTTCGACCACTTACAGCTCTTGTTGCACATTGTCCTCCTGGTCAATTACACCTTCGATATAGAAGAATGACTGGTCAAATTGGCGTTGGATTCAAGGATTGGGAAGTTGTTCAAAAATAAATCGTAAATCTGCAATGTCTAGATGTTAGGTTAGATTGAATTTTTATCGACCACTTACAGCTCTTGTTGTACATTGTCCTCCTGGTCAATTACACCTTCGATATAGAAGAATGACTGGTCAAATTGGCGTTCGATTCAAGGATTGGGAAGTTGTTCAAAAATAAATCGTAAATCCGCAATGTCTAGATGTTAGGTTAGATTCAATTTTTTTCGACCACTTACAGCTCTTGTTGCACATTGTCCTCCTGGTCAATTACACCTTCGATATAGAAGAATGACTGGTCAAATTGGCGTTGGATTCAAGGATTGGGAAGTTGTTCAAAAATAAATCGTAAATCTGCAATGTCTAGATGTTAGGTTAGATTAAATTTTTTTCGACCACTTACAGCTCTTGTTGCACATTGTTCTCCTGGTCAATTACACCTCCGATATAGCAGAGTGACTGGTCAAATTGGCGTTGGATTCAAGGATTGGGAAGTTGTTCAAAAATAAATCGTAAATCTGCAATGTCTAGATGTTAGGTTAGATTAAATTTTTTTCGACCACTTACAGCTCTTGTTGCACATTGTTCTCCTGGTCAATTACACCTCCGATATAGCAGAGTGACTGGTCAAATTGGCGTTGGATTCAAGGATTAGGAAGTTGTTCAAAAATAAATCGTAAATCTGCAATGTCTAGATGTTAGGTTAGATTGAATTTTACGTCAAAAAAATGTTAGGTTAGATTAAATTTTTTTCGACCACTTACAGCTCTTGTTGCACATTGTCCTCTTGGTCAATTACACCTTCGATATAGAAGAATGACTGGTCAAATTGGCGTTGGATTCAAGGATTAGGAAGTTGTTCAAAAATAAATCGTAAAACTGCAATGTCTAGATGTTAGGTTAGATTGAATTTTTTTCGACCACTTACAGCTCTTGTTGCACATTGTCCTCCTGGTCAATTACACCTTGGATATAGAAGAGTGACTGGTCAAATTGGCGTTGGATTCAAGGATTGGGAAGTTGTTCAAAAATAAATCGTAAATCTGCAATGTCTAGATGTTAGGTTAGATTGAATTTTTTTCGACCACTTACAGCTCTTGTTGCACATTGTCCTCCTGGTCAATTACACCTTAGATATAGAAGAGTGACTGGTCAAATTGGCGTTGGATTCAAGGATTGGGAAGTTGTTCAAAAATAAATCGTAAATCTGCAATGTCTAGATGTTAGGTTAGATTGAATTTTTTTCGACCACTTACAGCTCTTGTTGCACATTGTCCTCCTGGTCAATTACACCTTCGATATAGAAGAATGACTGGTCAAATTGGCGTTGGATTCAAGGATTGGGAAGTTGTTCAAAAATAAATCGTAAATCTGCAATGTCTAGATGCTAGGTTAGATTAAATTTTTTTTGACCACTTACAGCTCTTGTTGCACATTGTCCTCCTGGTCAATTACACCTTCGATATAGAAGAATGACTGGTCAAATTGGCGTTGGATTCAAGGATTGGGAAGTTGTTCAAAAATAAATCGTAAAGCTGCAATGTCCAGATGTTAGGTTAGATTAAATTTTTTTCGACCACTTACAGCTCTTGTTGCACATTGTCCTCCTGGTCAATTACACCTTCGATATAGAAGAATGACTGGTCAAATTGGCGTTGGATTCAAGGATTCGGAATTTGTTCAAAAATAAATCGTAAATCTGCAATGTCTAGATGTTAGGTTAGATTGAATTTTTTTCGACCACTTACAGCTCTAGCTCTTGTTGCACATTGTCCTCCTGGTCAATTACACCTCCGATATAGAAGAATGACTGGTCAATTATTGGCGTTGGATTCAAGGATTGGGAAGCTGTTCAAAAATAAATCGTAAAACTGCAATGTCTAGATGTTAGGTTAGATTGAATTTTTTTCGACCACTTACAGCTCTTGTTGCACATTGTCCTCCTGGTCAATTACACCTTCGATATAGAAGAATGACTGGTCAAATTGGCGTTGGATTCAAGGATTCGGAAGTTGTTCAAAAATAAATCGTAAATCTGCAATGTCTAGATGTTAGGTTAGATTGAACTTTTTTCGACCACTTACAGCTCTTGTTGCACATTGTCCTCCTGGTCAATTACACCTTCGATATAGAAGAATGACTGGTCGAATTGGCGTTGGATTCAAGGATTGGGAAGTTGTTCAAAAATAAATCGTAAATCTGCAATGTGTAGATGTTAGGTTAGATTGAATTTTTTTCGACCACTTACAGCTCTTGTTGCACATTGTCCTCCTGGTCAATTACACCTCCGATATAGAAGAATGACGGGTCAAATTGGCGTTGGATTCAAGGATTGGGAAGTTGTTCAAAAATAAATCGTAAAACTGCAATGTCCAGATGTTAGGTTAGATTAAATTTTTTTCGACCACTTACAGCTCTTGTTGCACATTGTCCTCCTGGTCAATTACACCTCCGATATATAAGAAAGACTGGTCAAATTGGCGTTGGATTCAACGATTGGGAAGTTGTTCAAAAATAAATCGTAAAACTGCAATGTCCAGATGTTAGGTTAGATTAAATTTTTTTCGACCACTTACAGCTCTTGTTGCACATTGTCCTCCTATTCAATTACACCTTCGATATAGAAGAATGACTGGTCAAATTGGCGTTCGATTCAAGGATTGGGAAGTTGTTCAAAAATAAATCGTAAATCTGCAATGTCTAGATGTTAGGTTAGATTGAATTTTTTTCGACCACTTACAGCTCTTGTTGCACATTGTCCTCCTGGTCAATTACACCTTGGATATAGAAGAATGACTGGTCAAATTGGCGTTGGATTCAAGGATTGGGAAGTTGTTCAAAAATAAATCGTAAATCTGCAATGTCTAGATGTTAGGTTAGATTGAATTTTTTTCGACCACTTACAGCTCTTGTTGCACATTGTCCTCCTGGTCAATTACACCTTGGATATAGAAGAATGACTGGTCAAATTGGCGTTGGATTCAAGGATTGGGAAGTTGTTCAAAAATAAATCGTAAATCTGCAATGTCTAGATGTTAGGTTAGATTGAATTTCTTTCGACCACTTACAGCTCTTGTTGCACATTGTCCTCCTGGTCAATTACACCTTGGATATAGAAAAATGACTGGTCAAATTGGCGTTGGATTCAAGGATTGGGAAGTTGTTCAAAAATAAATCGTAAATCTGCAATGTCTAGATGTTAGATTAGATTGAATTTTTTTCGACCACTTACAGCTCTTGTTGCACATTGTCCTCCTGGTCAATTACACCTTGGATATAGAAGAGTGACTGGTCAAATTGGCGTTGGATTCAAGGATTGGGAAGTTGTTCAAAAATAAATCGTAAATCTGCAATGTCTAGATGTTAGGTTAGATTGAATTTTTATCGACCACTTACAGCTCTTGTTGCACATTGTCCTCCTGGTCAATTACACCTTCGATATAGAAGAATGACTGGTCAAATTGGCGTTGGATTCAAGGATTGGGAAGTTGTTCAAAAATAAATCGTAAATCTGCAATGTCTAGATGTTAGGTTAGATCAAATTTTTTTCGACCACTTACAGCTCTTGTTGCACATTGTCCTCCTGGTCAATTACACCTTGGATATAGAAGAGTGACTGGTCAAATTGGCGTTGGATTCAAGGATTGGGAAGTTGTTCAAAAATAAATCGTAAATCTGCGATGTCTAGATGTTAGGTTAGATTAAATTTTTTTCGACCACTTACAGCTCTTGTTGCACATTGTCCTCCTGGTCAAATACACCTTCGATATAGAAGAATGACTGGTCAAATTGGCGTTCGATTCAAGGATTGGGAAGTTGTTCAAAAATAAATCGTAAATCTGCAATGTCTAGATGTTAGGTTAGATTAAATTTTTTTCGACCACTTACAGCTCTTGTTGCACATTGTCCTCCTGGTCAATTACACCTTGGATACAGAAGAGTGACTGGTCAAATTGGCGTTCGATTCAAGGATTGGGAAGTTGTTCAAAAATAAATCGTAAATCCGCAATGTCTAGATGTTAGGTTAGATTCAATTTTTTTCGACCACTTACAGCTCTTGTTGCACATTGTCCTCCTGGTCAATTACACCTTCGATATAGAAGAATGACTGGTCAAATTGGCGTTGGATTCAAGGATTGGGAAGTTGTTCAAAAATAAATCGTAAATCTGCAATGTCTAGATGTTAGGTTAGATTAAATTTTTTTCGACCACTTACAGCTCTTGTTGCACATTGTCCTCCTGGTCAATTACACCTCCGATATAGAAGAATGACGGGTCAAATGGGCGTTGGATTCAAGGATTGGGAAGTTGTTCAAAAATAAATCGTAAAACTGCAATGTCCAGATGTTAGGTTAGATTAAATTTTTTTCGACCACTTACAGCTCTTGTTGCACATTGTCCTCCTGGTCAATTACACCTCCGATATATAAGAATGACTGGTCAAATTGGCGTTGGATTCAACGATTGGGAAGTTGTTCAAAAATAAATCGTAAATCTGCAATGTCTAGATGTTAGGTTAGATTGAATTTTTTTCGACCACTTACAGCTCTTGTTGCACATTGTCCTCCTGGTCAATTACACCTTCGATATAGAAGAATGACTGGTCAAATTGGCGTTGGATTCAAGGATTGGGAAGTTGTTCAAAAATAAATCGTAAATCTGCAATGTCTAGATGCTAGGTTAGATTAAATTTTTTTCGACCACTTACAGCTCTTGTTGCACATTGTCCTCCTGGTCAATTACACCTTGGATATAGAAGAGTGACTGGTCAAATTGGCGTTGGATTCAAGGATTGGGAAGTTGTTCAAAAATAAATCGTAAATCTGCAATGTCTAGATGTTAGGTTAGATTGAATTTTTTTCGACCACTTACAGCTCTTGTTGCACATTGTCCTCCTGGTCAATTACACCTTGGATATAGAAGAGTGACTGGTCAAATTGGCGTTGGATTCAAGGATTGGGAAGTTGTTCAAAAATAAATCGTAAATCTGCAATGTCTAGATGTTAGGTTAGATTGAATTTTACGTCAAAAAAATGTTAGGTTAGATTAAATTTTTTTCGACCACTTACAGCTCTTGTTGCACATTGTCCTCTTGGTCAATTACACCTTCGATATAGAAGAATGACTGGTCAAATTGGCGTTGGATTCAAGGATTAGGAAGTTGTTCAAAAATAAATCGTAAAACTGCAATGTCTAGATGTTAGGTTAGATTGAATTTTTTTCGACCACTTACAGCGCTTGTTGCACATTGTCCTCCTGGTCAATTACACCTTCGATATAGAAGAATGACTGGTCAAATTGGCGTTGGATTCAAGGATTAGGAAGTTGTTCAAAAATAAATCGTAAAACTGCAATGTCTAGATGTTAGGTTAGATTGAATTTTTTTCGACCACTTACAGCGCTTGTTGCACATTGTCCTCCTGGTCAATTACACCTTCGATATAGAAGAATGACTGGTCAAATTGGCGTTGGATTCAAGGATTGGGAAGTTGTTCAAAAATAAATCGTAAATCTGCAATGTCTAGATGTTAGGTTAGATTGAATTTTTTTCGACCACTTACAGCGCTTGTTGCACATTGTCCTCCTGGTCAATTACACCTTCGATATAGAAGAATGACTGGTCAAATTGGCGTTGGATTCAAGGATTGGGAAGTTGTTCAAAAATAAATCGTAAATCTGCAATGTCTAGATGTTAGGTTAGATTGAATTTTTTTCGACCACTTACAGCTCTTGTTGCACATTGTCCTCCTGGTCAATTACACCTTCGATATAGAAGAATGACTGGTCATATTGGCGTTGGATTCAAGGATTGGGAAGTTGTTCAAAAATAAATCGTAAAACTGCAATGTCTAGATGTTAGGTTAGATTGAATTTTTTTCGACCACTTACAGCTCTTGTTGCACATTGTCCTCCTGGTCAATTACACCTTGGATATAGAAGAATGACTGGTCAAATTGGCGTTGGATTCAAGGATTGGGAAGTTGTTCAAAAATAAATCGTAAATCTGCAATGTCTAGATGCTAGGTTAGATTAAATTTTTTTCGACCACTTACAGCTCTTGTTGCACATTGTCATCCTGGTCAATTACACCTTGGATATAGAAGAGTGACTGGTCAAATTGGCGTTGGATTCAAGGATTGGGAAGTTGTTCAAAAATAAATCGTAAATCTGCAATGTCTAGATGTTAGGTTAGATTGAATTTTTTTCGACCACTTACAGCTCTTGTTGCACATTGTCCTCCTGGTCAATTACACCTTGGATATAGAAGAGTGACTGGTCAAATTGGCGTTGGATTCAAGGATTGGGAAGTTGTTCAAAGATAAATCGTAAATCTGCAATGTCTAGATGTTAGGTTAGATTGAATTTTTTTCGACCACTTACAGCTCTTGTTGCACATTGTCCTCCTGGTCAATTACACCTTCGATATAGAAGAATGACTGGTCAAATTGGCGTTGGATTCAAGGATTGGGAAGTTGTTCAAAAATAAATCGTAAATCTGCAATGTCTAGATGTTAGGTTAGATTGAATTTTTATCGACCACTTACAGCTCTTGTTGCACATTGTCCTCCTGGTCAATTACACCTTCGATATAGAAGAATGACTGGTCAAATTGGCGTTCGATTCAAGGATTGGGAAGTTGTTCAAAAATAAATCGTAAATCCGCAATGTCTAGATGTTAGGTTAGATTCAATTTTTTTCGACCACTTACAGCTCTTGTTGCACATTGTCCTCCTGGTCAATTACACCTTCGATATAGAAGAATGACTGGTCAAATTGGCGTTGGATTCAAGGATTGGGAAGTTGTTCAAAAATAAATCGTAAATCTGCAATGTCTAGATGTTAGGTTAGATTAAATTTTTTTCGACCACTTACAGCTCTTGTTGCACATTGTTCTCCTGGTCAATTACACCTCCGATATAGCAGAGTGACTGGTCAAATTGGCGTTGGATTCAAGGATTGGGAAGTTGTTCAAAAATAAATCGTAAATCTGCAATGTCTAGATGTTAGGTTAGATTAAATTTTTTTCGACCACTTACAGCTCTTGTTGCACATTGTTCTCCTGGTCAATTACACCTCCGATATAGCAGAGTGACTGGTCAAATTGGCGTTGGATTCAAGGATTAGGAAGTTGTTCAAAAATAAATCGTAAATCTGCAATGTCTAGATGTTAGGTTAGATTGAATTTTACGTCAAAAAAATGTTAGGTTAGATTAAATTTTTTTCGACCACTTACAGCTCTTGTTGCACATTGTCCTCTTGGTCAATTACACCTTCGATATAGAAGAATGACTGGTCAAATTGGCGTTGGATTCAAGGATTAGGAAGTTGTTCAAAAATAAATCGTAAAACTGCAATGTCTAGATGTTAGGTTAGATTGAATTTTTTTCGACCACTTACAGCTCTTGTTGCACATTGTCCTCCTGGTCAATTACACCTTGGATATAGAAGAGTGACTGGTCAAATTGGCGTTGGATTCAAGGATTGGGAAGTTGTTCAAAAATAAATCGTAAATCTGCAATGCCTAGATGTTAGGTTAGATTGAATTTTTTTCGACCACTTACAGCTCTTGTTGCACATTGTCCTCCTGGTCAATTACACCTTGGATATAGAAGAGTGACTGGTCAAATTGGCGTTGGATTCAAGGATTGGGAAGTTGTTCAAAAATAAATCGTAAATCTGCAATGTCTAGATGTTAGGTTAGATTGAATTTTTTTCGACCACTTACAGCTCTTGTTGCACATTGTCCTCCTGGTCAATTACACCTTCGATATAGAAGAATGACTGGTCAAATTGGCGTTGGATTCAAGGATTGGGAAGTTGTTCAAAAATAAATCGTAAATCTGCAATGTCTAGATGCTAGGTTAGATTAAATTTTTTTTGACCACTTACAGCTCTTGTTGCACATTGTCCTCCTGGTCAATTACACCTTGGATATAGAAGAGTGACTGGTCAAATTGGCGTTGGATTCAAGGATTGGGAAGTTGTTCAAAAATAAATCGTAAATCTACAATGTCTAGATGTTAGGTTAGATTGAATTTTTTTCGACCACTTACAGCTCTTGTTGCACATTGTCCTCCTGGTCAATTACACCTTGGATATAGAAGAGTGACTGGTCAAATTGGCGTTGGATTCAAGGATTGGGAAGTTGTTCAAAAATAAATCGTAAATCTGCAATGTCTAGATGTTAGGTTAGATTGAATTTTTTTCGACCACTTACAGCTCTTGTTGCACATTGTCCTCCTGGTCAATTACACCTTGGATATAGAAGAGTGACTGGTCAAATTGGCGTTGGATTCAAGGATTGGGAAGTTGTTCAAAAATAAATCGTAAATCTGCAATGTCTAGATGTTAGGTTAGATTGAATTTTTATCGACCACTTACAGCTCTTGTTGCACATTGTCCTCCTGGTCAATTACACCTTCGATATAGAAGAATGACTGGTCAAATTGGCGTTGGATTCAAGGATTGGGAAGTTGTTCAAAAATAAATCGTAAATCTGCAATGTCTAGATGTTAGGTTAGATTGAATTTTTTTCGACCACTTACAGCTCTTGTTGCACATTGTCCTCCTGGTCAATTACACCTTCGATATAGAAGAATGACTGGTCAAATTGGCGTTGGATTCAAGGATTGGGAAGTTGTTCAAAAATAAATCGTAAATCTGCAATGTCTAGATGTTAGGTTAGATTGAATTTTTATCGACCACTTACAGCTCTTGTTGCACATTGTCCTCCTGGTCAATTACACCTTCGATATAGAAGAATGACTGGTCAAATTGGCGTTCGATTCAAGGATTGGGAAGTTGTTCAAAAATAAATCGTAAATCCGCAATGTCTAGATGTTAGGTTAGATTCAATTTTTTTCGACCACTTACAGCTCTTGTTGCACATTGTCCTCCTGGTCAATTACACCTTCGATATAGAAGAATGACTGGTCAAATTGGCGTTGGATTCAAGGATTGGGAAGTTGTTCAAAAATAAATCGTAAATCTGCAATGTCTAGATGTTAGGTTAGATTAAATTTTTTTCGACCACTTACAGCTCTTGTTGCACATTGTTCTCCTGGTCAATTATACCTTCGATATAGAAGAATGACTGGTCAAATTGGCGTTGGATTCAAGGATTGGGAAGTTGTTCAAAAATAAATCGTAAATCTGCAATGTCTAGATGTTAGGTTAGATTGAATTTTTATCGACCACTTACAGCTCTTGTTGCACATTGTCCTCCTGGTCAATTACACCTTCGATATAGAAGAATGACTGGTCAAATTGGCGTTCGATTCAAGGATTGGGAAGTTGTTCAAAAATAAATCGTAAATCCGCAATGTCTAGATGTTAGGTTAGATTCAATTTTTTTCGACCACTTACAGCTCTTGTTGCACATTGTCCTCCTGGTCAATTACACCTTCGATATAGAAGAATGACTGGTCAAATTGGCGTTGGATTCAAGGATTGGGAAGTTGTTCAAAAATAAATCGTAAATCTGCAATGTCTAGATGTTAGGTTAGATTAAATTTTTTTCGACCACTTACAGCTCTTGTTGCACATTGTTCTCCTGGTCAATTACACCTCCGATATAGCAGAGTGACTGGTCAAATTGGCGTTGGATTCAAGGATTGGGAAGTTGTTCAAAAATAAATCGTAAATCTGCAATGTCTAGATGTTAGGTTAGATTAAATTTTTTTCGACCACTTACAGCTCTTGTTGCACATTGTTCTCCTGGTCAATTACACCTCCGATATAGCAGAGTGACTGGTCAAATTGGCGTTGGATTCAAGGATTAGGAAGTTGTTCAAAAATAAATCGTAAATCTGCAATGTCTAGATGTTAGGTTAGATTGAATTTTACGTCAAAAAAATGTTAGGTTAGATTAAATTTTTTTCGACCACTTACAGCTCTTGTTGCACATTGTCCTCTTGGTCAATTACACCTTCGATATAGAAGAATGACTGGTCAAATTGGCGTTGGATTCAAGGATTAGGAAGTTGTTCAAAAATAAATCGTAAAACTGCAATGTCTAGATGTTAGGTTAGATTGAATTTTTTTCGACCACTTACAGCTCTTGTTGCACATTGTCCTCCTGGTCAATTACACCTTGGATATAGAAGAGTGACTGGTCAAATTGGCGTTGGATTCAAGGATTGGGAAGTTGTTCAAAAATAAATCGTAAATCTGCAATGTCTAGATGTTAGGTTAGATTGAATTTTTTTCGACCACTTACAGCTCTTGTTGCACATTGTCCTCCTGGTCAATTACACCTTGGATATAGAAGAGTGACTGGTCAAATTGGCGTTGGATTCAAGGATTGGGAAGTTGTTCAAAAATAAATCGTAAATCTGCAATGTCTAGATGTTAGGTTAGATTGAATTTTTTTCGACCACTTACAGCTCTTGTTGCACATTGTCCTCCTGGTCAATTACACCTTCGATATAGAAGAATGACTGGTCAAATTGGCGTTGGATTCAAGGATTGGGAAGTTGTTCAAAAATAAATCGTAAATCTGCAATGTCTAGATGCTAGGTTAGATTAAATTTTTTTTGACCACTTACAGCTCTTGTTGCACATTGTCCTCCTGGTCAATTACACCTTGGATATAGAAGAGTGACTGGTCAAATTGGCGTTGGATTCAAGGATTGGGAAGTTGTTCAAAAATAAATCGTAAATCTACAATGTCTAGATGTTAGGTTAGATTGAATTTTTTTCGACCACTTACAGCTCTTGTTGCACATTGTCCTCCTGGTCAATTACACCTTGGATATAGAAGAGTGACTGGTCAAATTGGCGTTGGATTCAAGGATTGGGAAGTTGTTCAAAAATAAATCGTAAATCTGCAATGTCTAGATGTTAGGTTAGATTGAATTTTTTTCGACCACTTACAGCTCTTGTTGCACATTGTCCTCCTGGTCAATTACACCTTGGATATAGAAGAGTGACTGGTCAAATTGGCGTTGGATTCAAGGATTGGGAAGTTGTTCAAAAATAAATCGTAAATCTGCAATGTCTAGATGTTAGGTTAGATTGAATTTTTATCGACCACTTACAGCTCTTGTTGCACATTGTCCTCCTGGTCAATTACACCTTCGATATAGAAGAATGACTGGTCAAATTGGCGTTGGATTCAAGGATTGGGAAGTTGTTCAAAAATAAATCGTAAATCTGCAATGTCTAGATGTTAGGTTAGATTGAATTTTTTTCGACCACTTACAGCTCTTGTTGCACATTGTCCTCCTGGTCAATTACACCTTCGATATAGAAGAATGACTGGTCAAATTGGCGTTGGATTCAAGGATTGGGAAGTTGTTCAAAAATAAATCGTAAATCTGCAATGTCTAGATGTTAGGTTAGATTGAATTTTTATCGACCACTTACAGCTCTTGTTGCACATTGTCCTCCTGGTCAATTACACCTTCGATATAGAAGAATGACTGGTCAAATTGGCGTTCGATTCAAGGATTGGGAAGTTGTTCAAAAATAAATCGTAAATCCGCAATGTCTAGATGTTAGGTTAGATTCAATTTTTTTCGACCACTTACAGCTCTTGTTGCACATTGTCCTCCTGGTCAATTACACCTTCGATATAGAAGAATGACTGGTCAAATTGGCGTTGGATTCAAGGATTGGGAAGTTGTTCAAAAATAAATCGTAAATCTGCAATGTCTAGATGTTAGGTTAGATTAAATTTTTTTCGACCACTTACAGCTCTTGTTGCACATTGTTCTCCTGGTCAATTATACCTTCGATATAGAAGAATGACTGGTCAAATTGGCGTTGGATTCAAGGATTGGGAAGTTGTTCAAAAATAAATCGTAAATCTGCAATGTCTAGATGTTAGGTTAGATTGAATTTTTATCGACCACTTACAGCTCTTGTTGCACATTGTCCTCCTGGTCAATTACACCTTCGATATAGAAGAATGACTGGTCAAATTGGCGTTCGATTCAAGGATTGGGAAGTTGTTCAAAAATAAATCGTAAATCCGCAATGTCTAGATGTTAGGTTAGATTCAATTTTTTTCGACCACTTACAGCTCTTGTTGCACATTGTCCTCCTGGTCAATTACACCTTCGATATAGAAGAATGACTGGTCAAATTGGCGTTGGATTCAAGGATTGGGAAGTTGTTCAAAAATAAATCGTAAATCTGCAATGTCTAGATGTTAGGTTAGATTAAATTTTTTTCGACCACTTACAGCTCTTGTTGCACATTGTTCTCCTGGTCAATTACACCTCCGATATAGCAGAGTGACTGGTCAAATTGGCGTTGGATTCAAGGATTGGGAAGTTGTTCAAAAATAAATCGTAAATCTGCAATGTCTAGATGTTAGGTTAGATTAAATTTTTTTCGACCACTTACAGCTCTTGTTGCACATTGTTCTCCTGGTCAATTACACCTCCGATATAGCAGAGTGACTGGTCAAATTGGCGTTGGATTCAAGGATTAGGAAGTTGTTCAAAAATAAATCGTAAATCTGCAATGTCTAGATGTTAGGTTAGATTGAATTTTACGTCAAAAAAATGTTAGGTTAGATTAAATTTTTTTCGACCACTTACAGCTCTTGTTGCACATTGTCCTCTTGGTCAATTACACCTTCGATATAGAAGAATGACTGGTCAAATTGGCGTTGGATTCAAGGATTAGGAAGTTGTTCAAAAATAAATCGTAAAACTGCAATGTCTAGATGTTAGGTTAGATTGAATTTTTTTCGACCACTTACAGCTCTTGTTGCACATTGTCCTCCTGGTCAATTACACCTTGGATATAGAAGAGTGACTGGTCAAATTGGCGTTGGATTCAAGGATTGGGAAGTTGTTCAAAAATAAATCGTAAATCTGCAATGTCTAGATGTTAGGTTAGATTGAATTTTTTTCGACCACTTACAGCTCTTGTTGCACATTGTCCTCCTGGTCAATTACACCTTGGATATAGAAGAGTGACTGGTCAAATTGGCGTTGGATTCAAGGATTGGGAAGTTGTTCAAAAATAAATCGTAAATCTGCAATGTCTAGATGTTAGGTTAGATTGAATTTTTTTCGACCACTTACAGCTCTTGTTGCACATTGTCCTCCTGGTCAATTACACCTTCGATATAGAAGAATGACTGGTCAAATTGGCGTTGGATTCAAGGATTGGGAAGTTGTTCAAAAATAAATCGTAAATCTGCAATGTCTAGATGCTAGGTTAGATTAAATTTTTTTTGACCACTTACAGCTCTTGTTGCACATTGTCCTCCTGGTCAATTACACCTTGGATATAGAAGAGTGACTGGTCAAATTGGCGTTGGATTCAAGGATTGGGAAGTTGTTCAAAAATAAATCGTAAATCTACAATGTCTAGATGTTAGGTTAGATTGAATTTTTTTCGACCACTTACAGCTCTTGTTGCACATTGTCCTCCTGGTCAATTACACCTTGGATATAGAAGAGTGACTGGTCAAATTGGCGTTGGATTCAAGGATTGGGAAGTTGTTCAAAAATAAATCGTAAATCTGCAATGTCTAGATGTTAGGTTAGATTGAATTTTTTTCGACCACTTACAGCTCTTGTTGCACATTGTCCTCCTGGTCAATTACACCTTGGATATAGAAGAGTGACTGGTCAAATTGGCGTTGGATTCAAGGATTGGGAAGTTGTTCAAAAATAAATCGTAAATCTGCAATGTCTAGATGTTAGGTTAGATTGAATTTTTTTCGACCACTTACAGCTCTTGTTGCACATTGTCCTCCTGGTCAATTACACCTTCGATATAGAAGAATGACTGGTCAAATTGGCGTTGGATTCAAGGATTGGGAAGTTGTTCAAAAATAAATCGTAAATCTGCAATGTCTAGATGTTAGGTTAGATTGAATTTTTATCGACCACTTACAGCTCTTGTTGCACATTGTCCTCCTGGTCAATTACACCTTCGATATAGAAGAATGACTGGTCAAATTGGCGTTCGATTCAAGGATTGGGAAGTTGTTCAAAAATAAATCGTAAATCCGCAATGTCTAGATGTTAGGTTAGATTCAATTTTTTTCGACCACTTACAGCTCTTGTTGCACATTGTCCTCCTGGTCAATTACACCTTCGATATAGAAGAATGACTGGTCAAATTGGCGTTGGATTCAAGGATTGGGAAGTTGTTCAAAAATAAATCGTAAATCTGCAATGTCTAGATGTTAGGTTAGATTAAATTTTTTTCGACCACTTACAGCTCTTGTTGCACATTGTTCTCCTGGTCAATTACACCTCCGATATAGCAGAGTGACTGGTCAAATTGGCGTTGGATTCAAGGATTGGGAAGTTGTTCAAAAATAAATCGTAAATCTGCAATGTCTAGATGTTAGGTTAGATTAAATTTTTTTCGACCACTTACAGCTTTTGTTGCACATTGTCCTCCTGGTCAATTACACCTCCGATATAGAAGAGTGACTGGTCAAATTGGCGTTGGATTCAAGGATTGGGAAGTTGTTCAAAAATAAATCGTAAAACTGCAATGTCTAGATGTTAGGTTAGATTGAATTCTTTTCGACCACTTACAGCTCTTGTTGCACATTGTCCTCCTGGTCAATTACACCTTCGATATAGAAGAATGACTGGTCAAATTGGCGTTGGATTCAAGGATTGGGAAGTTGTTCAAAAATAAATCGTAAATCTGCAATGTCTAGATGTTAGGTTAGATTGAATTTTTTTCGACCACTTACAGCTCTTGTTGCACATTGTCCTCCTGGTCAATTACACCTTCGATATAGAAGAATGACTGGTCAAATTGGCGTGGGATTTAAGGATTGGGTAGTTGTTCAAAAATAAATCGTAAATCTGCAATGTGTAGATGTTAGGTTAGATTAAATTTTTTTCGACCACTTACAGCTCTTGTTGCACATTGTCCTCCTGGTCAATTACACCTCCGATATAGAAGAGTGACTGGTCAAATTGGGGTTGGATTCAAGGATTGGGAAGTTGTTCAAAAATAAATCGTAAATCTGCAATGTCTAGATGTTAGGTTAGATTGAATTTTTTTCGACCACTTACAGCTCTTGTTGCACATTGTTCTCCTGGTCAATTACACCTCCGATATAGCAGAGTGACTGGTCAAATTGGCGTTGGATTCAAGGATTGGGAAGTTGTTCAAAAATAAATCGTAAATCTGCAATGTCTAGATGTTAGGTTAGATTAAATTTTTTTCGACCACTTACAGCTCTTGTTGCACATTGTTCTCCTGGTCAATTACACCTCCGATATAGCAGAGTGACTGGTCAAATTGGCGTTGGATTCAAGGATTAGGAAGTTGTTCAAAAATAAATCGTAAATCTGCAATGTCTAGATGTTAGGTTAGATTGAATTTTACGTCAAAAAAATGTTAGGTTAGATTAAATTTTTTTCGACCACTTACAGCTCTTGTTGCACATTGTCCTCTTGGTCAATTACACCTTCGATATAGAAGAATGACTGGTCAAATTGGCGTTGGATTCAAGGATTAGGAAGTTGTTCAAAAATAAATGGTAAAACTGCAATGTCTAGATGTTAGGTTAGATTGAATTTTTTTCGACCACTTACAGCTCTTGTTGCACATTGTCCTCCTGGTCAATTACACCTTGGATATAGAAGAGTGACTGGTCAAATTGGCGTTGGATTCAAGGATTGGGAAGTTGTTCAAAAATAAATCGTAAATCTGCAATGTCTAGATGTTAGGTTAGATTGAATTTTTTTCGACCACTTACAGCTCTTGTTGCACATTGTCCTCCTGGTCAATTACACCTTGGATATAGAAGAGTGACTGGTCAAATTGGCGTTGGATTCAAGGATTGGGAAGTTGTTCAAAAATAAATCGTAAATCTGCAATGTCTAGATGTTAGGTTAGATTGAATTTTTTTCGACCACTTACAGCTCTTGTTGCACATTGTCCTCCTGGTCAATTACACCTTCGATATAGAAGAATGACTGGTCAAATTGGCGTTGGATTCAAGGACTGGGAAGTTGTTCAAAAATAAATCGTAAATCTGCAATGTCTAGATGCTAGGTTAGATTAAATTTTTTTTGACCACTTACAGCTCTTGTTGCACATTGTCCTCCTGGTCAATTACACCTTGGATATAGAAGAGTGACTGGTCAAATTGGCGTTGGATTCAAGGATTGGGAAGTTGTTCAAAAATAAATCGTAAATCTACAATGTCTAGATGTTAGGTTAGATTGAATTTTTTTCGACCACTTACAGCTCTTGTTGCACATTGTCCTCCTGGTCAATTACACCTTGGATATAGAAGAGTGACTGGTCAAATTGGCGTTGGATTCAAGGATTGGGAAGTTGTTCAAAAATAAATCGTAAATCTGCAATGTCTAGATGTTAGGTTAGATTGAATTTTTTTCGACCACTTACAGCTCTTGTTGCACATTGTCCTCCTGGTCAATTACACCTTCGATATAGAAGAATGACTGGTCAAATTGGCGTTGGATTCTAGGATTGGGTAGTTGTTCAAAAATAAATCGTAAATCTGCAATGTCTAGATGTTAGGTTAGATTAAATTTTTTTCGACCACTTACAGCTCTTGTTGCACATTGTCCTCCTGGTCAATGACACCTCCGATATAGAAGAGTGACTGGTCAAATTGGCGTTGGATTCAAGGATTGGGAAGTTGTTCAAAAATAAATCGTAAATCTGCAATGTCTAGATGTTAGGTTAGATTGAATTTTTTTCGACCACTTACAGCTCTTGTTGCACATTGTCCTCCTGGTCAGTTACACCTTGGATATAGAAGAGTGACTGGTCAAATTGGCGTTGGATTCAAGGATTGGGAAGTTGTTCAAAAATAAATAGTAAATCTGCAATGTCTAGATGTTAGGTTAGATTGAATTTTTTTCGACCACTTACAGCTCTTGTTGCACATTGTCCTCCTCGTCAATTACACCTTCGATATAGAAGAATGACTGGTCATATTGGCGTTGGATTCAAGGATTGGGAAGTTGTTCAAAAATAAATCGTAAATCTGCAATGTCTAGATGTTAGGTTACATTAAATTTTTTTCGACCACTTACAGCTTTTGTTGCACATTGTCCTCCTGGTCAATTACACCTCCGATATAGAAGAGTGACTGGTCAAATTGGCGTTGGATTCAAGGATTGGGAAGTTGTTCAAAAATAAATCGTAAAACTGCAATGTCTAGATGTTAGGTTAGATTGAATTCTTTTCGACCACTTACAGCTCTTGTTGCACATTGTCCTCCTGGTCAATTACACCTTCGATATAGAAGAATGACTGGTCAAATTGGCGTTGGATTCAAGGATTGGGAAGTTGTTCAAAAATAAATCGTAAATCTGCAATGTCTAGATGTTAGGTTAGATTGAATTTTTTTCGACCACTTACAGCTCTTGTTGCACATTGTCCTCCTGGTCAATTACACCTTCGATATAGAAGAATGACTGGTCAAATTGGCGTGGGATTTAAGGATTGGGTAGTTGTTCAAAAATAAATCGTAAATCTGCAATGTGTAGATGTTAGGTTAGATTAAATTTTTTTCGACCACTTACAGCTCTTGTTGCACATTGTCCTCCTGGTCAATTACACCTCCGATATAGAAGAGTGACTGGTCAAATTGGGGTTGGATTCAAGGATTGGGAAGTTGTTCAAAAATAAATCGTAAATCTGCAATGTCTAGATGTTAGGTTAGATTGAATTTTTTTCGACCACTTACAGCTCTTGTTGCACATTGTTCTCCTGGTCAATTACACCTCCGATATAGCAGAGTGACTGGTCAAATTGGCGTTGGATTCAAGGATTGGGAAGTTGTTCAAAAATAAATCGTAAATCTGCAATGTCTAGATGTTAGGTTAGATTAAATTTTTTTCGACCACTTACAGCTCTTGTTGCACATTGTTCTCCTGGTCAATTACACCTCCGATATAGCAGAGTGACTGGTCAAATTGGCGTTGGATTCAAGGATTAGGAAGTTGTTCAAAAATAAATCGTAAATCTGCAATGTCTAGATGTTAGGTTAGATTGAATTTTACGTCAAAAAAATGTTAGGTTAGATTAAATTTTTTTCGACCACTTACAGCTCTTGTTGCACATTGTCCTCTTGGTCAATTACACCTTCGATATAGAAGAATGACTGGTCAAATTGGCGTTGGATTCAAGGATTAGGAAGTTGTTCAAAAATAAATCGTAAAACTGCAATGTCTAGATGTTAGGTTAGATTGAATTTTTTTCGACCACTTACAGCGCTTGTTGCACATTGTCCTCCTGGTCAATTACACCTTCGATATAGAAGAATGACTGGTCAAATTGGCGTTGGATTCTAGGATTGGGTAGTTGTTCAAAAATAAATCGTAAATCTGCAATGTCTAGATGTTAGGTTAGATTAAATTTTTTTCGACCACTTACAGCTCTTGTTGCACATTGTCCTCCTGGTCAATGACACCTCCGATATAGAAGAGTGACTGGTCAAATTGGCGTTGGATTCAAGGATTGGGAAGTTGTTCAAAAATAAATCGTAAATCTGCAATGTCTAGATGTTAGGTTAGATTGAATTTTTTTCGACCACTTACAGCTCTTGTTGCACATTGTCCTCCTGGTCAGTTACACCTTGGATATAGAAGAGTGACTGGTCAAATTGGCGTTGGATTCAAGGATTGGGAAGTTGTTCAAAAATAAATAGTAAATCTGCAATGTCTAGATGTTAGGTTAGATTGAATTTTTTTCGACCACTTACAGCTCTTGTTGCACATTGTCCTCCTGGTCAATTACACCTTCGATATAGAAGAATGACTGGTCAAATTGGCGTTGGATTCAAGGATTGGGAAGTTGTTCAAAAATAAATCGTAAATCTGCAATGTCTAGATGCTAGGTTAGATTAAATTTTTTTCGACCACTTACAGCTCTTGTTGCACATTGTCCTCCTGGTCAATTACACCTTGGATATAGAAGAGTGACTGGTCAAATTGGCGTTGGATTCAAGGATTGGGAAGTTGTTCAAAAATAAATCGTAAATCTGCAATGTCTAGATGTTAGGTTAGATTGAATTTTTTTCGACCACTTACAGCTCTTGTTGCACATTGTCCTCCTGGTCAATTACACCTTCGATATAGAAGAATGACTGGTCAAATTGGCGTTGGATTCTAGGATTGGGTAGTTGTTCAAAAATAAATCGTAAATCTGCAATGTCTAGATGTTAGGTTAGATTAAATTTTTTTCGACCACTTACAGCTCTTGTTGCACATTGTCCTCCTGGTCAATGACACCTCCGATATAGAAGAGTGACTGGTCAAATTGGCGTTGGATTCAAGGATTGGGAAGTTGTTCAAAAATAAATCGTAAATCTGCAATGTCTAGATGTTAGGTTAGATTGAATTTTTTTCGACCACTTACAGCTCTTGTTGCACATTGTCCTCCTGGTCAGTTACACCTTGGATATAGAAGAGTGACTGGTCAAATTGGCGTTGGATTCAAGGATTGGGAAGTTGTTCAAAAATAAATAGTAAATCTGCAATGTCTAGATGTTAGGTTAGATTGAATTTTTTTCGACCACTTACAGCTCTTGTTGCACATTGTCCTCCTCGTCAATTACACCTTCGATATAGAAGAATGACTGGTCATATTGGCGTTGGATTCAAGGATTGGGAAGTTGTTCAAAAATAAATCGTAAATCTGCAATGTCTAGATGTTAGGTTACATTAAATTTTTTTCGACCACTTACAGCTTTTGTTGCACATTGTCCTCCTGGTCAATTACACCTCCGATATAGAAGAGTGACTGGTCAAATTGGCGTTGGATTCAAGGATTGGGAAGTTGTTCAAAAATAAATCGTAAAACTGCAATGTCTAGATGTTAGGTTAGATTGAATTCTTTTCGACCACTTACAGCTCTTGTTGCACATTGTCCTCCTGGTCAATTACACCTTCGATATAGAAGAATGACTGGTCAAATTGGCGTTGGATTCAAGGATTGGGAAGTTGTTCAAAAATAAATCGTAAATCTGCAATGTCTAGATGTTAGGTTAGATTGAATTTTTTTCGACCACTTACAGCTCTTGTTGCACATTGTCCTCCTGGTCAATTACACCTTCGATATAGAAGAATGACTGGTCAAATTGGCGTGGGATTTAAGGATTGGGTAGTTGTTCAAAAATAAATCGTAAATCTGCAATGTGTAGATGTTAGGTTAGATTAAATTTTTTTCGACCACTTACAGCTCTTGTTGCACATTGTCCTCCTGGTCAATTACACCTCCGATATAGAAGAGTGACTGGTCAAATTGGGGTTGGATTCAAGGATTGGGAAGTTGTTCAAAAATAAATCGTAAATCTGCAATGTCTAGATGTTAGGTTAGATTGAATTTTTTTCGACCACTTACAGCTCTTGTTGCACATTGTTCTCCTGGTCAATTACACCTCCGATATAGCAGAGTGACTGGTCAAATTGGCGTTGGATTCAAGGATTGGGAAGTTGTTCAAAAATAAATCGTAAATCTGCAATGTCTAGATGTTAGGTTAGATTAAATTTTTTTCGACCACTTACAGCTCTTGTTGCACATTGTTCTCCTGGTCAATTACACCTCCGATATAGCAGAGTGACTGGTCAAATTGGCGTTGGATTCAAGGATTAGGAAGTTGTTCAAAAATAAATCGTAAATCTGCAATGTCTAGATGTTAGGTTAGATTGAATTTTACGTCAAAAAAATGTTAGGTTAGATTAAATTTTTTTCGACCACTTACAGCTCTTGTTGCACATTGTCCTCTTGGTCAATTACACCTTCGATATAGAAGAATGACTGGTCAAATTGGCGTTGGATTCAAGGATTAGGAAGTTGTTCAAAAATAAATCGTAAAACTGCAATGTCTAGATGTTAGGTTAGATTGAATTTTTTTCGACCACTTACAGCGCTTGTTGCACATTGTCCTCCTGGTCAATTACACCTTCGATATAGAAGAATGACTGGTCAAATTGGCGTTGGATTCTAGGATTGGGTAGTTGTTCAAAAATAAATCGTAAATCTGCAATGTCTAGATGTTAGGTTAGATTAAATTTTTTTCGACCACTTACAGCTCTTGTTGCACATTGTCCTCCTGGTCAATGACACCTCCGATATAGAAGAGTGACTGGTCAAATTGGCGTTGGATTCAAGGATTGGGAAGTTGTTCAAAAATAAATCGTAAATCTGCAATGTCTAGATGTTAGGTTAGATTGAATTTTTTTCGACCACTTACAGCTCTTGTTGCACATTGTCCTCCTGGTCAGTTACACCTTGGATATAGAAGAGTGACTGGTCAAATTGGCGTTGGATTCAAGGATTGGGAAGTTGTTCAAAAATAAATAGTAAATCTGCAATGTCTAGATGTTAGGTTAGATTGAATTTTTTTCGACCACTTACAGCTCTTGTTGCACATTGTCCTCCTGGTCAATTACACCTTCGATATAGAAGAATGACTGGTCAAATTGGCGTTGGATTCAAGGATTGGGAAGTTGTTCAAAAATAAATCGTAAATCTGCAATGTCTAGATGCTAGGTTAGATTAAATTTTTTTCGACCACTTACAGCTCTTGTTGCACATTGTCCGCCTGGTCAATTACACCTTGGATATAGAAGAGTGACTGGTCAAATTGGCGTTGGATTCAAGGATTGGGAAGTTGTTCAAAAATAAATCGTAAATCTGCAATGTCTAGATGTTAGGTTAGATTGAATTTTTTTCGACCACTTACAGCTCTTGTTGCACATTGTCCTCCTGGTCAATTACACCTTGGATATAGAAGAGTGACTGGTCAAATTGGCGTTGGATTCAAGGATTGGGAAGTTGTTCAAAGATAAATCGTAAATCTGCAATGTCTAGATGTTAGGTTAGATTGAATTTTTTTCGACCACTTACAGCTCTTGTTGCACATTGTCCTCCTGGTCAATTACACCTTCGATATAGAAGAATGACTGGTCAAATTGGCGTTGGATTCAAGGATTGGGAAGTTGTTCAAAAATAAATCGTAAATCTGCAATGTCTAGATGTTAGGTTAGATTGAATTTTTATCGACCACTTACAGCTCTTGTTGCACATTGTCCTCCTGGTCAATTACACCTTCGATATAGAAGAATGACTGGTCAAATTGGCGTTCGATTCAAGGATTGGGAAGTTGTTCAAAAATAAATCGTAAATCCGCAATGTCTAGATGTTAGGTTAGATTGAATTTTTTTCGACCACTTACAGCTCTTGTTGCACATTGTCCTCCTGGTCAATTACACCTTGGATATAGAAGAGTGACTGGTCAAATTGGCGTTGGATTCAAGGATTGGGAAGTTGTTCAAAGATAAATCGTAAATCTGCAATGTCTAGATGTTAGGTTAGATTGAATTTTTTTCGACCACTTACAGCTCTTGTTGCACATTGTCCTCCTGGTCAATTACACCTTCGATATAGAAGAATGACTGGTCAAATTGGCGTTGGATTCAAGGATTGGGAAGTTGTTCAAAAATAAATCGTAAATCTGCAATGTCTAGATGTTAGGTTAGATTGAATTTTTTTCGACCACTTACAGCTCTTGTTGCACATTGTCCTCCTGGTCAATTATACCTTGGATATAGAAGAGTGACTGGTCAAATTGGCGTTGGATTCAAGGATTGGGAAGTTGTTCAAAAATAAATCGTAAATCTGCAATGTCTAGATGTTAGGTTAGATTGAATTTTTTTCGACCACTTACAGCTCTTGTTGCACATTGTCCTCCTGGTCAATTACACCTTCGATATAGAAGAATGACTGGTCAAATTGGCGTTGGATTCAAGGATTGGGAAGTTGTTCAAAAATAAATCGTAAATCTGCAATGTCTAGATGCTAGGTTAGATTAAATTTTTTTCGACCACTTACAGCTCTTGTTGCACATTGTCCTCCTGGTCAATTACACCTTGGATATAGAAGAGTGACTGGTCAAATTGGCGTTGGATTCAAGGATTGGGAAGTTGTTCAAAAATAAATCGTAAATCTGCAATGTCTAGATGTTAGGTTAGATTGAATTTTTTTCGACCACTTACAGCTCTTGTTGCACATTGTCCTCCTGGTCAATTACACCTTGGATATAGAAGAGTGACTGGTCAAATTGGCGTTGGATTCAAGGATTGGGAAGTTGTTCAAAAATAAATCGTAAATCTGCAATGTCTAGATGTTAGGTTAGATTGAATTTTTATCGACCACTTACAGCTCTTGTTGCACATTGTCCTCCTGGTCAATTACACCTTCGATATAGAAGAATGACTGGTCAAATTGGCGTTCGATTCAAGGATTGGGAAGTTGTTCAAAAATAAATCGTAAATCTGCAATGTCTAGATGTTAGGTTAGATTGAATTTTTTTCGACCACTTACAGCTCTTGTTGCACATTGTCCTCCTGGTCAATTACACCTTGGATATAGAAGAGTGACTGGTCAAATTGGCGTTGGATTCAAGGATTGGGAAGTTGTTCAAAAATAAATCGTAAATCTGCAATGTCTAGATGTTAGGTTAGATTGAATTTTTTTCGACCACTTACAGCTCTTGTTGCACATTGTCCTCCTGGTCAATTACACCTTGGATATAGAAGAGTGACTGGTCAAATTGGCGTTGGATTCAAGGATTGGGAAGTTGTTCAAAAATAAATCGTAAATCTGCAATGTCTAGATGTTAGGTTAGATTGAATTTTTTTCGACCACTTACAGCTCTTGTTGCACATTGTCCTCCTGGTCAATTACACCTTCGATATAGAAGAATGACTGGTCAAATTGGCGTTGGATTCAAGGATTGGGAAGTTGTTCAAAAATAAATCGTAAATCTGCAATGTCTAGATGCTAGGTTAGATTAAATTTTTTTTGACCACTTACAGCTCTTGTTGCACATTGTCCTCCTGGTCAATTACACCTTGGATATAGAAGAGTGACTGGTCAAATTGGCGTTGGATTCAAGGATTGGGAAGTTGTTCAAAAATAAATCGTAAATCTACAATGTCTAGATGTTAGGTTAGATTGAATTTTTTTCGACCACTTACAGCTCTTGTTGCACATTGTCCTCCTGGTCAATTACACCTTGGATATAGAAGAGTGACTGGTCAAATTGGCGTTGGATTCAAGGATTGGGAAGTTGTTCAAAAATAAATCGTAAGTCTGCAATGTCTAGATGTTAGGTTAGATTGAATTTTTTTCGACCACTTACAGCTCTTGTTGCACATTGTCCTCCTGGTCAATTACACCTTCGATATAGAAGAATGACTGGTCAAATTGGCGTTGGATTCAAGGATTGGGAAGTTGTTCAAAAATAAATCGTAAATCTGCAATGTCTAGATGCTAGGTTAGATTAAATTTTTTTTGACCACTTACAGCTCTTGTTGCACATTGTCCTCCTGGTCAATTACACCTTGGATATAGAAGAGTGACTGGTCAAATTGGCGTTGGATTCAAGGATTGGGAAGTTGTTCAAAAATAAATCGTAAATCTACAATGTCTAGATGTTAGGTTAGATTGAATTTTTTTCGACCACTTACAGCTCTTGTTGCACATTGTCCTCCTGGTCAATTACACCTTGGATATAGAAGAGTGACTGGTCAAATTGGCGTTGGATTCAAGGATTGGGAAGTTGTTCAAAAATAAATCGTAAATCTGCAATGTCTAGATGTTAGGTTAGATTGAATTTTTTTCGACCACTTACAGCTCTTGTTGCACATTGTCCTCCTGGTCAATTACACCTTGGATATAGAAGAGTGACTGGTCAAATTGGCGTTGGATTCAAGGATTGGGAAGTTGTTCAAAAATAAATCGTAAATCTGCAATGTCTAGATGTTAGGTTAGATTGAATTTTTTTCGACCACTTACAGCTCTTGTTGCACATTGTCCTCCTGGTCAATTACACCTTCGATATAGAAGAATGACTGGTCAAATTGGCGTTCGATTCAAGGATTGGGAAGTTGTTCAAAAATAAATCGTAAATCCGCAATGTCTAGATGTTAGGTTAGATTCAATTTTTTTCGACCACTTACAGCTCTTGTTGCACATTGTCCTCCTGGTCAATTACACCTTCGATATAGAAGAATGACTGGTCAAATTGGCGTTGGATTCAAGGATTGGGAAGTTGTTCAAAAATAAATCGTAAATCTGCAATGTCTAGATGTTAGGTTAGATTAAATTTTTTTCGACCACTTACAGCTCTTGTTGCACATTGTTCTCCTGGTCAATTACACCTTCGATATAGAAGAATGACTGGTCAAATTGGCGTTGGATTCAAGGATTGGGAAGTTGTTCAAAAATAAATCGTAAATCTGCAATGTCTAGATGTTAGGTTAGATTGAATTTTTATCGACCACTTACAGCTCTTGTTGCACATTGTCCTCCTGGTCAATTACACCTTCGATATAGAAGAATGACTGGTCAAATTGGCGTTCGATTCAAGGATTGGGAAGTTGTTCAAAAATAAATCGTAAATCCGCAATGTCTAGATGTTAGGTTAGATTCAATTTTTTTCGACCACTTACAGCTCTTGTTGCACATTGTCCTCCTGGTCAATTACACCTTCGATATAGAAGAATGACTGGTCAAATTGGCGTTGGATTCAAGGATTGGGAAGTTGTTCAAAAATAAATCGTAAATCTGCAATGTCTAGATGTTAGGTTAGATTAAATTTTTTTCGACCACTTACAGCTCTTGTTGCACATTGTTCTCCTGGTCAATTACACCTCCGATATAGCAGAGTGACTGGTCAAATTGGCGTTGGATTCAAGGATTGGGAAGTTGTTCAAAAATAAATCGTAAATCTGCAATGTCTAGATGTTAGGTTAGATTAAATTTTTTTCGACCACTTACAGCTCTTGTTGCACATTGTTCTCCTGGTCAATTACACCTCCGATATAGCAGAGTGACTGGTCAAATTGGCGTTGGATTCAAGGATTATTAAGTTGTTCAAAAATAAATCGTAAATCTGCAATGTCTAGATGTTAGGTTAGATTGAATTTTACGTCAAAAAAATGTTAGGTTAGATTAAATTTTTTTCGACCACTTACAGCTCTTGTTGCACATTGTCCTCTTGGTCAATTACACCTTCGATATAGAAGAATGACTGGTCAAATTGGCGTTGGATTCAAGGATTAGGAAGTTGTTCAAAAATAAATCGTAAAACTGCAATGTCTAGATGTTAGGTTAGATTGAATTTTTTTCGACCACTTACAGCTCTTGTTGCACATTGTCCTCCTGGTCAATTACACCTTGGATATAGAAGAGTGACTGGTCAAATTGGCGTTGGATTCAAGGATTGGGAAGTTGTTCAAAAATAAATCGTAAATCTGCAATGTCTAGATGTTAGGTTAGATTGAATTTTTTTCGACCACTTACAGCTCTTGTTGCACATTGTCCTCCTGGTCAATTACACCTTGGATATAGAAGAGTGACTGGTCAAATTGGCGTTGGATTCAAGGATTGGGAAGTTGTTCAAAAATAAATCGTAAATCTGCAATGTCTAGATGTTAGGTTAGATTGAATTTTTTTCGACCACTTACAGCTCTTGTTGCACATTGTCCTCCTGGTCAATTACACCTTCGATATAGAAGAATGACTGGTCAAATTGGCGTTGGATTCAAGGATTGGGAAGTTGTTCAAAAATAAATCGTAAATCTGCAATGTCTAGATGCTAGGTTAGATTAAATTTTTTTTGACCACTTACAGCTCTTGTTGCACATTGTCCTCCTGGTCAATTACACCTTGGATATAGAAGAGTGACTGGTCAAATTGGCGTTGGATTCAAGGATTGGGAAGTTGTTCAAAAATAAATCGTAAATCTACAATGTCTAGATGTTAGGTTAGATTGAATTTTTTTCGACCACTTACAGCTCTTGTTGCACATTGTCCTCCTGGTCAATTACACCTTGGATATAGAAGAGTGACTGGTCAAATTGGCGTTGGATTCAAGGATTGGGAAGTTGTTCAAAAATAAATCGTAAATCTGCAATGTCTAGATGTTAGGTTAGATTGAATTTTTTTCGACCACTTACAGCTCTTGTTGCACATTGTCCTCCTGGTCAATTACACCTTGGATATAGAAGAGTGACTGGTCAAATTGGCGTTGGATTCAAGGATTGGGAAGTTGTTCAAAAATAAATCGTAAATCTGCAATGTCTAGATGTTAGGTTAGATTGAATTTTTTTCGACCACTTACAGCTCTTGTTGCACATTGTCCTCCTGGTCAATTACACCTTCGATATAGAAGAATGACTGGTCAAATTGGCGTTGGATTCAAGGATTGGGAAGTTGTTCAAAAATAAATCGTAAATCTGCAATGTCTAGATGTTAGGTTAGATTGAATTTTTTTCGACCACTTACAGCTCTTGTTGCACATTGTCCTCCTGGTCAATTACACCTTCGATATAGAAGAATGACTGGTCAAATTGGCGTTGGATTCAAGGATTGGGAAGTTGTTCAAAAATAAATCGTAAATCTGCAATGTCTAGATGCTAGGTTAGATTAAATTTTTTTTGACCACTTACAGCTCTTGTTGCACATTGTCCTCCTGGTCAATTACACCTTGGATATAGAAGAGTGACTGGTCAAATTGGCGTTGGATTCAAGGATTGGGAAGTTGTTCAAAAATAAATCGTAAATCTACAATGTCTAGATGTTAGGTTAGATTGAATTTTTTTCGACCACTTACAGCTCTTGTTGCACATTGTCCTCCTGGTCAATTACACCTTGGATATAGAAGAGTGACTGGTCAAATTGGCGTTGGATTCAAGGATTGGGAAGTTGTTCAAAAATAAATCGTAAGTCTGCAATGTCTAGATGTTAGGTTAGATTGAATTTTTTTCGACCACTTACAGCTCTTGTTGCACATTGTCCTCCTGGTCAATTACACCTTCGATATAGAAGAATGACTGGTCAAATTGGCGTTGGATTCAAGGATTGGGAAGTTGTTCAAAAATAAATCGTAAATCTGCAATGTCTAGATGCTAGGTTAGATTAAATTTTTTTTGACCACTTACAGCTCTTGTTGCACATTGTCCTCCTGGTCAATTACACCTTGGATATAGAAGAGTGACTGGTCAAATTGGCGTTGGATTCAAGGATTGGGAAGTTGTTCAAAAATAAATCGTAAATCTACAATGTCTAGATGTTAGGTTAGATTGAATTTTTTTCGACCACTTACAGCTCTTGTTGCACATTGTCCTCCTGGTCAATTACACCTTGGATATAGAAGAGTGACTGGTCAAATTGGCGTTGGATTCAAGGATTGGGAAGTTGTTCAAAAATAAATCGTAAATCTGCAATGTCTAGATGTTAGGTTAGATTGAATTTTTTTCGACCACTTACAGCTCTTGTTGCACATTGTCCTCCTGGTCAATTACACCTTGGATATAGAAGAGTGACTGGTCAAATTGGCGTTGGATTCAAGGATTGGGAAGTTGTTCAAAAATAAATCGTAAATCTGCAATGTCTAGATGTTAGGTTAGATTGAATTTTTTTCGACCACTTACAGCTCTTGTTGCACATTGTCCTCCTGGTCAATTACACCTTCGATATAGAAGAATGACTGGTCAAATTGGCGTTCGATTCAAGGATTGGGAAGTTGTTCAAAAATAAATCGTAAATCCGCAATGTCTAGATGTTAGGTTAGATTCAATTTTTTTCGACCACTTACAGCTCTTGTTGCACATTGTCCTCCTGGTCAATTACACCTTCGATATAGAAGAATGACTGGTCAAATTGGCGTTGGATTCAAGGATTGGGAAGTTGTTCAAAAATAAATCGTAAATCTGCAATGTCTAGATGTTAGGTTAGATTAAATTTTTTTCGACCACTTACAGCTCTTGTTGCACATTGTTCTCCTGGTCAATTACACCTTCGATATAGAAGAATGACTGGTCAAATTGGCGTTGGATTCAAGGATTGGGAAGTTGTTCAAAAATAAATCGTAAATCTGCAATGTCTAGATGTTAGGTTAGATTGAATTTTTATCGACCACTTACAGCTCTTGTTGCACATTGTCCTCCTGGTCAATTACACCTTCGATATAGAAGAATGACTGGTCAAATTGGCGTTCGATTCAAGGATTGGGAAGTTGTTCAAAAATAAATCGTAAATCCGCAATGTCTAGATGTTAGGTTAGATTCAATTTTTTTCGACCACTTACAGCTCTTGTTGCACATTGTCCTCCTGGTCAATTACACCTTCGATATAGAAGAATGACTGGTCAAATTGGCGTTGGATTCAAGGATTGGGAAGTTGTTCAAAAATAAATCGTAAATCTGCAATGTCTAGATGTTAGGTTAGATTAAATTTTTTTCGACCACTTACAGCTCTTGTTGCACATTGTTCTCCTGGTCAATTACACCTCCGATATAGCAGAGTGACTGGTCAAATTGGCGTTGGATTCAAGGATTGGGAAGTTGTTCAAAAATAAATCGTAAATCTGCAATGTCTAGATGTTAGGTTAGATTAAATTTTTTTCGACCACTTACAGCTCTTGTTGCACATTGTTCTCCTGGTCAATTACACCTCCGATATAGCAGAGTGACTGGTCAAATTGGCGTTGGATTCAAGGATTATTAAGTTGTTCAAAAATAAATCGTAAATCTGCAATGTCTAGATGTTAGGTTAGATTGAATTTTACGTCAAAAAAATGTTAGGTTAGATTAAATTTTTTTCGACCACTTACAGCTCTTGTTGCACATTGTCCTCTTGGTCAATTACACCTTCGATATAGAAGAATGACTGGTCAAATTGGCGTTGGATTCAAGGATTAGGAAGTTGTTCAAAAATAAATCGTAAAACTGCAATGTCTAGATGTTAGGTTAGATTGAATTTTTTTCGACCACTTACAGCTCTTGTTGCACATTGTCCTCCTGGTCAATTACACCTTGGATATAGAAGAGTGACTGGTCAAATTGGCGTTGGATTCAAGGATTGGGAAGTTGTTCAAAAATAAATCGTAAATCTGCAATGTCTAGATGTTAGGTTAGATTGAATTTTTTTCGACCACTTACAGCTCTTGTTGCACATTGTCCTCCTGGTCAATTACACCTTGGATATAGAAGAGTGACTGGTCAAATTGGCGTTGGATTCAAGGATTGGGAAGTTGTTCAAAAATAAATCGTAAATCTGCAATGTCTAGATGTTAGGTTAGATTGAATTTTTTTCGACCACTTACAGCTCTTGTTGCACATTGTCCTCCTGGTCAATTACACCTTCGATATAGAAGAATGACTGGTCAAATTGGCGTTGGATTCAAGGATTGGGAAGTTGTTCAAAAATAAATCGTAAATCTGCAATGTCTAGATGCTAGGTTAGATTAAATTTTTTTTGACCACTTACAGCTCTTGTTGCACATTGTCCTCCTGGTCAATTACACCTTGGATATAGAAGAGTGACTGGTCAAATTGGCGTTGGATTCAAGGATTGGGAAGTTGTTCAAAAATAAATCGTAAATCTACAATGTCTAGATGTTAGGTTAGATTGAATTTTTTTCGACCACTTACAGCTCTTGTTGCACATTGTCCTCCTGGTCAATTACACCTTGGATATAGAAGAGTGACTGGTCAAATTGGCGTTGGATTCAAGGATTGGGAAGTTGTTCAAAAATAAATCGTAAATCTGCAATGTCTAGATGTTAGGTTAGATTGAATTTTTTTCGACCACTTACAGCTCTTGTTGCACATTGTCCTCCTGGTCAATTACACCTTGGATATAGAAGAGTGACTGGTCAAATTGGCGTTGGATTCAAGGATTGGGAAGTTGTTCAAAAATAAATCGTAAATCTGCAATGTCTAGATGTTAGGTTAGATTGAATTTTTTTCGACCACTTACAGCTCTTGTTGCACATTGTCCTCCTGGTCAATTACACCTTCGATATAGAAGAATGACTGGTCAAATTGGCGTTGGATTCAAGGATTGGGAAGTTGTTCAAAAATAAATCGTAAATCTGCAATGTCTAGATGTTAGGTTAGATTGAATTTTTATCGACCACTTACAGCTCTTGTTGCACATTGTCCTCCTGGTCAATTACACCTTCGATATAGAAGAATGACTGGTCAAATTGGCGTTCGATTCAAGGATTGGGAAGTTGTTCAAAAATAAATCGTAAATCCGCAATGTCTAGATGTTAGGTTAGATTCAATTTTTTTCGACCACTTACAGCTCTTGTTGCACATTGTCCTCCTGGTCAATTACACCTTCGATATAGAAGAATGACTGGTCAAATTGGCGTTGGATTCAAGGATTGGGAAGTTGTTCAAAAATAAATCGTAAATCTGCAATGTCTAGATGTTAGGTTAGATTAAATTTTTTTCGACCACTTACAGCTCTTGTTGCACATTGTTCTCCTGGTCAATTACAACTCCGATATAGCAGAGTGACTGGTCAAATTGGCGTTGGATTCAAGGATTGGGAAGTTGTTCAAAAATAAATCGTAAATCTGCAATGTCTAGATGTTAGGTTAGATTAAATTTTTTTCGACCACTTACAGCTTTTGTTGCACATTGTCCTCCTGGTCAATTACACCTCCGATATAGAAGAGTGACTGGTCAAATTGGCGTTGGATTCAAGGATTGGGAAGTTGTTCAAAAATAAATCGTAAAACTGCAATGTCTAGATGTTAGGTTAGATTGAATTCTTTTCGACCACTTACAGCTCTTGTTGCACATTGTCCTCCTGGTCAATTACACCTTCGATATAGAAGAATGACTGGTCAAATTGGCGTTGGATTCAAGGATTGGGAAGTTGTTCAAAAATAAATCGTAAATCTGCAATGTCTAGATGTTAGGTTAGATTGAATTTTTTTCGACCACTTACAGCTCTTGTTGCACATTGTCCTCCTGGTCAATTACACCTTCGATATAGAAGAATGACTGGTCAAATTGGCGTGGGATTTAAGGATTGGGTAGTTGTTCAAAAATAAATCGTAAATCTGCAATGTGTAGATGTTAGGTTAGATTAAATTTTTTTCGACCACTTACAGCTCTTGTTGCACATTGTCCTCCTGGTCAATTACACCTCCGATATAGAAGAGTGACTGGTCAAATTGGGGTTGGATTCAAGGATTGGGAAGTTGTTCAAAAATAAATCGTAAATCTGCAATGTCTAGATGTTAGGTTAGATTGAATTTTTTTCGACCACTTACAGCTCTTGTTGCACATTGTTCTCCTGGTCAATTACACCTCCGATATAGCAGAGTGACTGGTCAAATTGGCGTTGGATTCAAGGATTGGGAAGTTGTTCAAAAATAAATCGTAAATCTGCAATGTCTAGATGTTAGGTTAGATTAAATTTTTTTCGACCACTTACAGCTCTTGTTGCACATTGTTCTCCTGGTCAATTACACCTCCGATATAGCAGAGTGACTGGTCAAATTGGCGTTGGATTCAAGGATTAGGAAGTTGTTCAAAAATAAATCGTAAATCTGCAATGTCTAGATGTTAGGTTAGATTGAATTTTACGTCAAAAAAATGTTAGGTTAGATTAAATTTTTTTCGACCACTTACAGCTCTTGTTGCACATTGTCCTCTTGGTCAATTACACCTTCGATATAGAAGAATGACTGGTCAAATTGGCGTTGGATTCAAGGATTAGGAAGTTGTTCAAAAATAAATCGTAAAACTGCAATGTCTAGATGTTAGGTTAGATTGAATTTTTTTCGACCACTTACAGCTCTTGTTGCACATTGTCCTCCTGGTCAATTACACCTTGGATATAGAAGAGTGACTGGTCAAATTGGCGTTGGATTCAAGGATTGGGAAGTTGTTCAAAAATAAATCGTAAATCTGCAATGTCTAGATGTTAGGTTAGATTGAATTTTTTTCGACCACTTACAGCTCTTGTTGCACATTGTCCTCCTGGTCAATTACACCTTGGATATAGAAGAGTGACTGGTCAAATTGGCGTTGGATTCAAGGATTGGGAAGTTGTTCAAAAATAAATCGTAAATCTGCAATGTCTAGATGTTAGGTTAGATTGAATTTTTTTCGACCACTTACAGCTCTTGTTGCACATTGTCCTCCTGGTCAATTACACCTTCGATATAGAAGAATGACTGGTCAAATTGGCGTTGGATTCAAGGACTGGGAAGTTGTTCAAAAATAAATCGTAAATCTGCAATGTCTAGATGCTAGGTTAGATTAAATTTTTTTTGACCACTTACAGCTCTTGTTGCACATTGTCCTCCTGGTCAATTACACCTTGGATATAGAAGAGTGACTGGTCAAATTGGCGTTGGATTCAAGGATTGGGAAGTTGTTCAAAAATAAATCGTAAATCTACAATGTCTAGATGTTAGGTTAGATTGAATTTTTTTCGACCACTTACAGCTCTTGTTGCACATTGTCCTCCTGGTCAATTACACCTTGGATATAGAAGAGTGACTGGTCAAATTGGCGTTGGATTCAAGGATTGGGAAGTTGTTCAAAAATAAATCGTAAATCTGCAATGTCTAGATGTTAGGTTAGATTGAATTTTTTTCGACCACTTACAGCTCTTGTTGCACATTGTCCTCCTGGTCAATTACACCTTCGATATAGAAGAATGACTGGTCAAATTGGCGTTGGATTCTAGGATTGGGTAGTTGTTCAAAAATAAATCGTAAATCTGCAATGTCTAGATGTTAGGTTAGATTAAATTTTTTTCGACCACTTACAGCTCTTGTTGCACATTGTCCTCCTGGTCAATTACACCTTCGATATAGAAGAATGACTGGTCAAATTGGCGTTGGATTCAAGGATTGGGAAGTTGTTCAAAAATAAATCGTAAATCTGCAATGTCTAGATGTTAGGTTAGATTGAATTTTTTTCGACCACTTACAGCTCTTGTTGCACATTGTCCTCCTGGTCAGTTACACCTTGGATATAGAAGAGTGACTGGTCAAATTGGCGTTGGATTCAAGGATTGGGAAGTTGTTCAAAAATAAATAGTAAATCTGCAATGTCTAGATGTTAGGTTAGATTGAATTTTTTTCGACCACTTACAGCTCTTGTTGCACATTGTCCTCCTCGTCAATTACACCTTCGATATAGAAGAATGACTGGTCATATTGGCGTTGGATTCAAGGATTGGGAAGTTGTTCAAAAATAAATCGTAAATCTGCAATGTCTAGATGTTAGGTTACATTAAATTTTTTTCGACCACTTACAGCTTTTGTTGCACATTGTCCTCCTGGTCAATTACACCTCCGATATAGAAGAGTGACTGGTCAAATTGGCGTTGGATTCAAGGATTGGGAAGTTGTTCAAAAATAAATCGTAAAACTGCAATGTCTAGATGTTAGGTTAGATTGAATTCTTTTCGACCACTTACAGCTCTTGTTGCACATTGTCCTCCTGGTCAATTACACCTCCGATATAGAAGAGTGACTGGTCAAATTGGCGTTGGATTCAAGGATTGGGAAGTTGTTCAAAAATAAATCGTAAAACTGCAATGTCTAGATGTTAGGTTAGATTGAATTTTTTTCGACCACTTACAGCTCTTGTTGCACATTGTCCTCCTCGTCAATTACACCTTCGATATAGAAGAATGACTGGTCATATTGGCGTTGGATTCAAGGATTGGGAAGTTGTTCAAAAATAAATCGTAAATCTGCAATGTCTAGATGTTAGGTTACATTAAATTTTTTTCGACCACTTACAGCTTTTGTTGCACATTGTCCTCCTGGTCAATTACACCTCCGATATAGAAGAGTGACTGGTCAAATTGGCGTTGGATTCAAGGATTGGGAAGTTGTTCAAAAATAAATCGTAAAACTGCAATGTCTAGATGTTAGGTTAGATTGAATTCTTTTCGACCACTTACAGCTCTTGTTGCACATTGTCCTCCTGGTCAATTACACCTTCGATATAGAAGAATGACTGGTCAAATTGGCGTTGGATTCAAGGATTGGGAAGTTGTTCAAAAATAAATCGTAAATCTGCAATGTCTAGATGTTAGGTTAGATTGAATTTTTTTCGACCACTTACAGCTCTTGTTGCACATTGTCCTCCTGGTCAATTACACCTTCGATATAGAAGAATGACTGGTCAAATTGGCGTGGGATTTAAGGATTGGGTAGTTGTTCAAAAATAAATCGTAAATCTGCAATGTGTAGATGTTAGGTTAGATTAAATTTTTTTCGACCACTTACAGCTCTTGTTGCACATTGTCCTCCTGGTCAATTACACCTCCGATATAGAAGAGTGACTGGTCAAATTGGGGTTGGATTCAAGGATTGGGAAGTTGTTCAAAAATAAATCGTAAATCTGCAATGTCTAGATGTTAGGTTAGATTGAATTTTTTTCGACCACTTACAGCTCTTGTTGCACATTGTTCTCCTGGTCAATTACACCTCCGATATAGCAGAGTGACTGGTCAAATTGGCGTTGGATTCAAGGATTGGGAAGTTGTTCAAAAATAAATCGTAAATCTGCAATGTCTAGATGTTAGGTTAGATTAAATTTTTTTCGACCACTTACAGCTCTTGTTGCACATTGTTCTCCTGGTCAATTACACCTCCGATATAGCAGAGTGACTGGTCAAATTGGCGTTGGATTCAAGGATTAGGAAGTTGTTCAAAAATAAATCGTAAATCTGCAATGTCTAGATGTTAGGTTAGATTGAATTTTACGTCAAAAAAATGTTAGGTTAGATTAAATTTTTTTCGACCACTTACAGCTCTTGTTGCACATTGTCCTCTTGGTCAATTACACCTTCGATATAGAAGAATGACTGGTCAAATTGGCGTTGGATTCAAGGATTAGGAAGTTGTTCAAAAATAAATCGTAAAACTGCAATGTCTAGATGTTAGGTTAGATTGAATTTTTTTCGACCACTTACAGCGCTTGTTGCACATTGTCCTCCTGGTCAATTACACCTTCGATATAGAAGAATGACTGGTCAAATTGGCGTTGGATTCAAGGATTGGGAAGTTGTTCAAAAATAAATCGTAAATCTGCAATGTCTAGATGTTAGGTTAGATTGAATTTTTTTCGACCACTTACAGCTCTTGTTGCACATTGTCCTCCTGGTCAATTACACCTTCGATATAGAAGAATGACTGGTCATATTGGCGTTGGATTCAAGGATTGGGAAGTTGTTCAAAAATAAATCGTAAAACTGCAATGTCTAGATGTTAGGTTAGATTGAATTTTTTTCGACCACTTACAGCTCTTGTTGCACATTGTCCTCCTGGTCAATTACACCTTGGATATAGAAGAGTGACTGGTCAAATTGGCGTTGGATTCAAGGATTGGGAAGTTGTTCAAAAATAAATCGTAAATCTGCAATGTCTAGATGTTAGGTTAGATTGAATTTTTTTCGACCACTTACAGCTCTTGTTGCACATTGTCCTCCTGGTCAATTACACCTTCGATATAGAAGAATGACTGGTCAAATTGGCGTTGGATTCAAGGATTGGGAAGTTGTTCAAAAATAAATCGTAAATCTGCAATGTCTAGATGCTAGGTTAGATTAAATTTTTTTCGACCACTTACAGCTCTTGTTGCACATTGTCCTCCTGGTCAATTACACCTTGGATATAGAAGAGTGACTGGTCAAATTGGCGTTGGATTCAAGGATTGGGAAGTTGTTCAAAAATAAATCGTAAATCTGCAATGTCTAGATGTTAGGTTAGATTGAATTTTTTTCGACCACTTACAGCTCTTGTTGCACATTGTCCTCCTGGTCAATTACACCTTGGATATAGAAGAGTGACTGGTCAAATTGGCGTTGGATTCAAGGATTGGGAAGTTGTTCAAAGATAAATCGTAAATCTGCAATGTCTAGATGTTAGGTTAGATTGAATTTTTTTCGACCACTTACAGCTCTTGTTGCACATTGTCCTCCTGGTCAATTACACCTTCGATATAGAAGAATGACTGGTCAAATTGGCGTTGGATTCAAGGATTGGGAAGTTGTTCAAAAATAAATCGTAAATCTGCAATGTCTAGATGTTAGGTTAGATTGAATTTTTATCGACCACTTACAGCTCTTGTTGCACATTGTCCTCCTGGTCAATTACACCTTCGATATAGAAGAATGACTGGTCAAATTGGCGTTCGATTCAAGGATTGGGAAGTTGTTCAAAAATAAATCGTAAATCCGCAATGTCTAGATGTTAGGTTAGATTGAATTTTTTTCGACCACTTACAGCTCTTGTTGCACATTGTCCTCCTGGTCAATTACACCTTGGATATAGAAGAGTGACTGGTCAAATTGGCGTTGGATTCAAGGATTGGGAAGTTGTTCAAAGATAAATCGTAAATCTGCAATGTCTAGATGTTAGGTTAGATTGAATTTTTTTCGACCACTTACAGCTCTTGTTGCACATTGTCCTCCTGGTCCATTACACCTTCGATATAGAAGAATGACTGGTCAAATTGGCGTTGGATTCAAGGATTGGGAAGTTGTTCAAAAATAAATCGTAAATCTGCAATGTCTAGATGTTAGGTTAGATTGAATTTTTTTCGACCACTTACAGCTCTTGTTGCACATTGTCCTCCTGGTCAATTATACCTTGGATATAGAAGAGTGACTGGTCAAATTGGCGTTGGATTCAAGGATTGGGAAGTTGTTCAAAAATAAATCGTAAATCTGCAATGTCTAGATGTTAGGTTAGATTGAATTTTTTTCGACCACTTACAGCTCTTGTTGCACATTGTCCTCCTGGTCAATTACACCTTCGATATAGAAGAATGACTGGTCAAATTGGCGTTGGATTCAAGGATTGGGAAGTTGTTCAAAAATAAATCGTAAATCTGCAATGTCTAGATGCTAGGTTAGATTAAATTTTTTTCGACCACTTACAGCTCTTGTTGCACATTGTCCTCCTGGTCAATTACACCTTGGATATAGAAGAGTGACTGGTCAAATTGGCGTTGGATTCAAGGATTGGGAAGTTGTTCAAAAATAAATCGTAAATCTGCAATGTCTAGATGTTAGGTTAGATTGAATTTTTTTCGACCACTTACAGCTCTTGTTGCACATTGTCCTCCTGGTCAATTACACCTTGGATATAGAAGAGTGACTGGTCAAATTGGCGTTGGATTCAAGGATTGGGAAGTTGTTCAAAAATAAATCGTAAATCTGCAATGTCTAGATGTTAGGTTAGATTGAATTTTTATCGACCACTTACAGCTCTTGTTGCACATTGTCCTCCTGGTCAATTACACCTTCGATATAGAAGAATGACTGGTCAAATTGGCGTTCGATTCAAGGATTGGGAAGTTGTTCAAAAATAAATCGTAAATCTGCAATGTCTAGATGTTAGGTTAGATTGAATTTTTTTCGACCACTTACAGCTCTTGTTGCACATTGTCCTCCTGGTCAATTACACCTTGGATATAGAAGAGTGACTGGTCAAATTGGCGTTGGATTCAAGGATTGGGAAGTTGTTCAAAGATAAATCGTAAATCTGCAATGTCTAGATGTTAGGTTAGATTGAATTTTTTTCGACCACTTACAGCTCTTGTTGCACATTGTCCTCCTGGTCAATTACACCTTCGATATAGAAGAATGACTGGTCAAATTGGCGTTGGATTCAAGGATTAGGAAGTTGTTCAAAAATAAATCGTAAAACTGCAATGTCTAGATGTTAGGTTAGATTGAATTTTTTTCGACCACTTACAGCGCTTGTTGCACATTGTCCTCCTGGTCAATTACACCTTCGATATAGAAGAATGACTGGTCAAATTGGCGTTGGATTCAAGGATTGGGAAGTTGTTCAAAAATAAATCGTAAATCTGCAATGTCTAGATGTTAGGTTAGATTGAATTTTTTTCGACCACTTACAGCTCTTGTTGCACATTGTCCTCCTGGTCAATTACACCTTCGATATAGAAGAATGACTGGTCATATTGGCGTTGGATTCAAGGATTGGGAAGTTGTTCAAAAATAAATCGTAAAACTGCAATGTCTAGATGTTAGGTTAGATTGAATTTTTTTCGACCACTTACAGCTCTTGTTGCACATTGTCCTCCTGGTCAATTACACCTTGGATATAGAAGAGTGACTGGTCAAATTGGCGTTGGATTCAAGGATTGGGAAGTTGTTCAAAAATAAATCGTAAATCTGCAATGTCTAGATGTTAGGTTAGATTGAATTTTTTTCGACCACTTACAGCTCTTGTTGCACATTGTCCTCCTGGTCAATTACACCTTCGATATAGAAGAATGACTGGTCAAATTGGCGTTGGATTCAAGGATTGGGAAGTTGTTCAAAAATAAATCGTAAATCTGCAATGTCTAGATGTTAGGTTAGATTGAATTTTTTTCGACCACTTACAGCTCTTGTTGCACATTGTCCTCCTGGTCAATTACACCTTCGATATAGAAGAATGACTGGTCAAATTGGCGTTGGATTCAAGGATTGGGAAGTTGTTCAAAAATAAATCGTAAATCTGCAATGTCTAGATGTTAGGTTAGATTGAATTTTTATCGACCACTTACAGCTCTTGTTGCACATTGTCCTCCTGGTCAATTACACCTTCGATATAGAAGAATGACTGGTCAAATTGGCGTTCGATTCAAGGATTGGGAAGTTGTTCAAAAATAAATCGTAAATCCGCAATGTCTAGATGTTAGGTTAGATTGAATTTTTTTCGACCACTTACAGCTCTTGTTGCACATTGTCCTCCTGGTCAATTACACCTTGGATATAGAAGAGTGACTGGTCAAATTGGCGTTGGATTCAAGGATTGGGAAGTTGTTCAAAGATAAATCGTAAATCTGCAATGTCTAGATGTTAGGTTAGATTGAATTTTTTTCGACCACTTACAGCTCTTGTTGCACATTGTCCTCCTGGTCAATTACACCTTCGATATAGAAGAATGACTGGTCAAATTGGCGTTGGATTCAAGGATTGGGAAGTTGTTCAAAAATAAATCGTAAATCTGCAATGTCTAGATGTTAGGTTAGATTGAATTTTTTTCGACCACTTACAGCTCTTGTTGCACATTGTCCTCCTGGTCAATTATACCTTGGATATAGAAGAGTGACTGGTCAAATTGGCGTTGGATTCAAGGATTGGGAAGTTGTTCAAAAATAAATCGTAAATCTGCAATGTCTAGATGTTAGGTTAGATTGAATTTTTTTCGACCACTTACAGCTCTTGTTGCACATTGTCCTCCTGGTCAATTACACCTTCGATATAGAAGAATGACTGGTCAAATTGGCGTTGGATTCAAGGATTGGGAAGTTGTTCAAAAATAAATCGTAAATCTGCAATGTCTAGATGCTAGGTTAGATTAAATTTTTTTCGACCACTTACAGCTCTTGTTGCACATTGTCCTCCTGGTCAATTACACCTTGGATATAGAAGAGTGACTGGTCAAATTGGCGTTGGATTCAAGGATTGGGAAGTTGTTCAAAAATAAATCGTAAATCTGCAATGTCTAGATGTTAGGTTAGATTGAATTTTTTTCGACCACTTACAGCTCTTGTTGCACATTGTCCTCCTGGTCAATTACACCTTGGATATAGAAGAGTGACTGGTCAAATTGGCGTTGGATTCAAGGATTGGGAAGTTGTTCAAAAATAAATCGTAAATCTGCAATGTCTAGATGTTAGGTTAGATTGAATTTTTATCGACCACTTACAGCTCTTGTTGCACATTGTCCTCCTGGTCAATTACACCTTCGATATAGAAGAATGACTGGTCAAATTGGCGTTCGATTCAAGGATTGGGAAGTTGTTCAAAAATAAATCGTAAATCTGCAATGTCTAGATGTTAGGTTAGATTGAATTTTTTTCGACCACTTACAGCTCTTGTTGCACATTGTCCTCCTGGTCAATTACACCTTGGATATAGAAGAGTGACTGGTCAAATTGGCGTTGGATTCAAGGATTGGGAAGTTGTTCAAAGATAAATCGTAAATCTGCAATGTCTAGATGTTAGGTTAGATTGAATTTTTTTCGACCACTTACAGCTCTTGTTGCACATTGTCCTCCTGGTCAATTACACCTTCGATATAGAAGAATGACTGGTCAAATTGGCGTTGGATTCAAGGATTGGGAAGTTGTTCAAAAATAAATCGTAAATCTGCAATGTCTAGATGTTAGGTTAGATTGAATTTTTATCGACCACTTACAGCTCTTGTTGCACATTGTCCTCCTGGTCAATTACACCTTCGATATAGAAGAATGACTGGTCAAATTGGCGTTGGATTCAAGGATTGGGAAGTTGTTCAAAAATAAATCGTAAATCTGCAACGTCTTGATGTTAGGTTAGATTAAATTTTTTTCGACGACTTACAGCTCTTTTTGCACATTGTTCTCCTGGTCAATTACACCTCCGATATAGCAGAGTGACTGGTCAAATTGGCGTTGGATTCAAGGATTGGGAAGTTGTTCAAAAATAAATCGTAAATCTGCAATGTCTAGATGTTAGGTTAGATTAAATTTTTTTCGACCACTTACAGCTCTTGTTGCACATTGTTCTCCTGGTCAATTACACCTCCGATATAGCAGAGTGACTGGTCAAATTGGCGTTGGATTCAAGGATTAGGAAGTTGTTCAAAAATAAATCGTAAATCTGCAATGTCTAGATGTTAGGTTAGATTGAATTTTACGTCAAAAAAATGTTAGGTTAGATTAAATTTTTTTCGACCACTTACAGCTCTTGTTGCACATTGTCCTCCTGGTCAATTACACCTTCGATATAGAAGAATGACTGGTCAAATTGGCGTTGGATTCAAGGATTGGGAAGTTGTTCAAAAATAAATCGTAAATCTACAATGTCTAGATGTTAGGTTAGATTGAATTTTTTTCGACCACTTACAGCTCTTGTTGCACATTGTCCTCCTGGTCAATTACACCTTCGATATAGAAGAATGACTGGTCAAATTGGCGTGGGATTTAAGGATTGGGTAGTTGTTCAAAAATAAATCGTAAATCTGCAATGTGTAGATGTTAGGTTAGATTAAATTTTTTTCGACCACTTACAGCTCTTGTTGCACATTGTCCTCCTGGTCAATTACACCTCCGATATAGAAGAGTGACTGGTCAAATTGGGGTTGGATTCAAGGATTGGGAAGTTGTTCAAAAATAAATCGTAAATCTGCAATGTCTAGATGTTAGGTTAGATTGAATTTTTTTCGACCACTTACAGCTCTTGTTGCACATTGTTCTCCTGGTCAATTACACCTCCGATATAGCAGAGTGACTGGTCAAATTGGCGTTGGATTCAAGGATTGGGAAGTTGTTCAAAAATAAATCGTAAATCTGCAATGTCTAGATGTTAGGTTAGATTAAATTTTTTTCGACCACTTACAGCTCTTGTTGCACATTGTTCTCCTGGTCAATTACACCTCCGATATAGCAGAGTGACTGGTCAAATTGGCGTTGGATTCAAGGATTAGGAAGTTGTTCAAAAATAAATCGTAAATCTGCAATGTCTAGATGTTAGGTTAGATTGAATTTTACGTCAAAAAAATGTTAGGTTAGATTAAATTTTTTTCGACCACTTACAGCTCTTGTTGCACATTGTCCTCTTGGTCAATTACACCTTCGATATAGAAGAATGACTGGTCAAATTGGCGTTGGATTCAAGGATTAGGAAGTTGTTCAAAAATAAATCGTAAAACTGCAATGTCTAGATGTTAGGTTAGATTGAATTTTTTTCGACCACTTACAGCGCTTGTTGCACATTGTCCTCCTGGTCAATTACACCTTCGATATAGAAGAATGACTGGTCAAATTGGCGTTGGATTCAAGGATTGGGAAGTTGTTCAAAAATAAATCGTAAATCTGCAATGTCTAGATGTTAGGTTAGATTGAATTTTTTTCGACCACTTACAGCTCTTGTTGCACATTGTCCTCCTGGTCAATTACACCTTCGATATAGAAGAATGACTGGTCATATTGGCGTTGGATTCAAGGATTGGGAAGTTGTTCAAAAATAAATCGTAAAACTGCAATGTCTAGATGTTAGGTTAGATTGAATTTTTTTCGACCACTTACAGCTCTTGTTGCACATTGTCCTCCTGGTCAATTACACCTTGGATATAGAAGAGTGACTGGTCAAATTGGCGTTGGATTCAAGGATTGGGAAGTTGTTCAAAAATAAATCGTAAATCTGCAATGTCTAGATGTTAGGTTAGATTAAATTTTTTTCGACCACTTACAGCTCTTGTTGCACATTGTCCTCCTGGTCAATTACACCTTCGATATAGAAGAATGACTGGTCAAATTGGCGTTGGATTCAAGGATTGGGAAGTTGTTCAAAAATAAATCGTAAATCTGCAATGTCTAGATGCTAGGTTAGATTAAATTTTTTTCGACCACTTACAGCTCTTGTTGCACATTGTCCTCCTGGTCAATTACACCTTGGATATAGAAGAGTGACTGGTCAAATTGGCGTTGGATTCAAGGATTGGGAAGTTGTTCAAAAATAAATCGTAAATCTGCAATGTCTAGATGTTAGGTTAGATTGAATTTTTTTCGACCACTTACAGCTCTTGTTGCACATTGTCCTCCTGGTCAATTACACCTTGGATATAGAAGAGTGACTGGTCAAATTGGCGTTGGATTCAAGGATTGGGAAGTTGTTCAAAGATAAATCGTAAATCTGCAATGTCTAGATGTTAGGTTAGATTGAATTTTTTTCGACCACTTACAGCTCTTGTTGCACATTGTCCTCCTGGTCAATTACACCTTCGATATAGAAGAATGACTGGTCAAATTGGCGTTGGATTCAAGGATTGGGAAGTTGTTCAAAAATAAATCGTAAATCTGCAATGTCTAGATGTTAGGTTAGATTGAATTTTTATCGACCACTTACAGCTCTTGTTGCACATTGTCCTCCTGGTCAATTACACCTTCGATATAGAAGAATGACTGGTCAAATTGGCGTTCGATTCAAGGATTGGGAAGTTGTTCAAAAATAAATCGTAAATCCGCAATGTCTAGATGTTAGGTTAGATTCAATTTTTTTCGACCACTTACAGCTCTTGTTGCACATTGTCCTCCTGGTCAATTACACCTTCGATATAGAAGAATGACTGGTCAAATTGGCGTTGGATTCAAGAATTGGGAAGTTGTTCAAAAATAAATCGTAAATCTGCAATGTCTAGATGTTAGGTTAGATTAAATTTTTTTCGACCACTTACAGCTCTTGTTGCACATTGTTCTCCTGGTCAATTACACCTCCGATATAGCAGAGTGACTGGTCAAATTGGCGTTGGATTCAAGGATTGGGAAGTTGTTCAAAAATAAATCGTAAATCTGCAATGTCTAGATGTTAGGTTAGATTAAATTTTTTTCGACCACTTACAGCTCTTGTTGCACATTGTTCTCCTGGTCAATTACACCTCCGATATAGCAGAGTGACTGGTCAAATTGGCGTTGGATTCAAGGATTAGGAAGTTGTTCAAAAATAAATCGTAAATCTGCAATGTCTAGATGTTAGGTTAGATTGAATTTTACGTCAAAAAAATGTTAGGTTAGATTGAATTTTTTTCGACCACTTACAGCTCTTGTTGCACATTGTCCTCCTGGTCAATTACACCTTGGATATAGAAGAGTGACTGGTCAAATTGGCGTTGGATTCAAGGATTGGGAAGTTGTTCAAAGATAAATCGTAAATCTGCAATGTCTAGATGTTAGGTTAGATTGAATTTTTTTCGACCACTTACAGCTCTTGTTGCACATTGTCCTCCTGGTCAATTACACCTTCGATATAGAAGAATGACTGGTCAAATTGGCGTTGGATTCAAGGATTGGGAAGTTGTTCAAAAATAAATCGTAAATCTGCAATGTCTAGATGTTAGGTTAGATTGAATTTTTATCGACCACTTACAGCTCTTGTTGCACATTGTCCTCCTGGTCAATTACACCTTCGATATAGAAGAATGACTGGTCAAATTGGCGTTGGATTCAAGGATTGGGAAGTTGTTCAAAAATAAATCGTAAATCTGCAACGTCTAGATGTTAGGTTAGATTAAATTTTTTTCGACCACTTACAGCTCTTGTTGCACATTGTTCTCCTGGTCAATTACACCTCCGATATAGCAGAGTGACTGGTCAAATTGGCGTTGGATTCAAGGATTGGGAAGTTGTTCAAAAATAAATCGTAAATCTGCAATGTCTAGATGTTAGGTTAGATTAAATTTTTTTCGACCACTTACAGCTCTTGTTGCACATTGTTCTCCTGGTCAATTACACCTCCGATATAGCAGAGTGACTGGTCAAATTGGCGTTGGATTCAAGGATTAGGAAGTTGTTCAAAAATAAATCGTAAATCTGCAATGTCTAGATGTTAGGTTAGATTGAATTTTACGTCAAAAAAATGTTAGGTTAGATTAAATTTTTTTCGACCACTTACAGCTCTTGTTGCACATTGTCCTCCTGGTCAATTACACCTTCGATATAGAAGAATGACTGGTCAAATTGGCGTTGGATTCAAGGATTGGGAAGTTGTTCAAAAATAAATCGTAAATCTACAATGTCTAGATGTTAGGTTAGATTGAATTTTTTTCGACCACTTACAGCTCTTGTTGCACATTGTCCTCCTGGTCAATTACACCTTCGATATAGAAGAATGACTGGTCAAATTGGCGTGGGATTTAAGGATTGGGTAGTTGTTCAAAAATAAATCGTAAATCTGCAATGTGTAGATGTTAGGTTAGATTAAATTTTTTTCGACCACTTACAGCTCTTGTTGCACATTGTCCTCCTGGTCAATTACACCTCCGATATAGAAGAGTGACTGGTCAAATTGGGGTTGGATTCAAGGATTGGGAAGTTGTTCAAAAATAAATCGTAAATCTGCAATGTCTAGATGTTAGGTTAGATTGAATTTTTTTCGACCACTTACAGCTCTTGTTGCACATTGTTCTCCTGGTCAATTACACCTCCGATATAGCAGAGTGACTGGTCAAATTGGCGTTGGATTCAAGGATTGGGAAGTTGTTCAAAAATAAATCGTAAATCTGCAATGTCTAGATGTTAGGTTAGATTAAATTTTTTTCGACCACTTACAGCTCTTGTTGCACATTGTTCTCCTGGTCAATTACACCTCCGATATAGCAGAGTGACTGGTCAAATTGGCGTTGGATTCAAGGATTAGGAAGTTGTTCAAAAATAAATCGTAAATCTGCAATGTCTAGATGTTAGGTTAGATTGAATTTTACGTCAAAAAAATGTTAGGTTAGATTAAATTTTTTTCGACCACTTACAGCTCTTGTTGCACATTGTCCTCTTGGTCAATTACACCTTCGATATAGAAGAATGACTGGTCAAATTGGCGTTGGATTCAAGGATTAGGAAGTTGTTCAAAAATAAATCGTAAAACTGCAATGTCTAGATGTTAGGTTAGATTGAATTTTTTTCGACCACTTACAGCGCTTGTTGCACATTGTCCTCCTGGTCAATTACACCTTCGATATAGAAGAATGACTGGTCAAATTGGCGTTGGATTCAAGGATTGGGAAGTTGTTCAAAAATAAATCGTAAATCTGCAATGTCTAGATGTTAGGTTAGATTGAATTTTTTTCGACCACTTACAGCTCTTGTTGCACATTGTCCTCCTGGTCAATTACACCTTCGATATAGAAGAATGACTGGTCATATTGGCGTTGGATTCAAGGATTGGGAAGTTGTTCAAAAATAAATCGTAAAACTGCAATGTCTAGATGTTAGGTTAGATTGAATTTTTTTCGACCACTTACAGCTCTTGTTGCACATTGTCCTCCTGGTCAATTACACCTTGGATATAGAAGAGTGACTGGTCAAATTGGCGTTGGATTCAAGGATTGGGAAGTTGTTCAAAAATAAATCGTAAATCTGCAATGTCTAGATGTTAGGTTAGATTGAATTTTTTTCGACCACTTACAGCTCTTGTTGCACATTGTCCTCCTGGTCAATTACACCTTCGATATAGAAGAATGACTGGTCAAATTGGCGTTGGATTCAAGGATTGGGAAGTTGTTCAAAAATAAATCGTAAATCTGCAATGTCTAGATGCTAGGTTAGATTAAATTTTTTTCGACCACTTACAGCTCTTGTTGCACATTGTCCTCCTGGTCAATTACACCTTGGATATAGAAGAGTGACTGGTCAAATTGGCGTTGGATTCAAGGATTGGGAAGTTGTTCAAAAATAAATCGTAAATCTGCAATGTCTAGATGTTAGGTTAGATTGAATTTTTTTCGACCACTTACAGCTCTTGTTGCACATTGTCCTCCTGGTCAATTACACCTTGGATATAGAAGAGTGACTGGTCAAATTGGCGTTGGATTCAAGGATTGGGAAGTTGTTCAAAGATAAATCGTAAATCTGCAATGTCTAGATGTTAGGTTAGATTGAATTTTTTTCGACCACTTACAGCTCTTGTTGCACATTGTCCTCCTGGTCAATTACACCTTCGATATAGAAGAATGACTGGTCAAATTGGCGTTGGATTCAAGGATTGGGAAGTTGTTCAAAAATAAATCGTAAATCTGCAATGTCTAGATGTTAGGTTAGATTGAATTTTTATCGACCACTTACAGCTCTTGTTGCACATTGTCCTCCTGGTCAATTACACCTTCGATATAGAAGAATGACTGGTCAAATTGGCGTTCGATTCAAGGATTGGGAAGTTGTTCAAAAATAAATCGTAAATCCGCAATGTCTAGATGTTAGGTTAGATTCAATTTTTTTCGACCACTTACAGCTCTTGTTGCACATTGTCCTCCTGGTCAATTACACCTTCGATATAGAAGAATGACTGGTCAAATTGGCGTTGGATTCAAGAATTGGGAAGTTGTTCAAAAATAAATCGTAAATCTGCAATGTCTAGATGTTAGGTTAGATTAAATTTTTTTCGACCACTTACAGCTCTTGTTGCACATTGTTCTCCTGGTCAATTACACCTCCGATATAGCAGAGTGACTGGTCAAATTGGCGTTGGATTCAAGGATTGGGAAGTTGTTCAAAAATAAATCGTAAATCTGCAATGTCTAGATGTTAGGTTAGATTAAATTTTTTTCGACCACTTACAGCTCTTGTTGCACATTGTTCTCCTGGTCAATTACACCTCCGATATAGCAGAGTGACTGGTCAAATTGGCGTTGGATTCAAGGATTAGGAAGTTGTTCAAAAATAAATCGTAAATCTGCAATGTCTAGATGTTAGGTTAGATTGAATTTTACGTCAAAAAAATGTTAGGTTAGATTAAATTTTTTTCGACCACTTACAGCTCTTGTTGCACATTGTCCTCTTGGTCAATTACACCTTCGATATAGAAGAATGACTGGTCAAATTGGCGTTGGATTCAAGGATTAGGAAGTTGTTCAAAAATAAATCGTAAAACTGCAATGTCTAGATGTTAGGTTAGATTGAATTTTTTTCGACCACTTACAGCTCTTGTTGCACATTGTCCTCCTGGTCAATTACACCTTGGATATAGAAGAGTGACTGGTCAAATTGGCGTTGGATTCAAGGATTGGGAAGTTGTTCAAAAATAAATCGTAAATCTGCAATGTCTAGATGTTAGGTTAGATTGAATTTTTTTCGACCACTTACAGCTCTTGTTGCACATTGTCCTCCTGGTCAATTACACCTTGGATATAGAAGAGTGACAGGTCAAATTGGCGTTGGATTCAAGGATTGGGAAGTTGTTCAAAAATAAATCGTAAATCTGCAATGTCTAGATGTTAGGTTAGATTGAATTTTTTTCGACCACTTACAGCTCTTGTTGCACATTGTCCTCCTGGTCAATTACACCTTCGATATAGAAGAATGACTGGTCAAATTGGCGTTGGATTCAAGGATTGGGAAGTTGTTCAAAAATAAATCGTAAATCTGCAATGTCTAGATGCTAGGTTAGATTAAATTTTTTTTGACCACTTACAGCTCTTGTTGCACATTGTCCTCCTGGTCAATTACACCTTGGATATAGAAGAGTGACTGGTCAAATTGGCGTTGGATTCAAGGATTGGGAAGTTGTTCAAAAATAAATCGTAAATCTACAATGTCTAGATGTTAGGTTAGATTGAATTTTTTTCGGCCACTTACAGCTCTTGTTGCACATTGTCCTCCTGGTCAATTACACCTTGGATATAGAAGAGTGACTGGTCAAATTGGCGTTGGATTCAAGGATTGGGAAGTTGTTCAAAAATAAATCGTAAATCTGCAATGTCTAGATGTTAGGTTAGATTGAATTTTTTTCGACCACTTACAGCTCTTGTTGCACATTGTCCTCCTGGTCAATTACACCTTGGATATAGAAGAGTGACTGGTCAAATTGGCGTTGGATTCAAGGATTGGGAAGTTGTTCAAAAATAAATCGTAAATCTGCAATGTCTAGATGTTAGGTTAGATTGAATTTTTTTCGACCACTTACAGCTCTTGTTGCACATTGTCCTCCTGGTCAATTACACCTTCGATATAGAAGAATGACTGGTCAAATTGGCGTTGGATTCAAGGATTGGGAAGTTGTTCAAAAATAAATCGTAAATCTGCAATGTCTAGATGTTAGGTTAGATTGAATTTTTATCGACCACTTACAGCTCTTGTTGCACATTGTCCTCCTGGTCAATTACACCTTCGATATAGAAGAATGACTGGTCAAATTGGCGTTCGATTCAAGGATTGGGAAGTTGTTCAAAAATAAATCGTAAATCCGCAATGTCTAGATGTTAGGTTAGATTCAATTTTTTTCGACCACTTACAGCTCTTGTTGCACATTGTCCTCCTGGTCAATTACACCTTCGATATAGAAGAATGACTGGTCAAATTGGCGTTGGATTCAAGGATTGGGAAGTTGTTCAAAAATAAATCGTAAATCTGCAATGTCTAGATGCTAGGTTAGATTAAATTTTTTTTGACCACTTACAGCTCTTGTTGCACATTGTCCTCCTGGTCAATTACACCTTGGATATAGAAGAGTGACTGGTCAAATTGGCGTTGGATTCAAGGATTGGGAAGTTGTTCAAAAATAAATCGTAAATCTACAATGTCTAGATGTTAGGTTAGATTGAATTTTTTTCGGCCACTTACAGCTCTTGTTGCACATTGTCCTCCTGGTCAATTACACCTTGGATATAGAAGAGTGACTGGTCAAATTGGCGTTGGATTCAAGGATTGGGAAGTTGTTCAAAAATAAATCGTAAATCTGCAATGTCTAGATGTTAGGTTAGATTGAATTTTTTTCGACCACTTACAGCTCTTGTTGCACATTGTCCTCCTGGTCAATTACACCTTGGATATAGAAGAGTGACTGGTCAAATTGGCGTTGGATTCAAGGATTGGGAAGTTGTTCAAAAATAAATCGTAAATCTGCAATGTCTAGATGTTAGGTTAGATTGAATTTTTTTCGACCACTTACAGCTCTTGTTGCACATTGTCCTCCTGGTCAATTACACCTTCGATATAGAAGAATGACTGGTCAAATTGGCGTTGGATTCAAGGATTGGGAAGTTGTTCAAAAATAAATCGTAAATCTGCAATGTCTAGATGTTAGGTTAGATTGAATTTTTATCGACCACTTACAGCTCTTGTTGCACATTGTCCTCCTGGTCAATTACACCTTCGATATAGAAGAATGACTGGTCAAATTGGCGTTCGATTCAAGGATTGGGAAGTTGTTCAAAAATAAATCGTAAATCCGCAATGTCTAGATGTTAGGTTAGATTCAATTTTTTTCGACCACTTACAGCTCTTGTTGCACATTGTCCTCCTGGTCAATTACACCTTCGATATAGAAGAATGACTGGTCAAATTGGCGTTGGATTCAAGGATTGGGAAGTTGTTCAAAAATAAATCGTAAATCTGCAATGTCTAGATGTTAGGTTAGATTAAATTTTTTTCGACCACTTACAGCTCTTGTTGCACATTGTTCTCCTGGTCAATTACACCTCCGATATAGCAGAGTGACTGGTCAAATTGGCGTTGGATTCAAGGATTGGGAAGTTGTTCAAAAATAAATCGTAAATCTGCAATGTCTAGATGTTAGGTTAGATTAAATTTTTTTCGACCACTTACAGCTTTTGTTGCACATTGTCCTCCTGGTCAATTACACCTCCGATATAGAAGAGTGACTGGTCAAATTGGCGTTGGATTCAAGGATTGGGAAGTTGTTCAAAAATAAATCGTAAATCTACAATGTCTAGATGTTAGGTTAGATTGAATTTTTTTCGGCCACTTACAGCTCTTGTTGCACATTGTCCTCCTGGTCAATTACACCTTGGATATAGAAGAGTGACTGGTCAAATTGGCGTTGGATTCAAGGATTGGGAAGTTGTTCAAAAATAAATCGTAAATCTGCAATGTCTAGATGTTAGGTTAGATTGAATTTTTTTCGACCACTTACAGCTCTTGTTGCACATTGTCCTCCTGGTCAATTACACCTTGGATATAGAAGAGTGACTGGTCAAATTGGCGTTGGATTCAAGGATTGGGAAGTTGTTCAAAAATAAATCGTAAATCTGCAATGTCTAGATGTTAGGTTAGATTGAATTTTTTTCGACCACTTACAGCTCTTGTTGCACATTGTCCTCCTGGTCAATTACACCTTCGATATAGAAGAATGACTGGTCAAATTGGCGTTGGATTCAAGGATTGGGAAGTTGTTCAAAAATAAATCGTAAATCTGCAATGTCTAGATGTTAGGTTAGATTGAATTTTTATCGACCACTTACAGCTCTTGTTGCACATTGTCCTCCTGGTCAATTACACCTTCGATATAGAAGAATGACTGGTCAAATTGGCGTTCGATTCAAGGATTGGGAAGTTGTTCAAAAATAAATCGTAAATCCGCAATGTCTAGATGTTAGGTTAGATTCAATTTTTTTCGACCACTTACAGCTCTTGTTGCACATTGTCCTCCTGGTCAATTACACCTTCGATATAGAAGAATGACTGGTCAAATTGGCGTTGGATTCAAGGATTGGGAAGTTGTTCAAAAATAAATCGTAAATCTGCAATGTCTAGATGTTAGGTTAGATTAAATTTTTTTCGACCACTTACAGCTCTTGTTGCACATTGTCCTCCTGGTCAATTACACCTTCGATATAGAAGAATGACTGGTCAAATTGGCGTTGGATTCAAGGATTGGGAAGTTGTTCAAAAATAAATCGTAAATCTGCAATAATGTCTAGATGTTAGGTTAGATTGAATTTTTTTCGACCACTTACAGCTCTTGTTGCACATTGTCCTCCGTCAATTACACCTTCGATATAGAAGAATGACTGGTCAAATTGGCGTGGGATTTAAGGATTGGGTAGTTGTTCAAAAATAAATCGTAAATCTGCAATGTCTAGATGTTAGGTTAGATTAAATTTTTTTCGACCACTTACAGCTCTTGTTGCACATTGTTCTCCTGGTCAATTACACCTCCGATATAGCAGAGTGACTGGTCAAATTGGCGTTGGATTCAAGGATTAGGAAGTTGTTCAAAAATAAATCGTAAATCTGCAATGTCTAGATGTTAGGTTAGATTGAATTTTACGTCAAAAAAATGTTAGGTTAGATTAAATTTTTTTCGACCACTTACAGCTCTTGTTGCACATTGTCCTCTTGGTCAATTACACCTTCGATATAGAAGAATGACTGGTCAAATTGGCGTTGGATTCAAGGATTAGGAAGTTGTTCAAAAATAAATCGTAAAACTGCAATGTCTAGATGTTAGGTTAGATTGAATTTTTTTCGACCACTTACAGCTCTTGTTGCACATTGTCCTCCTGGTCAATTACACCTTGGATATAGAAGAGTGACTGGTCAAATTGGCGTTGGATTCAAGGATTGGGAAGTTGTTCAAAAATAAATCGTAAATCTGCAATGTCTAGATGTTAGGTTAGATTGAATTTTTTTCGACCACTTACAGCTCTTGTTGCACATTGTCCTCCTGGTCAATTACACCTTGGATATAGAAGAGTGACTGGTCAAATTGGCGTTGGATTCAAGGATTGGGAAGTTGTTCAAAAATAAATCGTAAATCTGCAATGTCTAGATGTTAGGTTAGATTGAATTTTTTTCGACCACTTACAGCTCTTGTTGCACATTGTCCTCCTGGTCAATTACACCTTCGATATAGAAGAATGACTGGTCAAATTGGCGTTGGATTCAAGGACTGGGAAGTTGTTCAAAAATAAATCGTAAATCTGCAATGTCTAGATGCTAGGTTAGATTAAATTTTTTTTGACCACTTACAGCTCTTGTTGCACATTGTCCTCCTGGTCAATTACACCTTGGATATAGAAGAGTGACTGGTCAAATTGGCGTTGGATTCAAGGATTGGGAAGTTGTTCAAAAATAAATCGTAAATCTACAATGTCTAGATGTTAGGTTAGATTGAATTTTTTTCGACCACTTACAGCTCTTGTTGCACATTGTCCTCCTGGTCAATTACACCTTGGATATAGAAGAGTGACTGGTCAAATTGGCGTTGGATTCAAGGATTGGGAAGTTGTTCAAAAATAAATCGTAAATCTGCAATGTCTAGATGTTAGGTTAGATTGAATTTTTTTCGACCACTTACAGCTCTTGTTGCACATTGTCCTCCTGGTCAATTACACCTTCGATATAGAAGAATGACTGGTCAAATTGGCGTTGGATTCTAGGATTGGGTAGTTGTTCAAAAATAAATCGTAAATCTGCAATGTCTAGATGTTAGGTTAGATTAAATTTTTTTCGACCACTTACAGCTCTTGTTGCACATTGTCCTCCTGGTCAATGACACCTCCGATATAGAAGAGTGACTGGTCAAATTGGCGTTGGATTCAAGGATTGGGAAGTTGTTCAAAAATAAATCGTAAATCTGCAATGTCTAGATGTTAGGTTAGATTGAATTTTTTTCGACCACTTACAGCTCTTGTTGCACATTGTCCTCCTGGTCAGTTACACCTTGGATATAGAAGAGTGACTGGTCAAATTGGCGTTGGATTCAAGGATTGGGAAGTTGTTCAAAAATAAATAGTAAATCTGCAATGTCTAGATGTTAGGTTAGATTGAATTTTTTTCGACCACTTACAGCTCTTGTTGCACATTGTCCTCCTCGTCAATTACACCTTCGATATAGAAGAATGACTGGTCATATTGGCGTTGGATTCAAGGATTGGGAAGTTGTTCAAAAATAAATCGTAAATCTGCAATGTCTAGATGTTAGGTTACATTAAATTTTTTTCGACCACTTACAGCTTTTGTTGCACATTGTCCTCCTGGTCAATTACACCTCCGATATAGAAGAGTGACTGGTCAAATTGGCGTTGGATTCAAGGATTGGGAAGTTGTTCAAAAATAAATCGTAAAACTGCAATGTCTAGATGTTAGGTTAGATTGAATTCTTTTCGACCACTTACAGCTCTTGTTGCACATTGTCCTCCTGGTCAATTACACCTTCGATATAGAAGAATGACTGGTCAAATTGGCGTTGGATTCAAGGATTGGGAAGTTGTTCAAAAATAAATCGTAAATCTGCAATGTCTAGATGTTAGGTTAGATTGAATTTTTTTCGACCACTTACAGCTCTTGTTGCACATTGTCCTCCTGGTCAATTACACCTTCGATATAGAAGAATGACTGGTCAAATTGGCGTGGGATTTAAGGATTGGGTAGTTGTTCAAAAATAAATCGTAAATCTGCAATGTGTAGATGTTAGGTTAGATTAAATTTTTTTCGACCACTTACAGCTCTTGTTGCACATTGTCCTCCTGGTCAATTACACCTCCGATATAGAAGAGTGACTGGTCAAATTGGGGTTGGATTCAAGGATTGGGAAGTTGTTCAAAAATAAATCGTAAATCTGCAATGTCTAGATGTTAGGTTAGATTGAATTTTTTTCGACCACTTACAGCTCTTGTTGCACATTGTTCTCCTGGTCAATTACACCTTCGATATAGAAGAATGACTGGTCAAATTGGCGTTGGATTCAAGGATTGGGAAGTTGTTCAAAAATAAATCGTAAATCTACAATGTCTAGATGTTAGGTTAGATTGAATTTTTTTCGACCACTTACAGCTCTTGTTGCACATTGTCCTCCTGGTCAATTACACCTTCGATATAGAAGAATGACTGGTCAAATTGGCGTGGGATTTAAGGATTGGGTAGTTGTTCAAAAATAAATCGTAAATCTGCAATGTGTAGATGTTAGGTTAGATTAAATTTTTTTCGACCACTTACAGCTCTTGTTGCACATTGTCCTCCTGGTCAATTACACCTCCGATATAGAAGAGTGACTGGTCAAATTGGGGTTGGATTCAAGGATTGGGAAGTTGTTCAAAAATAAATCGTAAATCTGCAATGTCTAGATGTTAGGTTAGATTGAATTTTTTTCGACCACTTACAGCTCTTGTTGCACATTGTTCTCCTGGTCAATTACACCTCCGATATAGCAGAGTGACTGGTCAAATTGGCGTTGGATTCAAGGATTGGGAAGTTGTTCAAAAATAAATCGTAAATCTGCAATGTCTAGATGTTAGGTTAGATTAAATTTTTTTCGACCACTTACAGCTCTTGTTGCACATTGTTCTCCTGGTCAATTACACCTCCGATATAGCAGAGTGACTGGTCAAATTGGCGTTGGATTCAAGGATTAGGAAGTTGTTCAAAAATAAATCGTAAATCTGCAATGTCTAGATGTTAGGTTAGATTGAATTTTACGTCAAAAAAATGTTAGGTTAGATTAAATTTTTTTCGACCACTTACAGCTCTTGTTGCACATTGTCCTCTTGGTCAATTACACCTTCGATATAGAAGAATGACTGGTCAAATTGGCGTTGGATTCAAGGATTAGGAAGTTGTTCAAAAATAAATCGTAAAACTGCAATGTCTAGATGTTAGGTTAGATTGAATTTTTTTCGACCACTTACAGCGCTTGTTGCACATTGTCCTCCTGGTCAATTACACCTTCGATATAGAAGAATGACTGGTCAAATTGGCGTTGGATTCAAGGATTGGGAAGTTGTTCAAAAATAAATCGTAAATCTGCAATGTCTAGATGTTAGGTTAGATTGAATTTTTTTCGACCACTTACAGCTCTTGTTGCACATTGTCCTCCTGGTCAATTACACCTTCGATATAGAAGAATGACTGGTCATATTGGCGTTGGATTCAAGGATTGGGAAGTTGTTCAAAAATAAATCGTAAAACTGCAATGTCTAGATGTTAGGTTAGATTGAATTTTTTTCGACCACTTACAGCTCTTGTTGCACATTGTCCTCCTGGTCAATTACACCTTGGATATAGAAGAGTGACTGGTCAAATTGGCGTTGGATTCAAGGATTGGGAAGTTGTTCAAAAATAAATCGTAAATCTGCAATGTCTAGATGTTAGGTTAGATTGAATTTTTTTCGACCACTTACAGCTCTTGTTGCACATTGTCCTCCTGGTCAATTACACCTTCGATATAGAAGAATGACTGGTCAAATTGGCGTTGGATTCAAGGATTGGGAAGTTGTTCAAAAATAAATCGTAAATCTGCAATGTCTAGATGCTAGGTTAGATTAAATTTTTTTCGACCACTTACAGCTCTTGTTGCACATTGTCCTCCTGGTCAATTACACCTTGGATATAGAAGAGTGACTGGTCAAATTGGCGTTGGATTCAAGGATTGGGAAGTTGTTCAAAAATAAATCGTAAATCTGCAATGTCTAGATGTTAGGTTAGATTGAATTTTTTTCGACCACTTACAGCTCTTGTTGCACATTGTCCTCCTGGTCAATTACACCTTGGATATAGAAGAGTGACTGGTCAAATTGGCGTTGGATTCAAGGATTGGGAAGTTGTTCAAAGATAAATCGTAAATCTGCAATGTCTAGATGTTAGGTTAGATTGAATTTTTTTCGACCACTTACAGCTCTTGTTGCACATTGTCCTCCTGGTCAATTACACCTTCGATATAGAAGAATGACTGGTCAAATTGGCGTTGGATTCAAGGATTGGGAAGTTGTTCAAAAATAAATCGTAAATCTGCAATGTCTAGATGTTAGGTTAGATTGAATTTTTATCGACCACTTACAGCTCTTGTTGCACATTGTCCTCCTGGTCAATTACACCTTCGATATAGAAGAATGACTGGTCAAATTGGCGTTCGATTCAAGGATTGGGAAGTTGTTCAAAAATAAATCGTAAATCCGCAATGTCTAGATGTTAGGTTAGATTCAATTTTTTTCGACCACTTACAGCTCTTGTTGCACATTGTCCTCCTGGTCAATTACACCTTCGATATAGAAGAATGACTGGTCAAATTGGCGTTGGATTCAAGAATTGGGAAGTTGTTCAAAAATAAATCGTAAATCTGCAATGTCTAGATGTTAGGTTAGATTAAATTTTTTTCGACCACTTACAGCTCTTGTTGCACATTGTTCTCCTGGTCAATTACACCTCCGATATAGCAGAGTGACTGGTCAAATTGGCGTTGGATTCAAGGATTGGGAAGTTGTTCAAAAATAAATCGTAAATCTGCAATGTCTAGATGTTAGGTTAGATTAAATTTTTTTCGACCACTTACAGCTCTTGTTGCACATTGTTCTCCTGGTCAATTACACCTCCGATATAGCAGAGTGACTGGTCAAATTGGCGTTGGATTCAAGGATTAGGAAGTTGTTCAAAAATAAATCGTAAATCTGCAATGTCTAGATGTTAGGTTAGATTGAATTTTACGTCAAAAAAATGTTAGGTTAGATTAAATTTTTTTCGACCACTTACAGCTCTTGTTGCACATTGTCCTCTTGGTCAATTACACCTTCGATATAGAAGAATGACTGGTCAAATTGGCGTTGGATTCAAGGATTAGGAAGTTGTTCAAAAATAAATCGTAAAACTGCAATGTCTAGATGTTAGGTTAGATTGAATTTTTTTCGACCACTTACAGCTCTTGTTGCACATTGTCCTCCTGGTCAATTACACCTTGGATATAGAAGAGTGACTGGTCAAATTGGCGTTGGATTCAAGGATTGGGAAGTTGTTCAAAAATAAATCGTAAATCTGCAATGTCTAGATGTTAGGTTAGATTGAATTTTTTTCGACCACTTACAGCTCTTGTTGCACATTGTCCTCCTGGTCAATTACACCTTGGATATAGAAGAGTGACTGGTCAAATTGGCGTTGGATTCAAGGATTGGGAAGTTGTTCAAAAATAAATCGTAAATCTGCAATGTCTAGATGTTAGGTTAGATTGAATTTTTTTCGACCACTTACAGCTCTTGTTGCACATTGTCCTCCTGGTCAATTACACCTTCGATATAGAAGAATGACTGGTCAAATTGGCGTTGGATTCAAGGATTGGGAAGTTGTTCAAAAATAAATCGTAAATCTGCAATGTCTAGATGCTAGGTTAGATTAAATTTTTTTTGACCACTTACAGCTCTTGTTGCACATTGTCCTCCTGGTCAATTACACCTTGGATATAGAAGAGTGACTGGTCAAATTGGCGTTGGATTCAAGGATTGGGAAGTTGTTCAAAAATAAATCGTAAATCTACAATGTCTAGATGTTAGGTTAGATTGAATTTTTTTCGGCCACTTACAGCTCTTGTTGCACATTGTCCTCCTGGTCAATTACACCTTGGATATAGAAGAGTGACTGGTCAAATTGGCGTTGGATTCAAGGATTGGGAAGTTGTTCAAAAATAAATCGTAAATCTGCAATGTCTAGATGTTAGGTTAGATTGAATTTTTTTCGACCACTTACAGCTCTTGTTGCACATTGTCCTCCTGGTCAATTACACCTTGGATATAGAAGAGTGACTGGTCAAATTGGCGTTGGATTCAAGGATTGGGAAGTTGTTCAAAAATAAATCGTAAATCTGCAATGTCTAGATGTTAGGTTAGATTGAATTTTTTTCGACCACTTACAGCTCTTGTTGCACATTGTCCTCCTGGTCAATTACACCTTCGATATAGAAGAATGACTGGTCAAATTGGCGTTGGATTCAAGGATTGGGAAGTTGTTCAAAAATAAATCGTAAATCTGCAATGTCTAGATGTTAGGTTAGATTGAATTTTTATCGACCACTTACAGCTCTTGTTGCACATTGTCCTCCTGGTCAATTACACCTTCGATATAGAAGAATGACTGGTCAAATTGGCGTTCGATTCAAGGATTGGGAAGTTGTTCAAAAATAAATCGTAAATCCGCAATGTCTAGATGTTAGGTTAGATTCAATTTTTTTCGACCACTTACAGCTCTTGTTGCACATTGTCCTCCTGGTCAATTACACCTTCGATATAGAAGAATGACTGGTCAAATTGGCGTTGGATTCAAGGACTGGGAAGTTGTTCAAAAATAAATCGTAAATCTGCAATGTCTAGATGCTAGGTTAGATTAAATTTTTTTTGACCACTTACAGCTCTTGTTGCACATTGTCCTCCTGGTCAATTACACCTTGGATATAGAAGAGTGACTGGTCAAATTGGCGTTGGATTCAAGGATTGGGAAGTTGTTCAAAAATAAATCGTAAATCTACAATGTCTAGATGTTAGGTTAGATTGAATTTTTTTCGGCCACTTACAGCTCTTGTTGCACATTGTCCTCCTGGTCAATTACACCTTGGATATAGAAGAGTGACTGGTCAAATTGGCGTTGGATTCAAGGATTGGGAAGTTGTTCAAAAATAAATCGTAAATCTGCAATGTCTAGATGTTAGGTTAGATTGAATTTTTTTCGACCACTTACAGCTCTTGTTGCACATTGTCCTCCTGGTCAATTACACCTTGGATATAGAAGAGTGACTGGTCAAATTGGCGTTGGATTCAAGGATTGGGAAGTTGTTCAAAAATAAATCGTAAATCTGCAATGTCTAGATGTTAGGTTAGATTGAATTTTTTTCGACCACTTACAGCTCTTGTTGCACATTGTCCTCCTGGTCAATTACACCTTCGATATAGAAGAATGACTGGTCAAATTGGCGTTGGATTCAAGGATTGGGAAGTTGTTCAAAAATAAATCGTAAATCTGCAATGTCTAGATGTTAGGTTAGATTGAATTTTTATCGACCACTTACAGCTCTTGTTGCACATTGTCCTCCTGGTCAATTACACCTTCGATATAGAAGAATGACTGGTCAAATTGGCGTTCGATTCAAGGATTGGGAAGTTGTTCAAAAATAAATCGTAAATCCGCAATGTCTAGATGTTAGGTTAGATTCAATTTTTTTCGACCACTTACAGCTCTTGTTGCACATTGTCCTCCTGGTCAATTACACCTTCGATATAGAAGAATGACTGGTCAAATTGGCGTTGGATTCAAGGATTGGGAAGTTGTTCAAAAATAAATCGTAAATCTGCAATGTCTAGATGTTAGGTTAGATTAAATTTTTTTCGACCACTTACAGCTCTTGTTGCACATTGTTCTCCTGGTCAATTACACCTCCGATATAGCAGAGTGACTGGTCAAATTGGCGTTGGATTCAAGGATTGGGAAGTTGTTCAAAAATAAATCGTAAATCTGCAATGTCTAGATGTTAGGTTAGATTAAATTTTTTTCGACCACTTACAGCTTTTGTTGCACATTGTCCTCCTGGTCAATTACACCTCCGATATAGAAGAGTGACTGGTCAAATTGGCGTTGGATTCAAGGATTGGGAAGTTGTTCAAAAATAAATCGTAAAACTGCAATGTCTAGATGTTAGGTTAGATTGAATTCTTTTCGACCACTTACAGCTCTTGTTGCACATTGTCCTCCTGGTCAATTACACCTTCGATATAGAAGAATGACTGGTCAAATTGGCGTTGGATTCAAGGATTGGGAAGTTGTTCAAAAATAAATCGTAAATCTGCAATGTCTAGATGTTAGGTTAGATTGAATTTTTTTCGACCACTTACAGCTCTTGTTGCACATTGTCCTCCGTCAATTACACCTTCGATATAGAAGAATGACTGGTCAAATTGGCGTGGGATTTAAGGATTGGGTAGTTGTTCAAAAATAAATCGTAAATCTGCAATGTGTAGATGTTAGGTTAGATTAAATTTTTTTCGACCACTTACAGCTCTTGTTGCACATTGTCCTCCTGGTCAATTACACCTCCGATATAGAAGAGTGACTGGTCAAATTGGGGTTGGATTCAAGGATTGGGAAGTTGTTCAAAAATAAATCGTAAATCTGCAATGTCTAGATGTTAGGTTAGATTGAATTTTTTTCGACCACTTACAGCTCTTGTTGCACATTGTTCTCCTGGTCAATTACACCTCCGATATAGCAGAGTGACTGGTCAAATTGGCGTTGGATTCAAGGATTGGGAAGTTGTTCAAAAATAAATCGTAAATCTGCAATGTCTAGATGTTAGGTTAGATTAAATTTTTTTCGACCACTTACAGCTCTTGTTGCACATTGTTCTCCTGGTCAATTACACCTCCGATATAGCAGAGTGACTGGTCAAATTGGCGTTGGATTCAAGGATTAGGAAGTTGTTCAAAAATAAATCGTAAATCTGCAATGTCTAGATGTTAGGTTAGATTGAATTTTACGTCAAAAAAATGTTAGGTTAGATTAAATTTTTTTCGACCACTTACAGCTCTTGTTGCACATTGTCCTCTTGGTCAATTACACCTTCGATATAGAAGAATGACTGGTCAAATTGGCGTTGGATTCAAGGATTAGGAAGTTGTTCAAAAATAAATCGTAAAACTGCAATGTCTAGATGTTAGGTTAGATTGAATTTTTTTCGACCACTTACAGCTCTTGTTGCACATTGTCCTCCTGGTCAATTACACCTTGGATATAGAAGAGTGACTGGTCAAATTGGCGTTGGATTCAAGGATTGGGAAGTTGTTCAAAAATAAATCGTAAATCTGCAATGTCTAGATGTTAGGTTAGATTGAATTTTTTTCGACCACTTACAGCTCTTGTTGCACATTGTCCTCCTGGTCAATTACACCTTGGATATAGAAGAGTGACTGGTCAAATTGGCGTTGGATTCAAGGATTGGGAAGTTGTTCAAAAATAAATCGTAAATCTGCAATGTCTAGATGTTAGGTTAGATTGAATTTTTTTCGACCACTTACAGCTCTTGTTGCACATTGTCCTCCTGGTCAATTACACCTTCGATATAGAAGAATGACTGGTCAAATTGGCGTTGGATTCAAGGACTGGGAAGTTGTTCAAAAATAAATCGTAAATCTGCAATGTCTAGATGCTAGGTTAGATTAAATTTTTTTTGACCACTTACAGCTCTTGTTGCACATTGTCCTCCTGGTCAATTACACCTTGGATATAGAAGAGTGACTGGTCAAATTGGCGTTGGATTCAAGGATTGGGAAGTTGTTCAAAAATAAATCGTAAATCTACAATGTCTAGATGTTAGGTTAGATTGAATTTTTTTCGACCACTTACAGCTCTTGTTGCACATTGTCCTCCTGGTCAATTACACCTTGGATATAGAAGAGTGACTGGTCAAATTGGCGTTGGATTCAAGGATTGGGAAGTTGTTCAAAAATAAATCGTAAATCTGCAATGTCTAGATGTTAGGTTAGATTGAATTTTTTTCGACCACTTACAGCTCTTGTTGCACATTGTCCTCCTGGTCAATTACACCTTCGATATAGAAGAATGACTGGTCAAATTGGCGTTGGATTCTAGGATTGGGTAGTTGTTCAAAAATAAATCGTAAATCTGCAATGTCTAGATGTTAGGTTAGATTAAATTTTTTTCGACCACTTACAGCTCTTGTTGCACATTGTCCTCCTGGTCAATGACACCTCCGATATAGAAGAGTGACTGGTCAAATTGGCGTTGGATTCAAGGATTGGGAAGTTGTTCAAAAATAAATCGTAAATCTGCAATGTCTAGATGTTAGGTTAGATTGAATTTTTTTCGACCACTTACAGCTCTTGTTGCACATTGTCCTCCTGGTCAGTTACACCTTGGATATAGAAGAGTGACTGGTCAAATTGGCGTTGGATTCAAGGATTGGGAAGTTGTTCAAAAATAAATAGTAAATCTGCAATGTCTAGATGTTAGGTTAGATTGAATTTTTTTCGACCACTTACAGCTCTTGTTGCACATTGTCCTCCTCGTCAATTACACCTTCGATATAGAAGAATGACTGGTCATATTGGCGTTGGATTCAAGGATTGGGAAGTTGTTCAAAAATAAATCGTAAATCTGCAATGTCTAGATGTTAGGTTACATTAAATTTTTTTCGACCACTTACAGCTTTTGTTGCACATTGTCCTCCTGGTCAATTACACCTCCGATATAGAAGAGTGACTGGTCAAATTGGCGTTGGATTCAAGGATTGGGAAGTTGTTCAAAAATAAATCGTAAAACTGCAATGTCTAGATGTTAGGTTAGATTGAATTCTTTTCGACCACTTACAGCTCTTGTTGCACATTGTCCTCCTGGTCAATTACACCTTCGATATAGAAGAATGACTGGTCAAATTGGCGTTGGATTCAAGGATTGGGAAGTTGTTCAAAAATAAATCGTAAATCTGCAATGTCTAGATGTTAGGTTAGATTGAATTTTTTTCGACCACTTACAGCTCTTGTTGCACATTGTCCTCCTGGTCAATTACACCTTCGATATAGAAGAATGACTGGTCAAATTGGCGTGGGATTTAAGGATTGGGTAGTTGTTCAAAAATAAATCGTAAATCTGCAATGTGTAGATGTTAGGTTAGATTAAATTTTTTTCGACCACTTACAGCTCTTGTTGCACATTGTCCTCCTGGTCAATTACACCTCCGATATAGAAGAGTGACTGGTCAAATTGGGGTTGGATTCAAGGATTGGGAAGTTGTTCAAAAATAAATCGTAAATCTGCAATGTCTAGATGTTAGGTTAGATTGAATTTTTTTCGACCACTTACAGCTCTTGTTGCACATTGTTCTCCTGGTCAATTACACCTCCGATATAGCAGAGTGACTGGTCAAATTGGCGTTGGATTCAAGGATTGGGAAGTTGTTCAAAAATAAATCGTAAATCTGCAATGTCTAGATGTTAGGTTAGATTAAATTTTTTTCGACCACTTACAGCTTTTGTTGCACATTGTCCTCCTGGTCAATTACACCTCCGATATAGAAGAGTGACTGGTCAAATTGGCGTTGGATTCAAGGATTGGGAAGTTGTTCAAAAATAAATCGTAAAACTGCAATGTCTAGATGTTAGGTTAGATTGAATTTTACGTCAAAAACATGTTAGGTTAGATTAAATTTTTTTCGACCACTTACAGCTCTTGTTGCACATTGTCCTCCTGGTCAATTACACCTTCGATATAGAAGAATGACTGGTCAAATTGGCGTTGGATTCTAGGATTGGGTAGTTGTTCAAAAATAAATCGTAAATCTGCAATGTCTAGATGTTAGGTTAGATTAAATTTTTTTCGACCACTTACAGCTCTTGTTGCACATTGTCCTCCTGGTCAATTACACCTTGGATATAGAAGAGTGACTGGTCAAATTGGCGTTGGATTCAAAAATTGGGAAGTTGTTCAAAAATAAATCGTAAATCTGCAATGTCTAGATGTTAGGTTAGATTGAATTTTTTTCGACCACTTACAGCTCTTGTTGCACATTGTCCTCCTCGTCAATTACACCTTCGATATAGAAGAATGACTGGTCATATTGGCGTTGGATTCAAGGATTGGGAAGTTGTTCAAAAATAAATCGTAAATCTGCAATGTCTAGATGTTAGGTTAGATTAAATTTTTTTCGACCACTTACAGCTCTTGTTGCACATTGTCCTCCTGGTCAATTACACCTCCGATATAGAAGAGTGACTGGTCAAATTGGCGTTGGATTCAAGGATTGGGAAGTTGTTCAAAAATAAATCGTAAATCTGCAATGTCTAGATGTTAGGTTAGATTAAATTTTTTTCGACCACTTACAGCTCTTGTTGCACATTGTCCTCCTGGTCAATTACACCTTGGATATAGAAGAGTGACTGGTCAAATTGGCGTTGGATTCAAAAATTGGGAAGTTGTTCAAAAATAAATCGTAAATCTGCAATGTCTAGATGTTAGGTTAGATTGAATTTTTTTCGACCACTTACAGCTCTTGTTGCACATTGTCCTCCTCGTCAATTACACCTTCGATATAGAAGAATGACTGGTCATATTGGCGTTGGATTCAAGGATTGGGAAGTTGTTCAAAAATAAATCGTAAATCTGCAATGTCTAGATGTTCGGTTAGATTAAATTTTTTTCGACCACTTACAGCTCTTGTTGCACATTGTCCTCCTGGTCAATTACACCTCCGATATAGAAGAGTGACTGGTCAAATTGGCGTTGGATTCAAGGATTGGGAAGTTGTTCAAAAATAAATCGTAAATCTGCAATGTCTAGATGTTAGGTTAGATTAAATTTTTTTCGACCACTTACAGCTCTTGTTGCACATTGTCCTCCTGCTCAATTACACCTTGGATATAGAAGAGTGACTGGTCAAATTGGCGTTGGATTCAAGGATTGGGAAGTTGTTCAAAAATAAATAGTAAATCTGCAATGTCTAGATGTTAGGTTAGATCAAATTTTTTTCGACCAGTTACAGCTCTTGTTGCACATTGTCCTCCTGGTCAATTACACCTTGGATATAGAAGAGTGACTGGTCAAATTGGCGTTGGATTCAAGGATTGGGAAGTTGTTCAAAAATAAATCGTAAATCTGCGATGTCTAGATGTTAGGTTAGATTAAATTTTTTTCGACCACTTACAGCTCTTGTTGCACATTGCCCCCCTGGTCAATTACACCTTCGATATAGAAGAATGACTGGTCAAATTGGCGTTGGATTCAAGGATTGGGAAGTTGTTCAAAAATAAATCGTAAAACTGCAATGTCTAGATGTTAGGTTAGATTGAATTTTTTTCGACCACTTACAGCTCTTGTTGCATATTGTCCTCCTGGTCAATTACACCTTCGATATAGAAGAATGACTGGTCAAATTGGCGTTCGATTCAAGGATTGGGAAGTTGTTCAAAAATAAATCGTAAATCCGCAATGTCTAGATGTTAGGTTAGATTCAATTTTTTTCGACCACTTACAGCTCTTGTTGCACATTGTCCTCCTGGTCAATTACACCTTCGATATAGAAGAATGACTGGTCAAATTGGCGTTGGATTCAAGGATTGTGAAGTTGTTCAAAAATAAATCGTAAATCTGCAATGTCTAGATGTTAGGTTAGATTAAATTTTTTTCGACCACTTACAGCTCTTGTTGCACATTGTCCTCCTGGTCAATTACACCTTGGATATAGAAGAGTGACTGGTCAAATTGGCGTTGGATTCAAAAATTGGGAAGTTGTTCAAAAATAAATCGTAAATCTGCAATGTCTAGATGTTAGGTTAGATTAAATTTTTTTCGACCACTTACAGCTCTTGTTGCACATTGTCCTCCTGGTCAATTACACCTTGGATATAGAAGAGTGACTGGTCAAATTGGCGTTGGATTCAAGGATTGGGAAGTTGTTCAAAAATAAATCGTAAATCTGCAATGTCTAGATGTTAGGTTAGATTGAATTTTTTTCGACCACTTACAGCTCTTGGATTCAAGGATTAGGAAGTTGTTCAAAAATAAATCGTAAAACTGCAATGTCTAGATGTTAGGTTAGATTGAATTTTTTTCGACCACTTACAGCGCTTGTTGCACATTGTCCTCCTGGTCAATTACACCTTCGATATAGAAGAATGACTGGTCAAATTGGCGTTGGATTCAAGGATTGGGAAGTTGTTCAAAAATAAATCGTAAATCTGCAATGTCTAGATGTTAGGTTAGATTGAATTTTTTTCGACCACTTACAGCTCTTGTTGCACATTGTCCTTATGGTCAATTACACCTTCGATATAGAAGAATGACTGGTCAAATTGGCGTTGGATTCAAGGATTGGGAAGTTGTTCAAAAATAAATCGTAAATCTGCAATGTCTAGATGTTAGGTTAGATTGAATTCTTTTCGACCACTTACAGCTCTTCTTGCACATTGTCCTCCTGGTCAATTACACCTTCGATATAGAAGAATGACTGGTCAAATTGGCGTTGGATTCAAGGATTGGGAAGTTGTTCAAAAATAAATCGTAAATCTGCAATGTCTAGATGTTAGGTTAGATTGAATTTTTTTCGACCACTTACAGCTCTTGTTACACATTGTCCTCCTGGTCAATTACACCTTGGATATAGAAGAGTGACTGGTCAAATTGGCGTTGGATTCAAGGATTGAGAAGTTGTTCAAAAATAAATCGTAAATCTGCAATGTCTAGATGTTAGGTTAGATAAAATTTTTTTCGACCACTTACAGCTCTTGTTGCACATTGTCCTCCTGGTCAATTGCACCTTCGATATAGAAGAATGACTGGTCATATTGGCGTTGGATTCAAGGATTGGGAAGTTGTTCAAAAATAAATCGTAAATCTGCAATGTCTAGATGTTAGGTTAGATTAAATTTTTTTCGACCACTTACAGCTCTTGTTGCACATTGTCCTCCTGGTCAATTACACCTCCGATATAGAAGAGTGACTGGTCAAATTGGCGTTCGATTCAAGGATTGGGAAGTTGTTCAAAAATAAATCGTAAATCCGCAATGTCTAGATGTTAGGTTAGATTCAATTTTTTTCGACCACTTACAGCTCTTGTTGCACATTGTCCTCCTGGTCAATTACACCTTCGATATAGAAGAATGACTGGTCAAATTGGCGTTGGATTCAAGGATTGGGAAGTTGTTCAAAAATAAATCGTAAATCTGCAATGTCTAGATGTTAGGTTAGATTAAATTTTTTTCGACCACTTACAGCTCTTGTTGCACATTGTCCTCCTGGTCAATTACACCTTGGATATAGAAGAGTGACTGGTCAAATTGGCGTTGGATTCAAAAATTGGGAAGTTGTTCAAAAATAAATCGTAAATCTGCAATGTCTAGATGTTAGGTTAGATTAAATTTTTTTCGACCACTTACAGCTCTTGTTGCACATTGTCCTCCTGGTCAATTACACCTTGGATATAGAAGAGTGACTGGTCAAATTGGCGTTGGATTCAAGGATTGGGAAGTTGTTCAAAAATAAATCGTAAATCTGCAATGTCTAGATGTTAGGTTAGATTGAATTTTTTTCGACCACTTACAGCTCTTGGATTCAAGGATTAGGAAGTTGTTCAAAAATAAATCGTAAAACTGCAATGTCTAGATGTTAGGTTAGATTGAATTTTTTTCGACCACTTACAGCGCTTGTTGCACATTGTCCTCCTGGTCAATTACACCTTCGATATAGAAGAATGACTGGTCAAATTGGCGTTGGATTCAAGGATTGGGAAGTTGTTCAAAAATAAATCGTAAATCTGCAATGTCTAGATGTTAGGTTAGATTGAATTTTTTTCGACCACTTACAGCTCTTGTTGCACATTGTCCTTATGGTCAATTACACCTTCGATATAGAAGAATGACTGGTCAAATTGGCGTTGGATTCAAGGATTGGGAAGTTGTTCAAAAATAAATCGTAAATCTGCAATGTCTAGATGTTAGGTTAGATTGAATTCTTTTCGACCACTTACAGCTCTTCTTGCACATTGTCCTCCTGGTCAATTACACCTTCGATATAGAAGAATGACTGGTCAAATTGGCGTTGGATTCAAGGATTGGGAAGTTGTTCAAAAATAAATCGTAAATCTGCAATGTCTAGATGTTAGGTTAGATTGAATTTTTTTCGACCACTTACAGCTCTTGTTACACATTGTCCTCCTGGTCAATTACACCTTGGATATAGAAGAGTGACTGGTCAAATTGGCGTTGGATTCAAGGATTGAGAAGTTGTTCAAAAATAAATCGTAAATCTGCAATGTCTAGATGTTAGGTTAGATAAAATTTTTTTCGACCACTTACAGCTCTTGTTGCACATTGTCCTCCTGGTCAATTGCACCTTCGATATAGAAGAATGACTGGTCATATTGGCGTTGGATTCAAGGATTGGGAAGTTGTTCAAAAATAAATCGTAAATCTGCAATGTCTAGATGTTAGGTTAGATTAAATTTTTTTCGACCACTTACAGCTCTTGTTGCACATTGTCCTCCTGGTCAACTACACCTCCGATATAGAAGAGTGACTGGTCAAATTGGCGTTGGATTCAAGGATTGGGAAGTTGTTCAAAAATAAATCGTAAATCTGCAATGTCTAGATGTTAGGTTAGATTAAATTTTTTTCGACCACTTACAGCTCTTGTTGCACATTGTCCTCCTGGTCAATTACACCTTGGATATAGAAGAGTGACTGGTCAAATTGGCGTTGGATTCAAAAATTGGGAAGTTGTTCAAAAATAAATCGTAAATCTGCAATGTCTAGATGTTAGGTTAGATTGAATTTTTTTCGACCACTTACAGCTCTTGTTGCACATTGTCCTCCTCGTCAATTACACCTTCGATATAGAAGAATGACTGGTCATATTGGCGTTGGATTCAAGGATTGGGAAGTTGTTCAAAAATAAATCGTAAATCTGCAATGTCTAGATGTTAGGTTAGATTAAATTTTTTTCGACCACTTACAGCTCTTGTTGCACATTGTCCTCCTGGTCAATTACACCTCCGATATAGAAGAGTGACTGGTCAAATTGGCGTTGGATTCAAGGATTGGGAAGTTGTTCAAAAATAAATAGTAAATCTGCAATGTCTAGATGTTAGGTTAGATTCAATTTTTTTCGACCACTTACAGCTCTTGTTGCACATTGTCCTCCTGGTCAATTACACCTTCGATATAGAAGAATGACTGGTCAAATTGGCGTTGGATTCAAGGATTGGGAAGTTGTTCAAAAATAAATCGTAAATCTGCAATGTCTAGATGTTAGGTTAGATTAAATTTTTTTCGACCACTTACAGCTCTTGTTGCACATTGTTCTCCTGGTCAATTACACCTCCGATATAGCAGAGTGACTGGTCAAATTGGCGTTGGATTCAAGGATTGGGAAGTTGTTCAAAAATAAATCGTAAATCTGCAATGTCTAGATGTTATTTTAGATTAAATTTTTTTCGACCACTTACAGCTCTTGTTGCACATTGCCCTCCTGGTCAATTACACCTTGGATATAGAAGAGTGACTGGTCAAATTGGCGTTGGATTCAAGGATTGGGAAGTTGTTCAAAAATAAATCGTAAATCTGCAATGTCTAGATGTTAGGTTAGATTGAATTTTTATCGACCACTTACAGCTCTTGTTGCACATTGTCCTCCTGGTCAATTACACCTTCGATATAGAAGAATGACTGGTCAAATTGGCGTTGGATTCAAGGATTGGGAAGTTGTTCAAAAATAAATCGTAAATCTGCAATGTCTAGATGTTAGGTTAGATTGAATTTTTATCGACCACTTACAGCTCTTGTTCCACATTGTCCTCCTGGTCAATTACACCTTCGATATAGAAGAATGACTGGTCAAATTGGCGTTCGATTCAAGGATTGGGAAGTTGTTCAAAAATAAATCGTAAATCCGCAATGTCTAGATGTTAGGTTAGATTCAATTTTTTTCGACCACTTACAGCTCTTGTTGCACATTGTCCTCCTGGTCAATTACACCTTCGATGTAGAAGAATGACTGGTCAAATTGGCGTTGGATTCAAGGATTGGGAAGTTGTTCAAAAATAAATCGTAAATCTGCAATGTCTAGATGTTAGGTTAGATTGAATTCTTTTCGACCACTTACAGCTCTTCTTGCACATTGTCCTCCTGGTCAATTACACCTTCGATATAGAAGAATGACTGGTCAAATTGGCGTTGGATTCAAGGATTGGGAAGTTGTTCAAAAATAAATCGTAAATCTGCAATGTCTAGATGTTAGGTTAGATTGAATTTTTTTCGACCACTTACAGCTCTTGTTGCACATTGTCCTTATGGTCAATTACACCTTCGATATAGAAGAATGACTGGTCAAATTGGCGTTGGATTCAAGGATTGGGAAGTTGTTCAAAAATAAATCGTAAATCTGCAATGTCTAGATGTTAGGTTAGATTGAATTCTTTTCGACCACTTACAGCTCTTCTTGCACATTGTCCTCCTGGTCAATTACACCTTCGATATAGAAGAATGACTGGTCAAATTGGCGTTGGATTCAAGGATTGGGAAGTTGTTCAAAAATAAATCGTAAATCTGCAATGTCTAGATGTTAGGTTAGATTGAATTTTTTTCGACCACTTACAGCTCTTGTTGCACATTGTCCTCCTGGTCAATTACACCTTGGATATAGAAGAGTGACTGGTCAAATTGGCGTTGGATTCAAGGATTGGGAAGTTGTTCAAAAATAAATCGTAAATCTGCAATGTCTAGATGTTAGGTTAGATTAAATTTTTTTCGACCACTTACAGCTCTTGTTGCACATTGTCCTCCTGGTCAATTGCACCTTCGATATAGAAGAATGACTGGTCATATTGGCGTTGGATTCAAGGATTGGGAAGTTGTTCAAAAATAAATCGTAAATCTGCAATGTCTAGATGTTAGGTTAGATTAAATTTTTTTCGACCACTTACAGCTCTTGTTGCACATTGTCCTCCTGGTCAATTACACCTCCGATATAGAAGAGTGACTGGTCAAATTGGCGTTGGATTCAAGGATTGGGAAGTTGTTCAAAAATAAATCGTAAATCTGCAATGTCTAGATGTTAGGTTAGATTAAATTTTTTTCGACCACTTACAGCTCTTGTTGCACATTGTCCTCCTGGTCAATTACACCTTGGATATAGAAGAGTGACTGGTCAAATTGGCGTTGGATTCAAAAATTGGGAAGTTGTTCAAAAATAAATCGTAAATCTGCAATGTCTAGATGTTAGGTTAGATTGAATTTTTTTCGACCACTTACAGCTCTTGTTGCACATTGTCCTCCTCGTCAATCACACCTTCGATATAGAAGAATGACTGGTCATATTGGCGTTGGATTCAAGGATTGGGAAGTTGTTCAAAAATAAATCGTAAATCTGCAATGTCTAGATGTTCGGTTAGATTAAATTTTTTTCGACCACTTACAGCTCTTGTTGCACATTGTCCTCCTGGTCAATTACACCTCCGATATAGAAGAGTGACTGGTCAAATTGGCGTTGGATTCAAGGATTGGGAAGTTGTTCAAAAATAAATCGTAAATCTGCAATGTCTAGATGTTAGGTTAGATTAAATTTTTTTCGACCACTTACAGCTCTTGTTGCACATTGTCCTCCTGCTCAATTACACCTTGGATATAGAAGAGTGACTGGTCAAATTGGCGTTGGATTCAAGGATTGGGAAGTTGTTCAAAAATAAATAGTAAATCTGCAATGTCTAGATGTTAGGTTAGATCAAATTTTTTTCGACCACTTACAGCTCTTGTTGCACATTGTCCTCCTGGTCAATTATACCTTGGATATAGAAGAGTGACTGGTCAAATTGGCGTTGGATTCAAGGATTGGGAAGTTGTTCAAAAATAAATAGTAAATCTGCAATGTCTAGATGTTAGGTTAGATCAAATTTTTTTCGACCACTTACAGCTCTTGTTGCACATTGTCCTCCTGCTCAATTACACCTTGGATATAGAAGAGTGACTGGTCAAATTGGCGTTGGATTCAAGGATTGGGAAGTTGTTCAAAAATAAATAGTAAATCTGCAATGTCTAGATGTTAGGTTAGATCAAATTTTTTTCGACCACTTACAGCTCTTGTTGCACATTGTCCTCCTGGTCAATTACACCTTGGATATAGAAGAGTGACTGGTCAAATTGGCGTTGGATTCAAGGATTGGGAAGTTGTTCAAAAATAAATCGTAAATCTGCGATGTCTAGATGTTAGGTTAGATTAAATTTTTTTCGACCACTTACAGCTCTTGTTGCACATTGCCCCCCTGGTCAATTACACCTTCGATATAGAAGAATGACTGGTCAAATTGGCGTTGGATTCAAGGATTGGGAAGTTGTTCAAAAATAAATCGTAAAACTGCAATGTCTAGATGTTAGGTTAGATTGAATTTTTTTCGACCACTTACAGCTCTTGTTGCATATTGTCCTCCTGGTCAATTACACCTTCGATATAGAAGAATGACTGGTCAAATTGGCGTTCGATTCAAGGATTGGGAAGTTGTTCAAAAATAAATCGTAAATCCGCAATGTCTAGATGTTAGGTTAGATTCAATTTTTTTCGACCACTTACAGCTCTTGTTGCACATTGTCCTCCTGGTCAATTACACCTTCGATATAGAAGAATGACTGGTCAAATTGGCGTTGGATTCAAGGATTGTGAAGTTGTTCAAAAATAAATCGTAAATCTGCAATGTCTAGATGTTAGGTTAGATTAAATTTTTTTCGACCACTTACAGCTCTTGTTGCACATTGTCCTCCTGGTCAATTACACCTTGGATATAGAAGAGTGACTGGTCAAATTGGCGTTGGATTCAAAAATTGGGAAGTTGTTCAAAAATAAATCGTAAATCTGCAATGTCTAGATGTTAGGTTAGATTAAATTTTTTTCGACCACTTACAGCTCTTGTTGCACATTGTCCTCCTGGTCAATTACACCTTGGATATAGAAGAGTGACTGGTCAAATTGGCGTTGGATTCAAGGATTGGGAAGTTGTTCAAAAATAAATCGTAAATCTGCAATGTCTAGATGTTAGGTTAGATTGAATTTTTCTCGACCACTTACAGCTCTTGGATTCAAGGATTAGGAAGTTGTTCAAAAATAAATCGTAAAACTGCAATGTCTAGATGTTAGGTTAGATTGAATTTTTTTCGACCACTTACAGCGCTTGTTGCACATTGTCCTCCTGGTCAATTACACCTTCGATATAGAAGAATGACTGGTCAAATTGGCGTTGGATTCAAGGATTGGGAAGTTGTTCAAAAATAAATCGTAAATCTGCAATGTCTAGATGTTAGGTTAGATTGAATTTTTTTCGACCACTTACAGCTCTTGTTGCACATTGTCCTTATGGTCAATTACACCTTCGATATAGAAGAATGACTGGTCAAATTGGCGTTGGATTCAAGGATTGGGAAGTTGTTCAAAAATAAATCGTAAATCTGCAATGTCTAGATGTTAGGTTAGATTGAATTCTTTTCGACCACTTACAGCTCTTCTTGCACATTGTCCTCCTGGTCAATTACACCTTCGATATAGAAGAATGACTGGTCAAATTGGCGTTGGATTCAAGGATTGGGAAGTTGTTCAAAAATAAATCGTAAATCTGCAATGTCTAGATGTTAGGTTAGATTGAATTTTTTTCGACCACTTACAGCTCTTGTTACACATTGTCCTCCTGGTCAATTACACCTTGGATATAGAAGAGTGACTGGTCAAATTGGCGTTGGATTCAAGGATTGAGAAGTTGTTCAAAAATAAATCGTAAATCTGCAATGTCTAGATGTTAGGTTAGATAAAATTTTTTTCGACCACTTACAGCTCTTGTTGCACATTGTCCTCCTGGTCAATTGCACCTTCGATATAGAAGAATGACTGGTCATATTGGCGTTGGATTCAAGGATTGGGAAGTTGTTCAAAAATAAATCGTAAATCTGCAATGTCTAGATGTTAGGTTAGATTAAATTTTTTTCGACCACTTACAGCTCTTGTTGCACATTGTCCTCCTGGTCAATTACACCTCCGATATAGAAGAGTGACTGGTCAAATTGGCGTTCGATTCAAGGATTGGGAAGTTGTTCAAAAATAAATCGTAAATCCGCAATGTCTAGATGTTAGGTTAGATTCAATTTTTTTCGACCACTTACAGCTCTTGTTGCACATTGTCCTCCTGGTCAATTACACCTTCGATATAGAAGAATGACTGGTCAAATTGGCGTTGGATTCAAGGATTGGGAAGTTGTTCAAAAATAAATCGTAAATCTGCAATGTCTAGATGTTAGGTTAGATTAAATTTTTTTCGACCACTTACAGCTCTTGTTGCACATTGTCCTCCTGGTCAATTACACCTTGGATATAGAAGAGTGACTGGTCAAATTGGCGTTGGATTCAAAAATTGGGAAGTTGTTCAAAAATAAATCGTAAATCTGCAATGTCTAGATGTTAGGTTAGATTAAATTTTTTTCGACCACTTACAGCTCTTGTTGCACATTGTCCTCCTGGTCAATTACACCTTGGATATAGAAGAGTGACTGGTCAAATTGGCGTTGGATTCAAGGATTGGGAAGTTGTTCAAAAATAAATCGTAAATCTGCAATGTCTAGATGTTAGGTTAGATTGAATTTTTTTCGACCACTTACAGCTCTTGGATTCAAGGATTAGGAAGTTGTTCAAAAATAAATCGTAAAACTGCAATGTCTAGATGTTAGGTTAGATTGAATTTTTTTCGACCACTTACAGCGCTTGTTGCACATTGTCCTCCTGGTCAATTACACCTTCGATATAGAAGAATGACTGGTCAAATTGGCGTTGGATTCAAGGATTGGGAAGTTGTTCAAAAATAAATCGTAAATCTGCAATGTCTAGATGTTAGGTTAGATTGAATTTTTTTCGACCACTTACAGCTCTTGTTGCACATTGTCCTTATGGTCAATTACACCTTCGATATAGAAGAATGACTGGTCAAATTGGCGTTGGATTCAAGGATTGGGAAGTTGTTCAAAAATAAATCGTAAATCTGCAATGTCTAGATGTTAGGTTAGATTGAATTCTTTTCGACCACTTACAGCTCTTCTTGCACATTGTCCTCCTGGTCAATTACACCTTCGATATAGAAGAATGACTGGTCAAATTGGCGTTGGATTCAAGGATTGGGAAGTTGTTCAAAAATAAATCGTAAATCTGCAATGTCTAGATGTTAGGTTAGATTGAATTTTTTTCGACCACTTACAGCTCTTGTTACACATTGTCCTCCTGGTCAATTACACCTTGGATATAGAAGAGTGACTGGTCAAATTGGCGTTGGATTCAAGGATTGAGAAGTTGTTCAAAAATAAATCGTAAATCTGCAATGTCTAGATGTTAGGTTAGATAAAATTTTTTTCGACCACTTACAGCTCTTGTTGCACATTGTCCTCCTGGTCAATTGCACCTTCGATATAGAAGAATGACTGGTCATATTGGCGTTGGATTCAAGGATTGGGAAGTTGTTCAAAAATAAATCGTAAATCTGCAATGTCTAGATGTTAGGTTAGATTAAATTTTTTTCGACCACTTACAGCTCTTGTTGCACATTGTCCTCCTGGTCAATTACACCTCCGATATAGAAGAGTGACTGGTCAAATTGGCGTTGGATTCAAGGATTGGGAAGTTGTTCAAAAATAAATCGTAAATCTGCAATGTCTAGATGTTAGGTTAGATTAAATTTTTTTCGACCACTTACAGCTCTTGTTGCACATTGTCCTCCTGGTCAATTACACCTTGGATATAGAAGAGTGACTGGTCAAATTGGCGTTGGATTCAAAAATTGGGAAGTTGTTCAAAAATAAATCGTAAATCTGCAATGTCTAGATGTTAGGTTAGATTGAATTTTTTTCGACCACTTACAGCTCTTGTTGCACATTGTCCTCCTCGTCAATTACACCTTCGATATAGAAGAATGACTGGTCATATTGGCGTTGGATTCAAGGATTGGGAAGTTGTTCAAAAATAAATCGTAAATCTGCAATGTCTAGATGTTAGGTTAGATTAAATTTTTTTCGACCACTTACAGCTCTTGTTGCACATTGTCCTCCTGGTCAATTACACCTCCGATATAGAAGAGTGACTGGTCAAATTGGCGTTGGATTCAAGGATTGGGAAGTTGTTCAAAAATAAATAGTAAATCTGCAATGTCTAGATGTTAGGTTAGATTCAATTTTTTTCGACCACTTACAGCTCTTGTTGCACATTGTCCTCCTGGTCAATTACACCTTCGATATAGAAGAATGACTGGTCAAATTGGCGTTGGATTCAAGGATTGGGAAGTTGTTCAAAAATAAATCGTAAATCTGCAATGTCTAGATGTTAGGTTAGATTAAATTTTTTTCGACCACTTACAGCTCTTGTTGCACATTGTTCTCCTGGTCAATTACACCTCCGATATAGCAGAGTGACTGGTCAAATTGGCGTTGGATTCAAGGATTGGGAAGTTGTTCAAAAATAAATCGTAAATCTGCAATGTCTAGATGTTATTTTAGATTAAATTTTTTTCGACCACTTACAGCTCTTGTTGCACATTGCCCTCCTGGTCAATTACACCTTGGATATAGAAGAGTGACTGGTCAAATTGGCGTTGGATTCAAGGATTGGGAAGTTGTTCAAAAATAAATCGTAAATCTGCAATGTCTAGATGTTAGGTTAGATTGAATTTTTATCGACCACTTACAGCTCTTGTTGCACATTGTCCTCCTGGTCAATTACACCTTCGATATAGAAGAATGACTGGTCAAATTGGCGTTGGATTCAAGGATTGGGAAGTTGTTCAAAAATAAATCGTAAATCTGCAATGTCTAGATGTTAGGTTAGATTGAATTTTTATCGACCACTTACAGCTCTTGTTCCACATTGTCCTCCTGGTCAATTACACCTTCGATATAGAAGAATGACTGGTCAAATTGGCGTTCGATTCAAGGATTGGGAAGTTGTTCAAAAATAAATCGTAAATCCGCAATGTCTAGATGTTAGGTTAGATTCAATTTTTTTCGACCACTTACAGCTCTTGTTGCACATTGTCCTCCTGGTCAATTACACCTTCGATGTAGAAGAATGACTGGTCAAATTGGCGTTGGATTCAAGGATTGGGAAGTTGTTCAAAAATAAATCGTAAATCTGCAATGTCTAGATGTTAGGTTAGATTGAATTCTTTTCGACCACTTACAGCTCTTCTTGCACATTGTCCTCCTGGTCAATTACACCTTCGATATAGAAGAATGACTGGTCAAATTGGCGTTGGATTCAAGGATTGGGAAGTTGTTCAAAAATAAATCGTAAATCTGCAATGTCTAGATGTTAGGTTAGATTGAATTTTTTTCGACCACCTACAGCTCTTGTTGCACATTGTCCTTATGGTCAATTACACCTTCGATATAGAAGAATGACTAGTCAAATTGGCGTTGGATTCAAGGATTGGGAAGTTGTTCAAAAATAAATCGTAAATCTGCAATGTCTAGATGTTAGGTTAGATTGAATTCTTTTCGACCACTTACAGCTCTTCTTGCACATTGTCCTCCTGGTCAATTACACCTTCGATATAGAAGAATGACTGGTCAAATTGGCGTTGGATTCAAGGATTGGGAAGTTGTTCAAAAATAAATCGTAAATCTGCAATGTCTAGATGTTAGGTTAGATTGAATTTTTTTCGACCACTTACAGCTCTTGTTGCACATTGTCCTCCTGGTCAATTACACCTTGGATATAGAAGAGTGACTGGTCAAATTGGCGTTGGATTCAAGGATTGGGAAGTTGTTCAAAAATAAATCGTAAATCTGCAATGTCTAGATGTTAGGTTAGATTAAATTTTTTTCGACCACTTACAGCTCTTGTTGCACATTGTCCTCCTGGTCAATTGCACCTTCGATATAGAAGAATGACTGGTCATATTGGCGTTGGATTCAAGGATTGGGAAGTTGTTCAAAAATAAATCGTAAATCTGCAATGTCTAGATGTTAGGTTAGATTAAATTTTTTTCGACCACTTACAGCTCTTGTTGCACATTGTCCTCCTGGTCAATTACACCTCCGATATAGAAGAGTGACTGGTCAAATTGGCGTTGGATTCAAGGATTGGGAAGTTGTTCAAAAATAAATCGTAAATCTGCAATGTCTAGATGTTAGGTTAGATTAAATTTTTTTCGACCACTTACAGCTCTTGTTGCACATTGTCCTCCTGGTCAATTACACCTTGGATATAGAAGAGTGACTGGTCAAATTGGCGTTGGATTCAAAAATTGGGAAGTTGTTCAAAAATAAATCGTAAATCTGCAATGTCTAGATGTTAGGTTAGATTGAATTTTTTTCGACCACTTACAGCTCTTGTTGCACATTGTCCTCCTCGTCAATCACACCTTCGATATAGAAGAATGACTGGTCATATTGGCGTTGGATTCAAGGATTGGGAAGTTGTTCAAAAATAAATCGTAAATCTGCAATGTCTAGATGTTCGGTTAGATTAAATTTTTTTCGACCACTTACAGCTCTTGTTGCACATTGTCCTCCTGGTCAATTACACCTCCGATATAGAAGAGTGACTGGTCAAATTGGCGTTGGATTCAAGGATTGGGAAGTTGTTCAAAAATAAATCGTAAATCTGCAATGTCTAGATGTTAGGTTAGATTAAATTTTTTTCGACCACTTACAGCTCTTGTTGCACATTGTCCTCCTGCTCAATTACACCTTGGATATAGAAGAGTGACTGGTCAAATTGGCGTTGGATTCAAGGATTGGGAAGTTGTTCAAAAATAAATAGTAAATCTGCAATGTCTAGATGTTAGGTTAGATTAAATTTTTTTCGACCACTTACAGCTCTTGTTGCACATTGTCCTCCTGCTCAATTACACCTTGGATATAGAAGAGTGACTGGTCAAATTGGCGTTGGATTCAAGGATTGGGAAGTTGTTCAAAAATAAATCGTAAATCTGCGATGTCTAGATGTTAGGTTAGATTAAATTTTTTTCGACCACTTACAGCTCTTGTTGCACATTGCCCCCCTGGTCAATTACACCTTCGATATAGAAGAATGACTGGTCAAATTGGCGTTGGATTCAAGGATTGGGAAGTTGTTCAAAAATAAATCGTAAAACTGCAATGTCTAGATGTTAGGTTAGATTGAATTTTTTTCGACCACTTACAGCTCTTGTTGCATATTGTCCTCCTGGTCAATTACACCTTCGATATAGAAGAATGACTGGTCAAATTGGCGTTCGATTCAAGGATTGGGAAGTTGTTCAAAAATAAATCGTAATTCCGCAATGTCTAGATGTTAGGTTAGATTCAATTTTTTTCGACCACTTACAGCTCTTGTTGCACATTGTCCTCCTGGTCAATTACACCTTCGATATAGAAGAATGACTGGTCAAATTGGCGTTGGATTCAAGGATTGGGAAGTTGTTCAAAAATAAATCGTAAATCTGCAATGTCTAGATGTTAGGTTAGATTAAATTTTTTTCGACCACTTACAGCTCTTGTTGCACATTGTCCTCCTGGTCAATTACACCTTGGATATAGAAGAGTGACTGGTCAAATTGGCGTTGGATTCAAAAATTGGGAAGTTGTTCAAAAATAAATCGTAAATCTGCAATGTCTAGATGTTAGGTTAGATTAAATTTTTTTCGACCACTTACAGCTCTTGTTGCACATTGTCCTCCTGGTCAATTACACCTTGGATATAGAAGAGTGACTGGTCAAATTGGCGTTGGATTCAAGGATTGGGAAGTTGTTCAAAAATAAATCGTAAATTTGCAATGTCTAGATGTTAGGTTAGATTGAATTTTTTTCGACCACTTACAGCTCTTGGATTCAAGGATTAGGAAGTTGTTCAAAAATAAATCGTAAAACTGCAATGTCTAGATGTTAGGTTAGATTGAATTTTTTTCGACCACTTACAGCGCTTGTTGCACATTGTCCTCCTGGTCAATTACACCTTCGATATAGAAGAATGACTGGTCAAATTGGAGTTGGATTCAAGGATTGGGAAGTTGTTCAAAAATAAATCGTAAATCTGCAATGTCTAGATGTTAGGTTAGATTGAATTTTTTTCGACCACTTACAGCTCTTGTTGCACATTGTCCTTATGGTCAATTACACCTTCGATATAGAAGAATGACTGGTCAAATTGGCGTTGGATTCAAGGATTGGGAAGTTGTTCAAAAATAAATCGTAAATCTGCAATGTCTAGATGTTAGGTTAGATTGAATTCTTTTCGACCACTTACAGCTCTTCTTGCACATTGTCCTCCTGGTCAATTACACCTTCGATATAGAAGAATGACTGGTCAAATTGGCGTTGGATTCAAGGATTGGGAAGTTGTTCAAAAATAAATCGTAAATCTGCAATGTCTAGATGTTAGGTTAGATTGAATTTTTTTCGACCACTTACAGCTCTTGTTACACATTGTCCTCCTGGTCAATTACACCTTGGATATAGAAGAGTGACTGGTCAAATTGGCGTTGGATTCAAGGATTGAGAAGTTGTTCAAAAATAAATCGTAAATCTGCAATGTCTAGATGTTAGGTTAGATAAAATTTTTTTCGACCACTTACAGCTCTTGTTGCACATTGTCCTCCTGGTCAATTGCACCTTCGATATAGAAGAATGACTGGTCATATTGGCGTTGGATTCAAGGATTGGGAAGTTGTTCAAAAATAAATCGTAAATCTGCAATGTCTAGATGTTAGGTTAGATTAAATTTTTTTCGACCACTTACAGCTCTTGTTGCACATTGTCCTCCTGGTCAATTACACCTCCGATATAGAAGAGTGACTGGTCAAATTGGCGTTGGATTCAAGGATTGGGAAGTTGTTCAAAAATAAATCGTAAATCTGCAATGTCTAGATGTTAGGTTAGATTAAATTTTTTTCGACCACTTACAGCTCTTGTTGCACATTGTCCTCCTGGTCAATTACACCTCCGATATAGAAGAGTGACTGGTCAAATTGGCGTTGGATTCAAGGATTGGGAAGTTGTTCAAAAATAAATCGTAAATCTGCAATGTCTAGATGTTAGGTTAGATTGAATTTTTTTCGACCACTTACAGCTCTTGGATTCAAGGATTAGGAAGTTGTTCAAAAATAAATCGTAAAACTGCAATGTCTAGATGTTAGGTTAGATTGAATTTTTTTCGACCACTTACAGCGCTTGTTGCACATTGTCCTCCTGGTCAATTACACCTTCGATATAGAAGAATGACTGGTCAAATTGGCGTTGGATTCAAGGATTGGGAAGTTGTTCAAAAATAAATCGTAAATCTGCAATGTCTAGATGTTAGGTTAGATTGAATTTTTTTCGACCACTTACAGCTCTTGTTGCACATTGTCCTTATGGTCAATTACACCTTCGATATAGAAGAATGACTGGTCAAATTGGCGTTGGATTCAAGGATTGGGAAGTTGTTCAAAAATAAATCGTAAATCTGCAATGTCTAGATGTTAGGTTAGATTGAATTCTTTTCGACCACTTACAGCTCTTCTTGCACATTGTCCTCCTGGTCAATTACACCTTCGATATAGAAGAATGACTGGTCAAATTGGCGTTGGATTCAAGGATTGGGAAGTTGTTCAAAAATAAATCGTAAATCTGCAATGTCTAGATGTTAGGTTAGATTGAATTTTTTTCGACCACTTACAGCTCTTGTTACACATTGTCCTCCTGGTCAATTACACCTTGGATATAGAAGAGTGACTGGTCAAATTGGCGTTGGATTCAAGGATTGAGAAGTTGTTCAAAAATAAATCGTAAATCTGCAATGTCTAGATGTTAGGTTAGATAAAATTTTTTTCGACCACTTACAGCTCTTGTTGCACATTGTCCTCCTGGTCAATTGCACCTTCGATATAGAAGAATGACTGGTCATATTGGCGTTGGATTCAAGGATTGGGAAGTTGTTCAAAAATAAATCGTAAATCTGCAATGTCTAGATGTTAGGTTAGATTAAATTTTTTTCGACCACTTACAGCTCTTGTTGCACATTGTCCTCCTGGTCAATTACACCTCCGATATAGAAGAGTGACTGGTCAAATTGGCGTTGGATTCAAGGATTGGGAAGTTGTTCAAAAATAAATCGTAAATCTGCAATGTCTAGATGTTAGGTTAGATTAAATTTTTTTCGACCACTTACAGCTCTTGTTGCACATTGTCCTCCTGGTCAATTACACCTTGGATATAGAAGAGTGACTGGTCAAATTGGCGTTGGATTCAAAAATTGGGAAGTTGTTCAAAAATAAATCGTAAATCTGCAATGTCTAGATGTTAGGTTAGATTGAATTTTTTTCGACCACTTACAGCTCTTGTTGCACATTGTCCTCCTCGTCAATTACACCTTCGATATAGAAGAATGACTGGTCATATTGGCGTTGGATTCAAGGATTGGGAAGTTGTTCAAAAATAAATCGTAAATCTGCAATGTCTAGATGTTAGGTTAGATTAAATTTCTTTCGACCACTTACAGCTCTTGTTGCACATTGTCCTCCTGGTCAATTACACCTCCGATATAGAAGAGTGACTGGTCAAATTGGCGTTGGATTCAAGGATTGGGAAGTTGTTCAAAAATAAATCGTAAATCTGCAATGTCTAGATGTTAGGTTAGATTAAATTTTTTTCGACCACTTACAGCTCTTGTTGCACATTGTCCTCCTGCTCAATTACACCTTGGATATAGAAGAGTGACTGGTCAAATTGGCGTTGGATTCAAGGATTGGGAAGTTGTTCAAAAATAAATAGTAAATCTGCAATGTCTAGATGTTAGGTTAGATTCAATTTTTTTCGACCACTTACAGCTCTTGTTGCACATTGTCCTCCTGGTCAATTACACCTTCGATATAGAAGAATGACTGGTCAAATTGGCGTTGGATTCAAGGATTGGGAAGTTGTTCAAAAATAAATCGTAAATCTGCAATGTCTAGATGTTAGGTTAGATTAAATTTTTTTCGACCACTTACAGCTCTTGTTGCACATTGTTCTCCTGGTCAATTACACCTCCGATATAGCAGAGTGACTGGTCAAATTGGCGTTGGATTCAAGGATTGGGAAGTTGTTCAAAAATAAATCGTAAATCTGCAATGTCTAGATGTTATTTTAGATTAAATTTTTTTCGACCACTTACAGCTCTTGTTGCACATTGCCCTCCTGGTCAATTACACCTTGGATATAGAAGAGTGACTGGTCAAATTGGCGTTGGATTCAAGGATTGGGAAGTTGTTCAAAAATAAATCGTAAATCTGCAATGTCTAGATGTTAGGTTAGATTGAATTTTTATCGACCACTTACAGCTCTTGTTGCACATTGTCCTCCTGGTCAATTACACCTTCGATATAGAAGAATGACTGGTCAAATTGGCGTTGGATTCAAGGATTGGGAAGTTGTTCAAAAATAAATCGTAAATCTGCAATGTCTAGATGTTAGGTTAGATTGAATTTTTATCGACCACTTACAGCTCTTGTTCCACATTGTCCTCCTGGTCAATTACACCTTCGATATAGAAGAATGACTGGTCAAATTGGCGTTCGATTCAAGGATTGGGAAGTTGTTCAAAAATAAATCGTAAATCCGCAATGTCTAGATGTTAGGTTAGATTCAATTTTTTTCGACCACTTACAGCTCTTGTTGCACATTGTCCTCCTGGTCAATTACACCTTCGATGTAGAAGAATGACTGGTCAAATTGGCGTTGGATTCAAGGATTGGGAAGTTGTTCAAAAATAAATCGTAAATCTGCAATGTCTAGATGTTAGGTTAGATTGAATTCTTTTCGACCACTTACAGCTCTTCTTGCACATTGTCCTCCTGGTCAATTACACCTTCGATATAGAAGAATGACTGGTCAAATTGGCGTTGGATTCAAGGATTGGGAAGTTGTTCAAAAATAAATCGTAAATCTGCAATGTCTAGATGTTAGGTTAGATTGAATTTTTTTCGACCACTTACAGCTCTTGTTGCACATTGTCCTTATGGTCAATTACACCTTCGATATAGAAGAATGACTGGTCAAATTGGCGTTGGATTCAAGGATTGGGAAGTTGTTCAAAAATAAATCGTAAATCTGCAATGTCTAGATGTTAGGTTAGATTGAATTCTTTTCGACCACTTACAGCTCTTCTTGCACATTGTCCTCCTGGTCAATTACACCTTCGATATAGAAGAATGACTGGTCAAATTGGCGTTGGATTCAAGGATTGGGAAGTTGTTCAAAAATAAATCGTAAATCTGCAATGTCTAGATGTTAGGTTAGATTGAATTTTTTTCGACCACTTACAGCTCTTGTTGCACATTGTCCTCCTGGTCAATTACACCTTGGATATAGAAGAGTGACTGGTCAAATTGGCGTTGGATTCAAGGATTGGGAAGTTGTTCAAAAATAAATCGTAAATCTGCAATGTCTAGATGTTAGGTTAGATTAAATTTTTTTCGACCACTTACAGCTCTTGTTGCACATTGTCCTCCTGGTCAATTGCACCTTCGATATAGAAGAATGACTGGTCATATTGGCGTTGGATTCAAGGATTGGGAAGTTGTTCAAAAATAAATCGTAAATCTGCAATGTCTAGATGTTAGGTTAGATTAAATTTTTTTCGACCACTTACAGCTCTTGTTGCACATTGTCCTCCTGGTCAATTACACCTCCGATATAGAAGAGTGACTGGTCAAATTGGCGTTGGATTCAAGGATTGGGAAGTTGTTCAAAAATAAATCGTAAATCTGCAATGTCTAGATGTTAGGTTAGATTAAATTTTTTTCGACCACTTACAGCTCTTGTTGCACATTGTCCTCCTGGTCAATTACACCTTGGATATAGAAGAGTGACTGGTCAAATTGGCGTTGGATTCAAAAATTGGGAAGTTGTTCAAAAATAAATCGTAAATCTGCAATGTCTAGATGTTAGGTTAGATTGAATTTTTTTCGACCACTTACAGCTCTTGTTGCACATTGTCCTCCTCGTCAATCACACCTTCGATATAGAAGAATGACTGGTCATATTGGCGTTGGATTCAAGGATTGGGAAGTTGTTCAAAAATAAATCGTAAATCTGCAATGTCTAGATGTTCGGTTAGATTAAATTTTTTTCGACCACTTACAGCTCTTGTTGCACATTGTCCTCCTGGTCAATTACACCTCCGATATAGAAGAGTGACTGGTCAAATTGGCGTTGGATTCAAGGATTGGGAAGTTGTTCAAAAATAAATCGTAAATCTGCAATGTCTAGATGTTAGGTTAGATTAAATTTTTTTCGACCACTTACAGCTCTTGTTGCACATTGTCCTCCTGCTCAATTACACCTTGGATATAGAAGAGTGACTGGTCAAATTGGCGTTGGATTCAAGGATTGGGAAGTTGTTCAAAAATAAATAGTAAATCTGCAATGTCTAGATGTTAGGTTAGATCAAATTTTTTTCGACCACTTACAGCTCTTGTTGCACATTGTCCTCCTGGTCAATTACACCTTGGATATAGAAGAGTGACTGGTCAAATTGGCGTTGGATTCAAGGATTGGGAAGTTGTTCAAAAATAAATCGTAAATCTGCGATGTCTAGATGTTAGGTTAGATTAAATTTTTTTCGACCACTTACAGCTCTTGTTGCACATTGCCCCCCTGGTCAATTACACCTTCGATATAGAAGAATGACTGGTCAAATTGGCGTTGGATTCAAGGATTGGGAAGTTGTTCAAAAATAAATCGTAAAACTGCAATGTCTAGATGTTAGGTTAGATTGAATTTTTTTCGACCACTTACAGCTCTTGTTGCATATTGTCCTCCTGGTCAATTACACCTTCGATATAGAAGAATGACTGGTCAAATTGGCGTTCGATTCAAGGATTGGGAAGTTGTTCAAAAATAAATCGTAAATCCGCAATGTCTAGATGTTAGGTTAGATTCAATTTTTTTCGACCACTTACAGCTCTTGTTGCACATTGTCCTCCTGGTCAATTACACCTTCGATATAGAAGAATGACTGGTCAAATTGGCGTTGGATTCAAGGATTGGGAAGTTGTTCAAAAATAAATCGTAAATCTGCAATGTCTAGATGTTAGGTTAGATTAAATTTTTTTCGACCACTTACAGCTCTTGTTGCACATTGTCCTCCTGGTCAATTACACCTTGGATATAGAAGAGTGACTGGTCAAATTGGCGTTGGATTCAAAAATTGGGAAGTTGTTCAAAAATAAATCGTAAATCTGCAATGTCTAGATGTTAGGTTAGATTAAATTTTTTTCGACCACTTACAGCTCTTGTTGCACATTGTCCTCCTGGTCAATTACACCTTGGATATAGAAGAGTGACTGGTCAAATTGGCGTTGGATTCAAGGATTGGGAAGTTGTTCAAAAATAAATCGTAAATTTGCAATGTCTAGATGTTAGGTTAGATTGAATTTTTTTCGACCACTTACAGCTCTTGGATTCAAGGATTAGGAAGTTGTTCAAAAATAAATCGTAAAACTGCAATGTCTAGATGTTAGGTTAGATTGAATTTTTTTCGACCACTTACAGCGCTTGTTGCACATTGTCCTCCTGGTCAATTACACCTTCGATATAGAAGAATGACTGGTCAAATTGGCGTTGGATTCAAGGATTGGGAAGTTGTTCAAAAATAAATCGTAAATCTGCAATGTCTAGATGTTAGGTTAGATTGAATTTTTTTCGACCACTTACAGCTCTTGTTGCACATTGTCCTTATGGTCAATTACACCTTCGATATAGAAGAATGACTGGTCAAATTGGCGTTGGATTCAAGGATTGGGAAGTTGTTCAAAAATAAATCGTAAATCTGCAATGTCTAGATGTTAGGTTAGATTGAATTCTTTTCGACCACTTACAGCTCTTCTTGCACATTGTCCTCCTGGTCAATTACACCTTCGATATAGAAGAATGACTGGTCAAATTGGCGTTGGATTCAAGGATTGGGAAGTTGTTCAAAAATAAATCGTAAATCTGCAATGTCTAGATGTTAGGTTAGATTGAATTTTTTTCGACCACTTACAGCTCTTGTTACACATTGTCCTCCTGGTCAATTACACCTTGGATATAGAAGAGTGACTGGTCAAATTGGCGTTGGATTCAAGGATTGAGAAGTTGTTCAAAAATAAATCGTAAATCTGCAATGTCTAGATGTTAGGTTAGATAAAATTTTTTTCGACCACTTACAGCTCTTGTTGCACATTGTCCTCCTGGTCAATTGCACCTTCGATATAGAAGAATGACTGGTCATATTGGCGTTGGATTCAAGGATTGGGAAGTTGTTCAAAAATAAATCGTAAATCTGCAATGTCTAGATGTTAGGTTAGATTAAATTTTTTTCGACCACTTACAGCTCTTGTTGCACATTGTCCTCCTGGTCAATTACACCTCCGATATAGAAGAGTGACTGGTCAAATTGGCGTTGGATTCAAGGATTGGGAAGTTGTTCAAAAATAAATCGTAAATCTGCAATGTCTAGATGTTAGGTTAGATTAAATTTTTTTCGACCACTTACAGCTCTTGTTGCACATTGTCCTCCTGGTCAATTACACCTTGGATATAGAAGAGTGACTGGTCAAATTGGCGTTGGATTCAAAAATTGGGAAGTTGTTCAAAAATAAATCGTAAATCTGCAATGTCTAGATGTTAGGTTAGATTGAATTTTTTTCGACCACTTACAGCTCTTGTTGCACATTGTCCTCCTCGTCAATTACACCTTCGATATAGAAGAATGACTGGTCATATTGGCGTTGGATTCAAGGATTGGGAAGTTGTTCAAAAATAAATCGTAAATCTGCAATGTCTAGATGTTAGGTTAGATTAAATTTTTTTCGACCACTTACAGCTCTTGTTGCACATTGTCCTCCTGGTCAATTACACCTCCGATATAGAAGAGTGACTGGTCAAATTGGCGTTGGATTCAAGGATTGGGAAGTTGTTCAAAAATAAATAGTAAATCTGCAATGTCTAGATGTTAGGTTAGATCAAATTTTTTTCGACCACTTACAGCTCTTGTTGCACATTGTCCTCCTGGTCAATTACACCTTGGATATAGAAGAGTGACTGGTCAAATTGGCGTTGGATTCAAGGATTGGGAAGTTGTTCAAAAATAAATCGTAAATCTGCGATGTCTAGATGTTAGGTTAGATTAAATTTTTTTCGACCACTTACAGCTCTTGTTGCACATTGCCCTCCTGGTCAATTACACCTTCGATATAGAAGAATGACTGGTCAAATTGGCGTTGGATTCAAGGATTGGGAAGTTGTTCAAAAATAAATCGTAAAACTGCAATGTCTAGATGTTAGGTTAGATTGAATTTTTTTCGACCACTTACAGCTCTTGTTGCATATTGTCCTCCTGGTCAATTACACCTTCGATATAGAAGAATGACTGGTCAAATTGGCGTTCGATTCAAGGATTGGGAAGTTGTTCAAAAATAAATCGTAAATCCGCAATGTCTAGATGTTAGGTTAGATTCAATTTTTTTCGACCACTTACAGCTCTTGTTGCACATTGTCCTCCTGGTCAATTACACCTTCGATATAGAAGAATGACTGGTCAAATTGGCGTTGGATTCAAGGATTGGGAAGTTGTTCAAAAATAAATCGTAAATCTGCAATGTCTAGATGTTAGGTTAGATTAAATTTTTTTCGACCACTTACAGCTCTTGTTGCACATTGTTCTCCTGGTCAATTACACCTCCGATATAGCAGAGTGACTGGTCAAATTGGCGTTGGATTCAAGGATTGGGAAGTTGTTCAAAAATAAATCGTAAATCTGCAATGTCTAGATGTTATTTTAGATTAAATTTTTTTCGACCACTTACAGCTCTTGTTGCACATTGCCCTCCTGGTCAATTACACCTTGGATATAGAAGAGTGACTGGTCAAATTGGCGTTGGATTCAAGGATTGGGAAGCTGTTCAAAAATAAATCGTAAATCTGCAATGTCTAGATGTTAGGTTAGATTGAATTTTTATCGACCACTTACAGCTCTTGTTGCACATTGTCCTCCTGGTCAATTACACCTTCGATATAGAAGAATGACTGGTCAAATTGGCGTTGGATTCAAGGATTGGGAAGTTGTTCAAAAATAAATCGTAAATCTGCAATGTCTAGATGTTAGGTTAGATTGAATTTTTATCGACCACTTACAGCTCTTGTTCCACATTGTCCTCCTGGTCAATTACACCTTCGATATAGAAGAATGACTGGTCAAATTGGCGTTCGATTCAAGGATTGGGAAGTTGTTCAAAAATAAATCGTAAATCCGCAATGTCTAGATGTTAGGTTAGATTCAATTTTTTTCGACCACTTACAGCTCTTGTTGCACATTGTCCTCCTGGTCAATTACACCTTCGATGTAGAAGAATGACTGGTCAAATTGGCGTTGGATTCAAGGATTGGGAAGTTGTTCAAAAATAAATCGTAAATCTGCAATGTCTAGATGTTAGGTTAGATTAAATTTTTTTCGACCACTTACAGCTCTTGTTGCACATTGTCCTCCTGGTCAATTACACCTTCGATATAGAAGAATGACTGGTCAAATTGGCGTTGGATTCAAGGATTGGGAAGTTGTTCAAAAATAAATCGTAAATCTGCAATGTCTAGATGTTCGGTTAGATTAAATTTTTTTCGACCACTTACAGCTCTTGTTGCACATTGTCCTCCTGGTCAATTACACCTCCGATATAGAAGAGTGACTGGTCAAATTGGCGTTGGATTCAAGGATTGGGAAGTTGTTCAAAAATAAATCGTAAATCTGCAATGTCTAGATGTTAGGTTAGATTAAATTTTTTTCGACCACTTACAGCTCTTGTTGCACATTGTCCTCCTGCTCAATTACACCTTGGATATAGAAGAGTGACTGGTCAAATTGGCGTTGGATTCAAGGATTGGGAAGTTGTTCAAAAATAAATCGTAAATCTGCAATGTCTAGATGTTAGGTTAGATTGAATTTTTTTCGACCACTTACAGCTCTTGTTGCACATTGTCCTCCTGGTCAATTACACCTTGGATATAGAAGAGTGACTGGTCAAATTGGCGTTGGATTCAAGGATTGGGAAGTTGTTCAAAAATAAATCGTAAATCTGCAATGTCTAGATGTTAGGTTAGATTAAATTTTTTTCGACCACTTACAGCTCTTGTTGCACATTGTCCTCCTGGTCAATTGCACCTTCGATATAGAAGAATGACTGGTCATATTGGCGTTGGATTCAAGGATTGGGAAGTTGTTCAAAAATAAATCGTAAATCTGCAATGTCTAGATGTTAGGTTAGATTAAATTTTTTTCGACCACTTACAGCTCTTGTTGCACATTGTCCTCCTGGTCAATTACACCTCCGATATAGAAGAGTGACTGGTCAAATTGGCGTTGGATTCAAGGATTGGGAAGTTGTTCAAAAATAAATAGTAAATCTGCAATGTCTAGATGTTAGGTTAGATCAAATTTTTTTCGACCACTTACAGCTCTTGTTGCACATTGTCCTCCTGGTCAATTACACCTTGGATATAGAAGAGTGACTGGTCAAATTGGCGTTGGATTCAAGGATTGGGAAGTTGTTCAAAAATAAATCGTAAATCTGCGATGTCTAGATGTTAGGTTAGATTAAATTTTTTTCGACCACTTACAGCTCTTGTTGCACATTGCCCTCCTGGTCAATTACACCTTCGATATAGAAGAATGACTGGTCAAATTGGCGTTGGATTCAAGGATTGGGAAGTTGTTCAAAAATAAATCGTAAAACTGCAATGTCTAGATGTTAGGTTAGATTGAATTTTTTTCGACCACTTACAGCTCTTGTTGCATATTGTCCTCCTGGTCAATTACACCTTCGATATAGAAGAATGACTGGTCAAATTGGCGTTCGATTCAAGGATTGGGAAGTTGTTCAAAAATAAATCGTAAATCCGCAATGTCTAGATGTTAGGTTAGATTCAATTTTTTTCGACCACTTACAGCTCTTGTTGCACATTGTCCTCCTGGTCAATTACACCTTCGATATAGAAGAATGACTGGTCAAATTGGCGTTGGATTCAAGGATTGGGAAGTTGTTCAAAAATAAATCGTAAATCTGCAATGTCTAGATGTTAGGTTAGATTAAATTTTTTTCGACCACTTACAGCTCTTGTTGCACATTGTTCTCCTGGTCAATTACACCTCCGATATAGCAGAGTGACTGGTCAAATTGGCGTTGGATTCAAGGATTGGGAAGTTGTTCAAAAATAAATCGTAAATCTGCAATGTCTAGATGTTATTTTAGATTAAATTTTTTTCGACCACTTACAGCTCTTGTTGCACATTGCCCTCCTGGTCAATTACACCTTGGATATAGAAGAGTGACTGGTCAAATTGGCGTTGGATTCAAGGATTGGGAAGTTGTTCAAAAATAAATCGTAAATCTGCAATGTCTAGATGTTAGGTTAGATTGAATTTTTATCGACCACTTACAGCTCTTGTTGCACATTGTCCTCCTGGTCAATTACACCTTCGATATAGAAGAATGACTGGTCAAATTGGCGTTGGATTCAAGGATTGGGAAAGTTGTTCAAAAATAAATCGTAAATCTGCAATGTCTAGATGTTAGGTTAGATTGAATTTTTATCGACCACTTACAGCTCTTGTTCCACATTGTCCTCCTGGTCAATTACACCTTCGATATAGAAGAATGACTGGTCAAATTGGCGTTCGATTCAAGGATTGGGAAGTTGTTCAAAAATAAATCGTAAATCCGCAATGTCTAGATGTTAGGTTAGATTCAATTTTTTTCGACCACTTACAGCTCTTGTTGCACATTGTCCTCCTGGTCAATTACACCTTCGATGTAGAAGAATGACTGGTCAAATTGGCGTTGGATTCAAGGATTGGGAAGTTGTTCAAAAATAAATCGTAAATCTGCAATGTCTAGATGTTAGGTTAGATTAAATTTTTTTCGACCACTTACAGCTCTTGTTGCACATTGTCCTCCTGGTCAATTACACCTTCGATATAGAAGAATGACTGGTCAAATTGGCGTTGGATTCAAGGATTGGGAAGTTGTTCAAAAATAAATCGTAAATCTGCAATGTCTAGATGTTAGGTTAGATTAAATTTTTTTCGACCACTTACAGCTCTTGTTGCACATTGTCCTCCTGGTCAATTACACCTCCGATATAGAAGAGTGACTGGTCAAATTGGCGTTGGATTCAAGGATTGGGAAGTTGTTCAAAAATAAATCGTAAATCTGCAATGTCTAGATGTTAGGTTAGATTGAATTCTTTTCGACCACTTACAGCTCTTCTTGCACATTGTCCTCCTGGTCAATTACACCTTCGATATAGAAGAATGACTGGTCAAATTGGCGTTGGATTCAAGGATTGGGAAGTTGTTCAAAAATAAATCGTAAATCTGCAATGTCTAGATGTTAGGTTAGATTGAATTTTTTTCGACCACTTACAGCTCTTGTTGCACATTGTCCTCCTGGTCAATTACACCTTGGATATAGAAGAGTGACTGGTCAAATTGGCGTTGGATTCAAGGATTGGGAAGTTGTTCAAAAATAAATCGTAAATCTGCAATGTCTAGATGTTAGGTTAGATTAAATTTTTTTCGACCACTTACAGCTCTTGTTGCACATTGTCCTCCTGGTCAATTGCACCTTCGATATAGAAGAATGACTGGTCATATTGGCGTTGGATTCAAGGATTGGGAAGTTGTTCAAAAATAAATCGTAAATCTGCAATGTCTAGATGTTAGGTTAGATTAAATTTTTTTCGACCACTTACAGCTCTTGTTGCACATTGTCCTCCTGGTCAATTACACCTCCGATATAGAAGAGTGACTGGTCAAATTGGCGTTGGATTCAAGGATTGGGAAGTTGTTCAAAAATAAATCGTAAATCTGCAATGTCTAGATGTTAGGTTAGATTAAATTTTTTTCGACCACTTACAGCTCTTGTTGCACATTGTCCTCCTGGTCAATTACACCTTGGATATAGAAGAGTGACTGGTCAAATTGGCGTTGGATTCAAAAATTGGGAAGTTGTTCAAAAATAAATCGTAAATCTGCAATGTCTAGATGTTAGGTTAGATTGAATTTTTTTCGACCACTTACAGCTCTTGTTGCACATTGTCCTCCTCGTCAATCACACCTTCGATATAGAAGAATGACTGGTCATATTGGCGTTGGATTCAAGGATTGGGAAGTTGTTCAAAAATAAATCGTAAATCTGCAATGTCTAGATGTTCGGTTAGATTAAATTTTTTTCGACCACTTACAGCTCTTGTTGCACATTGTCCTCCTGGTCAATTACACCTCCGATATAGAAGAGTGACTGGTCAAATTGGCGTTGGATTCAAGGATTGGGAAGTTGTTCAAAAATAAATCGTAAATCTGCAATGTCTAGATGTTAGGTTAGATTAAATTTTTTTCGACCACTTACAGCTCTTGTTGCACATTGTCCTCCTGCTCAATTACACCTTGGATACAGAAGAGTGACTGGTCAAATTGGCGTTGGATTCAAGGATTGGGAAGTTGTTCAAAAATAAATAGTAAATCTGCAATGTCTAGATGTTAGGTTAGATCAAATTTTTTTCGACCACTTACAGCTCTTGTTGCACATTGTCCTCCTGGTCAATTACACCTTGGATATAGAAGAGTGACTGGTCAAATTGGCGTTGGATTCAAGGATTGGGAAGTTGTTCAAAAATAAATCGTAAATCTGCGATGTCTAGATGTTAGGTTAGATTAAATTTTTTTCGACCACTTACAGCTCTTGTTGCACATTGCCCCCCTGGTCAATTACACCTTCGATATAGAAGAATGACTGGTCAAATTGGCGTTGGATTCAAGGATTGGGAAGTTGTTCAAAAATAAATCGTAAAACTGCAATGTCTAGATGTTAGGTTAGATTGAATTTTTTTCGACCACTTACAGCTCTTGTTGCATATTGTCCTCCTGGTCAATTACACCTTCGATATAGAAGAATGACTGGTCAAATTGGCGTTCGATTCAAGGATTGGGAAGTTGTTCAAAAATAAATCGTAAATCCGCAATGTCTAGATGTTAGGTTAGATTCAATTTTTTTCGACCACTTACAGCTCTTGTTGCACATTGTCCTCCTGGTCAATTACACCTTCGATATAGAAGAATGACTGGTCAAATTGGCGTTGGATTCAAGGATTGGGAAGTTGTTCAAAAATAAATCGTAAATCTGCAATGTCTAGATGTTAGGTTAGATTAAATTTTTTTCGACCACTTACAGCTCTTGTTGCACATTGTCCTCCTGGTCAATTACACCTTGGATATAGAAGAGTGACTGGTCAAATTGGCGTTGGATTCAAAAATTGGGAAGTTGTTCAAAAATAAATCGTAAATCTGCAATGTCTAGATGTTAGGTTAGATTAAATTTTTTTCGACCACTTACAGCTCTTGTTGCACATTGTCCTCCTGGTCAATTACACCTTGGATATAGAAGAGTGACTGGTCAAATTGGCGTTGGATTCAAGGATTGGGAAGTTGTTCAAAAATAAATCGTAAATTTGCAATGTCTAGATGTTAGGTTAGATTGAATTTTTTTCGACCACTTACAGCTCTTGGATTCAAGGATTAGGAAGTTGTTCAAAAATAAATCGTAAAACTGCAATGTCTAGATGTTAGGTTAGATTGAATTTTTTTCGACCACTTACAGCGCTTGTTGCACATTGTCCTCCTGGTCAATTACACCTTCGATATAGAAGAATGACTGGTCAAATTGGCGTTGGATTCAAGGATTGGGAAGTTGTTCAAAAATAAATCGTAAATCTGCAATGTCTAGATGTTAGGTTAGATTGAATTTTTTTCGACCACTTACAGCTCTTGTTGCACATTGTCCTTATGGTCAATTACACCTTCGATATAGAAGAATGACTGGTCAAATTGGCGTTGGATTCAAGGATTGGGAAGTTGTTCAAAAATAAATCGTAAATCTGCAATGTCTAGATGTTAGGTTAGATTGAATTCTTTTCGACCACTTACAGCTCTTCTTGCACATTGTCCTCCTGGTCAATTACACCTTCGATATAGAAGAATGACTGGTCAAATTGGCGTTGGATTCAAGGATTGGGAAGTTGTTCAAAAATAAATCGTAAATCTGCAATGTCTAGATGTTAGGTTAGATTGAATTTTTTTCGACCACTTACAGCTCTTGTTACACATTGTCCTCCTGGTCAATTACACCTTGGATATAGAAGAGTGACTGGTCAAATTGGCGTTGGATTCAAGGATTGAGAAGTTGTTCAAAAATAAATCGTAAATCTGCAATGTCTAGATGTTAGGTTAGATAAAATTTTTTTCGACCACTTACAGCTCTTGTTGCACATTGTCCTCCTGGTCAATTGCACCTTCGATATAGAAGAATGACTGGTCATATTGGCGTTGGATTCAAGGATTGGGAAGTTGTTCAAAAATAAATCGTAAATCTGCAATGTCTAGATGTTAGGTTAGATTAAATTTTTTTCGACCACTTACAGCTCTTGTTGCACATTGTCCTCCTGGTCAATTACACCTCCGATATAGAAGAGTGACTGGTCAAATTGGCGTTGGATTCAAGGATTGGGAAGTTGTTCAAAAATAAATCGTAAATCTGCAATGTCTAGATGTTAGGTTAGATTAAATTTTTTTCGACCACTTACAGCTCTTGTTGCACATTGTCCTCCTGGTCAATTACACCTTGGATATAGAAGAGTGACTGGTCAAATTGGCGTTGGATTCAAAAATTGGGAAGTTGTTCAAAAATAAATCGTAAATCTGCAATGTCTAGATGTTAGGTTAGATTGAATTTTTTTCGACCACTTACAGCTCTTGTTGCACATTGTCCTCCTCGTCAATTACACCTTCGATATAGAAGAATGACTGGTCATATTGGCGTTGGATTCAAGGATTGGGAAGTTGTTCAAAAATAAATCGTAAATCTGCAATGTCTAGATGTTAGGTTAGATTAAATTTTTTTCGACCACTTACAGCTCTTGTTGCACATTGTCCTCCTGGTCAATTACACCTCCGATATAGAAGAGTGACTGGTCAAATTGGCGTTGGATTCAAGGATTGGGAAGTTGTTCAAAAATAAATAGTAAATCTGCAATGTCTAGATGTTAGGTTAGATCAAATTTTTTTCGACCACTTACAGCTCTTGTTGCACATTGTCCTCCTGGTCAATTACACCTTGGATATAGAAGAGTGACTGGTCAAATTGGCGTTGGATTCAAGGATTGGGAAGTTGTTCAAAAATAAATCGTAAATCTGCGATGTCTAGATGTTAGGTTAGATTAAATTTTTTTCGACCACTTACAGCTCTTGTTGCACATTGCCCTCCTGGTCAATTACACCTTCGATATAGAAGAATGACTGGTCAAATTGGCGTTGGATTCAAGGATTGGGAAGTTGTTCAAAAATAAATCGTAAAACTGCAATGTCTAGATGTTAGGTTAGATTGAATTTTTTTCGACCACTTACAGCTCTTGTTGCATATTGTCCTCCTGGTCAATTACACCTTCGATATAGAAGAATGACTGGTCAAATTGGCGTTCGATTCAAGGATTGGGAAGTTGTTCAAAAATAAATCGTAAATCCGCAATGTCTAGATGTTAGGTTAGATTCAATTTTTTTCGACCACTTACAGCTCTTGTTGCACATTGTCCTCCTGGTCAATTACACCTTCGATATAGAAGAATGACTGGTCAAATTGGCGTTGGATTCAAGGATTGGGAAGTTGTTCAAAAATAAATCGTAAATCTGCAATGTCTAGATGTTAGGTTAGATTAAATTTTTTTCGACCACTTACAGCTCTTGTTGCACATTGTTCTCCTGGTCAATTACACCTCCGATATAGCAGAGTGACTGGTCAAATTGGCGTTGGATTCAAGGATTGGGAAGTTGTTCAAAAATAAATCGTAAATCTGCAATGTCTAGATGTTATTTTAGATTAAATTTTTTTCGACCACTTACAGCTCTTGTTGCACATTGCCCTCCTGGTCAATTACACCTTGGATATAGAAGAGTGACTGGTCAAATTGGCGTTGGATTCAAGGATTGGGAAGTTGTTCAAAAATAAATCGTAAATCTGCAATGTCTAGATGTTAGGTTAGATTGAATTTTTATCGACCACTTACAGCTCTTGTTGCACATTGTCCTCCTGGTCAATTACACCTTCGATATAGAAGAATGACTGGTCAAATTGGCGTTGGATTCAAGGATTGGGAAGTTGTTCAAAAATAAATCGTAAATCTGCAATGTCTAGATGTTAGGTTAGATTGAATTTTTATCGACCACTTACAGCTCTTGTTCCACATTGTCCTCCTGGTCAATTACACCTTCGATATAGAAGAATGACTGGTCAAATTGGCGTTGGATTCAAGGATTGGGAAGTTGTTCAAAAATAAATCGTAAATCTGCGATGTCTAGATGTTAGGTTAGATTAAATTTTTTTCGACCACTTACAGCTCTTGTTGCACATTGCCCCCCTGGTCAATTACACCTTCGATATAGAAGAATGACTGGTCAAATTGGCGTTGGATTCAAGGATTGGGAAGTTGTTCAAAAATAAATCGTAAAACTGCAATGTCTAGATGTTAGGTTAGATTGAATTTTTTTCGACCACTTACAGCTCTTGTTGCATATTGTCCTCCTGGTCAATTACACCTTCGATATAGAAGAATGACTGGTCAAATTGGCGTTCGATTCAAGGATTGGGAAGTTGTTCAAAAATAAATCGTAAATCCGCAATGTCTAGATGTTAGGTTAGATTCAATTTTTTTCGACCACTTACAGCTCTTGTTGCACATTGTCCTCCTGGTCAATTACACCTTCGATATAGAAGAATGACTGGTCAAATTGGCGTTGGATTCAAGGATTGGGAAGTTGTTCAAAAATAAATCGTAAATCTGCAATGTCTAGATGTTAGGTTAGATTAAATTTTTTTCGACCACTTACAGCTCTTGTTGCACATTGTCCTCCTGGTCAATTACACCTTGGATATAGAAGAGTGACTGGTCAAATTGGCGTTGGATTCAAAAATTGGGAAGTTGTTCAAAAATAAATCGTAAATCTGCAATGTCTAGATGTTAGGTTAGATTAAATTTTTTTCGACCACTTACAGCTCTTGTTGCACATTGTCCTCCTGGTCAATTACACCTTGGATATAGAAGAGTGACTGGTCAAATTGGCGTTGGATTCAAGGATTGGGAAGTTGTTCAAAAATAAATCGTAAATTTGCAATGTCTAGATGTTAGGTTAGATTGAATTTTTTTCGACCACTTACAGCTCTTGGATTCAAGGATTAGGAAGTTGTTCAAAAATAAATCGTAAAACTGCAATGTCTAGATGTTAGGTTAGATTGAATTTTTTTCGACCACTTACAGCGCTTGTTGCACATTGTCCTCCTGGTCAATTACACCTTCGATATAGAAGAATGACTGGTCAAATTGGCGTTGGATTCAAGGATTGGGAAGTTGTTCAAAAATAAATCGTAAATCTGCAATGTCTAGATGTTAGGTTAGATTGAATTTTTTTCGACCACTTACAGCTCTTGTTGCACATTGTCCTTATGGTCAATTACACCTTCGATATAGAAGAATGACTGGTCAAATTGGCGTTGGATTCAAGGATTGGGAAGTTGTTCAAAAATAAATCGTAAATCTGCAATGTCTAGATGTTAGGTTAGATTGAATTCTTTTCGACCACTTACAGCTCTTCTTGCACATTGTCCTCCTGGTCAATTACACCTTCGATATAGAAGAATGACTGGTCAAATTGGCGTTGGATTCAAGGATTGGGAAGTTGTTCAAAAATAAATCGTAAATCTGCAATGTCTAGATGTTAGGTTAGATTGAATTTTTTTCGACCACTTACAGCTCTTGTTACACATTGTCCTCCTGGTCAATTACACCTTGGATATAGAAGAGTGACTGGTCAAATTGGCGTTGGATTCAAGGATTGAGAAGTTGTTCAAAAATAAATCGTAAATCTGCAATGTCTAGATGTTAGGTTAGATAAAATTTTTTTCGACCACTTACAGCTCTTGTTGCACATTGTCCTCCTGGTCAATTGCACCTTCGATATAGAAGAATGACTGGTCATATTGGCGTTGGATTCAAGGATTGGGAAGTTGTTCAAAAATAAATCGTAAATCTGCAATGTCTAGATGTTAGGTTAGATTAAATTTTTTTCGACCACTTACAGCTCTTGTTGCACATTGTCCTCCTGGTCAATTACACCTCCGATATAGAAGAGTGACTGGTCAAATTGGCGTTGGATTCAAGGATTGGGAAGTTGTTCAAAAATAAATCGTAAATCTGCAATGTCTAGATGTTAGGTTAGATTAAATTTTTTTCGACCACTTACAGCTCTTGTTGCACATTGTCCTCCTGGTCAATTACACCTTGGATATAGAAGAGTGACTGGTCAAATTGGCGTTGGATTCAAAAATTGGGAAGTTGTTCAAAAATAAATCGTAAATCTGCAATGTCTAGATGTTAGGTTAGATTGAATTTTTTTCGACCACTTACAGCTCTTGTTGCACATTGTCCTCCTCGTCAATTACACCTTCGATATAGAAGAATGACTGGTCATATTGGCGTTGGATTCAAGGATTGGGAAGTTGTTCAAAAATAAATCGTAAATCTGCAATGTCTAGATGTTAGGTTAGATTAAATTTTTTTCGACCACTTACAGCTCTTGTTGCACATTGTCCTCCTGGTCAATTACACCTCCGATATAGAAGAGTGACTGGTCAAATTGGCGTTGGATTCAAGGATTGGGAAGTTGTTCAAAAATAAATAGTAAATCTGCAATGTCTAGATGTTAGGTTAGATCAAATTTTTTTCGACCACTTACAGCTCTTGTTGCACATTGTCCTCCTGGTCAATTACACCTTGGATATAGAAGAGTGACTGGTCAAATTGGCGTTGGATTCAAGGATTGGGAAGTTGTTCAAAAATAAATCGTAAATCTGCGATGTCTAGATGTTAGGTTAGATTAAATTTTTTTCGACCACTTACAGCTCTTGTTGCACATTGCCCTCCTGGTCAATTACACCTTCGATATAGAAGAATGACTGGTCAAATTGGCGTTGGATTCAAGGATTGGGAAGTTGTTCAAAAATAAATCGTAAAACTGCAATGTCTAGATGTTAGGTTAGATTGAATTTTTTTCGACCACTTACAGCTCTTGTTGCATATTGTCCTCCTGGTCAATTACACCTTCGATATAGAAGAATGACTGGTCAAATTGGCGTTCGATTCAAGGATTGGGAAGTTGTTCAAAAATAAATCGTAAATCCGCAATGTCTAGATGTTAGGTTAGATTCAATTTTTTTCGACCACTTACAGCTCTTGTTGCACATTGTCCTCCTGGTCAATTACACCTTCGATATAGAAGAATGACTGGTCAAATTGGCGTTGGATTCAAGGATTGGGAAGTTGTTCAAAAATAAATCGTAAATCTGCAATGTCTAGATGTTAGGTTAGATTAAATTTTTTTCGACCACTTACAGCTCTTGTTGCACATTGTTCTCCTGGTCAATTACACCTCCGATATAGCAGAGTGACTGGTCAAATTGGCGTTGGATTCAAGGATTGGGAAGTTGTTCAAAAATAAATCGTAAATCTGCAATGTCTAGATGTTATTTTAGATTAAATTTTTTTCGACCACTTACAGCTCTTGTTGCACATTGCCCTCCTGGTCAATTACACCTTGGATATAGAAGAGTGACTGGTCAAATTGGCGTTGGATTCAAGGATTGGGAAGTTGTTCAAAAATAAATCGTAAATCTGCAATGTCTAGATGTTAGGTTAGATTGAATTTTTATCGACCACTTACAGCTCTTGTTGCACATTGTCCTCCTGGTCAATTACACCTTCGATATAGAAGAATGACTGGTCAAATTGGCGTTGGATTCAAGGATTGGGAAGTTGTTCAAAAATAAATCGTAAATCTGCAATGTCTAGATGTTAGGTTAGATTGAATTTTTATCGACCACTTACAGCTCTTGTTCCACATTGTCCTCCTGGTCAATTACACCTTCGATATAGAAGAATGACTGGTCAAATTGGCGTTCGATTCAAGGATTGGGAAGTTGTTCAAAAATAAATCGTAAATCCGCAATGTCTAGATGTTAGGTTAGATTCAATTTCTTTCGACCACTTACAGCTCTTGTTGCACATTGTCCTCCTGGTCAATTACACCTTCGATGTAGAAGAATGACTGGTCAAATTGGCGTTGGATTCAAGGATTGGGAAGTTGTTCAAAAATAAATCGTAAATCTGCAATGTCTAGATGTTAGGTTAGATTAAATTTTTTTCGACCACTTACAGCTCTTGTTGCACATTGTTCTCCTGGTCAATTACACCTCCGATATAGCAGAGTGACTGGTCAAATTGGCGTTGGATTCAAGGATTGGGAAGTTGTTCAAAAATAAATCGTAAATCTGCAATGTCTAGATGTTAGGTTAGATTAAATTTTTTTCGACCACTTACAGCTCTTGTTGCACATTGCCCTCCTGGTCAATTACACCTTGGATATAGAAGAGTGACTGGTCAAATTGGCGTTGGATTCAAGGATTGAGAAGTTGTTCAAAAATAAATCGTAAATCTGCAATGTCTAGATGTTAGGTTAGATTGAATTTTACGTCAAAAAAATGTTAGGTTAGATTAAATTTTTTTCGACCACTTACAGCTCTTGTTGCACATTGTCCTCTTGGTCAATTACACCTTCGATATAGAAGAATGACTGGTCGAATTGGCGTTGGATTCAAGGATTAGGAAGTTGTTCAAAAATAAATCGTAAAACTGCAATGTCTAGATGTTAGGTTAGATTGAATTTTTTTCGACCACTTACAGCGCTTGTTGCACATTGTCCTCCTGGTCAATTACACCTTCGATATAGAAGAATGACTGGTCAAATTGGCGTTGGATTCATGGATTGGGAAGTTGTTCAAAAATAAATCGTAAATCTGCAATGTCTAGATGTTAGGTTGGATTGAATTTTTTTCGACCACTTACAGCTCTTGTTGCACATTGTCCTCCTGGTCAATTACACCTTCGATATAGAAGAATGACTGGTCAAATTGGCGTTGGATTCAAGGATTGGGAAGTTGTTCAAAAATAAATCGTAAATCTGCAATGTCTAGATGTTAGGTTAGATTGAATTCTTTTCGACCACTTACAGCTCTTCTTGCACATTGTCCTCCTGGTCAATTACACCTTCGATATAGAAGAATGACTGGTCAAATTGGCGTTGGATTCAAGGATTGGGAAGTTGTTCAAAAATAAATCGTAAATCTGCAATGTCTAGATGTTAGGTTAGATTGAATTTTTTTCGACCACTTACAGCTCTTGTTGCACATTGTTCTCCTGGTCAATTACACCTCCGATATAGCAGAGTGACTGGTCAAATTGGCGTTGGATTCAAGGATTGGGAAGTTGTTCAAAAATAAATCGTAAATCTGCAATGTCTAGATGTTATTTTAGATTAAATTTTTTTCGACCACTTACAGCTCTTGTTGCACATTGCCCTCCTGGTCAATTACACCTTGGATATAGAAGAGTGACTGGTCAAATTGGCGTTGGATTCAAGGATTGGGAAGTTGTTCAAAAATAAATCGTAAATCTGCAATGTCTAGATGTTAGGTTAGATTGAATTTTTATCGACCACTTACAGCTCTTGTTGCACATTGTCCTCCTGGTCAATTACACCTTCGATATAGAAGAATGACTGGTCAAATTGGCGTTGGATTCAAGGATTGGGAAGTTGTTCAAAAATAAATCGTAAATCTGCAATGTCTAGATGTTAGGTTAGATTGAATTTTTATCGACCACTTACAGCTCTTGTTCCACATTGTCCTCCTGGTCAATTACACCTTCGATATAGAAGAATGACTGGTCAAATTGGCGTTCGATTCAAGGATTGGGAAGTTGTTCAAAAATAAATCGTAAATCCGCAATGTCTAGATGTTAGGTTAGATTCAATTTCTTTCGACCACTTACAGCTCTTGTTGCACATTGTCCTCCTGGTCAATTACACCTTCGATGTAGAAGAATGACTGGTCAAATTGGCGTTGGATTCAAGGATTGGGAAGTTGTTCAAAAATAAATCGTAAATCTGCAATGTCTAGATGTTAGGTTAGATTAAATTTTTTTCGACCACTTACAGCTCTTGTTGCACATTGTTCTCCTGGTCAATTACACCTCCGATATAGCAGAGTGACTGGTCAAATTGGCGTTGGATTCAAGGATTGGGAAGTTGTTCAAAAATAAATCGTAAATCTGCAATGTCTAGATGTTAGGTTAGATTAAATTTTTTTCGACCACTTACAGCTCTTGTTGCACATTGCCCTCCTGGTCAATTACACCTTGGATATAGAAGAGTGACTGGTCAAATTGGCGTTGGATTCAAGGATTGAGAAGTTGTTCAAAAATAAATCGTAAATCTGCAATGTCTAGATGTTAGGTTAGATTGAATTTTACGTCAAAAAAATGTTAGGTTAGATTAAATTTTTTTCGACCACTTACAGCTCTTGTTGCACATTGTCCTCTTGGTCAATTACACCTTCGATATAGAAGAATGACTGGTCGAATTGGCGTTGGATTCAAGGATTAGGAAGTTGTTCAAAAATAAATCGTAAAACTGCAATGTCTAGATGTTAGGTTAGATTGAATTTTTTTCGACCACTTACAGCGCTTGTTGCACATTGTCCTCCTGGTCAATTACACCTTCGATATAGAAGAATGACTGGTCAAATTGGCGTTGGATTCATGGATTGGGAAGTTGTTCAAAAATAAATCGTAAATCTGCAATGTCTAGATGTTAGGTTGGATTGAATTTTTTTCGACCACTTACAGCTCTTGTTGCACATTGTCCTCCTGGTCAATTACACCTTCGATATAGAAGAATGACTGGTCAAATTGGCGTTGGATTCAAGGATTGGGAAGTTGTTCAAAAATAAATCGTAAATCTGCAATGTCTAGATGTTAGGTTAGATTAAATTTTTTTCGACCACTTACAGCTCTTGTTGCACATTGTCCTCCTGGTCAATTACACCTTCGATATAGAAGAATGACTGGTCAAATTGGCGTTGGATTCAAGGATTGGGAAGTTGTTCAAAAATAAATCGTAAATCTGCAATGTCTAGATGTTAGGTTAGATTAAATTTTTTTCGACCACTTACAGCTCTTGTTGCACATTGTCCTCCTGGTCAATTACACCTTGGATATAGAAGAGTGACTGGTCAAATTGGCGTTGGATTCAAGGATTGGGAAGTTGTTCAAAAATAAATCGTAAATCTGCAATGTCTAGATGTTAGGTTAGATTGAATTTTTTTCGACCACTTACAGCTCTTGGATTCAAGGATTAGGAAGTTGTTCAAAAATAAATCGTAAAACTGCAATGTCTAGATGTTAGGTTAGATTGAATTTTTTTCGACCACTTACAGCGCTTGTTGCACATTGTCCTCCTGGTCAATTACACCTTCGATATAGAAGAATGACTGGTCAAATTGGCGTTGGATTCAAGGATTGGGAATTTGTTCAAAAATAAATCGTAAATCTGCAATGTCTAGATGTTAGGTTAGATTGAATTTTTTTCGACCACTTACAGCTCTTGTTGCACATTGTCCTTATGGTCAATTACACCTTCGATATAGAAGAATGACTGGTCAAATTGGCGTTGGATTCAAGGATTGGGAAGTTGTTCAAAAATAAATCGTAAATCTGCAATGTCTAGATGTTAGGTTAGATTGAATTCTTTTCGACCACTTACAGCTCTTCTTGCACATTGTCCTCCTGGTCAATTACACCTTCGATATAGAAGAATGACTGGTCAAATTGGCGTTGGATTCAAGGATTGGGAAGTTGTTCAAAAATAAATCGTAAATCTGCAATGTCTAGATGTTAGGTTAGATTGAATTTTTTTCGACCACTTACAGCTCTTGTTGCACATTGTCCTCCTGGTCAATTACACCTTGGATATAGAAGAGTGACTGGTCAAATTGGCGTTGGATTCAAGGATTGGGAAGTTGTTCAAAAATAAATCGTAAATCTGCAATGTCTAGATGTTAGGTTAGATTAAATTTTTTTCGACCACTTACAGCTCTTGTTGCACATTGTCCTCCTGGTCAATTGCACCTTCGATATAGAAGAATGACTGGTCATATTGGCGTTGGATTCAAGGATTGGGAAGTTGTTCAAAAATAAATCGTAAATCTGCAATGTCTAGATGTTAGGTTAGATTAAATTTTTTTCGACCACTTACAGCTCTTGTTGCACATTGTCCTCCTGGTCAATTACACCTCCGATATAGAAGAGTGACTGGTCAAATTGGCGTTGGATTCAAGGATTGGGAAGTTGTTCAAAAATAAATCGTAAATCTGCAATGTCTAGATGTTAGGTTAGATTAAATTTTTTTCGACCACTTACAGCTCTTGTTGCACATTGTCCTCCTGGTCAATTACACCTTGGATATAGAAGAGTGACTGGTCAAATTGGCGTTGGATTCAAAAATTGGGAAGTTGTTCAAAAATAAATCGTAAATCTGCAATGTCTAGATGTTAGGTTAGATTGAATTTTTTTCGACCACTTACAGCTCTTGTTGCACATTGTCCTCCTCGTCAATTACACCTTCGATATAGAAGAATGACTGGTCATATTGGCGTTGGATTCAAGGATTGGGAAGTTGTTCAAAAATAAATCGTAAATCTGCAATGTCTAGATGTTAGGTTACATTAAATTTTTTTCGACCACTTACAGCTCTTGTTGCACATTGTCCTCCTGGTCAATTACACCTCCGATATAGAAGAGTGACTGGTCAAATTGGCGTTGGATTCAAGGATTGGGAAGTTGTTCAAAAATAAATCGTAAAACTGCAATGTCTAGATGTTAGGTTAGATTGAATTCTTTTCGACCACTTACAGCTCTTGTTGCACATTGTTCTCCTGGTCAATTACACCTTCGATATAGAAGAATGACTGGTCAAATTGGCGTTGGATTCAAGGATTGGGAAGTTGTTCAAAAATAAATCGTAAATCTGCAATGTCTAGATGTTAGGTTAGATTGAATTTTTTTCGACCACTTACAGCTCTTGTTGCACATTGTCCTCCTGGTCAATTACACCTTGGATATAGAAGAGTGACTGGTCAAATTGGCGTTGGATTCAAGGATTGGAAAGTTGTTCAAAAATAAATCGTAAATCTGCAATGTCTAGATGTTAGGTTAGATTGAATTTTTTTCGACCACTTACAGCTCTTGTTGCACATTGTCCTCCTGGTCAATTACACCTTCGATATAGAAGAATGACTGGTCATATTGGCGTTGGATTCAAGGATTGGGAAGTTGTTCAAAAATAAATCGTAAAACTGCAATGTCTAGATGTTAGGTTAGATTGAATTTTTTTCGACCACTTACAGCTCTTGTTGCACATTGTCCTCCTGGTCAATTACACCTTGGATATAGAAGAGTGACTGGTCAAATTGGCGTTGGATTCAAGGATTGGGAAGTTGTTCAAAAATAAATCGTAAATCTGCAATGTCTAGATGTTAGGTTAGATTGAATTTTTTTCGACCACTTACAGCTCTTGTTGCACATTGTCCTCCTGGTCAATTACACCTTCGATATAGAAGAATGACTGGTCAAATTGGCGTTGGATTCAAGGATTGGGAAGTTGTTCAAAAATAAATCGTAAATCTGCAATATCTAGATGTTAGGTTAGATTAAATTTTTTTCGACCACTTACAGCTCTTGTTGCACATTGTTCTCCTGGTCAATTACACCTCCGATATAGCAGAGTGACTGGTCAAATTGGCGTTGGATTCAAGGATTGGGAAGTTGTTCAAAAATAAATCGTAAATCTGCAATGTCTAGATGTTATTTTAGATTAAATTTTTTTCGACCACTTACAGCTCTTGTTGCACATTGCCCTCCTGGTCAATTACACCTTGGATATAGAAGAGTGACTGGTCAAATTGGCGTTGGATTCAAGGATTGGGAAGTTGTTCAAAAATAAATCGTAAATCTGCAATGTCTAGATGTTAGGTTAGATTGAATTTTTATCGACCACTTACAGCTCTTGTTGCACATTGTCCTCCTGGTCAATTACACCTTCGATATAGAAGAATGACTGGTCAAATTGGCGTTGGATTCAAGGATTGGGAAGTTGTTCAAAAATAAATCGTAAATCTGCAATGTCTAGATGTTAGGTTAGATTGAATTTTTATCGACCACTTACAGCTCTTGTTGCACATTGTCCTCCTGGTCAATTACACCTTCGATATAGAAGAATGACTGGTCATATTGGCGTTGGATTCAAGGATTGGGAAGTTGTTCAAAAATAAATCGTAAAACTGCAATGTCTAGATGTTAGGTTAGATTGAATTTTTTTCGACCACTTACAGCTCTTGTTGCACATTGTCCTCCTGGTCAATTACACCTTGGATATAGAAGAGTGACTGGTCAAATTGGCGTTGGATTCAAGGATTGGGAAGTTGTTCAAAAATAAATCGTAAATCTGCAATGTCTAGATGTTAGGTTAGATTGAATTTTTTTCGACCACTTACAGCTCTTGTTGCACATTGTCCTCCTGGTCAATTACACCTTCGATATAGAAGAATGACTGGTCAAATTGGCGTTGGATTCAAGGATTGGGAAGTTGTTCAAAAATAAATCGTAAATCTGCAATATCTAGATGTTAGGTTAGATTAAATTTTTTTCGACCACTTACAGCTCTTGTTGCACATTGTTCTCCTGGTCAATTACACCTCCGATATAGCAGAGTGACTGGTCAAATTGGCGTTGGATTCAAGGATTGGGAAGTTGTTCAAAAATAAATCGTAAATCTGCAATGTCTAGATGTTATTTTAGATTAAATTTTTTTCGACCACTTACAGCTCTTGTTGCACATTGCCCTCCTGGTCAATTACACCTTGGATATAGAAGAGTGACTGGTCAAATTGGCGTTGGATTCAAGGATTGGGAAGTTGTTCAAAAATAAATCGTAAATCTGCAATGTCTAGATGTTAGGTTAGATTGAATTTTTATCGACCACTTACAGCTCTTGTTGCACGTTGTCCTCCTGGTCAATTACACCTTCGATATAGAAGAATGACTGGTCAAATTGGCGTTGGATTCAAGGATTGGGAAGTTGTTCAAAAATAAATCGTAAATCTGCAATGTCTAGATGTTAGGTTAGATTGAATTTTTATCGACCACTTACAGCTCTTGTTGCACATTGTCCTCCTGGTCAATTACACCTTGGATATAGAAGAGTGACTGGTCAAATTGGCGTTGGATTCAAGGATTGGGAAGTTGTTCAAAAATAAATCGTAAATCTGCAATGTCTAGATGTTAGGTTAGATTCAATTTTTTTCGACCACTTACAGCTCTTGTTGCACATTGTCCTCCTGGTCAATTACACCTTCGATATAGAAGAATGACTGGTCAAATTGGCGTTGGATTCAAGGATTGGGAAGTTGTTCAAAAATAAATCGTAAATCTGCAATGTCTAGATGTTAGGTTAGATTAAATTTTTTTCGACCACTTACAGCTCTTGTTGCACATTGTTCTCCTGGTCAATTACACCTCCGATATAGCAGAGTGACTGGTCAAATTGGCGTGGGATTCAAGGATTGGGAAGTTGTTCAAAAATAAATCGTAAATCTGCAATGTCTAGATGTTAGGTTAGATTAAATTTTTTTCGACCACTTACAGCTCTTGTTGCACATTGCCCTCCTGGTCAATTACACCTTGGATATAGAAGAGTGACTGGTCAAATTGGCGTTGGATTCAAGGATTGAGAAGTTGTTCAAAAATAAATCGTAAATCTGCAATGTCTAGATGTTAGGTTAGATTGAATTTTACGTCAAAAAAATGTTAGGTTAGATTAAATTTTTTTCGACCACTTACAGCTCTTGTTGCACATTGTCCTCTTGGTCAATTACACCTTCGATATAGAAGAATGACTGGTCGAATTGGCGTTGGATTCAAGGATTAGGAAGTTGTTCAAAAATAAATCGTAAAACTGCAATGTCTAGATGTTAGGTTAGATTGAATTTTTTTCGACCACTTACAGCGCTTGTTGCACATTGTCCTCCTGGTCAATTACACCTTGGATATAGAAGAGTGACTGGTCAAATTGGCGTTGGATTCAAGGATTGGGAAGTTGTTCAAAAATAAATCGTAAATCCGCAATGTCTAGATGTTAGGTTAGATTCAATTTTTTTCGACCACTTACAGCTCTTGTTGCACATTGTCCTCCTGGTCAATTACACCTTCGATATAGAAGAATGACTGGTCAAATTGGCGTTGGATTCAAGGATTGGGAAGTTGTTCAAAAATAAATCGTAAATCTGCAATGTCTAGATGTTAGGTTAGATTAAATTTTTTTCGACCACTTACAGCTCTTGTTGCACATTGTTCTCCTGGTCAATTACACCTCCGATATAGCAGAGTGACTGGTCAAATTGGCGTTGGATTCAAGGATTGGGAAGTTGTTCAAAAATAAATCGTAAATCTGCAATGTCTAGATGTTATTTTAGATTAAATTTTTTTCGACCACTTACAGCTCTTGTTGCACATTGCCCTCCTGGTCAATTACACCTTGGATATAGAAGAGTGACTGGTCAAATTGGCGTTGGATTCAAGGATTGGGAAGTTGTTCAAAAATAAATCGTAAATCTGCAATGTCTAGATGTTAGGTTAGATTGAATTTTTATCGACCACTTACAGCTCTTGTTGCACATTGTCCTCCTGGTCAATTACACCTTCGATATAGAAGAATGACTGGTCAAATTGGCGTTGGATTCAAGGATTGGGAAGTTGTTCAAAAATAAATCGTAAATCTGCAATGTCTAGATGTTAGGTTAGATTGAATTTTTATCGACCACTTACAGCTCTTGTTCCACATTGTCCTCCTGGTCAATTACACCTTCGATATAGAAGAATGACTGGTCAAATTGGCGTTCGATTCAAGGATTGGGAAGTTGTTCAAAAATAAATCGTAAATCCGCAATGTCTAGATGTTAGGTTAGATTCAATTTTTTTCGACCACTTACAGCTCTTGTTGCACATTGTCCTCCTGGTCAATTACACCTTCGATGTAGAAGAATGACTGGTCAAATTGGCGTTGGATTCAAGGATTGGGAAGTTGTTCAAAAATAAATCGTAAATCTGCAATGTCTAGATGTTAGGTTAGATTAAATTTTTTTCGACCACTTACAGCTCTTGTTGCACATTGTTCTCCTGGTCAATTACACCTCCGATATAGCAGAGTGACTGGTCAAATTGGCGTTGGATTCAAGGATTGGGAAGTTGTTCAAAAATAAATCGTAAATCTGCAATGTCTAGATGTTAGGTTAGATTAAATTTTTTTCGACCACTTACAGCTCTTGTTGCACATTGCCCTCCTGGTCAATTACACCTTGGATATAGAAGAGTGACTGGTCAAATTGGCGTTGGATTCAAGGATTGAGAAGTTGTTCAAAAATAAATCGTAAATCTGCAATGTCTAGATGTTAGGTTAGATTGAATTTTACGTCAAAAAAATGTTAGGTTAGATTAAATTTTTTTCGACCACTTACAGCTCTTGTTGCACATTGTCCTCTTGGTCAATTACACCTTCGATATAGAAGAATGACTGGTCGAATTGGCGTTGGATTCAAGGATTAGGAAGTTGTTCAAAAATAAATCGTAAAACTGCAATGTCTAGATGTTAGGTTAGATTGAATTTTTTTCGACCACTTACAGCGCTTGTTGCACATTGTCCTCCTGGTCAATTACACCTTCGATATAGAAGAATGACTGGTCAAATTGGCGTTGGATTCATGGGTTGGGAAGTTGTTCAAAAATAAATCGTAAATCTGCAATGTCTAGATGTTAGGTTGGATTGAATTTTTTTCGACCACTTACAGCTCTTGTTGCACATTGTCCTCCTGGTCAATTACACCTTCGATATAGAAGAATGACTGGTCAAATTGGCGTTGGATTCAAGGATTGGCAAGTTGTTCAAAAATAAATCGTAAATCTGCAATGTCTAGATGTTAGGTTAGATTAAATTTTTTTCGACCACTTACAGCTCTTGTTGCACATTGTCCTCCTGGTCAATTACACCTTCGATATAGAAGAATGACTGGTCAAATTGGCGTTGGATTCAAGGATTGGGAAGTTGTTCAAAAATAAATCGTAAATCTGCAATGTCTAGATGTTAGGTTAGATTAAATTTTTTTCGACCACTTACAGCTCTTGTTGCACGTTGTCCTCCTGGTCAATTACACCTTGGATATAGAAGAGTGACTGGTCAAATTGGCGTTGGATTCAAGGATTGGGAAGTTGTTCAAAAATAAATCGTAAATCTGCAATGTCTAGATGTTAGGTTAGATTGAATTTTTTTCGACCACTTACAGCTCTTGGATTCAAGGATTAGGAAGTTGTTCAAAAATAAATCGTAAAACTGCAATGTCTAGACGTTAGGTTAGATTGAATTTTTTTCGACCACTTACAGCGCTTGTTGCACATTGTCCTCCTGGTCAATTACACCTTCGATATAGAAGAATGACTGGTCAAATTGGCGTTGGATTCAAGGATTGGGAAGTTGTTCAAAAATAAATCGTAAATCTGCAATGTCTAGATGTTAGGTTAGATTGAATTTTTTTCGACCACTTACAGCTCTTGTTGCACATTGTCCTTATGGTCAATTACACCTTCGATATAGAAGAATGACTGGTCAAATTGGCGTTGGATTCAAGGATTGGGAAGTTGTTCAAAAATAAATCGTAAATCTGCAATGTCTAGATGTTAGGTTAGATTGAATTTTTTTCGACCACTTACAGCTCTTGTTGCACATTGTCCTCCTGGTCAATTACACCTTGGATATAGAAGAGTGACTGGTCAAATTGGCGTTGGATTCAAAAATTGGGAAGTTGTTCAAAAATAAATCGTAAATCTGCAATGTCTAGATGTTAGGTTAGATTGAATTTTTTTCGACCACTTACAGCTCTTGTTGCACATTGTCCTCCTCGTCAATTACACCTTCGATATAGAAGAATGACTGGTCATATTGGCGTTGGATTCAAGGATTGGGAAGTTGTTCAAAAATAAATCGTAAATCTGCAATGTCTAGATGTTAGGTTAGATTAAATTTTTTTCGACCACTTACAGCTCTTGTTGCACATTGTTCTCCTGGTCAATTACACCTCCGATATAGCAGAGTGACTGGTCAAATTGGCGTTGGATTCAAGGATTGGGAAGTTGTTCAAAAATAAATCGTAAATCTGCAATGTCTAGATGTTATTTTAGATTAAATTTTTTTCGACCACTTACAGCTCTTGTTGCACATTGCCCTCCTGGTCAATTACACCTTGGATATAGAAGAGTGACTGGTCAAATTGGCGTTGGATTCAAGGATTGGGAAGTTGTTCAAAAATAAATCGTAAATCTGCAATGTCTAGATGTTAGGTTAGATTGAATTTTTATCGACCACTTACAGCTCTTGTTGCACATTGTCCTCCTGGTCAATTACACCTTCGATATAGAAGAATGACTGGTCAAATTGGCGTTGGATTCAAGGATTGGGAAGTTGTTCAAAAATAAATCGTAAATCTGCAATGTCTAGATGTTAGGTTAGATTGAATTTTTATCGACCACTTACAGCTCTTGTTCCACATTGTCCTCCTGGTCAATTACACCTTCGATATAGAAGAATGACTGGTCAAATTGGCGTTCGATTCAAGGATTGGGAAGTTGTTCAAAAATAAATCGTAAATCCGCAATGTCTAGATGTTAGGTTAGATTCAATTTTTTTCGACCACTTACAGCTCTTGTTGCACATTGTCCTCCTGGTCAATTACACCTTCGATGTAGAAGAATGACTGGTCAAATTGGCGTTGGATTCAAGGATTGGGAAGTTGTTCAAAAATAAATCGTAAATCTGCAATGTCTAGATGTTAGGTTAGATTAAATTTTTTTCGACCACTTACAGCTCTTGTTGCACATTGTTCTCCTGGTCAATTACACCTCCGATATAGCAGAGTGACTGGTCAAATTGGCGTTGGATTCAAGGATTGGGAAGTTGTTCAAAAATAAATCGTAAATCTGCAATGTCTAGATGTTAGGTTAGATTAAATTTTTTTCGACCACTTACAGCTCTTGTTGCACATTGCCCTCCTGGTCAATTACACCTTGGATATAGAAGAGTGACTGGTCAAATTGGCGTTGGATTCAAGGATTGAGAAGTTGTTCAAAAATAAATCGTAAATCTGCAATGTCTAGATGTTAGGTTAGATTGAATTTTACGTCAAAAAAATGTTAGGTTAGATTAAATTTTTTTCGACCACTTACAGCTCTTGTTGCACATTGTCCTCTTGGTCAATTACACCTTCGATATAGAAGAATGACTGGTCGAATTGGCGTTGGATTCAAGGATTAGGAAGTTGTTCAAAAATAAATCGTAAAACTGCAATGTCTAGATGTTAGGTTAGATTGAATTTTTTTCGACCACTTACAGCGCTTGTTGCACATTGTCCTCCTGGTCAATTACACCTTCGATATAGAAGAATGACTGGTCAAATTGGCGTTGGATTCATGGGTTGGGAAGTTGTTCAAAAATAAATCGTAAATCTGCAATGTCTAGATGTTAGGTTGGATTGAATTTTTTTCGACCACTTACAGCTCTTGTTGCACATTGTCCTCCTGGTCAATTACACCTTCGATATAGAAGAATGACTGGTCAAATTGGCGTTGGATTCAAGGATTGGCAAGTTGTTCAAAAATAAATCGTAATTCTGCAATGTCTAGATGTTAGGTTAGATTAAATTTTTTTCGACCACTTACAGCTCTTGTTGCACATTGTCCTCCTGGTCAATTACACCTTCGATATAGAAGAATGACTGGTCAAATTGGCGTTGGATTCAAGGATTGGGAAGTTGTTCAAAAATAAATCGTAAATCTGCAATGTCTAGATGTTAGGTTAGATTAAATTTTTTTCGACCACTTACAGCTCTTGTTGCACATTGTCCTCCTGGTCAATTACACCTTGGATATAGAAGAGTGACTGGTCAAATTGGCGTTGGATTCAAGGATTGGGAAGTTGTTCAAAAATAAATCGTAAATCTGCAATGTCTAGATGTTAGGTTAGATTGAATTTTTTTCGACCACTTACAGCTCTTGGATTCAAGGATTAGGAAGTTGTTCAAAAATAAATCGTAAAACTGCAATGTCTAGATGTTAGGTTAGATTGAATTTTTTTCGACCACTTACAGCGCTTGTTGCACATTGTCCTCCTGGTCAATTACACCTTCGATATAGAAGAATGACTGGTCAAATTGGCGTTGGATTCAAGGATTGGGAAGTTGTTCAAAAATAAATCGTAAATCTGCAATGTCTAGATGTTAGGTTAGATTGAATTTTTTTCGACCACTTACAGCTCTTGTTGCACATTGTCCTTATGGTCAATTACACCTTCGATATAGAAGAATGACTGGTCAAATTGGCGTTGGATTCAAGGATTGGGAAGTTGTTCAAAAATAAATCGTAAATCTGCAATGTCTAGATGTTAGGTTAGATTGAATTCTTTTCGACCACTTACAGCTCTTCTTGCACATTGTCCTCCTGGTCAATTACACCTTCGATATAGAAGAATGACTGGTCAAATTGGCGTTGGATTCAAGGATTGGGAAGTTGTTCAAAAATAAATCGTAAATCTGCAATGTCTAGATGTTAGGTTAGATTGAATTTTTTTCGACCACTTACAGCTCTTGTTGCACATTGTCCTCCTGGTCAATTACACCTTGGATATAGAAGAGTGACTGGTCAAATTGGCGTTGGATTCAAGGATTGGGAAGTTGTTCAAAAATAAATCGTAAATCTGCAATGTCTAGATGTTAGGTTAGATTAAATTTTTTTCGACCACTTACAGCTCTTGTTGCACATTGTCCTCCTGGTCAATTGCACCTTCGATATAGAAGAATGACTGGTCATATTGGCGTTGGATTCAAGGATTGGGAAGTTGTTCAAAAATAAATCGTAAATCTGCAATGTCTAGATGTTAGGTTAGATTAAATTTTTTTCGACCACTTACAGCTCTTGTTGCACATTGTCCTCCTGGTCAATTACACCTCCGATATAGAAGAGTGACTGGTCAAATTGGCGTTGGATTCAAGGATTGGGAAGTTGTTCAAAAATAAATCGTAAATCTGCAATGTCTAGATGTTAGGTTAGATTAAATTTTTTTCGACCACTTACAGCTCTTGTTGCACATTGTCCTCCTGGTCAATTACACCTTGGATATAGAAGAGTGACTGGTCAAATTGGCGTTGGATTCAAAAATTGGGAAGTTGTTCAAAAATAAATCGTAAATCTGCAATGTCTAGATGTTAGGTTAGATTGAATTTTTTTCGACCACTTACAGCTCTTGTTGCACATTGTCCTCCTCGTCAATTACACCTTCGATATAGAAGAATGACTGGTCATATTGGCGTTGGATTCAAGGATTGGGAAGTTGTTCAAAAATAAATCGTAAATCTGCAATGTCTAGATGTTAGGTTACATTAAATTTTTTTCGACCACTTACAGCTCTTGTTGCACATTGTCCTCCTGGTCAATTACACCTCCGATATAGAAGAGTGACTGGTCAAATTGGCGTTGGATTCAAGGATTGGGAAGTTGTTCAAAAATAAATCGTAAAACTGCAATGTCTAGATGTTAGGTTAGATTGAATTCTTTTCGACCACTTACAGCTCTTGTTGCACATTGTTCTCCTGGTCAATTACACCTTCGATATAGAAGAATGACTGGTCAAATTGGCGTTGGATTCAAGGATTGGGAAGTTGTTCAAAAATAAATCGTAAATCTGCAATGTCTAGATGTTAGGTTAGATTGAATTTTTTTCGACCACTTACAGCTCTTGTTGCACATTGTCCTCCTGGTCAATTACACCTTGGATATAGAAGAGTGACTGGTCAAATTGGCGTTGGATTCAAGGATTGGAAAGTTGTTCAAAAATAAATCGTAAATCTGCAATGTCTAGATGTTAGGTTAGATTGAATTTTTTTCGACCACTTACAGCTCTTGTTGCACATTGTCCTCCTGGTCAATTACACCTTCGATATAGAAGAATGACTGGTCATATTGGCGTTGGATTCAAGGATTGGGAAGTTGTTCAAAAATAAATCGTAAAACTGCAATGTCTAGATGTTAGGTTAGATTGAATTTTTTTCGACCACTTACAGCTCTTGTTGCACATTGTCCTCCTGGTCAATTACACCTTGGATATAGAAGAGTGACTGGTCAAATTGGCGTTGGATTCAAGGATTGGGAAGTTGTTCAAAAATAAATCGTAAATCTGCAATGTCTAGATGTTAGGTTAGATTGAATTTTTTTCGACCACTTACAGCTCTTGTTGCACATTGTCCTCCTGGTCAATTACACCTTCGATATAGAAGAATGACTGGTCAAATTGGCGTTGGATTCAAGGATTGGGAAGTTGTTCAAAAATAAATCGTAAATCTGCAATATCTAGATGTTAGGTTAGATTAAATTTTTTTCGACCACTTACAGCTCTTGTTGCACATTGTTCTCCTGGTCAATTACACCTCCGATATAGCAGAGTGACTGGTCAAATTGGCGTTGGATTCAAGGATTGGGAAGTTGTTCAAAAATAAATCGTAAATCTGCAATGTCTAGATGTTATTTTAGATTAAATTTTTTTCGACCACTTACAGCTCTTGTTGCACATTGCCCTCCTGGTCAATTACACCTTGGATATAGAAGAGTGACTGGTCAAATTGGCGTTGGATTCAAGGATTGGGAAGTTGTTCAAAAATAAATCGTAAATCTGCAATGTCTAGATGTTAGGTTAGATTGAATTTTTATCGACCACTTACAGCTCTTGTTGCACATTGTCCTCCTGGTCAATTACACCTTCGATATAGAAGAATGACTGGTCAAATTGGCGTTGGATTCAAGGATTGGGAAGTTGTTCAAAAATAAATCGTAAATCTGCAATGTCTAGATGTTAGGTTAGATTGAATTTTTATCGACCACTTACAGCTCTTGTTGCACATTGTCCTCCTGGTCAATTACACCTTCGATATAGAAGAATGACTGGTCATATTGGCGTTAGATTCAAGGATTGGGAAGTTGTTCAAAAATAAATCGTAAAACTGCAATGTCTAGATGTTAGGTTAGATTGAATTTTTTTCGACCACTTACAGCTCTTGTTGCACATTGTCCTCCTGGTCAATTACACCTTGGATATAGAAGAGTGACTGGTCAAATTGGCGTTGGATTCAAGGATTGGGAAGTTGTTCAAAAATAAATCGTAAATCTGCAATGTCTAGATGTTAGGTTAGATTGAATTTTTTTCGACCACTTACAGCTCTTGTTGCACATTGTCCTCCTGGTCAATTACACCTTCGATATAGAAGAATGACTGGTCAAATTGGCGTTGGATTCAAGGATTGGGAAGTTGTTCAAAAATAAATCGTAAATCTGCAATATCTAGATGTTAGGTTAGATTAAATTTTTTTCGACCACTTACAGCTCTTGTTGCACATTGTTCTCCTGGTCAATTACACCTCCGATATAGCAGAGTGACTGGTCAAATTGGCGTTGGATTCAAGGATTGGGAAGTTGTTCAAAAATAAATCGTAAATCTGCAATGTCTAGATGTTATTTTAGATTAAATTTTTTTCGACCACTTACAGCTCTTGTTGCACATTGCCCTCCTGGTCAATTACACCTTGGATATAGAAGAGTGACTGGTCAAATTGGCGTTGGATTCAAGGATTGGGAAGTTGTTCAAAAATAAATCGTAAATCTGCAATGTCTAGATGTTAGGTTAGATTGAATTTTTATCGACCACTTACAGCTCTTGTTGCACATTGTCCTCCTGGTCAATTACACCTTCGATATAGAAGAATGACTGGTCAAATTGGCGTTGGATTCAAGGATTGGGAAGTTGTTCAAAAATAAATCGTAAATCTGCAATGTCTAGATGTTAGGTTAGATTGAATTTTTATCGACCACTTACAGCTCTTGTTGCACATTGTCCTCCTGGTCAATTACACCTTCGATATAGAAGAATGACTGGTCAAATTGGCGTTCGATTCAAGGATTGGGAAGTTGTTCAAAAATAAATCGTAAATCCGCAATGTCTAGATGTTAGGTTAGATTGAATTTTACGTCAAAAAATGTTAGGTTAGATTAAATTTTTTTCGACCACTTACAGCTCTTGTTGCACATTGTCCTCTTGGTCAATTACACCTTCGATATAGAAGAATGACTGGTCGAATTGGCGTTGGATTCAAGGATTAGGAAGTTGTTCAAAAATAAATCGTAAAACTGCAATGTCTAGATGTTAGGTTAGATTGAATTTTTTTCGACCACTTACAGTGCTTGTTGCACATTGTCCTCCTGGTCAATTACACCTTCGATATAGAAGAATGACTGGTCAAATTGGCGTTGGATTCATGGATTGGGAAGTTGTTCAAAAATAAATCGTAAATCTGCAATGTCTAGATGTTAGGTTGGATTGAATTTTTTTCGACCACTTACAGCTCTTGTTGCACATTGTCCTCCTGGTCAATTACACCTTCGATATAGAAGAATGACTGGTCAAATTGGCGTTGGATTCAAGGATTGGGAAGTTGTTCAAAAATAAATCGTAAATCTGCAATGTCTAGATGTTAGGTTAGATTAAATTTTTTTCGACCACTTACAGCCCTTGTTGCACATTGTCCTCCTGGTCAATTACACCTTCGATATAGAAGAATGACTGGTCAAATTGGCGTTGGATTCAAGGATTGGGAAGTTGTTCAAAAATAAATCGTAAATCTGCAATGTCTAGATGTTAGGTTAGATTAAATTTTTTTCGACCACTTACAGCTCTTGTTGCACATTGTCCTCCTGGTCAATTACACCTTGGATATAGAAGAGTGACTGGTCAAATTGGCGTTGGATTCTAGGATTGGGAAGTTGTTCAAAAATAAATCGTAAATCTGCAATGTCTAGATGTTAGGTTAGATTGAATTTTTTTCGACCACTTACAGCTCTTGGATTCAAGGATTAGGAAGTTGTTCAAAAATAAATCGTAAAACTGCAATGTCTAGATGTTAGGTTAGATTGAATTTTTTTCGACCACTTACAGCGCTTGTTGCACATTGTCCTCCTGGTCAATTACACCTTCGATATAGAAGAATGACTGGTCAAATTGGCGTTGGATTCAAGGATTGGGAAGTTGTTCAAAAATAAATCGTAAATCTGCAATGTCTAGATGTTAGGTTAGATTGAATTTTTTTCGACCACTTACAGCTCTTGTTGCACATTGTCCTTATGGTCAATTACACCTTCGATATAGAAGAATGACTGGTCAAATTGGCGTTGGATTCAAGGATTGGGAAGTTGTTCAAAAATAAATCGTAAATCTGCAATGTCTAGATGTTAGGTTAGATTGAATTCTTTTCGACCACTTACAGCTCTTCTTGCACATTGTCCTCCTGGTCAATTACACCTTCGATATAGAAGAATGACTGGTCAAATTGGCGTTGGATTCAAGGATTGGGAAGTTGTTCAAAAATAAATCGTAAATCTGCAATGTCTAGATGTTAGGTTAGATTGAATTTTTTTCGACCACTTACAGCTCTTGTTGCACATTGTCCTCCTGGTCAATTACACCTTGGATATAGAAGAGTGACTGGTCAAATTGGCGTTGGATTCAAGGATTGGGAAGTTGTTCAAAAATAAATCGTAAATCTGCAATGTCTAGATGTTAGGTTAGATTAAATTTTTTTCGACCACTTACAGCTCTTGTTGCACATTGTCCTCCTGGTCAATTGCACCTTCGATATAGAAGAATGACTGGTCATATTGGCGTTGGATTCAAGGATTGGGAAGTTGTTCAAAAATAAATCGTAAATCTGCAATGTCTAGATGTTAGGTTAGATTAAATTTTTTTCGACCACTTACAGCTCTTGTTGCACATTGTCCTCCTGGTCAATTACACCTCCGATATAGAAGAGTGACTGGTCAAATTGGCGTTGGATTCAAGGATTGGGAAGTTGTTCAAAAATAAATCGTAAATCTGCAATGTCTAGATGTTAGGTTAGATTAAATTTTTTTCGACCACTTACAGCTCTTGTTGCACATTGTCCTCCTGGTCAATTACACCTTGGATATAGAAGAGTGACTGGTCAAATTGGCGTTGGATTCAAAAATTGGGAAGTTGTTCAAAAATAAATCGTAAATCTGCAATGTCTAGATGTTAGGTTAGATTGAATTTTTTTCGACCACTTACAGCTCTTGTTGCACATTGTCCTCCTCGTCAATTACACCTTCGATATAGAAGAATGACTGGTCATATTGGCGTTGGATTCAAGGATTGGGAAGTTGTTCAAAAATAAATCGTAAATCTGCAATGTCTAGATGTTAGGTTACATTAAATTTTTTTCGACCACTTACAGCTCTTGTTGCCCATTGTCCTCCTGGTCAATTACACCTCCGATATAGAAGAGTGACTGGTCAAATTGGCGTTGGATTCAAGGATTGGGAAGTTGTTCAAAAATAAATCGTAAAACTGCAATGTCTAGATGTTAGGTTAGATTAAATTTTTTTCGACCACTTACAGCTCTTGTTGCACATTGTCCTCCTGGTCAATTACACCTCCGATATAGAAGAGTGACTGGTCAAATTGGCGTTGGATTCAAGGATTGGGAAGTTGTTCAAAAATAAATCGTAAATCTGCAATGTCTAGATGTTAGGTTAGATTAAATTTTTTTCGACCACTTACAGCTCTTGTTGCACATTGTCCTCCTGGTCAATTACACCTTGGATATAGAAGAGTGACTGGTCAAATTGGCGTTGGATTCAAAAATTGGGAAGTTGTTCAAAAATAAATCGTAAATCTGCAATGTCTAGATGTTAGGTTAGATTGAATTTTTTTCGACCACTTACAGCTCTTGTTGCACATTGTCCTCCTCGTCAATTACACCTTCGATATAGAAGAATGACTGGTCATATTGGCGTTGGATTCAAGGATTGGGAAGTTGTTCAAAAATAAATCGTAAATCTGCAATGTCTAGATGTTAGGTTACATTAAATTTTTTTCGACCACTTACAGCTCTTGTTGCACATTGTCCTCCTGGTCAATTACACCTCCGATATAGAAGAGTGACTGGTCAAATTGGCGTTGGATTCAAGGATTGGGAAGTTGTTCAAAAATAAATCGTAAAACTGCAATGTCTAGATGTTAGGTTAGATTGAATTCTTTTCGACCACTTACAGCTCTTGTTGCACATTGTTCTCCTGGTCAATTACACCTTTGATATAGAAGAATGACTGATCAAATTGGCGTTGGATTCAAGGATTGGGAAGTTGTTCAAAAATAAATCGTAAATCTGCAATGTCTAGATGTTAGGTTAGATTGAATTTTTTTCGACCACTTGCAGCTCTTGTTGCACATTGTCCTCCTGGTCAATTACACCTTGGATATAGAAGAGTGACTGGTCAAATTGGCGTTGGATTCAAGGATTGGAAAGTTGTTCAAAAATAAATCGTAAATCTGCAATGTCTAGATGTTAGGTTAGATTGAATTTTTTTCGACCACTTACAGCTCTTGTTGCACATTGTCCTCCTGGTCAATTACACCTTCGATATAGAAGAATGACTGGTCATATTGGCGTTGGATTCAAGGATTGGGAAGTTGTTCAAAAATAAATCGTAAAACTGCAATGTCTAGATGTTAGGTTAGATTGAATTTTTTTCGACCACTTACAGCTCTTGTTGCACATTGTCCTCCTGGTCAATTACACCTTGGATATAGAAGAGTGACTGGTCAAATTGGCGTTGGATTCAAGGATTGGGAAGTTGTTCAAAAATAAATCGTAAATCTGCAATGTCTAGATGTTAGGTTAGATTGAATTTTTTTCGACCACTTACAGCTCTTGTTGCACATTGTCCTCCTGGTCAATTACACCTTCGATATAGAAGAATGACTGGTCAAATTGGCGTTGGATTCAAGGAATGGGAAGTTGTTCAAAAATAAATCGTAAATCTGCAATGTCTAGATGTTAGGTTAGATTAAATTTTTTTCGACCACTTACAGCTCTTGTTGCACATTGTCCTCCTGGTCAATTACACCTTGGATATAGAAGAGTGACTGGTCAAATTGGCGTTGGATTCAAGGATTGGGAAGTTGTTCAAAAATAAATCGTAAATCTGCAATGTCTAGATGTTAGGTTAGATTGAATTTTTTTCCACCACTTACAGCTCTTGTTGCACATTGTCCTCCTGGTCAATTACACCTTGGATATAGAAGAGTGACTGGTCAAATTGGCGTTGGATTCAAGGATTGGGAAGTTGTTCAAAAATAAATCGTAAATCTGCAATGTCTAGATGTTAGGTTACATTAAATTTTTTTCGACCACTTACAGCTCTTGTTGCACATTGCCCTCCTGGTCAATTACACCTTGGATATAGAAGAGTGACTGGTCAAATTGGCGTTGGATTCAAGGATTGGGAAGTTGTTCAAAAATAAATCGTAAATCTGCAATGTCTAGATGTTAGGTTAGATTGAATTTTTATCGACCACTTACAGCTCTTGTTGCACATTGTCCTCCTGGTCAATTACACCTTCGATATAGAAGAATGACTGGTCAAATTGGCGTTGGATTCAAGGATTGGGAAGTTGTTCAAAAATAAATCGTAAATCTGCAATGTCTAGATGTTAGGTTAGATTGAATTTTTATCGACCACTTACAGCTCTTGTTCCACATTGTCCTCCTGGTCAATTACACCTTCGATATAGAAGAATGACTGGTCAAATTGGCGTTCGATTCAAGGATTGGGAAGTTGTTCAAAAATAAATCGTAAATCCGCAATGTCTAGATGTTAGGTTAGATTCAATTTTTTTCGACCACTTACAGCTCTTGTTGCACATTGTCCTCCTGGTCAATTACACCTTCGATGTAGAAGAATGACTGGTCAAATTGGCGTTGGATTCAAGGATTGGGAAGTTGTTCAAAAATAAATCGTAAATCTGCAATGTCTAGATGTTAGGTTAGATTAAATTTTTTTCGACCACTTACAGCTCTTGTTGCACATTGTTCTCCTGGTCAATTACACCTCCGATATAGCAGAGTGACTGGTCAAATTGGCGTTGGATTCAAGGATTGGGAAGTTGTTCAAAAATAAATCGTAAATCTGCAATGTCTAGATGTTAGGTTAGATTAAATTTTTTTCGACCACTTACAGCTCTTGTTGCACATTGCCCTCCTGGTCAATTACACCTTGGATATAGAAGAGTGACTGGTCAAATTGGCGTTGGATTCAAGGATTGAGAAGTTGTTCAAAAATAAATCGTAAATCTGCAATGTCTAGATGTTAGGTTAGATTGAATTTTACGTCAAAAAAATGTTAGGTTAGATTAAATTTTTTTCGACCACTTACAGCTCTTGTTGCACATTGTCCTCTTGGTCAATTACACCTTCGATATAGAAGAATGACTGGTCGAATTGGCGTTGGATTCAAGGATTAGGAAGTTGTTCAAAAATAAATCGTAAAACTGCAATGTCTAGATGTTAGGTTAGATTGAATTTTTTTCGACCACTTACAGCGCTTGTTGCACATTGTCCTCCTGGTCAATTACACCTTCGATATAGAAGAATGACTGGTCAAATTGGAGTTGGATTCATGGGTTGGGAAGTTGTTCAAAAATAAATCGTAAATCTGCAATGTCTAGATGTTAGGTTGGATTGAATTTTTTTCGACCACTTACAGCTCTTGTTGCACATTGTCCTCCTGGTCAATTACACCTTCGATATAGAAGAATGACTGGTCAAATTGGCGTTGGATTCAAGGATTGGCAAGTTGTTCAAAAATAAATCGTAAATCTGCAATGTCTAGATGTTAGGTTAGATTAAATTTTTTTCGACCACTTACAGCTCTTGTTGCACATTGTCCTCCTGGTCAATTACACCTTCGATATAGAAGAATGACTGGTCAAATTGGCGTTGGATTCAAGGATTGGGAAGTTGTTCAAAAATAAATCGTAAATCTGCAATGTCTAGATGTTAGGTTAGATTAAATTTTTTTCGACCACTTACAGCTCTTGTTGCACATTGTCCTCCTGGTCAATTACACCTTGGATATAGAAGAGTGACTGGTCAAATTGGCGTTGGATTCAAGGATTGGGAAGTTGTTCAAAAATAAATCGTAAATCTGCAATGTCTAGATGTTAGGTTAGATTGAATTTTTTTCGACCACTTACAGCTCTTGGATTCAAGGATTAGGAAGTTGTTCAAAAATAAATCGTAAAACTGCAATGTCTAGATGTTAGGTTAGATTGAATTTTTTTCGACCACTTACAGCGCTTGTTGCACATTGTCCTCCTGGTCAATTACACCTTCGATATAGAAGAATGACTGGTCAAATTGGCGTTGGATTCAAGGATTGGGAAGTTGTTCAAAAATAAATCGTAAATCTGCAATGTCTAGATGTTAGGTTAGATTGAATTTTTTTCGACCACTTACAGCTCTTGTTGCACATTGTCCTTATGGTCAATTACACCTTCGATATAGAAGAATGACTGGTCAAATTGGCGTTGGATTCAAGGATTGGGAAGTTGTTCAAAAATAAATCGTAAATCTGCAATGTCTAGATGTTAGGTTAGATTGAATTCTTTTCGACCACTTACAGCTCTTCTTGCACATTGTCCTCCTGGTCAATTACACCTTCGATATAGAAGAATGACTGGTCAAATTGGCGTTGGATTCAAGGATTGGGAAGTTGTTCAAAAATAAATCGTAAATCTGCAATGTCTAGATGTTAGGTTAGATTGAATTTTTTTCGACCACTTACAGCTCTTGTTGCACATTGTCCTCCTGGTCAATTACACCTTGGATATAGAAGAGTGACTGGTCAAATTGGCGTTGGATTCAAGGATTGGGAAGTTGTTCAAAAATAAATCGTAAATCTGCAATGTCTAGATGTTAGGTTAGATTAAATTTTTTTCGACCACTTACAGCTCTTGTTGCACATTGTCCTCCTGGTCAATTGCACCTTCGATATAGAAGAATGACTGGTCATATTGGCGTTGGATTCAAGGATTGGGAAGTTGTTCAAAAATAAATCGTAAATCTGCAATGTCTAGATGTTAGGTTAGATTAAATTTTTTTCGACCACTTACAGCTCTTCTTGCACATTGTCCTCCTGGTCAATTACACCTCCGATATAGAAGAGTGACTGGTCAAATTGGCGTTGGATTCAAGGATTGGGAAGTTGTTCAAAAATAAATCGTAAATCTGCAATGTCTAGATGTTAGGTTAGATTAAATTTTTTTCGACCACTTACAGCTCTTGTTGCACATTGTCCTCCTGGTCAATTACACCTTGGATATAGAAGAGTGACTGGTCAAATTGGCGTTGGATTCAAAAATTGGGAAGTTGTTCAAAAATAAATCGTAAATCTGCAATGTCTAGATGTTAGGTTAGATTGAATTTTTTTCGACCACTTACAGCTCTTGTTGCACATTGTCCTCCTCGTCAATTACACCTTCGATATAGAAGAATGACTGGTCATATTGGCGTTGGATTCAAGGATTGGGAAGTTGTTCAAAAATAAATCGTAAATCTGCAATGTCTAGATGTTAGGTTACATTAAATTTTTTTCGACCACTTACAGCTCTTGTTGCACATTGTCCTCCTGGTCAATTACACCTCCGATATAGAAGAGTGACTGGTCAAATTGGCGTTGGATTCAAGGATTGGGAAGTTGTTCAAAAATAAATCGTAAAACTGCAATGTCTAGATGTTAGGTTAGATTGAATTCTTTTCGACCACTTACAGCTCTTGTTGCACATTGTTCTCCTGGTCAATTACACCTTCGATATAGAAGAATGACTGGTCAAATTGGCGTTGGATTCAAGGATTGGGAAGTTGTTCAAAAATAAATCGTAAATCTGCAATGTCTAGATGTTAGGTTAGATTGAATTTTTTTCGACCACTTACAGCTCTTGTTGCACATTGTCCTCCTGGTCAATTACACCTTGGATATAGAAGAGTGACTGGTCAAATTGGCGTTGGATTCAAGGATTGGAAAGTTGTTCAAAAATAAATCGTAAATCTGCAATGTCTAGATGTTAGGTTAGATTGAATTTTTTTCGACCACTTACAGCTCTTGTTGCACATTGTCCTCCTGGTCAATTACACCTTCGATATAGAAGAATGACTGGTCATATTGGCGTTGGATTCAAGGATTGGGAAGTTGTTCAAAAATAAATCGTAAAACTGCAATGTCTAGATGTTAGGTTAGATTGAATTTTTTTCGACCACTTACAGCTCTTGTTGCACATTGTCCTCCTGGTCAATTACACCTTGGATATAGAAGAGTGACTGGTCAAATTGGCGTTGGATTCAAGGATTGGGAAGTTGTTCAAAAATAAATCGTAAATCTGCAATGTCTAGATGTTAGGTTAGATTGAATTTTTTTCGACCACTTACAGCTCTTGTTGCACATTGTCCTCCTGGTCAATTACACCTTCGATATAGAAGAATGACTGGTCAAATTGGCGTTGGATTCAAGGATTGGGAAGTTGTTCAAAAATAAATCGTAAATCTGCAATATCTAGATGTTAGGTTAGATTAAATTTTTTTCGACCACTTACAGCTCTTGTTGCACATTGTTCTCCTGGTCAATTACACCTCCGATATAGCAGAGTGACTGGTCAAATTGGCGTTGGATTCAAGGATTGGGAAGTTGTTCAAAAATAAATCGTAAATCTGCAATGTCTAGATGTTATTTTAGATTAAATTTTTTTCGACCACTTACAGCTCTTGTTGCACATTGCCCTCCTGGTCAATTACACCTTGGATATAGAAGAGTGACTGGTCAAATTGGCGTTGGATTCAAGGATTGGGAAGTTGTTCAAAAATAAATCGTAAATCTGCAATGTCTAGATGTTAGGTTAGATTGAATTTTTATCGACCACTTACAGCTCTTGTTGCACATTGTCCTCCTGGTCAATTACACCTTCGATATAGAAGAATGACTGGTCAAATTGGCGTTGGATTCAAGGATTGGGAAGTTGTTCAAAAATAAATCGTAAATCTGCAATGTCTAGATGTTAGGTTAGATTGAATTTTTATCGACCACTTACAGCTCTTGTTGCACATTGTCCTCCTGGTCAATTACACCTTCGATATAGAAGAATGACTGGTCATATTGGCGTTAGATTCAAGGATTGGGAAGTTGTTCAAAAATAAATCGTAAAACTGCAATGTCTAGATGTTAGGTTAGATTGAATTTTTTTCGACCACTTACAGCTCTTGTTGCACATTGTCCTCCTGGTCAATTACACCTTGGATATAGAAGAGCGACTGGTCAAATTGGCGTTGGATTCAAGGATTGGTAAGTTGTTCAAAAATAAATCGTAATTCTGCAATGTCTAGATGTTAGGTTAGATTGAATTTTTTTCGACCACTTACAGCTCTTGTTGCACATTGTCCTCCTGGTCAATTACACCTTCGATATAGAAGAATGACTGGTCAAATTGGCGTTGGATTCAAGGATTGGGAAGTTGTTCAAAAATAAATCGTAAATCTGCAATATCTAGATGTTAGGTTAGATTAAATTTTTTTCGACCACTTACAGCTCTTGTTGCACATTGTTCTCCTGGTCAATTACACCTCCGATATAGCAGAGTGACTGGTCAAATTGGCGTTGGATTCAAGGATTGGGAAGTTGTTCAAAAATAAATCGTAAATCTGCAATGTCTAGATGTTATTTTAGATTAAATTTTTTTCGACCACTTACAGCTCTTGTTGCACATTGTCCTCCTGGTCAATTACACCTTGGATATAGAAGAGTGACTGGTCAAATTGGCGTTGGATTCTAGGATTGGGAAGTTGTTCAAAAATAAATCGTAAATCTGCAATGTCTAGATGTTAGGTTAGATTGAATTTTTTTCGACCACTTACAGCTCTTGGATTCAAGGATTAGGAAGTTGTTCAAAAATAAATCGTAAAACTGCAATGTCTAGATGTTAGGTTAGATTGAATTTTTTTCGACCACTTACAGCGCTTGTTGCACATTGTCCTCCTGGTCAATTACACCTTCGATATAGAAGAATGACTGGTCAAATTGGCGTTGGATTCAAGGATTGGGAAGTTGTTCAAAAATAAATCGTAAATCTGCAATGTCTAGATGTTAGGTTAGATTGAATTTTTTTCGACCACTTACAGCTCTTGTTGCACATTGTCCTTATGGTCAATTACACCTTCGATATAGAAGAATGACTGGTCAAATTGGCGTTGGATTCAAGGATTGGGAAGTTGTTCAAAAATAAATCGTAAATCTGCAATGTCTAGATGTTAGGTTAGATTGAATTCTTTTCGACCACTTACAGCTCTTCTTGCACATTGTCCTCCTGGTCAATTACACCTTCGATATAGAAGAATGACTGGTCAAATTGGCGTTGGATTCAAGGATTGGGAAGTTGTTCAAAAATAAATCGTAAATCTGCAATGTCTAGATGTTAGGTTAGATTGAATTTTTTTCGACCACTTACAGCTCTTGTTGCACATTGTCCTCCTGGTCAATTACACCTTGGATATAGAAGAGTGACTGGTCAAATTGGCGTTGGATTCAAGGATTGGGAAGTTGTTCAAAAATAAATCGTAAATCTGCAATGTCTAGATGTTAGGTTAGATTAAATTTTTTTCGACCACTTACAGCTCTTGTTGCACATTGTCCTCCTGGTCAATTGCACCTTCGATATAGAAGAATGACTGGTCATATTGGCGTTGGATTCAAGGATTGGGAAGTTGTTCAAAAATAAATAGTAAATCTGCAATGTCTAGATGTTAGGTTAGATTAAATTTTTTTCGACCACTTACAGCTCTTGTTGCACATTGTCCTCCTGGTCAATTACACCTCCGATATAGAAGAGTGACTGGTCAAATTGGCGTTGGATTCAAGGATTGGGAAGTTGTTCAAAAATAAATCGTAAATCTGCAATGTCTAGATGTTAGGTTAGATTAAATTTTTTTCGACCACTTACAGCTCTTGTTGCACATTGTCCTCCTGGTCAATTACACCTTGGATATAGAAGAGTGACTGGTCAAATTGGCGTTGGATTCAAAAATTGGGAAGTTGTTCAAAAATAAATCGTAAATCTGCAATGTCTAGATGTTAGGTTAGATTGAATTTTTTTCGACCACTTACAGCTCTTGTTGCACATTGTCCTCCTCGTCAATTACACCTTCGATATAGAAGAATGACTGGTCATATTGGCGTTGGATTCAAGGATTGGGAAGTTGTTCAAAAATAAATCGTAAATCTGCAATGTCTAGATGTTTGGTTACATTAAATTTTTTTCGACCACTTACAGCTCTTGTTGCCCATTGTCCTCCTGGTCAATTACACCTCCGATATAGAAGAGTGACTGGTCAAATTGGCGTTGGATTCAAGGATTGGGAAGTTGTTCAAAAATAAATCGTAAAACTGCAATGTCTAGATGTTAGGTTAGATTAAATTTTTTTCGACCACTTACAGCTCTTGTTGCACATTGTCCTCCTGGTCAATTACACCTCCGATATAGAAGAGTGACTGGTCAAATTGGCGTTGGATTCAAGGATTGGGAAGTTGTTCAAAAATAAATCGTAAATCTGCAATGTCTAGATGTTAGGTTAGATTAAATTTTTTTCGACCACTTACAGCTCTTGTTGCACATTGTCCTCCTGGTCAATTACACCTTGGATATAGAAGAGTGACTGGTCAAATTGGCGTTGGATTCAAAAATTGGGAAGTTGTTCAAAAATAAATCGTAAATCTGCAATGTCTAGATGTTAGGTTAGATTGAATTTTTTTCGACCACTTACAGCTCTTGTTGCACATTGTCCTCCTCGTCAATTACACCTTCGATATAGAAGAATGACTGGTCATATTGGCGTTGGATTCAAGGATTGGGAAGTTGTTCAAAAATAAATCGTAAATCTGCAATGTCTAGATGTTAGGTTACATTAAATTTTTTTCGACCACTTACAGCTCTTGTTGCACATTGTCCTCCTGGTCAATTACACCTCCGATATAGAAGAGTGACTGGTCAAATTGGCGTTGGATTCAAGGATTGGGAAGTTGTTCAAAAATAAATCGTAAAACTGCAATGTCTAGATGTTAGGTTAGATTGAATTCTTTTCGACCACTTACAGCTCTTGTTGCACATTGTTCTCCTGGTCAATTACACCTTTGATATAGAAGAATGACTGATCAAATTGGCGTTGGATTCAAGGATTGGGAAGTTGTTCAAAAATAAATCGTAAATCTGCAATGTCTAGATGTTAGGTTAGATTGAATTTTTTTCGACCACTTGCAGCTCTTGTTGCACATTGTCCTCCTGGTCAATTACACCTTGGATATAGAAGAGTGACTGGTCAAATTGGCGTTGGATTCAAGGATTGGAAAGTTGTTCAAAAATAAATCGTAAATCTGCAATGTCTAGATGTTAGGTTAGATTGAATTTTTTTCGACCACTTACAGCTCTTGTTGCACATTGTCCTCCTGGTCAATTACACCTTCGATATAGAAGAATGACTGGTCATATTGGCGTTGGATTCAAGGATTGGGAAGTTGTTCAAAAATAAATCGTAAAACTGCAATGTCTAGATGTTAGGTTAGATTGAATTTTTTTCGACCACTTACAGCTCTTGTTGCACATTGTCCTCCTGGTCAATTACACCTTGGATATAGAAGAGTGACTGGTCAAATTGGCGTTGGATTCAAGGATTGGGAAGTTGTTCAAAAATAAATCGTAAATCTGCAATGTCTAGATGTTAGGTTAGATTGAATTTTTTTCGACCACTTACAGCTCTTGTTGCACATTGTCCTCCTGGTCAATTACACCTTCGATATAGAAGAATGACTGGTCAAATTGGCGTTGGATTCAAGGAATGGGAAGTTGTTCAAAAATAAATCGTAAATCTGCAATGTCTAGATGTTAGGTTAGATTAAATTTTTTTCGACCACTTACAGCTCTTGTTGCACATTGTCCTCCTGGTCAATTACACCTTGGATATAGAAGAGTGACTGGTCAAATTGGCGTTGGATTCAAGGATTGGGAAGTTGTTCAAAAATAAATCGTAAATCTGCAATGTCTAGATGTTAGGTTAGATTGAATTTTTTTCCACCACTTACAGCTCTTGTTGCACATTGTCCTCCTGGTCAATTACACCTTGGATATAGAAGAGTGACTGGTCAAATTGGCGTTGGATTCAAGGATTGGGAAGTTGTTCAAAAATAAATCGTAAATCTGCAATGTCTAGATGTTAGGTTACATTAAATTTTTTTCGACCACTTACAGCTCTTGTTGCACATTGCCCTCCTGGTCAATTACACCTTGGATATAGAAGAGTGACTGGTCAAATTGGCGTTGGATTCAAGGATTGGGAAGTTGTTCAAAAATAAATCGTAAATCTGCAATGTCTAGATGTTAGGTTAGATTGAATTTTTATCGACCACTTACAGCTCTTGTTGCACATTGTCCTCCTGGTCAATTACACCTTCGATATAGAAGAATGACTGGTCAAATTGGCGTTGGATTCAAGGATTGGGAAGTTGTTCAAAAATAAATCGTAAATCTGCAATGTCTAGATGTTAGGTTAGATTGAATTTTTATCGACCACTTACAGCTCTTGTTCCACATTGTCCTCCTGGTCAATTACACCTTCGATATAGAAGAATGACTGGTCAAATTGGCGTTCGATTCAAGGATTGGGAAGTTGTTCAAAAATAAATCGTAAATCCGCAATGTCTAGATGTTAGGTTAGATTCAATTTTTTTCGACCACTTACAGCTCTTGTTGCACATTGTCCTCCTGGTCAATTACACCTTCGATGTAGAAGAATGACTGGTCAAATTGGCGTTGGATTCAAGGATTGGGAAGTTGTTCAAAAATAAATCGTAAATCTGCAATGTCTAGATGTTAGGTTAGATTAAATTTTTTTCGACCACTTACAGCTCTTGTTGCACATTGTTCTCCTGGTCAATTACACCTCCGATATAGCAGAGTGACTGGTCAAATTGGCGTTGGATTCAAGGATTGGGAAGTTGTTCAAAAATAAATCGTAAATCTGCAATGTCTAGATGTTAGGTTAGATTAAATTTTTTTCGACCACTTACAGCTCTTGTTGCACATTGCCCTCCTGGTCAATTACACCTTGGATATAGAAGAGTGACTGGTCAAATTGGCGTTGGATTCAAGGATTGAGAAGTTGTTCAAAAATAAATCGTAAATCTGCAATGTCTAGATGTTAGGTTAGATTGAATTTTACGTCAAAAAAATGTTAGGTTAGATTAAATTTTTTTCGACCACTTACAGCTCTTGTTGCACATTGTCCTCTTGGTCAATTACACCTTCGATATAGAAGAATGACTGGTCGAATTGGCGTTGGATTCAAGGATTAGGAAGTTGTTCAAAAATAAATCGTAAAACTGCAATGTCTAGATGTTAGGTTAGATTGAATTTTTTTCGACCACTTACAGCGCTTGTTGCACATTGTCCTCCTGGTCAATTACACCTTCGATATAGAAGAATGACTGGTCAAATTGGCGTTGGATTCATGGGTTGGGAAGTTGTTCAAAAATAAATCGTAAATCTGCAATGTCTAGATGTTAGGTTGGATTGAATTTTTTTCGACCACTTACAGCTCTTGTTGCACATTGTCCTCCTGGTCAATTACACCTTCGATATAGAAGAATGACTGGTCAAATTGGCGTTGGATTCAAGGATTGGCAAGTTGTTCAAAAATAAATCGTAAATCTGCAATGTCTAGATGTTAGGTTAGATTAAATTTTTTTCGACCACTTACAGCTCTTGTTGCACATTGTCCTCCTGGTCAATTACACCTTCGATATAGAAGAATGACTGGTCAAATTGGCGTTGGATTCAAGGATTGGGAAGTTGTTCAAAAATAAATCGTAAATCTGCAATGTCTAGATGTTAGGTTAGATTAAATTTTTTTCGACCACTTACAGCTCTTGTTGCACATTGTCCTCCTGGTCAATTACACCTTGGATATAGAAGAGTGACTGGTCAAATTGGCGTTGGATTCAAGGATTGGGAAGTTGTTCAAAAATAAATCGTAAATCTGCAATGTCTAGATGTTAGGTTAGATTGAATTTTTTTCGACCACTTACAGCTCTTGGATTCAAGGATTAGGAAGTTGTTCAAAAATAAATCGTAAAACTGCAATGTCTAGATGTTAGGTTAGATTGAATTTTTTTCGACCACTTACAGCGCTTGTTGCACATTGTCCTCCTGGTCAATTACACCTTCGATATAGAAGAATGACTGGTCAAATTGGCGTTGGATTCAAGGATTGGGAAGTTGTTCAAAAATAAATCGTAAATCTGCAATGTCTAGATGTTAGGTTAGATTGAATTTTTTTCGACCACTTACAGCTCTTGTTGCACATTGTCCTTATGGTCAATTACACCTTCGATATAGAAGAATGACTGGTCAAATTGGCGTTGGATTCAAGGATTGGGAAGTTGTTCAAAAATAAATCGTAAATCTGCAATGTCTAGATGTTAGGTTAGATTGAATTCTTTTCGACCACTTACAGCTCTTCTTGCACATTGTCCTCCTGGTCAATTACACCTTCGATATAGAAGAATGACTGGTCAAATTGGCGTTGGATTCAAGGATTGGGAAGTTGTTCAAAAATAAATCGTAAATCTGCAATGTCTAGATGTTAGGTTAGATTGAATTTTTTTCGACCACTTACAGCTCTTGTTGCACATTGTCCTCCTGGTCAATTACACCTTGGATATAGAAGAGTGACTGGTCAAATTGGCGTTGGATTCAAGGATTGGGAAGTTGTTCAAAAATAAATCGTAAATCTGCAATGTCTAGATGTTAGGTTAGATTAAATTTTTTTCGACCACTTACAGCTCTTGTTGCACATTGTCCTCCTGGTCAATTGCACCTTCGATATAGAAGAATGACTGGTCATATTGGCGTTGGATTCAAGGATTGGGAAGTTGTTCAAAAATAAATCGTAAATCTGCAATGTCTAGATGTTAGGTTAGATTAAATTTTTTTCGACCACTTACAGCTCTTCTTGCACATTGTCCTCCTGGTCAATTACACCTCCGATATAGAAGAGTGACTGGTCAAATTGGCGTTGGATTCAAGGATTGGGAAGTTGTTCAAAAATAAATCGTAAATCTGCAATGTCAAGATGTTAGGTTAGATTAAATTTTTTTCGACCACTTACAGCTCTTGTTGCACATTGCCCTCCTGGTCAATTACACCTTGGATATAGAAGAGTGACTGGTCAAATTGGCGTTGGATTCAAGGATTGAGAAGTTGTTCAAAAATAAATCGTAAATCTGCAATGTCTAGATGTTAGGTTAGATTAAATTTTTTTCGACCACTTACAGCTCTTGTTGCACATTGCCCTCCTGGTCAATTACACCTTGGATATAGAAGAGTGACTGGTCAAATTGGCGTTGGATTCAAGGATTGAGAAGTTGTTCAAAAATAAATCGTAAATCTGCAATGTCTAGATGTTAGGTTAGATTGAATTTTACGTCAAAAAAATGTTAGGTTAGATTAAATTTTTTTCGACCACTTACAGCTCTTGTTGCACATTGCCCTCCTGGTCAATTACACCTTGGATATAGAAGAGTGACTGGTCAAATTGGCGTTGGATTCAAGGATTGAGAAGTTGTTCAAAAATAAATCGTAAATCTGCAATGTCTAGATGTTAGGTTAGATTGAATTTTACGTCAAAAAAATGTTAGGTTAGATTAAATTTTTTTCGACCACTTACAGCTCTTGTTGCACATTGTCCTTATGGTCAATTACACCTTCGATATAGAAGAATGACTGGTCAAATTGGCGTTGGATTCAAGGATTGGGAAGTTGTTCAAAAATAAATCGTAAATCTGCAATGTCTAGATGTTAGGTTAGATTGAATTCTTTTCGACCACTTACAGCTCTTCTTGCACATTGTCCTCCTGGTCAATTACACCTTCGATATAGAAGAATGACTGGTCAAATTGGCGTTGGATTCAAGGATTGGGAAGTTGTTCAAAAATAAATCGTAAATCTGCAATGTCTAGATGTTAGGTTAGATTGAATTTTTTTCGACCACTTACAGCTCTTGTTGCACATTGTCCTCCTGGTCAATTACACCTTGGATATAGAAGAGTGACTGGTCAAATTGGCGTTGGATTCAAGGATTGGGAAGTTGTTTAAAAATAAATCGTAAATCTGCAATGTCTAGATGTTAGGTTAGATTAAATTTTTTTCGACCACTTACAGCTCTTGTTGCACATTGTCCTCCTGGTCAATTGCACCTTCGATATAGAAGAATGACTGGTCATATTGGCGTTGGATTCAAGGATTGGGAAGTTGTTCAAAAATAAATCGTAAATCTGCAATGTCTAGATGTTAGGTTACATTAAATTTTTTTCGACCACTTACAGCTCTTGTTGCACATTGTCCTCCTGGTCAATTACACCTCCGATATAGAAGAGTGACTGGTCAAATTGGCGTTGGATTCAAGGATTGGGAAGTTGTTCAAAAATAAATCGTAAAACTGCAATGTCTAGATGTTAGGTTAGATTGAATTCTTTTCGACCACTTACAGCTCTTGTTGCACGTACATTGTTCTCCTGGTCAATTACACCTTCGATATAGAAGAATGACTGGTCAAATTGGCGTTGGATTCAAGGATTGGGAAGTTGTTCAAAAATAAATCGTAAATCTGCAATGTCTAGATGTTAGGTTAGATTGAATTTTTTTCGACCACTTACAGCTCTTGTTGCACATTGTCCTCCTGGTCAATTACACCTTGGATATAGAAGAGTGACTGGTCAAATTGGCGTTGGATTCAAGGATTGGAAGGTTGTTCAAAAATAAATCGTAAATCTGCAATGTCTAGATGTTAGGTTAGATTGAATTTTTTTCGACCACTTACAGCTCTTGTTGCACATTGTCCTCCTGGTCAATTACACCTTCGATATAGAAGAATGACTGGTCATATTGGCGTTGGATTCAAGGATTGGGAAGTTGTTCAAAAATAAATCGTAAAACTGCAATGTCTAGATGTTAGGTTAGATTGAATTTTTTTCGACCACTTACAGCTCTTGTTGCACATTGTCCTCCTGGTCAATTACACCTTGGATATAGAAGAGTGACTGGTCAAATTGGCGTTGGATTCAAGGATTGGGAAGTTGTTCAAAAATAAATCGTAAATCTGCAATGTCTAGATGTTAGGTTAGATTGAATTTTTTTCGACCACTTACAGCTCTTGTTGCACATTGTCCTCCTGGTCAATTACACCTTCGATATAGAAGAATGACTGGTCAAATTGGCGTTGGATTCAAGGAATGGGAAGTTGTTCAAAAATAAATCGTAAATCTGCAATGTCTAGATGTTAGGTTAGATTAAATTTTTTTCGACCACTTACAGCTCTTGTTGCACATTGTCCTCCTGGTCAATTACACCTTGGATATAGAAGAGTGACTGGTCAAATTGGCGTTGGATTCAAGGATTGGGAAGTTGTTCAAAAATAAATCGTAAATCTGCAATGTCTAGATGTTAGGTTAGATTGAATTTTTTTCGACCACTTACAGCTCTTGTTGCACATTGTCCTCCTGGTCAATTACACCTTGGATATAGAAGAGTGACTGGTCAAATTGGCGTTGGATTCAAGGATTGGGAAGTTGTTCAAAAATAAATCGTAAATCTGCAATGTCTAGATGTTAGGTTACATTAAATTTTTTTCGACCACTTACAGCTCTTGTTGCACATTGTCCTCCTGGTCAATTACACCTTCGATATAGAAGAATGACTGGTCAAATTGGCGTTGGATTCAAGGATTGGGAAGTTGTTCAAAAATAAATCGTAAATCTGCAATGTCTAGATGTTAGGTTAGATTAAATTTTTTTCGACCACTTACAGCTCTTGTTGCACATTGTCCTCCTGGTCAATTACACCTTCGATATAGAAGAATGACTGGTCAAATTGGCGTTGGATTCAAGGATTGGGAAGTTGTTCAAAAATAAATCGTAAATCTGCAATGTCTAGATGTTAGGTTAGATTAAATTTTTTTCGACCACTTACAGCTCTTGTTGCACATTGTCCTTATGGTCAATTACACCTTCGATATAGAAGAATGACTGGTCAAATTGGCGTTGGATTCAAGGATTGGGAAGTTGTTCAAAAATAAATCGTAAATCTGCAATGTCTAGATGTTAGGTTAGATTAAATTTTTTTCGACCACTTACAGCTCTTGTTGCACATTGTCCTCCTGGTCAATTACACCTCCGATATAGAAGAGTGACTGGTCAAATTGGCGTTGGATTCAAGGATTGGGAAGTTGTTCAAAAATAAATCGTAAATCTGCAATGTCTAGATGTTAGGTTAGATTGAATTTTTTTCGACCACTTACAGCTCTTGGATTCAAGGATTAGGAAGTTGTTCAAAAATAAATCGTAAAACTGCAATGTCTAGATGTTAGGTTAGATTGAATTTTTTTCGACCACTTACAGCGCTTGTTGCACATTGTCCTCCTGGTCAATTACACCTTCGATATAGAAGAATGACTGGTCAAATTGGCGTTGGATTCAAGGATTGGGAAGTTGTTCAAAAATAAATCGTAAATCTGCAATGTCTAGATGTTAGGTTAGATTGAATTTTTTTCGACCACTTACAGCTCTTGTTGCACATTGTCCTTATGGTCAATTACACCTTCGATATAGAAGAATGACTGGTCAAATTAGCGTTGGATTCAAGGATTGGGAAGTTGTTCAAAAATAAATCGTAAATCTGCAATGTCTAGATGTTAGGTTAGATTAAATTTTTTTCGACCACTTACAGCTCTTGTTGCACATTGTCCTCCTGGTCAATTACACCTCCGATATAGAAGAGTGACTGGTCAAATTGGCGTTGGATTCAAGGATTGGGAAGTTGTTCAAAAATAAATCGTAAAACTGCAATGTCTAGATGTTAGGTTAGATTAAATTTTTTTCGACCACTTACAGCTCTTGTTGCACATTGTCCTCCTGGTCAATTACACCTCCGATATAGAAGAGTGACTGGTCAAATTGGCGTTGGATTCAAGGATTGGGAAGTTGTTCAAAAATAAATCGTAAATCTGCAATGTCTAGATGTTAGGTTAGATTAAATTTTTTTCGACCACTTACAGCTCTTGTTGCACATTGTCCTCCTGGTCAATTACACCTTGGATATAGAAGAGTGACTGGTCAAATTGGCGTTGGATTCAAAAATTGGGAAGTTGTTCAAAAATAAATCGTAAATCTGCAATGTCTAGATGTTAGGTTAGATTGAATTTTTTTCGACCACTTACAGCTCTTGTTGCACATTGTCCTCCTCGTCAATTACACCTTCGATATAGAAGAATGACTGGTCATATTGGCGTTGGATTCAAGGATTGGGAAGTTGTTCAAAAATAAATCGTAAATCTGCAATGTCTAGATGTTAGGTTACATTAAATTTTTTTCGACCACTTACAGCTCTTGTTGCACATTGTCCTCCTGGTCAATTACACCTCCGATATAGAAGAGTGACTGGTCAAATTGGCGTTGGATTCAAGGATTGGGAAGTTGTTCAAAAATAAATCGTAAAACTGCAATGTCTAGATGTTAGGTTAGATTGAATTCTTTTCGACCACTTACAGCTCTTGTTGCACATTGTTCTCCTGGTCAATTACACCTTCGATATAGAAGAATGACTGGTCAAATTGGCGTTGGATTCAAGGATTGGGAAGTTGTTCAAAAATAAATCGTAAATCTGCAATGTCTAGATGTTAGGTTAGATTGAATTTTTTTCGACCACTTACAGCTCTTGTTGCACATTGTCCTCCTGGTCAATTACACCTTGGATATAGAAGAGTGACTGGTCAAATTGGCGTTGGATTCAAGGATTGGAAAGTTGTTCAAAAATAAATCGTAAATCTGCAATGTCTAGATGTTAGGTTAGATTGAATTTTTTTCGACCACTTACAGCTCTTGTTGCACATTGTCCTCCTGGTCAATTACACCTTCGATATAGAAGAAAGACTGGTCATATTGGCGTTGGATTCAAAAATTGGGAAGTTGTTCAAAAATAAATCGTAAAACTGCAATGTCTAGATGTTAGGTTAAATTGAATTTTTTTCGACCACTTACAGCTCTTGTTGCACATTGTCCTCCTGGTCAATTACACCTTGGATATAGAAGAGTGACTGGTCAAATTGGCGTTGGATTCAAGGATTGGGAAGTTGTTCAAAAATAAATCGTAAATCTGCAATGTCTAGATGTTAGGTTAGATTGAATTTTTTTCGACCACTTACAGCTCTTGTTGCACATTGTCCTCCTGGTCAATTACACCTTCGACATAGAAGAATGACTGGTCAAATTGGCGTTGGATTCAAGGAATGGGAAGTTGTTCAAAAATAAATCGTAAATCTGCAATGTCTAGATGTTAGGTTAGATTAAATTTTTTTCGACCACTTACAGCTCTTGTTGCACATTGTCCTCCTGGTCAATTACACCTTGGATATAGAAGAGTGACTGGTCAAATTGGCGTTGGATTCAAGGATTGGGAAGTTGTTCAAAAATAAATCGCAAATCTGCAATGTCTAGATGTTAGGTTAGATTGAATTTTTTTCCACCACTTACAGCTCTTGTTGCACATTGTCCTCCTGGTCAATTACACCTTGGATATAGAAGAGTGACTGGTCAAATTGGCGTTGGATTCAAGGATTGGGAAGTTGTTCAAAAATAAATCGTAAATCTGCAATGTCTAGATGTTAAGTTACATTAAATTTTTTTCGACCACTTACAGCTCTTGTTGCACATTGTCCTCCTGGTCAATTACACCTTCGATATAGAAGAATGACTGGTCAAATTGGCGTTGGATTCAAGGATTGGGAAGTTGTTCAAAAATAAATCGAAAATCTGCAATGTCTAGATGTTAGGTTAGATTAAATTTTTTTCGACCACTTACAGCTCTTGTTGCACATTGTCCTCCTGGTCAATTACACCTCCGATATAGAAGAGTGACTGGTCAAATTGGCGTTGGATTCAAGGATTGGGAAGTTGTTCAAAAATAAATCGTAAATCTGCAATGTCTAGATGTTAGGTTAGATTAAATTTTTTTCGACCACTTACAGCTCTTGTTTCACATTGTCCTCCTGCTCAATTACACCTTGGATATAGAAGAGTGACTGGTCAAATTGGCGTTGGATTCAAGGATTGGGAAGTTGTTCAAAAATAAATAGTAAATCTGCAATGTCTAGATGTTAGGTTAGATCAAATTTTTTTCGACCACTTACAGCTCTTGTTGCACATTGTCCTCCTGGTCAATTACACCTTGGATATAGAAGAGTGACTGGTCAAATTGGCGTTGGATTCAAGGATTGGGAAGTTGTTCAAAAATAAATCGTAAATCTGCGATGTCTAGATGTTAGGTTAGATTAAATTTTTTTCGACTACTTACAGCTCTTGTTGCACATTGCCCTCCTGGTCAATTACACCTTCGATATAGAAAAATGACTGGTCAAATTGGCGTTGGATTCAAGGATTGGGAAGTTGTTCAAAAATAAATCGTAAAACTGCAATGTCTAGATGTTAGGTTAGATTGAATTTTTTTCGACCACTTACAGCTCTTGTTGCATATTGTCCTCCTGGTCAATTACACCTTCGATATAGAAGAATGACTGGTCAAATTGGCGTTCGATTCAAGGATTGGGAAGTTGTTCAAAAATAAATCGTAAATCCGCAATGTCTAGATGTTAGGTTAGATTCAATTTTTTTCGACCACTTACAGCTCTTGTTGCACATTGTCCTCCTGGTCAATTACACCTTCGATATAGAAGAATGACTGGTCAAATTGGCGTTGGATTCAAGGATTGGGAAGTTGTTCAAAAATAAATCGTAAATCTGCAATGTCTAGATGTTAGGTTAGATTAAATTTTTTTCGACCACTTACAGCTCTTGTTGCACATTGTTCTCCTGGTCAATTACACCTCCGATATAGCAGAGTGACTGGTCAAATTGGCGTTGGATTCAAGGATTGGGAAGTTGTTCAAAAATAAATCGTAAATCTGCAATGTCTAGATGTTATTTTAGATTAAATTTTTTTCGACCACTTACAGCTCTTGTTGCACATTGCCCTCCTGGTCAATTACACCTTGGATATAGAAGAGTGACTGGTCAAATTGGCGTTGGATTCAAGGATTGGGAAGTTGTTCAAAAATAAATCGTAAATCTGCAATGTCTAGATGTTAGGTTAGATTGAATTTTTATCGACCACTTACAGCTCTTGTTGCACATTGTCCTCCTGGTCAATTACACCTTCGATATAGAAGAATGACTGGTCAAATTGGCGTTGGATTCAAGGATTGGGAAGTTGTTCAAAAATAAATCGAAAATCTGCAATGTCTAGATGTTAGGTTAGATTAAATTTTTTTCGACCACTTACAGCTCTTGTTGCACATTGTCCTCCTGGTCAATTACACCTCCGATATAGAAGAGTGACTGGTCAAATTGGCGTTGGATTCAAGGATTGGGAAGTTGTTCAAAAATAAATCGTAAATCTGCAATGTCTAGATGTTAGGTTAGATTAAATTTTTTTCGACCACTTACAGCTCTTGTTGCACATTGTCCTCCTGCTCAATTACACCTTGGATATAGAAGAGTGACTGGTCAAATTGGCGTTGGATTCAAGGATTGGGAAGTTGTTCAAAAATAAATAGTAAATCTGCAATGTCTAGATGTTAGGTTAGATCAAATTTTTTTCGACCACTTACAGCTCTTGTTGCACATTGTCCTCCTGGTCAATTACACCTTGGATATAGAAGAGTGACTGGTCAAATTGGCGTTGGATTCAAGGATTGGGAAGTTGTTCAAAAATAAATCGTAAATCTGCGATGTCTAGATGTTAGGTTAGATTAAATTTTTTTCGACCACTTACAGCTCTTGTTGCACATTGCCCTCCTGGTCAATTACACCTTCGATATAGAAGAATGACTGGTCAAATTGGCGTTGGATTCAAGGATTGGGAAGTTGTTCAAAAATAAATCGTAAAACTGCAATGTCTAGATGTTAGGTTAGATTGAATTTTTTTCGACCACTTACAGCTCTTGTTGCATATTGTCCTCCTGGTCAATTACACCTTCGATATAGAAGAATGACTGGTCAAATTGGCGTTCGATTCAAGGATTGGGAAGTTGTTCAAAAATAAATCGTAAATCCGCAATGTCTAGATGTTAGGTTAGATTCAATTTTTTTCGACCACTTACAGCTCTTGTTGCACATTGTCCTCCTGGTCAATTACACCTTCGATATAGAAGAATGACTGGTCAAATTGGCGTTGGATTCAAGGATTGGGAAGTTGTTCAAAAATAAATCGTAAATCTGCAATGTCTAGATGTTAGGTTAGATTAAATTTTTTTCGACCACTTACAGCTCTTGTTGCACATTGTTCTCCTGGTCAATTACACCTCCGATATAGCAGAGTGACTGGTCAAATTGGCGTTGGATTCAAGGATTGGGAAGTTGTTCAAAAATAAATCGTAAATCTGCAATGTCTAGATGTTATTTTAGATTAAATTATTTTCGACCACTTACAGCTCTTGTTGCACATTGCCCTCCTGGTCAATTACACCTTGGATATAGAAGAGTGACTGGTCAAATTGGCGTTGGATTCAAGGATTGGGAAGTTGATCAAAAATAAATCGTAAATCTGCAATGTCTAGATGTTAGGTTAGATTGAATTTTTATCGACCACTTACAGCTCTTGTTGCACATTGTCCTCCTGGTCAATTACACCTTCGATATAGAAGAATGACTGGTCAAATTGGCGTTGGATTCAAGGATTGGGAAGTTGTTCAAAAATAAATCGTAAATCTGCAATGTCTAGATGTTAGGTTAGATTGAATTTTTATCGACCACTTACAGCTCTTGTTGCACATTGTCCTCCTGGTCAATTACACCTTCGATATAGAAGAATGACTGGTCAAATTGGCGTTCGATTCAAGGATTGGGAAGTTGTTCAAAAATAAATCGTAAATCTGCAATGTCTAGATGTTAGGTTAGATTGAATTTTTTTCGACCACTTACAGCTCTTGTTGCACATTGTCCTCCTGGTCAATTACACCTTGGATATAGAAGAGTGACTGGTCAAATTGGCGTTGGATTCAAGGATTGGGAAGTTGTTTAAAAATAAATCGTAAATCTGCAATGTCTAGATGTTAGGTTAGATTAAATTTTTTTCGACCACTTACAGCTCTTGTTGCACATTGTCCTCCTGGTCAATTGCACCTTCGATATAGAAGAATGACTGGTCATATTGGCGTTGGATTCAAGGATTGGGAAGTTGTTCAAAAATAAATCGTAAATCTGCAATGTCTAGATGTTAGGTTACATTAAATTTTTTTCGACCACTTACAGCTCTTGTTGCACATTGTCCTCCTGGTCAATTACACCTCCGATATAGAAGAGTGACTGGTCAAATTGGCGTTGGATTCAAGGATTGGGAAGTTGTTCAAAAATAAATCGTAAAACTGCAATGTCTAGATGTTAGGTTAGATTGAATTCTTTTCGACCACTTACAGCTCTTGTTGCACGTACATTGTTCTCCTGGTCAATTACACCTTCGATATAGAAGAATGACTGGTCAAATTGGCGTTGGATTCAAGGATTGGGAAGTTGTTCAAAAATAAATCGTAAATCTGCAATGTCTAGATGTTAGGTTAGATTGAATTTTTTTCGACCACTTACAGCTCTTGTTGCACATTGTCCTCCTGGTCAATTACACCTTGGATATAGAAGAGTGACTGGTCAAATTGGCGTTGGATTCAAGGATTGGAAGGTTGTTCAAAAATAAATCGTAAATCTGCAATGTCTAGATGTTAGGTTAGATTGAATTTTTTTCGACCACTTACAGCTCTTGTTGCACATTGTCCTCCTGGTCAATTACACCTTCGATATAGAAGAATGACTGGTCATATTGGCGTTGGATTCAAGGATTGGGAAGTTGTTCAAAAATAAATCGTAAAACTGCAATGTCTAGATGTTAGGTTAGATTGAATTTTTTTCGACCACTTACAGCTCTTGTTGCACATTGTCCTCCTGGTCAATTACACCTTGGATATAGAAGAGTGACTGGTCAAATTGGCGTTGGATTCAAGGATTGGGAAGTTGTTCAAAAATAAATCGTAAATCTGCAATGTCTAGATGTTAGGTTACATTAAATTTTTTTCGACCACTTACAGCTCTTGTTGCACATTGTCCTCCTGGTCAATTACACCTTCGATATAGAAGAATGACTGGTCAAATTGGCGTTGGATTCAAGGATTGGGAAGTTGTTCAAAAATAAATCGTAAATCTGCAATGTCTAGATGTTAGGTTAGATTAAATTTTTTTCGACCACTTACAGCTCTTGTTGCACATTGTCCTCCTGGTCAATTACACCTTCGATATAGAAGAATGACTGGTCAAATTGGCGTTGGATTCAAGGATTGGGAAGTTGTTCAAAAATAAATCGTAAATCTGCAATGTCTAGATGTTAGGTTAGATTAAATTTTTTTCGACCACTTACAGCTCTTGTTGCACATTGTCCTTATGGTCAATTACACCTTCGATATAGAAGAATGACTGGTCAAATTGGCGTTGGATTCAAGGATTGGGAAGTTGTTCAAAAATAAATCGTAAATCTGCAATGTCTAGATGTTAGGTTAGATTAAATTTTTTTCGACCACTTACAGCTCTTGTTGCACATTGTCCTCCTGGTCAATTACACCTCCGATATAGAAGAGTGACTGGTCAAATTGGCGTTGGATTCAAGGATTGGGAAGTTGTTCAAAAATAAATCGTAAATCTGCAATGTCTAGATGTTAGGTTAGATTGAATTTTTTTCGACCACTTACAGCTCTTGGATTCAAGGATTAGGAAGTTGTTCAAAAATAAATCGTAAAACTGCAATGTCTAGATGTTAGGTTAGATTGAATTTTTTTCGACCACTTACAGCGCTTGTTGCACATTGTCCTCCTGGTCAATTACACCTTCGATATAGAAGAATGACTGGTCAAATTGGCGTTGGATTCAAGGATTGGGAAGTTGTTCAAAAATAAATCGTAAATCTGCAATGTCTAGATGTTAGGTTAGATTGAATTTTTTTCGACCACTTACAGCTCTTGTTGCACATTGTCCTTATGGTCAATTACACCTTCGATATAGAAGAATGACTGGTCAAATTAGCGTTGGATTCAAGGATTGGGAAGTTGTTCAAAAATAAATCGTAAATCTGCAATGTCTAGATGTTAGGTTAGATTAAATTTTTTTCGACCACTTACAGCTCTTGTTGCACATTGTCCTCCTGGTCAATTACACCTCCGATATAGAAGAGTGACTGGTCAAATTGGCGTTGGATTCAAGGATTGGGAAGTTGTTCAAAAATAAATCGTAAAACTGCAATGTCTAGATGTTAGGTTAGATTAAATTTTTTTCGACCACTTACAGCTCTTGTTGCACATTGTCCTCCTGGTCAATTACACCTCCGATATAGAAGAGTGACTGGTCAAATTGGCGTTGGATTCAAGGATTGGGAAGTTGTTCAAAAATAAATCGTATATCTGCAATGTCTAGATGTTAGGTTAGATTAAATTTTTTTCGACCACTTACAGCTCTTGTTGCACATTGTCCTCCTGGTCAATTACACCTTGGATATAGAAGAGTGACTGGTCAAATTGGCGTTGGATTCAAAAATTGGGAAGTTGTTCAAAAATAAATCGTAAATCTGCAATGTCTAGATGTTAGGTTAGATTGAATTTTTTTCGACCACTTACAGCTCTTGTTGCACATTGTCCTCCTCGTCAATTACACCTTCGATATAGAAGAATGACTGGTCATATTGGCGTTGGATTCAAGGATTGGGAAGTTGTTCAAAAATAAATCGTAAATCTGCAATGTCTAGATGTTAGGTTACATTAAATTTTTTTCGACCACTTACAGCTCTTGTTGCACATTGTCCTCCTGGTCAATTACACCTCCGATATAGAAAAGTGACTGGTCAAATTGGCGTTGGATTCAAGGATTGGGAAGTTGTTCAAAAATAAATCGTAAAACTGCAATGTCTAGATGTTAGGTTAGATTGAATTCTTTTCGACCACTTACAGCTCTTGTTGCACATTGTTCTCCTGGTCAATTACACCTTCGATATAGAAGAATGACTGGTCAAATTGGCGTTGGATTCAAGGATTGGGAAGTTGTTCAAAAATAAATCGTAAATCTGCAATGTCTAGATGTTAGGTTAGATTGAATTTTTTTCGACCACTTACAGCTCTTGTTGCACATTGTCCTCCTGGTCAATTACACCTTGGATATAGAAGAGTGACTGGTCAAATTGGCGTTGGATTCAAGGATTGGAAAGTTGTTCAAAAATAAATCGTAAATCTGCAATGTCTAGATGTTAGGTTAGATTGAATTTTTTTCGACCACTTACAGCTCTTGTTGCACATTGTCCTCCTGGTCAATTACACCTTCGATATAGAAGAAAGACTGGTCATATTGGCGTTGGATTCAAAAATTGGGAAGTTGTTCAAAAATAAATCGTAAAACTGCAATGTCTAGATGTTAGGTTAAATTGAATTTTTTTCGACCACTTACAGCTCTTGTTGCACATTGTCCTCCTGGTCAATTACACCTTGGATATAGAAGAGTGACTGGTCAAATTGGCGTTGGATTCAAGGATTGGGAAGTTGTTCAAAAATAAATCGTAAATCTGCAATGTCTAGATGTTAGGTTAGATTGAATTTTTTTCGACCACTTACAGCTCTTGTTGCACATTGTCCTCCTGGTCAATTACACCTTCGACATAGAAGAATGACTGGTCAAATTGGCGTTGGATTCAAGGAATGGGAAGTTGTTCAAAAATAAATCGTAAATCTGCAATGTCTAGATGTTAGGTTAGATTAAATTTTTTTCGACCACTTACAGCTCTTGTTGCACATTGTCCTCCTGGTCAATTACACCTTGGATATAGAAGAGTGACTGGTCAAATTGGCGTTGGATTCAAGGATTGGGAAGTTGTTCAAAAATAAATCGCAAATCTGCAATGTCTAGATGTTAGGTTAGATTGAATTTTTTTCCACCACTTACAGCTCTTGTTGCACATTGTCCTCCTGGTCAATTACACCTTGGATATAGAAGAGTGACTGGTCAAATTGGCGTTGGATTCAAGGATTGGGAAGTTGTTCAAAAATAAATCGTAAATCTGCAATGTCTAGATGTTAGGTTACATTAAATTTTTTTCGACCACTTACAGCTCTTGTTGCACATTGTCCTCCTGGTCAATTACACCTTCGATATAGAAGAATGACTGGTCAAATTGGCGTTGGATTCAAGGATTGGGAAGTTGTTCAAAAATAAATCGAAAATCTGCAATGTCTAGATGTTAGGTTAGATTAAATTTTTTTCGACCACTTACAGCTCTTGTTGCACATTGTCCTCCTGGTCAATTACACCTCCGATATAGAAGAGTGACTGGTCAAATTGGCGTTGGATTCAAGGATTGGGAAGTTGTTCAAAAATAAATCGTAAATCTGCAATGTCTAGATGTTAGGTTAGATTAAATTTTTTTCGACCACTTACAGCTCTTGTTTCACATTGTCCTCCTGCTCAATTACACCTTGGATATAGAAGAGTGACTGGTCAAATTGGCGTTGGATTCAAGGATTGGGAAGTTGTTCAAAAATAAATAGTAAATCTGCAATGTCTAGATGTTAGGTTAGATCAAATTTTTTTCGACCACTTACAGCTCTTGTTGCACATTGTCCTCCTGGTCAATTACACCTTGGATATAGAAGAGTGACTGGTCAAATTGGCGTTGGATTCAAGGATTGGGAAGTTGTTCAAAAATAAATCGTAAATCTGCGATGTCTAGATGTTAGGTTAGATTAAATTTTTTTCGACCACTTACAGCTCTTGTTGCACATTGTCCTCCTGGTCAATTACACCTTGGATATAGAAGAGTGACTGGTCAAATTGGCGTTGGATTCAAAAATTGGGAAGTTGTTCAAAAATAAATCGTAAATCTGCAATGTCTAGATGTTAGGTTAGATTGAATTTTTTTCGACCACTTACAGCTCTTGTTGCACATTGTCCTCCTCGTCAATTACACCTTCGATATAGAAGAATGACTGGTCATATTGGCGTTGGATTCAAGGATTGGGAAGTTGTTCAAAAATAAATCGTAAATCTGCAATGTCTAGATGTTAGGTTACATTAAATTTTTTTCGACCACTTACAGCTCTTGTTGCACATTGTCCTCCTGGTCAATTACACCTCCGATATAGAAAAGTGACTGGTCAAATTGGCGTTGGATTCAAGGATTGGGAAGTTGTTCAAAAATAAATCGTAAAACTGCAATGTCTAGATGTTAGGTTAGATTGAATTCTTTTCGACCACTTACAGCTCTTGTTGCACATTGTTCTCCTGGTCAATTACACCTTCGATATAGAAGAATGACTGGTCAAATTGGCGTTGGATTCAAGGATTGGGAAGTTGTTCAAAAATAAATCGTAAATCTGCAATGTCTAGATGTTAGGTTAGATTGAATTTTTTTCGACCACTTACAGCTCTTGTTGCACATTGTCCTCCTGGTCAATTACACCTTGGATATAGAAGAGTGACTGGTCAAATTGGCGTTGGATTCAAGGATTGGAAAGTTGTTCAAAAATAAATCGTAAATCTGCAATGTCTAGATGTTAGGTTAGATTGAATTTTTTTCGACCACTTACAGCTCTTGTTGCACATTGTCCTCCTGGTCAATTACACCTTCGATATAGAAGAAAGACTGGTCATATTGGCGTTGGATTCAAAAATTGGGAAGTTGTTCAAAAATAAATCGTAAAACTGCAATGTCTAGATGTTAGGTTAAATTGAATTTTTTTCGACCACTTACAGCTCTTGTTGCACATTGTCCTCCTGGTCAATTACACCTTGGATATAGAAGAGTGACTGGTCAAATTGGCGTTGGATTCAAGGATTGGGAAGTTGTTCAAAAATAAATCGTAAATCTGCAATGTCTAGATGTTAGGTTAGATTGAATTTTTTTCGACCACTTACAGCTCTTGTTGCACATTGTCCTCCTGGTCAATTACACCTTCGATATAGAAGAATGACTGGTCATATTGGCGTTGGATTCAAGGATTGGGAAGTTGTTCAAAAATAAATCGTAAAACTGCAATGTCTAGATGTTAGGTTAGATTGAATTTTTTTCGACCACTTACAGCTCTTGTTGCACATTGTCCTCCTGGTCAATTACACCTTGGATATAGAAGAGTGACTGGTCAAATTGGCGTTGGATTCAAGGATTGGGAAGTTGTTCAAAAATAAATCGTAAATCTGCAATGTCTAGATGTTAGGTTACATTAAATTTTTTTCGACCACTTACAGCTCTTGTTGCACATTGTCCTCCTGGTCAATTACACCTTCGATATAGAAGAATGACTGGTCAAATTGGCGTTGGATTCAAGGATTGGGAAGTTGTTCAAAAATAAATCGTAAATCTGCAATGTCTAGATGTTAGGTTAGATTAAATTTTTTTCGACCACTTACAGCTCTTGTTGCACATTGTCCTCCTGGTCAATTACACCTTCGATATAGAAGAATGACTGGTCAAATTGGCGTTGGATTCAAGGATTGGGAAGTTGTTCAAAAATAAATCGTAAATCTGCAATGTCTAGATGTTAGGTTAGATTAAATTTTTTTCGACCACTTACAGCTCTTGTTGCACATTGTCCTTATGGTCAATTACACCTTCGATATAGAAGAATGACTGGTCAAATTGGCGTTGGATTCAAGGATTGGGAAGTTGTTCAAAAATAAATCGTAAATCTGCAATGTCTAGATGTTAGGTTAGATTAAATTTTTTTCGACCACTTACAGCTCTTGTTGCACATTGTCCTCCTGGTCAATTACACCTCCGATATAGAAGAGTGACTGGTCAAATTGGCGTTGGATTCAAGGATTGGGAAGTTGTTCAAAAATAAATCGTAAATCTGCAATGTCTAGATGTTAGGTTAGATTGAATTTTTTTCGACCACTTACAGCTCTTGGATTCAAGGATTAGGAAGTTGTTCAAAAATAAATCGTAAAACTGCAATGTCTAGATGTTAGGTTAGATTGAATTTTTTTCGACCACTTACAGCGCTTGTTGCACATTGTCCTCCTGGTCAATTACACCTTCGATATAGAAGAATGACTGGTCAAATTGGCGTTGGATTCAAGGTTTGGGAAGTTGTTCAAAAATAAATCGTAAATCTGCAATGTCTAGATGTTAGGTTAGATTGAATTTTTTTCGACCACTTACAGCTCTTGTTGCACATTGTCCTTATGGTCAATTACACCTTCGATATAGAAGAATGACTGGTCAAATTAGCGTTGGATTCAAGGATTGGGAAGTTGTTCAAAAATAAATCGTAAATCTGCAATGTCTAGATGTTAGGTTAGATTAAATTTTTTTCGACCACTTACAGCTCTTGTTGCACATTGTCCTCCTGGTCAATTACACCTCCGATATAGAAGAGTGACTGGTCAAATTGGCGTTGGATTCAAGGATTGGGAAGTTGTTCAAAAATAAATCGTAAAACTGCAATGTCTAGATGTTAGGTTAGATTAAATTTTTTTCGACCACTTACAGCTCTTGTTGCACATTGTCCTCCTGGTCAATTACACCTCCGATATAGAAGAGTGACTGGTCAAATTGGCGTTGGATTCAAGGATTGGGAAGTTGTTCAAAAATAAATCGTATATCTGCAATGTCTAGATGTTAGGTTAGATTAAATTTTTTTCGACCACTTACAGCTCTTGTTGCACATTGTCCTCCTGGTCAATTACACCTTGGATATAGAAGAGTGACTGGTCAAATTGGCGTTGGATTCAAAAATTGTGAAGTTGTTCAAAAATAAATCGTAAATCTGCAATGTCTAGATGTTAGGTTAGATTGAATTTTTTTCGACCACTTACAGCTCTTGTTGCACATTGTCCTCCTCGTCAATTACACCTTCGATATAGAAGAATGACTGGTCATATTGGCGTTGGATTCAAGGATTGGGAAGTTGTTCAAAAATAAATCGTAAATCTGCAATGTCTAGATGTTAGGTTACATTAAATTTTTTTCGACCACTTACAGCTCTTGTTGCACATTGTTCTCCTGGTCAATTACACCTCCGATATAGCAGAGTGACTGGTCAAATTGGCGTTGGATTCAAGGATTGGGAAGTTGTTCAAAAATAAATCGTAAATCTGCAATGTCTAGATGTTAGGTTAGATTAAATTTTTTTCGACCACTTACAGCTCTTGTTGCACATTGCCCTCCTGGTCAATTACACCTTGGATATAGAAGAGTGACTGGTCAAATTGGCGTTGGATTCAAGGATTGAGAAGTTGTTCAAAAATAAATCGTAAATCTGCAATGTCTAGATGTTAGGTTAGATTGAATTTTACGTCAAAAAAATGTTAGGTTAGATTAAATTTTTTTCGACCACTTACAGCTCTTGTTGCACATTGTCCTCTTGGTCAATTACACCTTCGATATAGAAGAATGACTGGTCGAATTGGCGTTGGATTCAAGGATTAGGAAGTTGTTCAAAAATAAATCGTAAAACTGCAATGTCTAGATGTTAGGTTAGATTGAATTTTTTTCGACCACTTACAGCGCTTGTTGCACATTGTCCTCCTGGTCAATTACACCTTCGATATAGAAGAATGACTGGTCAAATTGGCGTTGGATTCATGGATTGGGAAGTTGTTCAAAAATAAATCGTAAATCTGCAATGTCTAGATGTTAGGTTGGATTGAATTTTTTTCGACCACTTACAGCTCTTGTTGCACATTGTCCTCCTGGTCAATTACACCTTCGATATAGAAGAATGACTGGTCAAATTGGCGTTGGATTCAAGGATTGGGAAGTTGTTCAAAAATAAATCGTAAATCTGCAATGTCTAGATGTTAGGTTAGATTGAATTCTTTTCGACCACTTACAGCTCTTCTTGCACATTGTCCTCCTGGTCAATTACACCTTCGATATAGAAGAGTGACTGGTCAAATTGGCGTTGGATTCAAGGATTGGGAAGTTGTTCAAAAATAAATCGTAAATCTGCAATGTCTAGATGTTAGGTTAGATTGAATTCTTTTCGACCACTTACAGCTCTTCTTGCACATTGTCCTCCTGGTCAATTACACCTTCGATATAGAAGAGTGACTGGTCAAATTGGCGTTGGATTCAAGGATTGGGAAGTTGTTCAAAAATAAATAGTAAATCTGCAATGTCTAGATGTTAGGTTAGATCAAATTTTTTTCGACCACTTACAGCTCTTGTTGCACATTGTCCTCCTGGTCAATTACACCTTGGATATAGAAGAGTGACTGGTCAAATTGGCGTTGGATTCAAGGATTGGGAAGTTGTTCAAAAATAAATCGTAAATCTGCGATGTCTAGATGTTAGGTTAGATTAAATTTTTTTCGACCACTTACAGCTCTTGTTGCACATTGTCCTCCTGGTCAATTACACCTTGGATATAGAAGAGTGACTGGTCAAATTGGCGTTGGATTCAAAAATTGGGAAGTTGTTCAAAAATAAATCGTAAATCTGCAATGTCTAGATGTTAGGTTAGATTGAATTTTTTTCGACCACTTACAGCTCTTGTTGCACATTGTCCTCCTCGTCAATTACACCTTCGATATAGAAGAATGACTGGTCATATTGGCGTTGGATTCAAGGATTGGGAAGTTGTTCAAAAATAAATCGTAAATCTGCAATGTCTAGATGTTAGGTTACATTAAATTTTTTTCGACCACTTACAGCTCTTGTTGCACATTGTCCTCCTGGTCAATTACACCTCCGATATAGAAAAGTGACTGGTCAAATTGGCGTTGGATTCAAGGATTGGGAAGTTGTTCAAAAATAAATCGTAAAACTGCAATGTCTAGATGTTAGGTTAGATTGAATTCTTTTCGACCACTTACAGCTCTTGTTGCACATTGTTCTCCTGGTCAATTACACCTTCGATATAGAAGAATGACTGGTCAAATTGGCGTTGGATTCAAGGATTGGGAAGTTGTTCAAAAATAAATCGTAAATCTGCAATGTCTAGATGTTATTTTAGATTAAATTTTTTTCGACCACTTACAGCTCTTGTTGCACATTGCCCTCCTGGTCAATTACACCTTGGATATAGAAGAGTGACTGGTCAAATTGGCGTTGGATTCAAGGATTGGGAAGTTGTTCAAAAATAAATCGTAAATCTGCAATGTCTAGATGTTAGGTTAGATTGAATTTTTATCGACCACTTACAGCTCTTGTTGCACATTGTCCTCCTGGTCAATTACACCTTCGATATAGAAGAATGACTGGTCAAATTGGCGTTGGATTCAAGGATTGGGAAGTTGTTCAAAAATAAATCGTAAATCTGCAATGTCTAGATGTTAGGTTAGATTGAATTTTTATCGACCACTTACAGCTCTTGTTCCACATTGTCCTCCTGGTCAATTACACCTTCGATATAGAAGAATGACTGGTCAAATTGGCGTTCGATTCAAGGATTGGGAAGTTGTTCAAAAATAAATCGTAAATCCGCAATGTCTAGATGTTAGGTTAGATTCAATTTCTTTCGACCACTTACAGCTCTTGTTGCACATTGTCCTCCTGGTCAATTACACCTTCGATGTAGAAGAATGACTGGTCAAATTGGCGTTGGATTCAAGGATTGGGAAGTTGTTCAAAAATAAATCGTAAATCTGCAATGTCTAGATGTTAGGTTAGATTAAATTTTTTTCGACCACTTACAGCTCTTGTTGCACATTGTTCTCCTGGTCAATTACACCTCCGATATAGCAGAGTGACTGGTCAAATTGGCGTTGGATTCAAGGATTGGGAAGTTGTTCAAAAATAAATCGTAAATCTGCAATGTCTAGATGTTAGGTTAGATTAAATTTTTTTCGACCACTTACAGCTCTTGTTGCACATTGCCCTCCTGGTCAATTACACCTTGGATATAGAAGAGTGACTGGTCAAATTGGCGTTGGATTCAAGGATTGAGAAGTTGTTCAAAAATAAATCGTAAATCTGCAATGTCTAGATGTTAGGTTAGATTGAATTTTACGTCAAAAAAATGTTAGGTTAGATTAAATTTTTTTCGACCACTTACAGCTCTTGTTGCACATTGTCCTCTTGGTCAATTACACCTTCGATATAGAAGAATGACTGGTCGAATTGGCGTTGGATTCAAGGATTAGGAAGTTGTTCAAAAATAAATCGTAAAACTGCAATGTCTAGATGTTAGGTTAGATTGAATTTTTTTCGACCACTTACAGCGCTTGTTGCACATTGTCCTCCTGGTCAATTACACCTTCGATATAGAAGAATGACTGGTCAAATTGGCGTTGGATTCATGGATTGGGAAGTTGTTCAAAAATAAATCGTAAATCTGCAATGTCTAGATGTTAGGTTGGATTGAATTTTTTTCGACCACTTACAGCTCTTGTTGCACATTGTCCTCCTGGTCAATTACACCTTCGATATAGAAGAATGACTGGTCAAATTGGCGTTGGATTCAAGGATTGGGAAGTTGTTCAAAAATAAATCGTAAATCTGCAATGTCTAGATGTTAGGTTAGATTGAATTCTTTTCGACCACTTACAGCTCTTCTTGCACATTGTCCTCCTGGTCAATTACACCTTCGATATAGAAGAATGACTGGTCAAATTGGCGTTGGATTCAAGGATTGGGAAGTTGTTCAAAAATAAATCGTAAATCTGCAATGTCTAGATGTTAGGTTAGATTGAATTTTTTTCGACCACTTACAGCTCTTGTTGCACATTGTTCTCCTGGTCAATTACACCTCCGATATAGCAGAGTGACTGGTCAAATTGGCGTTGGATTCAAGGATTGGGAAGTTGTTCAAAAATAAATCGTAAATCTGCAATGTCTAGATGTTATTTTAGATTAAATTTTTTTCGACCACTTACAGCTCTTGTTGCACATTGCCCTCCTGGTCAATTACACCTTGGATATAGAAGAGTGACTGGTCAAATTGGCGTTGGATTCAAGGATTGGGAAGTTGTTCAAAAATAAATCGTAAATCTGCAATGTCTAGATGTTAGGTTAGATTGAATTTTTATCGACCACTTACAGCTCTTGTTGCACATTGTCCTCCTGGTCAATTACACCTCCGATATAGAAAAGTGACTGGTCAAATTGGCGTTGGATTCAAGGATTGGGAAGTTGTTCAAAAATAAATCGTAAAACTGCAATGTCTAGATGTTAGGTTAGATTGAATTCTTTTCGACCACTTACAGCTCTTGTTGCACATTGTTCTCCTGGTCAATTACACCTTCGATATAGAAGAATGACTGGTCAAATTGGCGTTGGATTCAAGGATTGGGAAGTTGTTCAAAAATAAATCGTAAATCTGCAATGTCTAGATGTTAGGTTAGATTGAATTTTTTTCGACCACTTACAGCTCTTGTTGCACATTGTCCTCCTGGTCAATTACACCTTGGATATAGAAGAGTGACTGGTCAAATTGGCGTTGGATTCAAGGATTGGAAAGTTGTTCAAAAATAAATCGTAAATCTGCAATGTCTAGATGTTAGGTTAGATTGAATTTTTTTCGACCACTTACAGCTCTTGTTGCACATTGTCCTCCTGGTCAATTACACCTTGGATATAGAAGAGTGACTGGTCAAATTGGCGTTGGATTCAAGGATTGGGAAGTTGTTCAAAAATAAATCGTAAATCTGCAATGTCTAGATGTTAGGTTAGATTGAATTTTTTTCGACCACTTACAGCTCTTGTTGCACATTGTCCTCCTGGTCAATTACACCTTCGACATAGAAGAATGACTGGTCAAATTGGCGTTGGATTCAAGGAATGGGAAGTTGTTCAAAAATAAATCGTAAATCTGCAATGTCTAGATGTTAGGTTAGATTAAATTTTTTTCGACCACTTACAGCTCTTGTTGCACATTGTCCTCCTGGTCAATTACACCTTGGATATAGAAGAGTGACTGGTCAAATTGGCGTTGGATTCAAGGATTGGGAAGTTGTTCAAAAATAAATCGCAAATCTGCAATGTCTAGATGTTAGGTTAGATTGAATTTTTTTCCACCACTTACAGCTCTTGTTGCACATTGTCCTCCTGGTCAATTACACCTTGGATATAGAAGAGTGACTGGTCAAATTGGCGTTGGATTCAAGGATTGGGAAGTTGTTCAAAAATAAATCGTAAATCTGCAATGTCTAGATGTTAGGTTACATTAAATTTTTTTCGACCACTTACAGCTCTTGTTGCACATTGTCCTCCTGGTCAATTACACCTTCGATATAGAAGAATGACTGGTCAAATTGGCGTTGGATTCAAGGATTGGGAAGTTGTTCAAAAATAAATCGAAAATCTGCAATGTCTAGATGTTAGGTTAGATTAAATTTTTTTCGACCACTTACAGCTCTTGTTGCACATTGTCCTCCTGGTCAATTACACCTCCGATATAGAAGAGTGACTGGTCAAATTGGCGTTGGATTCAAGGATTGGGAAGTTGTTCAAAAATAAATCGTAAATCTGCAATGTCTAGATGTTAGGTTAGATTAAATTTTTTTCGACCACTTACAGCTCTTGTTTCACATTGTCCTCCTGCTCAATTACACCTTGGATATAGAAGAGTGACTGGTCAAATTGGCGTTGGATTCAAGGATTGGGAAGTTGTTCAAAAATAAATAGTAAATCTGCAATGTCTAGATGTTAGGTTAGATCAAATTTTTTTCGACCACTTACAGCTCTTGTTGCACATTGTCCTCCTGGTCAATTACACCTTGGATATAGAAGAGTGACTGGTCAAATTGGCGTTGGATTCAAGGATTGGGAAGTTGTTCAAAAATAAATCGTAAATCTGCGATGTCTAGATGTTAGGTTAGATTAAATTTTTTTCGACCACTTACAGCTCTTGTTGCACATTGTCCTCCTGGTCAATTACACCTTGGATATAGAAGAGTGACTGGTCAAATTGGCGTTGGATTCAAAAATTGGGAAGTTGTTCAAAAATAAATCGTAAATCTGCAATGTCTAGATGTTAGGTTAGATTGAATTTTTTTCGACCACTTACAGCTCTTGTTGCACATTGTCCTCCTCGTCAATTACACCTTCGATATAGAAGAATGACTGGTCATATTGGCGTTGGATTCAAGGATTGGGAAGTTGTTCAAAAATAAATCGTAAATCTGCAATGTCTAGATGTTAGGTTACATTAAATTTTTTTCGACCACTTACAGCTCTTGTTGCACATTGTCCTCCTGGTCAATTACACCTCCGATATAGAAAAGTGACTGGTCAAATTGGCGTTGGATTCAAGGATTGGGAAGTTGTTCAAAAATAAATCGTAAAACTGCAATGTCTAGATGTTAGGTTAGATTGAATTCTTTTCGACCACTTACAGCTCTTGTTGCACATTGTTCTCCTGGTCAATTACACCTTCGATATAGAAGAATGACTGGTCAAATTGGCGTTGGATTCAAGGATTGGGAAGTTGTTCAAAAATAAATCGTAAATCTGCAATGTCTAGATGTTAGGTTAGATTGAATTTTTTTCGACCACTTACAGCTCTTGTTGCACATTGTCCTCCTGGTCAATTACACCTTGGATATAGAAGAGTGACTGGTCAAATTGGCGTTGGATTCAAGGATTGGAAAGTTGTTCAAAAATAAATCGTAAATCTGCAATGTCTAGATGTTAGGTTAGATTGAATTTTTTTCGACCACTTACAGCTCTTGTTGCACATTGTCCTCCTGGTCAATTACACCTTCGATATAGAAGAAAGACTGGTCATATTGGCGTTGGATTCAAAAATTGGGAAGTTGTTCAAAAATAAATCGTAAAACTGCAATGTCTAGATGTTAGGTTAAATTGAATTTTTTTCGACCACTTACAGCTCTTGTTGCACATTGTCCTCCTGGTCAATTACACCTTGGATATAGAAGAGTGACTGGTCAAATTGGCGTTGGATTCAAGGATTGGGAAGTTGTTCAAAAATAAATCGTAAATCTGCAATGTCTAGATGTTAGGTTAGATTGAATTTTTTTCGACCACTTACAGCTCTTGTTGCACATTGTCCTCCTGGTCAATTACACCTTCGACATAGAAGAATGACTGGTCAAATTGGCGTTGGATTCAAGGAATGGGAAGTTGTTCAAAAATAAATCGTAAATCTGCAATGTCTAGATGTTAGGTTAGATTAAATTTTTTTCGACCACTTACAGCTCTTGTTGCACATTGTCCTCCTGGTCAATTACACCTTGGATATAGAAGAGTGACTGGTCAAATTGGCGTTGGATTCAAGGATTGGGAAGTTGTTCAAAAATAAATCGCAAATCTGCAATGTCTAGATGTTAGGTTAGATTGAATTTTTTTCCACCACTTACAGCTCTTGTTGCACATTGTCCTCCTGGTCAATTACACCTTGGATATAGAAGAGTGACTGGTCAAATTGGCGTTGGATTCAAGGATTGGGAAGTTGTTCAAAAATAAATCGTAAATCTGCAATGTCTAGATGTTAGGTTACATTAAATTTTTTTCGACCACTTACAGCTCTTGTTGCACATTGTCCTCCTGGTCAATTACACCTTCGATATAGAAGAATGACTGGTCAAATTGGCGTTGGATTCAAGGATTGGGAAGTTGTTCAAAAATAAATCGAAAATCTGCAATGTCTAGATGTTAGGTTAGATTAAATTTTTTTCGACCACTTACAGCTCTTGTTGCACATTGTCCTCCTGGTCAATTACACCTCCGATATAGAAGAGTGACTGGTCAAATTGGCGTTGGATTCAAGGATTGGGAAGTTGTTCAAAAATAAATCGTAAATCTGCAATGTCTAGATGTTAGGTTAGATTAAATTTTTTTCGACCACTTACAGCTCTTGTTTCACATTGTCCTCCTGCTCAATTACACCTTGGATATAGAAGAGTGACTGGTCAAATTGGCGTTGGATTCAAGGATTGGGAAGTTGTTCAAAAATAAATAGTAAATCTGCAATGTCTAGATGTTAGGTTAGATCAAATTTTTTTCGACCACTTACAGCTCTTGTTGCACATTGTCCTCCTGGTCAATTACACCTTGGATATAGAAGAGTGACTGGTCAAATTGGCGTTGGATTCAAGGATTGGGAAGTTGTTCAAAAATAAATCGTAAATCTGCGATGTCTAGATGTTAGGTTAGATTAAATTTTTTTCGACTACTTACAGCTCTTGTTGCACATTGCCCTCCTGGTCAATTACACCTTCGATATAGAAAAATGACTGGTCAAATTGGCGTTGGATTCAAGGATTGGGAAGTTGTTCAAAAATAAATCGTAAAACTGCAATGTCTAGATGTTAGGTTAGATTGAATTTTTTTCGACCACTTACAGCTCTTGTTGCATATTGTCCTCCTGGTCAATTACACCTTCGATATAGAAGAATGACTGGTCAAATTGGCGTTCGATTCAAGGATTGGGAAGTTGTTCAAAAATAAATCGTAAATCCGCAATGTCTAGATGTTAGGTTAGATTCAATTTTTTTCGACCACTTACAGCTCTTGTTGCACATTGTCCTCCTGGTCAATTACACCTTCGATATAGAAGAATGACTGGTCAAATTGGCGTTGGATTCAAGGATTGGGAAGTTGTTCAAAAATAAATCGTAAATCTGCAATGTCTAGATGTTAGGTTAGATTAAATTTTTTTCGACCACTTACAGCTCTTGTTGCACATTGTTCTCCTGGTCAATTACACCTCCGATATAGCAGAGTGACTGGTCAAATTGGCGTTGGATTCAAGGATTGGGAAGTTGTTCAAAAATAAATCGTAAATCTGCAATGTCTAGATGTTATTTTAGATTAAATTTTTTTCGACCACTTACAGCTCTTGTTGCACATTGCCCTCCTGGTCAATTACACCTTGGATATAGAAGAGTGACTGGTCAAATTGGCGTTGGATTCAAGGATTGGGAAGTTGTTCAAAAATAAATCGTAAATCTGCAATGTCTAGATGTTAGGTTAGATTGAATTTTTATCGACCACTTACAGCTCTTGTTGCACATTGTCCTCCTGGTCAATTACACCTTCGATATAGAAGAATGACTGGTCAAATTGGCGTTGGATTCAAGGATTGGGAAGTTGTTCAAAAATAAATCGAAAATCTGCAATGTCTAGATGTTAGGTTAGATTAAATTTTTTTCGACCACTTACAGCTCTTGTTGCACATTGTCCTCCTGGTCAATTACACCTCCGATATAGAAGAGTGACTGGTCAAATTGGCGTTGGATTCAAGGATTGGGAAGTTGTTCAAAAATAAATCGTAAATCTGCAATGTCTAGATGTTAGGTTAGATTAAATTTTTTTCGACCACTTACAGCTCTTGTTGCACATTGTCCTCCTGCTCAATTACACCTTGGATATAGAAGAGTGACTGGTCAAATTGGCGTTGGATTCAAGGATTGGGAAGTTGTTCAAAAATAAATAGTAAATCTGCAATGTCTAGATGTTAGGTTAGATCAAATTTTTTTCGACCACTTACAGCTCTTGTTGCACATTGTCCTCCTGGTCAATTACACCTTGGATATAGAAGAGTGACTGGTCAAATTGGCGTTGGATTCAAGGATTGGGAAGTTGTTCAAAAATAAATCGTAAATCTGCGATGTCTAGATGTTAGGTTAGATTAAATTTTTTTCGACCACTTACAGCTCTTGTTGCACATTGCCCTCCTGGTCAATTACACCTTCGATATAGAAGAATGACTGGTCAAATTGGCGTTGGATTCAAGGATTGGGAAGTTGTTCAAAAATAAATCGTAAAACTGCAATGTCTAGATGTTAGGTTAGATTGAATTTTTTTCGACCACTTACAGCTCTTGTTGCATATTGTCCTCCTGGTCAATTACACCTTCGATATAGAAGAATGACTGGTCAAATTGGCGTTCGATTCAAGGATTGGGAAGTTGTTCAAAAATAAATCGTAAATCCGCAATGTCTAGATGTTAGGTTAGATTCAATTTTTTTCGACCACTTACAGCTCTTGTTGCACATTGTCCTCCTGGTCAATTACACCTTCGATATAGAAGAATGACTGGTCAAATTGGCGTTGGATTCAAGGATTGGGAAGTTGTTCAAAAATAAATCGTAAATCTGCAATGTCTAGATGTTAGGTTAGATTAAATTTTTTTCGACCACTTACAGCTCTTGTTGCACATTGTTCTCCTGGTCAATTACACCTCCGATATAGCAGAGTGACTGGTCAAATTGGCGTTGGATTCAAGGATTGGGAAGTTGTTCAAAAATAAATCGTAAATCTGCAATGTCTAGATGTTATTTTAGATTAAATTATTTTCGACCACTTACAGCTCTTGTTGCACATTGCCCTCCTGGTCAATTACACCTTGGATATAGAAGAGTGACTGGTCAAATTGGCGTTGGATTCAAGGATTGGGAAGTTGATCAAAAATAAATCGTAAATCTGCAATGTCTAGATGTTAGGTTAGATTGAATTTTTATCGACCACTTACAGCTCTTGTTGCACATTGTCCTCCTGGTCAATTACACCTTCGATATAGAAGAATGACTGGTCAAATTGGCGTTGGATTCAAGGATTGGGAAGTTGTTCAAAAATAAATCGTAAATCTGCAATGTCTAGATGTTAGGTTAGATTGAATTTTTATCGACCACTTACAGCTCTTGTTGCACATTGTCCTCCTGGTCAATTACACCTTCGATATAGAAGAATGACTGGTCAAATTGACGTTCGATTCAAGGATTGGGAAGTTGTTCAAAAATAAATCGTAAATCCGCAATGTCTAGATGTTAGGTTAGATTCAATTTTTTTCGACCACTTACAGCTCTTGTTGCACATTGTCCTCCTGGTCAATTACACCTTCGATATAGAAGAATGACTGGTCAAATTGGCGTTGGATTCAAGGATTGGGAAGTTGTTCAAAAATAAATCGTAAATCTGCAATGTCTAGATGTTAGGTTAGATTAAATTTTTTTCGACCACTTACAGCTCTTGTTGCACATTGTTCTCCTGGTCAATTACACCTCCGATATAGCAGAGTGACTGGTCAAATTGGCGCTGGATTCAAGGATTGGGAAGTTGTTCAAAAATAAATCGTAAATCTGCAATGTCTAGATGTTAGGTTAGATTAAATTTTTTTCGACCACTTACAGCTCTTGTTGCACATTGCCCTCCTGGTCAATTACACCTTGGATATAGAAGAGTGACTGGTCAAATTGGCGTTGGATTCAAGGATTGAGAAGTTGTTCAAAAATAAATCGTAAATCTGCAATGTCTAGATGTTAGGTTAGATTGAATTTTACGTCAAAAAAATGTTAGGTTAGATTAAATTTTTTTCGACCACTTACAGCTCTTGTTGCACATTGTCCTTATGGTCAATTACACCTTCGATATAGAAGAATGACTGGTCAAATTGGCGTTGGATTCAAGGATTGGGAAGTTGTTCAAAAATAAATCGTAAATCTGCAATGTCTAGATGTTAGGTTAGATTGAATTCTTTTCGACCACTTACAGCTCTTCTTGCACATTGTCCTCCTGGTCAATTACACCTTCGATATAGAAGAATGACTGGTCAAATTGGCGTTGGATTCAAGGATTGGGAAGTTGTTCAAAAATAAATCGTAAATCTGCAATGTCTAGATGTTAGGTTAGATTGAATTTTTTTCGACCACTTACAGCTCTTGTTGCACATTGTCCTCCTGGTCAATTACACCTTGGATATAGAAGAGTGACTGGTCAAATTGGCGTTGGATTCAAGGATTGGGAAGTTGTTTAAAAATAAATCGTAAATCTGCAATGTCTAGATGTTAGGTTAGATTAAATTTTTTTCGACCACTTACAGCTCTTGTTGCACATTGTCCTCCTGGTCAATTGCACCTTCGGTACAGAAGAATGACTGGTCATATTGGCGTTGGATTCAAGGATTGGGAAGTTGTTCAAAAATAAATCGTAAATCTGCAATGTCTAGATGTTAGGTTACATTAAATTTTTTTCGACCACTTACAGCTCTTGTTGCACATTGTCCTCCTGGTCAATTACACCTCCGATATAGAAGAGTGACTGGTCAAATTGGCGTTGGATTCAAGGATTGGGAAGTTGTTCAAAAATAAATCGTAAAACTGCAATGTCTAGATGTTAGGTTAGATTGAATTCTTTTCGACCACTTACAGCTCTTGTTGCACGTACATTGTTCTCCTGGTCAATTACACCTTCGATATAGAAGAATGACTGGTCAAATTGGCGTTGGATTCAAGGATTGGGAAGTTGTTCAAAAATAAATCGTAAATCTGCAATGTCTAGATGTTAGGTTAGATTGAATTTTTTTCGACCACTTACAGCTCTTGTTGCACATTGTCCTCCTGGTCAATTACACCTTGGATATAGAAGAGTGACTGGTCAAATTGGCGTTGGATTCAAGGATTGGAAGGTTGTTCAAAAATAAATCGTAAATCTGCAATGTCTAGATGTTAGGTTAGATTAAATTTTTTTCGACCACTTACAGCTCTTGTTGCACATTGTCCTCCTGGTCAATTACACCTTGGATATAGAAGAGTGACTGGTCAAATTGGCGTTGGATTCAAGGATTGGGAAGTTGTTCAAAAATAAATCGTAAATCTGCAATGTCTAGATGTTAGGTTAGATTGAATTTTTTTCGACCACTTACAGCTCTTGTTGCACATTGTCCTCCTGGTCAATTACACCTTGGATATAGAAGAGTGACTGGTCAAATTGGCGTTGGATTCAAGGATTGGGAAGTTGTTCAAAAATAAATCGTAAATCTGCAATGTCTAGATGTTAGGTTACATTAAATTTTTTTCGACCACTTACAGCTCTTGTTGCACATTGTCCTCCTGGTCAATTACACCTTCGATATAGAAGAATGACTGGTCAAATTGGCGTTGGATTCAAGGATTGGGAAGTTGTTCAAAAATAAATCGTAAATCTGCAATGTCTAGATGTTAGGTTAGATTAAATTTTTTTCGACCACTTACAGCTCTTGTTGCACATTGTCCTCCTGGTCAATTACACCTTCGATATAGAAGAATGACTGGTCAAATTGGCGTTGGATTCAAGGATTGGGAAGTTGTTCAAAAATAAATCGTAAATCTGCAATGTCTAGATGTTAGGTTAGATTAAATTTTTTTCGACCACTTACAGCTCTTGTTGCACATTGTCCTTATGGTCAATTACACCTTCGATATAGAAGAATGACTGGTCAAATTGGCGTTGGATTCAAGGATTGGGAAGTTGTTCAAAAATAAATCGTAAATCTGCAATGTCTAGATGTTAGGTTAGATTAAATTTTTTTCGACCACTTACAGCTCTTGTTGCACATTGTCCTCCTGGTCAATTACACCTCCGATATAGAAGAGTGACTGGTCAAATTGGCGTTGGATTCAAGGATTGGGAAGTTGTTCAAAAATAAATCGTAAATCTGCAATGTCTAGATGTTAGGTTAGATTGAATTTTTTTCGACCACTTACAGCTCTTGGATTCAAGGATTAGGAAGTTGTTCAAAAATAAATCGTAAAACTGCAATGTCTAGATGTTAGGTTAGATTGAATTTTTTTCGACCACTTACAGCGCTTGTTGCACATTGTCCTCCTGGTCAATTACACCTTCGATATAGAAGAATGACTGGTCAAATTGGCGTTGGATTCAAGGATTGGGAAGTTGTTCAAAAATAAATCGTAAATCTGCAATGTCTAGATGTTAGGTTAGATTGAATTTTTTTCGACCACTTACAGCTCTTGTTGCACATTGTCCTCCTGGTCAATTACACCTTGGATATAGAAGAGTGACTGGTCAAATTGGCGTTGGATTCAAGGATTGGGAAGTTGTTCAAAAATAAATCGTAAATCTGCAATGTCTAGATGTTAGGTTACATTAAATTTTTTTCGACCACTTACAGCTCTTGTTGCACATTGTCCTCCTGGTCAATTACACCTTCGATATAGAAGAATGACTGGTCAAATTGGCGTTGGATTCAAGGATTGGGAAGTTGTTCAAAAATAAATCGTAAATCTGCAATGTCTAGATGTTAGGTTAGATTAAATTTTTTTCGACCACTTACAGCTCTTGTTGCACATTGTCCTCCTGGTCAATTACACCTTCGATATAGAAGAATGACTGGTCAAATTGGCGTTGGATTCAAGGATTGGGAAGTTGTTCAAAAATAAATCGTAAATCTGCAATGTCTAGATGTTAGGTTAGATTAAATTTTTTTCGACCACTTACAGCTCTTGTTGCACATTGTCCTTATGGTCAATTACACCTTCGATATAGAAGAATGACTGGTCAAATTGGCGTTGGATTCAAGGATTGGGAAGTTGTTCAAAAATAAATCGTAAATCTGCAATGTCTAGATGTTAGGTTAGATTAAATTTTTTTCGACCACTTACAGCTCTTGTTGCACATTGTCCTCCTGGTCAATTACACCTCCGATATAGAAGAGTGACTGGTCAAATTGGCGTTGGATTCAAGGATTGGGAAGTTGTTCAAAAATAAATCGTAAATCTGCAATGTCTAGATGTTAGGTTAGATTGAATTTTTTTCGACCACTTACAGCTCTTGGATTCAAGGATTAGGAAGTTGTTCAAAAATAAATCGTAAAACTGCAATGTCTAGATGTTAGGTTAGATTGAATTTTTTTCGACCACTTACAGCGCTTGTTGCACATTGTCCTCCTGGTCAATTACACCTTCGATATAGAAGAATGACTGGTCAAATTGGCGTTGGATTCAAGGATTGGGAAGTTGTTCAAAAATAAATCGTAAATCTGCAATGTCTAGATGTTAGGTTAGATTGAATTTTTTTCGACCACTTACAGCTCTTGTTGCACATTGTCCTTATGGTCAATTACACCTTCGATATAGAAGAATGACTGGTCAAATTAGCGTTGGATTCAAGGATTGGGAAGTTGTTCAAAAATAAATCGTAAATCTGCAATGTCTAGATGTTAGGTTAGATTAAATTTTTTTCGACCACTTACAGCTCTTGTTGCACATTGTCCTCCTGGTCAATTACACCTCCGATATAGAAGAGTGACTGGTCAAATTGGCGTTGGATTCAAGGATTGGGAAGTTGTTCAAAAATAAATCGTAAAACTGCAATGTCTAGATGTTAGGTTAGATTAAATTTTTTTCGACCACTTACAGCTCTTGTTGCACATTGTCCTCCTGGTCAATTACACCTCCGATATAGAAGAGTGACTGGTCAAATTGGCGTTGGATTCAAGGATTGGGAAGTTGTTCAAAAATAAATCGTAAATCTGCAATGTCTAGATGTTAGGTTAGATTAAATTTTTTTCGACCACTTACAGCTCTTGTTGCACATTGTCCTCCTGGTCAATTACACCTTGGATATAGAAGAGTGACTGGTCAAATTGGCGTTGGATTCAAAAATTGGGAAGTTGTTCAAAAATAAATCGTAAATCTGCAATGTCTAGATGTTAGGTTAGATTGAATTTTTTTCGACCACTTACAGCTCTTGTTGCACATTGTCCTCCTCGTCAATTACACCTTCGATATAGAAGAATGACTGGTCATATTGGCGTTGGATTCAAGGATTGGGAAGTTGTTCAAAAATAAATCGTAAATCTGCAATGTCTAGATGTTAGGTTACATTAAATTTTTTTCGACCACTTACAGCTCTTGTTGCACATTGTCCTCCTGGTCAATTACACCTCCGATATAGAAGAGTGACTGGTCAAATTGGCGTTGGATTCAAGGATTGGGAAGTTGTTCAAAAATAAATCGTAAAACTGCAATGTCTAGATGTTAGGTTAGATTGAATTCTTTTCGACCACTTACAGCTCTTGTTGCACATTGTTCTCCTGGTCAATTACACCTTCGATATAGAAGAATGACTGGTCAAATTGGCGTTGGATTCAAGGATTGGGAAGTTGTTCAAAAATAAATCGTAAATCTGCAATGTCTAGATGTTAGGTTAGATTGAATTTTTTTCGACCACTTACAGCTCTTGTTGCACATTGTCCTCCTGGTCAATTACACCTTGGATATAGAAGAGTGACTGGTCAAATTGGCGTTGGATTCAAGGATTGGAAAGTTGTTCAAAAATAAATCGTAAATCTGCAATGTCTAGATGTTAGGTTAGATTGAATTTTTTTCGACCACTTACAGCTCTTGTTGCACATTGTCCTCCTGGTCAATTACACCTTCGATATAGAAGAAAGACTGGTCATATTGGCGTTGGATTCAAAAATTGGGAAGTTGTTCAAAAATAAATCGTAAAACTGCAATGTCTAGATGTTAGGTTAAATTGAATTTTTTTCGACCACTTACAGCTCTTGTTGCACATTGTCCTCCTGGTCAATTACACCTTGGATATAGAAGAGTGACTGGTCAAATTGGCGTTGGATTCAAGGATTGGGAAGTTGTTCAAAAATAAATCGTAAATCTGCAATGTCTAGATGTTAGGTTAGATTGAATTTTTTTCGACCACTTACAGCTCTTGTTGCACATTGTCCTCCTGGTCAATTACACCTTCGACATAGAAGAATGACTGGTCAAATTGGCGTTGGATTCAAGGAATGGGAAGTTGTTCAAAAATAAATCGTAAATCTGCAATGTCTAGATGTTAGGTTAGATTAAATTTTTTTCGACCACTTACAGCTCTTGTTGCACATTGTCCTCCTGGTCAATTACACCTTGGATATAGAAGAGTGACTGGTCAAATTGGCGTTGGATTCAAGGATTGGGAAGTTGTTCAAAAATAAATCGTAAATCTGCAATGTCTAGATGTTATTTTAGATTAAATTATTTTCGACCACTTACAGCTCTTGTTGCACATTGCCCTCCTGGTCAATTACACCTTGGATATAGAAGAGTGACTGGTCAAATTGGCGTTGGATTCAAGGATTGGGAAGTTGATCAAAAATAAATCGTAAATCTGCAATGTCTAGATGTTAGGTTAGATTGAATTTTTATCGACCACTTACAGCTCTTGTTGCACATTGTCCTCCTGGTCAATTACACCTTCGATATAGAAGAATGACTGGTCAAATTGGCGTTGGATTCAAGGATTGGGAAGTTGTTCAAAAATAAATCGTAAATCTGCAATGTCTAGATGTTAGGTTAGATTGAATTTTTATCGACCACTTACAGCTCTTGTTGCACATTGTCCTCCTGGTCAATTACACCTTCGATATAGAAGAATGACTGGTCAAATTGGCGTTCGATTCAAGGATTGGGAAGTTGTTCAAAAATAAATCGTAAATCCGCAATGTCTAGATGTTAGGTTAGATTCAATTTTTTTCGACCACTTACAGCTCTTGTTGCACATTGTCCTCCTGGTCAATTACACCTTCGATATAGAAGAATGACTGGTCAAATTGGCGTTGGATTCAAGGATTGGGAAGTTGTTCAAAAATAAATCGTAAATCTGCAATGTCTAGATGTTAGGTTAGATTAAATTTTTTTCGACCACTTACAGCTCTTGTTGCACATTGTTCTCCTGGTCAATTACACCTCCGATATAGCAGAGTGACTGGTCAAATTGGCGCTGGATTCAAGGATTGGGAAGTTGTTCAAAAATAAATCGTAAATCTGCAATGTCTAGATGTTAGGTTAGATTAAATTTTTTTCGACCACTTACAGCTCTTGTTGCACATTGCCCTCCTGGTCAATTACACCTTGGATATAGAAGAGTGACTGGTCAAATTGGCGTTGGATTCAAGGATTGAGAAGTTGTTCAAAAATAAATCGTAAATCTGCAATGTCTAGATGTTAGGTTAGATTGAATTTTACGTCAAAAAAATGTTAGGTTAGATTAAATTTTTTTCGACCACTTACAGCTCTTGTTGCACATTGTCCTTATGGTCAATTACACCTTCGATATAGAAGAATGACTGGTCAAATTGGCGTTGGATTCAAGGATTGGGAAGTTGTTCAAAAATAAATCGTAAATCTGCAATGTCTAGATGTTAGGTTAGATTGAATTCTTTTCGACCACTTACAGCTCTTCTTGCACATTGTCCTCCTGGTCAATTACACCTTCGATATAGAAGAATGACTGGTCAAATTGGCGTTGGATTCAAGGATTGGGAAGTTGTTCAAAAATAAATCGTAAATCTGCAATGTCTAGATGTTAGGTTAGATTGAATTTTTTTCGACCACTTACAGCTCTTGTTGCACATTGTCCTCCTGGTCAATTACACCTTGGATATAGAAGAGTGACTGGTCAAATTGGCGTTGGATTCAAGGATTGGGAAGTTGTTTAAAAATAAATCGTAAATCTGCAATGTCTAGATGTTAGGTTAGATTAAATTTTTTTCGACCACTTACAGCTCTTGTTGCACATTGTCCTCCTGGTCAATTGCACCTTCGGTACAGAAGAATGACTGGTCATATTGGCGTTGGATTCAAGGATTGGGAAGTTGTTCAAAAATAAATCGTAAATCTGCAATGTCTAGATGTTAGGTTACATTAAATTTTTTTCGACCACTTACAGCTCTTGTTGCACATTGTCCTCCTGGTCAATTACACCTCCGATATAGAAGAGTGACTGGTCAAATTGGCGTTGGATTCAAGGATTGGGAAGTTGTTCAAAAATAAATCGTAAAACTGCAATGTCTAGATGTTAGGTTAGATTGAATTCTTTTCGACCACTTACAGCTCTTGTTGCACGTACATTGTTCTCCTGGTCAATTACACCTTCGATATAGAAGAATGACTGGTCAAATTGGCGTTGGATTCAAGGATTGGGAAGTTGTTCAAAAATAAATCGTAAATCTGCAATGTCTAGATGTTAGGTTAGATTGAATTTTTTTCGACCACTTACAGCTCTTGTTGCACATTGTCCTCCTGGTCAATTACACCTTGGATATAGAAGAGTGACTGGTCAAATTGGCGTTGGATTCAAGGATTGGAAGGTTGTTCAAAAATAAATCGTAAATCTGCAATGTCTAGATGTTAGGTTAGATTAAATTTTTTTCGACCACTTACAGCTCTTGTTGCACATTGTCCTCCTGGTCAATTACACCTTGGATATAGAAGAGTGACTGGTCAAATTGGCGTTGGATTCAAGGATTGGGAAGTTGTTCAAAAATAAATCGTAAATCTGCAATGTCTAGATGTTAGGTTAGATTGAATTTTTTTCGACCACTTACAGCTCTTGTTGCACATTGTCCTCCTGGTCAATTACACCTTGGATATAGAAGAGTGACTGGTCAAATTGGCGTTGGATTCAAGGATTGGGAAGTTGTTCAAAAATAAATCGTAAATCTGCAATGTCTAGATGTTAGGTTACATTAAATTTTTTTCGACCACTTACAGCTCTTGTTGCACATTGTCCTCCTGGTCAATTACACCTTCGATATAGAAGAATGACTGGTCAAATTGGCGTTGGATTCAAGGATTGGGAAGTTGTTCAAAAATAAATCGTAAATCTGCAATGTCTAGATGTTAGGTTAGATTAAATTTTTTTCGACCACTTACAGCTCTTGTTGCACATTGTCCTCCTGGTCAATTACACCTTCGATATAGAAGAATGACTGGTCAAATTGGCGTTGGATTCAAGGATTGGGAAGTTGTTCAAAAATAAATCGTAAATCTGCAATGTCTAGATGTTAGGTTAGATTAAATTTTTTTCGACCACTTACAGCTCTTGTTGCACATTGTCCTTATGGTCAATTACACCTTCGATATAGAAGAATGACTGGTCAAATTAGCGTTGGATTCAAGGATTGGGAAGTTGTTCAAAAATAAATCGTAAATCTGCAATGTCTAGATGTTAGGTTAGATTAAATTTTTTTCGACCACTTACAGCTCTTGTTGCACATTGTCCTCCTGGTCAATTACACCTCCGATATAGAAGAGTGACTGGTCAAATTGGCGTTGGATTCAAGGATTGGGAAGTTGTTCAAAAATAAATCGTAAAACTGCAATGTCTAGATGTTAGGTTAGATTAAATTTTTTTCGACCACTTACAGCTCTTGTTGCACATTGTCCTCCTGGTCAATTACACCTCCGATATAGAAGAGTGACTGGTCAAATTGGCGTTGGATTCAAGGATTGGGAAGTTGTTCAAAAATAAATCGTAAATCTGCAATGTCTAGATGTTAGGTTAGATTAAATTTTTTTCGACCACTTACAGCTCTTGTTGCACATTGTCCTCCTGGTCAATTACACCTTGGATATAGAAGAGTGACTGGTCAAATTGGCGTTGGATTCAAAAATTGGGAAGTTGTTCAAAAATAAATCGTAAATCTGCAATGTCTAGATGTTAGGTTAGATTGAATTTTTTTCGACCACTTACAGCTCTTGTTGCACATTGTCCTCCTCGTCAATTACACCTTCGATATAGAAGAATGACTGGTCATATTGGCGTTGGATTCAAGGATTGGGAAGTTGTTCAAAAATAAATCGTAAATCTGCAATGTCTAGATGTTAGGTTACATTAAATTTTTTTCGACCACTTACAGCTCTTGTTGCACATTGTCCTCCTGGTCAATTACACCTCCGATATAGAAGAGTGACTGGTCAAATTGGCGTTGGATTCAAGGATTGGGAAGTTGTTCAAAAATAAATCGTAAAACTGCAATGTCTAGATGTTAGGTTAGATTGAATTCTTTTCGACCACTTACAGCTCTTGTTGCACATTGTTCTCCTGGTCAATTACACCTTCGATATAGAAGAATGACTGGTCAAATTGGCGTTGGATTCAAGGATTGGGAAGTTGTTCAAAAATAAATCGTAAATCTGCAATGTCTAGATGTTAGGTTAGATTGAATTTTTTTCGACCACTTACAGCTCTTGTTGCACATTGTCCTCCTGGTCAATTACACCTTGGATATAGAAGAGTGACTGGTCAAATTGGCGTTGGATTCAAGGATTGGAAAGTTGTTCAAAAATAAATCGTAAATCTGCAATGTCTAGATGTTAGGTTAGATTGAATTTTTTTCGACCACTTACAGCTCTTGTTGCACATTGTCCTCCTGGTCAATTACACCTTCGATATAGAAGAAAGACTGGTCATATTGGCGTTGGATTCAAAAATTGGGAAGTTGTTCAAAAATAAATCGTAAAACTGCAATGTCTAGATGTTAGGTTAAATTGAATTTTTTTCGACCACTTACAGCTCTTGTTGCACATTGTCCTCCTGGTCAATTACACCTTGGATATAGAAGAGTGACTGGTCAAATTGGCGTTGGATTCAAGGATTGGGAAGTTGTTCAAAAATAAATCGTAAATCTGCAATGTCTAGATGTTAGGTTAGATTGAATTTTTTTCGACCACTTACAGCTCTTGTTGCACATTGTCCTCCTGGTCAATTACACCTTCGACATAGAAGAATGACTGGTCAAATTGGCGTTGGATTCAAGGAATGGGAAGTTGTTCAAAAATAAATCGTAAATCTGCAATGTCTAGATGTTAGGTTAGATTAAATTTTTTTCGACCACTTACAGCTCTTGTTGCACATTGTCCTCCTGGTCAATTACACCTTGGATATAGAAGAGTGACTGGTCAAATTGGCGTTGGATTCAAGGATTGGGAAGTTGTTCAAAAATAAATCGTAAATCTGCAATGTCTAGATGTTATTTTAGATTAAATTATTTTCGACCACTTACAGCTCTTGTTGCACATTGCCCTCCTGGTCAATTACACCTTGGATATAGAAGAGTGACTGGTCAAATTGGCGTTGGATTCAAGGATTGGGAAGTTGATCAAAAATAAATCGTAAATCTGCAATGTCTAGATGTTAGGTTAGATTGAATTTTTATCGACCACTTACAGCTCTTGTTGCACATTGTCCTCCTGGTCAATTACACCTTCGATATAGAAGAATGACTGGTCAAATTGGCGTTGGATTCAAGGATTGGGAAGTTGTTCAAAAATAAATCGTAAATCTGCAATGTCTAGATGTTAGGTTAGATTGAATTTTTATCGACCACTTACAGCTCTTGTTGCACATTGTCCTCCTGGTCAATTACACCTTCGATATAGAAGAATGACTGGTCAAATTGGCGTTCGATTCAAGGATTGGGAAGTTGTTCAAAAATAAATCGTAAATCCGCAATGTCTAGATGTTAGGTTAGATTCAATTTTTTTCGACCACTTACAGCTCTTGTTGCACATTGTCCTCCTGGTCAATTACACCTTCGATATAGAAGAATGACTGGTCAAATTGGCGTTGGATTCAAGGATTGGGAAGTTGTTCAAAAATAAATCGTAAATCTGCAATGTCTAGATGTTAGGTTAGATTAAATTTTTTTCGACCACTTACAGCTCTTGTTGCACATTGTTCTCCTGGTCAATTACACCTCCGATATAGCAGAGTGACTGGTCAAATTGGCGCTGGATTCAAGGATTGGGAAGTTGTTCAAAAATAAATCGTAAATCTGCAATGTCTAGATGTTAGGTTAGATTAAATTTTTTTCGACCACTTACAGCTCTTGTTGCACATTGCCCTCCTGGTCAATTACACCTTGGATATAGAAGAGTGACTGGTCAAATTGGCGTTGGATTCAAGGATTGAGAAGTTGTTCAAAAATAAATCGTAAATCTGCAATGTCTAGATGTTAGGTTAGATTGAATTTTACGTCAAAAAAATGTTAGGTTAGATTAAATTTTTTTCGACCACTTACAGCTCTTGTTGCACATTGTCCTTATGGTCAATTACACCTTCGATATAGAAGAATGACTGGTCAAATTGGCGTTGGATTCAAGGATTGGGAAGTTGTTCAAAAATAAATCGTAAATCTGCAATGTCTAGATGTTAGGTTAGATTGAATTCTTTTCGACCACTTACAGCTCTTCTTGCACATTGTCCTCCTGGTCAATTACACCTTCGATATAGAAGAATGACTGGTCAAATTGGCGTTGGATTCAAGGATTGGGAAGTTGTTCAAAAATAAATCGTAAATCTGCAATGTCTAGATGTTAGGTTAGATTGAATTTTTTTCGACCACTTACAGCTCTTGTTGCACATTGTCCTCCTGGTCAATTACACCTTGGATATAGAAGAGTGACTGGTCAAATTGGCGTTGGATTCAAGGATTGGGAAGTTGTTTAAAAATAAATCGTAAATCTGCAATGTCTAGATGTTAGGTTAGATTAAATTTTTTTCGACCACTTACAGCTCTTGTTGCACATTGTCCTCCTGGTCAATTGCACCTTCGGTACAGAAGAATGACTGGTCATATTGGCGTTGGATTCAAGGATTGGGAAGTTGTTCAAAAATAAATCGTAAATCTGCAATGTCTAGATGTTAGGTTACATTAAATTTTTTTCGACCACTTACAGCTCTTGTTGCACATTGTCCTCCTGGTCAATTACACCTCCGATATAGAAGAGTGACTGGTCAAATTGGCGTTGGATTCAAGGATTGGGAAGTTGTTCAAAAATAAATCGTAAAACTGCAATGTCTAGATGTTAGGTTAGATTGAATTCTTTTCGACCACTTACAGCTCTTGTTGCACGTACATTGTTCTCCTGGTCAATTACACCTTCGATATAGAAGAATGACTGGTCAAATTGGCGTTGGATTCAAGGATTGGGAAGTTGTTCAAAAATAAATCGTAAATCTGCAATGTCTAGATGTTAGGTTAGATTGAATTTTTTTCGACCACTTACAGCTCTTGTTGCACATTGTCCTCCTGGTCAATTACACCTTGGATATAGAAGAGTGACTGGTCAAATTGGCGTTGGATTCAAGGATTGGAAGGTTGTTCAAAAATAAATCGTAAATCTGCAATGTCTAGATGTTAGGTTAGATTAAATTTTTTTCGACCACTTACAGCTCTTGTTGCACATTGTCCTCCTGGTCAATTACACCTTGGATATAGAAGAGTGACTGGTCAAATTGGCGTTGGATTCAAGGATTGGGAAGTTGTTCAAAAATAAATCGTAAATCTGCAATGTCTAGATGTTAGGTTAGATTGAATTTTTTTCGACCACTTACAGCTCTTGTTGCACATTGTCCTCCTGGTCAATTACACCTTGGATATAGAAGAGTGACTGGTCAAATTGGCGTTGGATTCAAGGATTGGGAAGTTGTTCAAAAATAAATCGTAAATCTGCAATGTCTAGATGTTAGGTTACATTAAATTTTTTTCGACCACTTACAGCTCTTGTTGCACATTGTCCTCCTGGTCAATTACACCTTCGATATAGAAGAATGACTGGTCAAATTGGCGTTGGATTCAAGGATTGGGAAGTTGTTCAAAAATAAATCGTAAATCTGCAATGTCTAGATGTTAGGTTAGATTAAATTTTTTTCGACCACTTACAGCTCTTGTTGCACATTGTCCTCCTGGTCAATTACACCTTCGATATAGAAGAATGACTGGTCAAATTGGCGTTGGATTCAAGGATTGGGAAGTTGTTCAAAAATAAATCGTAAATCTGCAATGTCTAGATGTTAGGTTAGATTAAATTTTTTTCGACCACTTACAGCTCTTGTTGCACATTGTCCTTATGGTCAATTACACCTTCGATATAGAAGAATGACTGGTCAAATTGGCGTTGGATTCAAGGATTGGGAAGTTGTTCAAAAATAAATCGTAAATCTGCAATGTCTAGATGTTAGGTTAGATTAAATTTTTTTCGACCACTTACAGCTCTTGTTGCACATTGTCCTCCTGGTCAATTACACCTCCGATATAGAAGAGTGACTGGTCAAATTGGCGTTGGATTCAAGGATTGGGAAGTTGTTCAAAAATAAATCGTAAATCTGCAATGTCTAGATGTTAGGTTAGATTGAATTTTTTTCGACCACTTACAGCTCTTGGATTCAAGGATTAGGAAGTTGTTCAAAAATAAATCGTAAAACTGCAATGTCTAGATGTTAGGTTAGATTGAATTTTTTTCGACCACTTACAGCGCTTGTTGCACATTGTCCTCCTGGTCAATTACACCTTCGATATAGAAGAATGACTGGTCAAATTGGCGTTGGATTCAAGGATTGGGAAGTTGTTCAAAAATAAATCGTAAATCTGCAATGTCTAGATGTTAGGTTAGATTGAATTTTTTTCGACCACTTACAGCTCTTGTTGCACATTGTCCTCCTGGTCAATTACACCTTGGATATAGAAGAGTGACTGGTCAAATTGGCGTTGGATTCAAGGATTGGGAAGTTGTTCAAAAATAAATCGTAAATCTGCAATGTCTAGATGTTAGGTTACATTAAATTTTTTTCGACCACTTACAGCTCTTGTTGCACATTGTCCTCCTGGTCAATTACACCTTCGATATAGAAGAATGACTGGTCAAATTGGCGTTGGATTCAAGGATTGGGAAGTTGTTCAAAAATAAATCGTAAATCTGCAATGTCTAGATGTTAGGTTAGATTAAATTTTTTTCGACCACTTACAGCTCTTGTTGCACATTGTCCTCCTGGTCAATTACACCTTCGATATAGAAGAATGACTGGTCAAATTGGCGTTGGATTCAAGGATTGGGAAGTTGTTCAAAAATAAATCGTAAATCTGCAATGTCTAGATGTTAGGTTAGATTAAATTTTTTTCGACCACTTACAGCTCTTGTTGCACATTGTCCTTATGGTCAATTACACCTTCGATATAGAAGAATGACTGGTCAAATTGGCGTTGGATTCAAGGATTGGGAAGTTGTTCAAAAATAAATCGTAAATCTGCAATGTCTAGATGTTAGGTTAGATTAAATTTTTTTCGACCACTTACAGCTCTTGTTGCACATTGTCCTCCTGGTCAATTACACCTCCGATATAGAAGAGTGACTGGTCAAATTGGCGTTGGATTCAAGGATTGGGAAGTTGTTCAAAAATAAATCGTAAATCTGCAATGTCTAGATGTTAGGTTAGATTGAATTTTTTTCGACCACTTACAGCTCTTGGATTCAAGGATTAGGAAGTTGTTCAAAAATAAATCGTAAAACTGCAATGTCTAGATGTTAGGTTAGATTGAATTTTTTTCGACCACTTACAGCGCTTGTTGCACATTGTCCTCCTGGTCAATTACACCTTCGATATAGAAGAATGACTGGTCAAATTGGCGTTGGATTCAAGGATTGGGAAGTTGTTCAAAAATAAATCGTAAATCTGCAATGTCTAGATGTTAGGTTAGATTGAATTTTTTTCGACCACTTACAGCTCTTGTTGCACATTGTCCTTATGGTCAATTACACCTTCGATATAGAAGAATGACTGGTCAAATTAGCGTTGGATTCAAGGATTGGGAAGTTGTTCAAAAATAAATCGTAAATCTGCAATGTCTAGATGTTAGGTTAGATTAAATTTTTTTCGACCACTTACAGCTCTTGTTGCACATTGTCCTCCTGGTCAATTACACCTCCGATATAGAAGAGTGACTGGTCAAATTGGCGTTGGATTCAAGGATTGGGAAGTTGTTCAAAAATAAATCGTAAAACTGCAATGTCTAGATGTTAGGTTAGATTAAATTTTTTTCGACCACTTACAGCTCTTGTTGCACATTGTCCTCCTGGTCAATTACACCTCCGATATAGAAGAGTGACTGGTCAAATTGGCGTTGGATTCAAGGATTGGGAAGTTGTTCAAAAATAAATCGTAAATCTGCAATGTCTAGATGTTAGGTTAGATTAAATTTTTTTCGACCACTTACAGCTCTTGTTGCACATTGTCCTCCTGGTCAATTACACCTTGGATATAGAAGAGTGACTGGTCAAATTGGCGTTGGATTCAAAAATTGGGAAGTTGTTCAAAAATAAATCGTAAATCTGCAATGTCTAGATGTTAGGTTAGATTGAATTTTTTTCGACCACTTACAGCTCTTGTTGCACATTGTCCTCCTCGTCAATTACACCTTCGATATAGAAGAATGACTGGTCATATTGGCGTTGGATTCAAGGATTGGGAAGTTGTTCAAAAATAAATCGTAAATCTGCAATGTCTAGATGTTAGGTTACATTAAATTTTTTTCGACCACTTACAGCTCTTGTTGCACATTGTCCTCCTGGTCAATTACACCTCCGATATAGAAGAGTGACTGGTCAAATTGGCGTTGGATTCAAGGATTGGGAAGTTGTTCAAAAATAAATCGTAAAACTGCAATGTCTAGATGTTAGGTTAGATTGAATTCTTTTCGACCACTTACAGCTCTTGTTGCACATTGTTCTCCTGGTCAATTACAGCTTCGATATAGAAGAATGACTGGTCAAATTGGCGTTGGATTCAAGGATTGGGAAGTTGTTCAAAAATAAATCGTAAATCTGCAATGTCTAGATGTTAGGTTAGATTGAATTTTTTTCGACCACTTACAGCTTTTGTTGCACATTGTCCTCCTGGTCAATTACACCTTGGATATAGAAGAGTGACTGGTCAAATTGGCGTTGGATTCAAGGATTGGAAAGTTGTTCAAAAATAAATCGTAAATCTGCAATGTCTAGATGTTAGGTTAGATTGAATTTTTTTCGACCACTTACAGCTCTTGTTGCACATTGTCCTCCTGGTCAATTACACCTTCGATATAGAAGAAAGACTGGTCATATTGGCGTTGGATTCAAAAATTGGGAAGTTGTTCAAAAATAAATCGTAAAACTGCAATGTCTAGATGTTAGGTTAAATTGAATTTTTTTCGACCACTTACAGCTCTTGTTGCACATTGTCCTCCTGGTCAATTACACCTTGGATATAGAAGAGTGACTGGTCAAATTGGCGTTGGATTCAAGGATTGGGAAGTTGTTCAAAAATAAATCGTAAATCTGCAATGTCTAGATGTTAGGTTAGATTGAATTTTTTTCGACCACTTACAGCTCTTGTTGCACATTGTCCTCCTGGTCAATTACACCTTCGACATAGAAGAATGACTGGTCAAATTGGCGTTGGATTCAAGGAATGGGAAGTTGTTCAAAAATAAATCGTAAATCTGCAATGTCTAGATGTTAGGTTAGATTAAATTTTTTTCGACCACTTACAGCTCTTGTTGCACATTGTCCTCCTGGTCAATTACACCTTGGATATAGAAGAGTGACTGGTCAAATTGGCGTTGGATTCAAGGATTGGGAAGTTGTTCAAAAATAAATCGCAAATCTGCAATGTCTAGATGTTAGGTTAGATTGAATTTTTTTCCACCACTTACAGCTCTTGTTGCACATTGTCCTCCTGGTCAATTACACCTTGGATATAGAAGAGTGACTGGTCAAATTGGCGTTGGATTCAAGGATTGGGAAGTTGTTCAAAAATAAATCGTAAATCTGCAATGTCTAGATGTTAGGTTACATTAAATTTTTTTCGACCACTTACAGCTCTTGTTGCACATTGTCCTCCTGGTCAATTACACCTTCGATATAGAAGAATGACTGGTCAAATTGGCGTTGGATTCAAGGATTGGGAAGTTGTTCAAAAATAAATCGAAAATCTGCAATGTCTAGATGTTAGGTTAGATTAAATTTTTTTCGACCACTTACAGCTCTTGTTGCACATTGTCCTCCTGGTCAATTACACCTCCGATATAGAAGAGTGACTGGTCAAATTGGCGTTGGATTCAAGGATTGGGAAGTTGTTCAAAAATAAATCGTAAATCTGCAATGTCTAGATGTTAGGTTAGATTAAATTTTTTTCGACCACTTACAGCTCTTGTTTCACATTGTCCTCCTGCTCAATTACACCTTGGATATAGAAGAGTGACTGGTCAAATTGGCGTTGGATTCAAGGATTGGGAAGTTGTTCAAAAATAAATAGTAAATCTGCAATGTCTAGATGTTAGGTTAGATCAAATTTTTTTCGACCACTTACAGCTCTTGTTGCACATTGTCCTCCTGGTCAATTACACCTTCGATATAGAAGAATGACTGGTCAAATTGGCGTTCGATTCAAGGATTGGGAAGTTGTTCAAAAATAAATCGTAAATCCGCAATGTCTAGATGTTAGGTTAGATTCAATTTTTTTCGACCACTTACAGCTCTTGTTGCACATTGTCCTCCTGGTCAATTACACCTTCGATATAGAAGAATGACTGGTCAAATTGGCGTTGGATTCAAGGATTGGGAAGTTGTTCAAAAATAAATCGTAAATCTGCAATGTCTAGATGTTAGGTTAGATTAAATTTTTTTCGACCACTTACAGCTCTTGTTGCACATTGTTCTCCTGGTCAATTACACCTCCGATATAGCAGAGTGACTGGTCAAATTGGCGTTGGATTCAAGGATTGGGAAGTTGTTCAAAAATAAATCGTAAATCTGCAATGTCTAGATGTTATTTTAGATTAAATTTTTTTCGACCACTTACAGCTCTTGTTGCACATTGCCCTCCTGGTCAATTACACCTTGGATATAGAAGAGTGACTGGTCAAATTGGCGTTGGATTCAAGGATTGGGAAGTTGTTCAAAAATAAATCGTAAATCTGCAATGTCTAGATGTTAGGTTAGATTGAATTTTTATCGACCACTTACAGCTCTTGTTGCACATTGTCCTCCTGGTCAATTACACCTTCGATATAGAAGAATGACTGGTCAAATTGGCGTTGGATTCAAGGATTGGGAAGTTGTTCAAAAATAAATCGAAAATCTGCAATGTCTAGATGTTAGGTTAGATTAAATTTTTTTCGACCACTTACAGCTCTTGTTGCACATTGTCCTCCTGGTCAATTACACCTCCGATATAGAAGAGTGACTGGTCAAATTGGCGTTGGATTCAAGGATTGGGAAGTTGTTCAAAAATAAATCGTAAATCTGCAATGTCTAGATGTTAGGTTAGATTAAATTTTTTTCGACCACTTACAGCTCTTGTTGCACATTGTCCTCCTGCTCAATTACACCTTGGATATAGAAGAGTGACTGGTCAAATTGGCGTTGGATTCAAGGATTGGGAAGTTGTTCAAAAATAAATAGTAAATCTGCAATGTCTAGATGTTAGGTTAGATCAAATTTTTTTCGACCACTTACAGCTCTTGTTGCACATTGTCCTCCTGGTCAATTACACCTTGGATATAGAAGAGTGACTGGTCAAATTGGCGTTGGATTCAAGGATTGGGAAGTTGTTCAAAAATAAATCGTAAATCTGCGATGTCTAGATGTTAGGTTAGATTAAATTTTTTTCGACCACTTACAGCTCTTGTTGCACATTGCCCTCCTGGTCAATTACACCTTCGATATAGAAGAATGACTGGTCAAATTGGCGTTGGATTCAAGGATTGGGAAGTTGTTCAAAAATAAATCGTAAAACTGCAATGTCTAGATGTTAGGTTAGATTGAATTTTTTTCGACCACTTACAGCTCTTGTTGCATATTGTCCTCCTGGTCAATTACACCTTCGATATAGAAGAATGACTGGTCAAATTGGCGTTCGATTCAAGGATTGGGAAGTTGTTCAAAAATAAATCGTAAATCCGCAATGTCTAGATGTTAGGTTAGATTCAATTTTTTTCGACCACTTACAGCTCTTGTTGCACATTGTCCTCCTGGTCAATTACACCTTCGATATAGAAGAATGACTGGTCAAATTGGCGTTGGATTCAAGGATTGGGAAGTTGTTCAAAAATAAATCGTAAATCTGCAATGTCTAGATGTTAGGTTAGATTAAATTTTTTTCGACCACTTACAGCTCTTGTTGCACAATGTTCTCCTGGTCAATTACACCTCCGATATAGCAGAGTGACTGGTCAAATTGGCGTTGGATTCAAGGATTGGGAAGTTGTTCAAAAATAAATCGTAAATCTGCAATGTCTAGATGTTATTTTAGATTAAATTATTTTCGACCACTTACAGCTCTTGTTGCACATTGCCCTCCTGGTCAATTACACCTTGGATATAGAAGAGTGACTGGTCAAATTGGCGTTGGATTCAAGGATTGGGAAGTTGATCAAAAATAAATCGTAAATCTGCAATGTCTAGATGTTAGGTTAGATTGAATTTTTATCGACCACTTACAGCTCTTGTTGCACATTGTCCTCCTGGTCAATTACACCTTCGATATAGAAGAATGACTGGTCAAATTGGCGTTGGATTCAAGGATTGGGAAGTTGTTCAAAAATAAATCGTAAATCTGCAATGTCTAGATGTTAGGTTAGATTGAATTTTTATCGACCACTTACAGCTCTTGTTGCACATTGTCCTCCTGGTCAATTACACCTTCGATATAGAAGAATGACTGGTCAAATTGGCGTTCGATTCAAGGATTGGGAAGTTGTTCAAAAATAAATCGTAAATCCGCAATGTCTAGATGTTAGGTTAGATTCAATTTTTTTCGACCACTTACAGCTCTTGTTGCACATTGTCCTCCTGGTCAATTACACCTTCGATATAGAAGAATGACTGGTCAAATTGGCGTTGGATTCAAGGATTGGGAAGTTGTTCAAAAATAAATCGTAAATCTGCAATGTCTAGATGTTAGGTTAGATTAAATTTTTTTCGACCACTTACAGCTCTTGTTGCACATTGTTCTCCTGGTCAATTACACCTCCGATATAGCAGAGTGACTGGTCAAATTGGCGCTGGATTCAAGGGTTGGGAAGTTGTTCAAAAATAAATCGTAAATCTGCAATGTCTAGATGTTAGGTTAGATTAAATTTTTTTCGACCACTTACAGCTCTTGTTGCACATTGCCCTCCTGGTCAATTACACCTTGGATATAGAAGAGTGACTGGTCAAATTGGCGTTGGATTCAAGGATTGAGAAGTTGTTCAAAAATAAATCGTAAATCTGCAATGTCTAGATGTTAGGTTAGATTGAATTTTACGTCAAAAAAATGTTAGGTTAGATTAAATTTTTTTCGACCACTTACAGCTCTTGTTGCACATTGTCCTTATGGTCAATTACACCTTCGATATAGAAGAATGACTGGTCAAATTGGCGTTGGATTCAAGGATTGGGAAGTTGTTCAAAAATAAATCGTAAATCTGCAATGTCTAGATGTTAGGTTAGATTGAATTCTTTTCGACCACTTACAGCTCTTCTTGCACATTGTCCTCCTGGTCAATTACACCTTCCATATAGAAGAATGACTGGTCAAATTGGCGTTGGATTCAAGGATTGGGAAGTTGTTCAAAAATAAATCGTAAATCTGCAATGTCTAGATGTTAGGTTAGATTGAATTTTTTTCGACCACTTACAGCTCTTGTTGCACATTGTCCTCCTGGTCAATTACACCTTGGATATAGAAGAGTGACTGGTCAAATTGGCGTTGGATTCAAGGATTGGGAAGTTGTTTAAAAATAAATCGTAAATCTGCAATGTCTAGATGTTAGGTTAGATTAAATTTTTTTCGACCACTTACAGCTCTTGTTGCACATTGTCCTCCTGGTCAATTGCACCTTCGATATAGAAGAATGACTGGTCATATTGGCGTTGGATTCAAGGATTGGGAAGTTGTTCAAAAATAAATCGTAAATCTGCAATGTCTAGATGTTAGGTTACATTAAATTTTTTTCGACCACTTACAGCTCTTGTTGCACATTGTCCTCCTGGTCAATTACACCTCCGATATAGAAGAGTGACTGGTCAAATTGGCGTTGGATTCAAGGATTGGGAAGTTGTTCAAAAATAAATCGTAAAACTGCAATGTCTAGATGTTAGGTTAGATTGAATTCTTTTCGACCACTTACAGCTCTTGTTGCACGTACATTGTTCTCCTGGTCAATTACACCTTCGATATAGAAGAATGACTGGTCAAATTGGCGTTGGATTCAAGGATTGGGAAGTTGTTCAAAAATAAATCGTAAATCTGCAATGTCTAGATGTTAGGTTAGATTGAATTTTTTTCGACCACTTACAGCTCTTGTTGCACATTGTCCTCCTGGTCAATTACACCTTGGATATAGAAGAGTGACTGGTCAAATTGGCGTTGGATTCAAGGATTGGAAGGTTGTTCAAAAATAAATCGTAAATCTGCAATGTCTAGATGTTAGGTTAGATTGAATTTTTTTCGACCACTTACAGCTCTTGTTGCACATTGTCCTCCTGGTCAATTACACCTTCGATATAGAAGAATGACTGGTCATATTGGCGTTGGATTCAAGGATTGGGAAGTTGTTCAAAAATAAATCGTAAAACTGCAATGTCTAGATGTTAGGTTAGATTGAATTTTTTTCGACCACTTACAGCTCTTGTTGCACATTGTCCTCCTGGTCAATTACACCTTGGATATAGAAGAGTGACTGGTCAAATTGGCGTTGGATTCAAGGATTGGGAAGTTGTTCAAAAATAAATCGTAAATCTGCAATGTCTAGATGTTAGGTAAGATTGAATTTTTTTCGACCACTTACAGCTCTTGTTGCACATTGTCCTCCTGGTCAATTACACCTTCGATATAGAAGAATGACCGGTCAAATTGGCGTTGGATTCAAGGAATGGGAAGTTGTTCAAAAATAAATCGTAAATCTGCAATGTCTAGATGTTAGGTTAGATTAAATTTTTTTCGACCACTTACAGCTCTTGTTGCACATTGTCCTCCTGGTCAATTACACCTTGGATATAGAAGAGTGACTGGTCAAATTGGCGTTGGATTCAAGGATTGGGAAGTTGTTCAAAAATAAATCGTAAATCTGCAATGTCTAGATGTTAGGTTAGATTGAATTTTTTTCGACCACTTACAGCTCTTGTTGCACATTGTCCTCCTGGTCAATTACACCTTGGATATAGAAGAGTGACTGGTCAAATTGGCGTTGGATTCAAGGATTGGGAAGTTGTTCAAAAATAAATCGTAAATCTGCAATGTCTAGATGTTAGGTTACATTAAATTTTTTTCGACCACTTACAGCTCTTGTTGCACATTGTCCTCCTGGTCAATTACACCTTCGATATAGAAGAATGACTGGTCAAATTGGCGTTGGATTCAAGGATTGGGAAGTTGTTCAAAAATAAATCGTAAATCTGCAATGTCTAGATGTTAGGTTAGATTAAATTTTTTTCGACCACTTACAGCTCTTGTTGCACATTGTCCTCCTGGTCAATTACACCTTCGATATAGAAGAATGACTGGTCAAATTGGCGTTGGATTCAAGGATTGGGAAGTTGTTCAAAAATAAATCGTAAATCTGCAATGTCTAGATGTTAGGTTAGATTAAATTTTTTTCGACCACTTACAGCTCTTGTTGCACATTGTCCTTATGGTCAATTACACCTTCGATATAGAAGAATGACTGGTCAAATTGGCGTTGGATTCAAGGATTGGGAAGTTGTTCAAAAATAAATCGTAAATCTGCAATGTCTAGATGTTAGGTTAGATTAAATTTTTTTCGACCACTTACAGCTCTTGTTGCACATTGTCCTCCTGGTCAATTACACCTCCGATATAGAAGAGTGACTGGTCAAATTGGCGTTGGATTCAAGGATTGGGAAGTTGTTCAAAAATAAATCGAAAATCTGCAATGTCTAGATGTTAGGTTAGATTAAATTTTTTTCGACCACTTACAGCTCTTGTTGCACATTGTCCTCCTGGTCAATTACACCTCCGATATAGAAGAGTGACTGGTCAAATTGGCGTTGGATTCAAGGATTGGGAAGTTGTTCAAAAATAAATCGTAAATCTGCAATGTCTAGATGTTAGGTTAGATTAAATTTTTTTCGACCACTTACAGCTCTTGTTGCACATTGTCCTTATGGTCAATTACACCTTCGATATAGAAGAATGACTGGTCAAATTGGCGTTGGATTCAAGGATTGGGAAGTTGTTCAAAAATAAATCGTAAATCTGCAATGTCTAGATGTTAGGTTAGATTGAATTCTTTTCGACCACTTACAGCTCTTCTTGCACATTGTCCTCCTGGTCAATTACACCTTCCATATAGAAGAATGACTGGTCAAATTGGCGTTGGATTCAAGGATTGGGAAGTTGTTCAAAAATAAATCGTAAATCTGCAATGTCTAGATGTTAGGTTAGATTGAATTTTTTTCGACCACTTACAGCTCTTGTTGCACATTGTCCTCCTGGTCAATTACACCTTGGATATAGAAGAGTGACTGGTCAAATTGGCGTTGGATTCAAGGATTGGGAAGTTGTTTAAAAATAAATCGTAAATCTGCAATGTCTAGATGTTAGGTTAGATTAAATTTTTTTCGACCACTTACAGCTCTTGTTGCACATTGTCCTCCTGGTCAATTGCACCTTCGATATAGAAGAATGACTGGTCATATTGGCGTTGGATTCAAGGATTGGGAAGTTGTTCAAAAATAAATCGTAAATCTGCAATGTCTAGATGTTAGGTTACATTAAATTTTTTTCGACCACTTACAGCTCTTGTTGCACATTGTCCTCCTGGTCAATTACACCTCCGATATAGAAGAGTGACTGGTCAAATTGGCGTTGGATTCAAGGATTGGGAAGTTGTTCAAAAATAAATCGTAAAACTGCAATGTCTAGATGTTAGGTTAGATTGAATTCTTTTCGACCACTTACAGCTCTTGTTGCACGTACATTGTTCTCCTGGTCAATTACACCTTCGATATAGAAGAATGACTGGTCAAATTGGCGTTGGATTCAAGGATTGGGAAGTTGTTCAAAAATAAATCGTAAATCTGCAATGTCTAGATGTTAGGTTAGATTGAATTTTTTTCGACCACTTACAGCTCTTGTTGCACATTGTCCTCCTGGTCAATTACACCTTGGATATAGAAGAGTGACTGGTCAAATTGGCGTTGGATTCAAGGATTGGAAGGTTGTTCAAAAATAAATCGTAAATCTGCAATGTCTAGATGTTAGGTTAGATTGAATTTTTTTCGACCACTTACAGCTCTTGTTGCACATTGTCCTCCTGGTCAATTACACCTTCGATATAGAAGAATGACTGGTCATATTGGCGTTGGATTCAAGGATTGGGAAGTTGTTCAAAAATAAATCGTAAAACTGCAATGTCTAGATGTTAGGTTAGATTGAATTTTTTTCGACCACTTACAGCTCTTGTTGCACATTGTCCTCCTGGTCAATTACACCTTGGATATAGAAGAGTGACTGGTCAAATTGGCGTTGGATTCAAGGATTGGGAAGTTGTTCAAAAATAAATCGTAAATCTGCAATGTCTAGATGTTAGGTAAGATTGAATTTTTTTCGACCACTTACAGCTCTTGTTGCACATTGTCCTCCTGGTCAATTACACCTTCGATATAGAAGAATGACCGGTCAAATTGGCGTTGGATTCAAGGAATGGGAAGTTGTTCAAAAATAAATCGTAAATCTGCAATGTCTAGATGTTAGGTTAGATTAAATTTTTTTCGACCACTTACAGCTCTTGTTGCACATTGTCCTCCTGGTCAATTACACCTTGGATATAGAAGAGTGACTGGTCAAATTGGCGTTGGATTCAAGGATTGGGAAGTTGTTCAAAAATAAATCGTAAATCTGCAATGTCTAGATGTTAGGTTAGATTGAATTTTTTTCGACCACTTACAGCTCTTGTTGCACATTGTCCTCCTGGTCAATTACACCTTGGATATAGAAGAGTGACTGGTCAAATTGGCGTTGGATTCAAGGATTGGGAAGTTGTTCAAAAATAAATCGTAAATCTGCAATGTCTAGATGTTAGGTTACATTAAATTTTTTTCGACCACTTACAGCTCTTGTTGCACATTGTCCTCCTGGTCAATTACACCTTCGATATAGAAGAATGACTGGTCAAATTGGCGTTGGATTCAAGGATTGGGAAGTTGTTCAAAAATAAATCGTAAATCTGCAATGTCTAGATGTTAGGTTAGATTAAATTTTTTTCGACCACTTACAGCTCTTGTTGCACATTGTCCTCCTGGTCAATTACACCTTCGATATAGAAGAATGACTGGTCAAATTGGCGTTGGATTCAAGGATTGGGAAGTTGTTCAAAAATAAATCGTAAATCTGCAATGTCTAGATGTTAGGTTAGATTAAATTTTTTTCGACCACTTACAGCTCTTGTTGCACATTGTCCTTATGGTCAATTACACCTTCGATATAGAAGAATGACTGGTCAAATTGGCGTTGGATTCAAGGATTGGGAAGTTGTTCAAAAATAAATCGTAAATCTGCAATGTCTAGATGTTAGGTTAGATTAAATTTTTTTCGACCACTTACAGCTCTTGTTGCACATTGTCCTCCTGGTCAATTACACCTCCGATATAGAAGAGTGACTGGTCAAATTGGCGTTGGATTCAAGGATTGGGAAGTTGTTCAAAAATAAATCGAAAATCTGCAATGTCTAGATGTTAGGTTAGATTAAATTTTTTTCGACCACTTACAGCTCTTGTTGCACATTGTCCTCCTGGTCAATTACACCTCCGATATAGAAGAGTGACTGGTCAAATTGGCGTTGGATTCAAGGATTGGGAAGTTGTTCAAAAATAAATCGTAAATCTGCAATGTCTAGATGTTAGGTTAGATTAAATTTTTTTCGACCACTTACAGCTCTTGTTGCACATTGTCCTCCTGCTCAATTACACCTTGGATATAGAAGAGTGACTGGTCAAATTGGCGTTGGATTCAAGGATTGGGAAGTTGTTCAAAAATAAATAGTAAATCTGCAATGTCTAGATGTTAGGTTAGATCAAATTTTTTTCGACCACTTACAGCTCTTGTTGCACATTGTCCTCCTGGTCAATTACACCTTGGATATAGAAGAGTGACTGGTCAAATTGGCGTTGGATTCAAGGATTGGGAAGTTGTTCAAAAATAAATCGTAAATCTGCGATGTCTAGATGTTAGGTTAGATTAAATTTTTTTCGACCACTTACAGCTCTTGTTGCACATTGCCCTCCTGGTCAATTACACCTTCGATATAGAAGAATGACTGGTCAAATTGGCGTTGGATTCAAGGATTGGGAAGTTGTTCAAAAATAAATCGTAAAACTGCAATGTCTAGATGTTAGGTTAGATTGAATTTTTTTCGACCACTTACAGCTCTTGTTGCATATTGTCCTCCTGGTCAATTACACCTTCGATATAGAAGAATGACTGGTCAAATTGGCGTTCGATTCAAGGATTGGGAAGTTGTTCAAAAATAAATCGTAAATCCGCAATGTCTAGATGTTAGGTTAGATTCAATTTTTTTCGACCACTTACAGCTCTTGTTGCACATTGTCCTCCTGGTCAATTACACCTTCGATATAGAAGAATGACTGGTCAAATTGGCGTTGGATTCAAGGATTGGGAAGTTGTTCAAAAATAAATCGTAAATCTGCAATGTCTAGATGTTAGGTTAGATTAAATTTTTTTCGACCACTTACAGCTCTTGTTGCACATTGTTCTCCTGGTCAATTACACCTCCGATATAGCAGAGTGACTGGTCAAATTGGCGTTGGATTCAAGGATTGGGAAGTTGTTCAAAAATAAATCGTAAATCTGCAATGTCTAGATGTTATTTTAGATTAAATTATTTTCGACCACTTACAGCTCTTGTTGCACATTGCCCTCCTGGTCAATTACACCTTGGATATAGAAGAGTGACTGGTCAAATTGGCGTTGGATTCAAGGATTGGGAAGTTGATCAAAAATAAATCGTAAATCTGCAATGTCTAGATGTTAGGTTAGATTGAATTTTTATCGACCACTTACAGCTCTTGTTGCACATTGTCCTCCTGGTCAATTACACCTTCGATATAGAAGAATGACTGGTCAAATTGGCGTTGGATTCAAGGATTGGGAAGTTGTTCAAAAATAAATCGTAAATCTGCAATGTCTAGATGTTAGGTTAGATTGAATTTTTATCGACCACTTACAGCTCTTGTTGCACATTGTCCTCCTGGTCAATTACACCTTCGATATAGAAGAATGACTGGTCAAATTGGCGTTCGATTCAAGGATTGGGAAGTTGTTCAAAAATAAATCGTAAATCCGCAATGTCTAGATGTTAGGTTAGATTCAATTTTTTTCGACCACTTACAGCTCTTGTTGCACATTGTCCTCCTGGTCAATTACACCTTCGATATAGAAGAATGACTGGTCAAATTGGCGTTGGATTCAAGGATTGGGAAGTTGTTCAAAAATAAATCGTAAATCTGCAATGTCTAGATGTTAGGTTAGATTAAATTTTTTTCGACCACTTACAGCTCTTGTTGCACATTGTTCTCCTGGTCAATTACACCTCCGATATAGCAGAGTGACTGGTCAAATTGGCGCTGGATTCAAGGGTTGGGAAGTTGTTCAAAAATAAATCGTAAATCTGCAATGTCTAGATGTTAGGTTAGATTAAATTTTTTTCGACCACTTACAGCTCTTGTTGCACATTGCCCTCCTGGTCAATTACACCTTGGATATAGAAGAGTGACTGGTCAAATTGGCGTTGGATTCAAGGATTGAGAAGTTGTTCAAAAATAAATCGTAAATCTGCAATGTCTAGATGTTAGGTTAGATTGAATTTTACGTCAAAAAAATGTTAGGTTAGATTAAATTTTTTTCGACCACTTACAGCTCTTGTTGCACATTGTCCTTATGGTCAATTACACCTTCGATATAGAAGAATGACTGGTCAAATTGGCGTTGGATTCAAGGATTGGGAAGTTGTTCAAAAATAAATCGTAAATCTGCAATGTCTAGATGTTAGGTTAGATTGAATTCTTTTCGACCACTTACAGCTCTTCTTGCACATTGTCCTCCTGGTCAATTACACCTTCCATATAGAAGAATGACTGGTCAAATTGGCGTTGGATTCAAGGATTGGGAAGTTGTTCAAAAATAAATCGTAAATCTGCAATGTCTAGATGTTAGGTTAGATTGAATTTTTTTCGACCACTTACAGCTCTTGTTGCACATTGTCCTCCTGGTCAAATACACCTTGGATATAGAAGAGTGACTGGTCAAATTGGCGTTGGATTCAAGGATTGGGAAGTTGTTTAAAAATAAATCGTAAATCTGCAATGTCTAGATGTTAGGTTAGATTAAATTTTTTTCGACCACTTACAGCTCTTGTTGCACATTGTCCTCCTGGTCAATTGCACCTTCGATATAGAAGAATGACTGGTCATATTGGCGTTGGATTCAAGGATTGGGAAGTTGTTCAAAAATAAATCGTAAATCTGCAATGTCTAGATGTTAGGTTACATTAAATTTTTTTCGACCACTTACAGCTCTTGTTGCACATTGTCCTCCTGGTCAATTACACCTCCGATATAGAAGAGTGACTGGTCAAATTGGCGTTGGATTCAAGGATTGGGAAGTTGTTCAAAAATAAATCGTAAAACTGCAATGTCTAGATGTTAGGTTAGATTGAATTCTTTTCGACCACTTACAGCTCTTGTTGCACGTACATTGTTCTCCTGGTCAATTACACCTTCGATATAGAAGAATGACTGGTCAAATTGGCGTTGGATTCAAGGATTGGGAAGTTGTTCAAAAATAAATCGTAAATCTGCAATGTCTAGATGTTAGGTTAGATTGAATTTTTTTCGACCACTTACAGCTCTTGTTGCACATTGTCCTCCTGGTCAATTACACCTTGGATATAGAAGAGTGACTGGTCAAATTGGCGTTGGATTCAAGGATTGGAAGGTTGTTCAAAAATAAATCGTAAATCTGCAATGTCTAGATGTTAGGTTAGATTGAATTTTTTTCGACCACTTACAGCTCTTGTTGCACATTGTCCTCCTGGTCAATTACACCTTCGATATAGAAGAATGACTGGTCATATTGGCGTTGGATTCAAGGATTGGGAAGTTGTTCAAAAATAAATCGTAAAACTGCAATGTCTAGATGTTAGGTTAGATTGAATTTTTTTCGACCACTTACAGCTCTTGTTGCACATTGTCCTCCTGGTCAATTACACCTTGGATATAGAAGAGTGACTGGTCAAATTGGCGTTGGATTCAAGGATTGGGAAGTTGTTCAAAAATAAATCGTAAATCTGCAATGTCTAGATGTTAGGTTAGATTGAATTTTTTTCGACCACTTACAGCTCTTGTTGCACATTGTCCTCCTGGTCAATTACACCTTCGATATAGAAGAATGACCGGTCAAATTGGCGTTGGATTCAAGGAATGGGAAGTTGTTCAAAAATAAATCGTAAATCTGCAATGTCTAGATGTTAGGTTAGATTAAATTTTTTTCGACCACTTACAGCTCTTGTTGCACATTGTCCTCCTGGTCAATTACACCTTGGATATAGAAGAGTGACTGGTCAAATTGGCGTTGGATTCAAGGATTGGGAAGTTGTTCAAAAATAAATCGTAAATCTGCAATGTCTAGATGTTAGGTTAGATTGAATTTTTTTCGACCACTTACAGCTCTTGTTGCACATTGTCCTCCTGGTCAATTACACCTTGGATATAGAAGAGTGACTGGTCAAATTGGCGTTGGATTCAAGGATTGGGAAGTTGTTCAAAAATAAATCGTAAATCTGCAATGTCTAGATGTTAGGTTACATTAAATTTTTTTCGACCACTTACAGCTCTTGTTGCACATTGTCCTCCTGGTCAATTACACCTTCGATATAGAAGAATGACTGGTCAAATTGGCGTTGGATTCAAGGATTGGGAAGTTGTTCAAAAATAAATCGTAAATCTGCAATGTCTAGATGTTAGGTTAGATTAAATTTTTTTCGACCACTTACAGCTCTTGTTGCACATTGTCCTCCTGGTCAATTACACCTTCGATATAGAAGAATGACTGGTCAAATTGGCGTTGGATTCAAGGATTGGGAAGTTGTTCAAAAATAAATCGTAAATCTGCAATGTCTAGATGTTAGGTTAGATTAAATTTTTTTCGACCACTTACAGCTCTTGTTGCACATTGTCCTTATGGTCAATTACACCTTCGATATAGAAGAATGACTGGTCAAATTGGCGTTGGATTCAAGGATTGGGAAGTTGTTCAAAAATAAATCGTAAATCTGCAATGTCTAGATGTTAGGTTAGATTAAATTTTTTTCGACCACTTACAGCTCTTGTTGCACATTGTCCTCCTGGTCAATTACACCTCCGATATAGAAGAGTGACTGGTCAAATTGGCGTTGGATTCAAGGATTGGGAAGTTGTTCAAAAATAAATCGTAAATCTGCAATGTCTAGATGTTAGGTTAGATTGAATTTTTTTCGACCACTTACAGCTCTTGGATTCAAGGATTAGGAAGTTGTTCAAAAATAAATCGTAAAACTGCAATGTCTAGATGTTAGGTTAGATTGAATTTTTTTCGACCACTTACAGCGCTTGTTGCACATTGTCCTCCTGGTCAATTACACCTTCGATATAGAAGAATGACTGGTCAAATTGGCGTTGGATTCAAGGATTGGGAAGTTGTTCAAAAATAAATCGTAAATCTGCAATGTCTAGATGTTAGGTTAGATTGAATTTTTTTCGACCACTTACAGCTCTTGTTGCACATTGTCCTTATGGTCAATTACACCTTCGATATAGAAGAATGACTGGTCAAATTAGCGTTGGATTCAAGGATTGGGAAGTTGTTCAAAAATAAATCGTAAATCTGCAATGTCTAGATGTTAGGTTAGATTAAATTTTTTTCGACCACTTACAGCTCTTGTTGCACATTGTCCTCCTGGTCAATTACACCTCCGATATAGAAGAGTGACTGGTCAAATTGGCGTTGGATTCAAGGATTGGGAAGTTGTTCAAAAATAAATCGTAAAACTGCAATGTCTAGATGTTAGGTTAGATTAAATTTTTTTCGACCACTTACAGCTCTTGTTGCACATTGTCCTACTGGTCAATTACACCTCCGATATAGAAGAGTGACTGGTCAAATTGGCGTTGGATTCAAGGATTGGGAAGTTGTTCAAAAATAAATCGTAAATCTGCAATGTCTAGATGTTAGGTTAGATTAAATTTTTTTCGACCACTTACAGCTCTTGTTGCACATTGTCCTCCTGGTCAATTACACCTTGGATATAGAAGAGTGACTGGTCAAATTGGCGTTGGATTCAAAAATTGGGAAGTTGTTCAAAAATAAATCGTAAATCTGCAATGTCTAGATGTTAGGTTAGATTGAATTTTTTTCGACCACTTACAGCTCTTGTTGCACATTGTCCTCCTCGTCAATTACACCTTCGATATAGAAGAATGACTGGTCATATTGGCGTTGGATTCAAGGATTGGGAAGTTGTTCAAAAATAAATCGTAAATCTGCAATGTCTAGATGTTAGGTTACATTAAATTTTTTTCGACCACTTACAGCTCTTGTTGCACATTGTCCTCCTGGTCAATTACACCTCCGATATAGAAGAGTGACTGGTCAAATTGGCGTTGGATTCAAGGATTGGGAAGTTGTTCAAAAATAAATCGTAAAACTGCAATGTCTAGATGTTAGGTTAGATTGAATTCTTTTCGACCACTTACAGCTCTTGTTGCACATTGTTCTCCTGGTCAATTACACCTTCGATATAGAAGAATGACTGGTCAAATTGGCGTTGGATTCAAGGATTGGGAAGTTGTTCAAAAATAAATCGTAAATCTGCAATGTCTAGATGTTAGGTTAGATTGAATTTTTTTCGACCACTTACAGCTCTTGTTGCACATTGTCCTCCTGGTCAATTACACCTTGGATATAGAAGAGTGACTGGTCAAATTGGCGTTGGATTCAAGGATTGGAAAGTTGTTCAAAAATAAATCGTAAATCTGCAATGTCTAGATGTTAGGTTAGATTGAATTTTTTTCGACCACTTACAGCTCTTGTTGCACATTGTCCTCCTGGTCAATTACACCTTCGATATAGAAGAAAGACTGGTCATATTGGCGTTGGATTCAAAAATTGGGAAGTTGTTCAAAAATAAATCGTAAAACTGCAATGTCTAGATGTTAGGTTAAATTGAATTTTTTTCGACCACTTACAGCTCTTGTTGCACATTGTCCTCCTGGTCAATTACACCTTGGATATAGAAGTGACTGGTCAAATTGGCGTTGGATTCAAGGATTGGGAAGTTGTTCAAAAATAAATCGTAAATCTGCAATGTCTAGATGTTAGGTTAGATTGAATTTTTTTCGACCACTTACAGCTCTTGTTGCACATTGTCCTCCTGGTCAATTACACCTTCGACATAGAAGAATGACTGGTCAAATTGGCGTTGGATTCAAGGAATGGGAAGTTGTTCAAAAATAAATCGTAAATCTGCAATGTCTAGATGTTAGGTTAGATTAAATTTTTTTCGACCACTTACAGCTCTTGTTGCACATTGTCCTCCTGGTCAATTACACCTTGGATATAGAAGAGTGACTGGTCAAATTGGCGTTGGATTCAAGGATTGGGAAGTTGTTCAAAAATAAATCGCAAATCTGCAATGTCTAGATGTTAGGTTAGATTGAATTTTTTTCCACCACTTACAGCTCTTGTTGCACATTGTCCTCCTGGTCAATTACACCTTGGATATAGAAGAGTGACTGGTCAAATTGGCGTTGGATTCAAGGATTGGGAAGTTGTTCAAAAATAAATCGTAAATCTGCAATGTCTAGATGTTAGGTTACATTAAATTTTTTTCGACCACTTACAGCTCTTGTTGCACATTGTCCTCCTGGTCAATTACACCTTCGATATAGAAGAATGACTGGTCAAATTGGCGTTGGATTCAAGGATTGGGAAGTTGTTCAAAAATAAATCGAAAATCTGCAATGTCTAGATGTTAGGTTAGATTAAATTTTTTTCGACCACTTACAGCTCTTGTTGCACATTGTCCTCCTGGTCAATTACACCTCCGATATAGAAGAGTGACTGGTCAAATTGGCGTTGGATTCAAGGATTGGGAAGTTGTTCAAAAATAAATCGTAAATCTGCAATGTCTAGATGTTAGGTTAGATCAAATTTTTTTCGACCACTTACAGCTCTTGTTGCACATTGTCCTCCTGGTCAATTACACCTTGGATATAGAAGAGTGACTGGTCAAATTGGCGTTGGATTCAAGGATTGGGAAGTTGTTCAAAAATAAATCGTAAATCTGCGATGTCTAGATGTTAGGTTAGATTAAATTTTTTTCGACTACTTACAGCTCTTGTTGCACATTGCCCTCCTGGTCAATTACACCTTCGATATAGAAAAATGACTGGTCAAATTGGCGTTGGATTCAAGGATTGGGAAGTTGTTCAAAAATAAATCGTAAAACTGCAATGTCTAGATGTTAGGTTAGATTGAATTTTTTTCGACCACTTACAGCTCTTGTTGCATATTGTCCTCCTGGTCAATTACACCTTCGATATAGAAGAATGACTGGTCAAATTGGCGTTCGATTCAAGGATTGGGAAGTTGTTCAAAAATAAATCGTAAATCCGCAATGTCTAGATGTTAGGTTAGATTCAATTTTTTTCGACCACTTACAGCTCTTGTTGCACATTGTCCTCCTGGTCAATTACACCTTCGATATAGAAGAATGACTGGTCAAATTGGCGTTGGATTCAAGGATTGGGAAGTTGTTCAAAAATAAATCGTAAATCTGCAATGTCTAGATGTTAGGTTAGATTAAATTTTTTTCGACCACTTACAGCTCTTGTTGCACATTGTTCTCCTGGTCAATTACACCTCCGATATAGCAGAGTGACTGGTCAAATTGGCGTTGGATTCAAGGATTGGGAAGTTGTTCAAAAATAAATCGTAAATCTGCAATGTCTAGATGTTATTTTAGATTAAATTTTTTTCGACCACTTACAGCTCTTGTTGCACATTGCCCTCCTGGTCAATTACACCTTGGATATAGAAGAGTGACTGGTCAAATTGGCGTTGGATTCAAGGATTGGGAAGTTGTTCAAAAATAAATCGTAAATCTGCAATGTCTAGATGTTAGGTTAGATTGAATTTTTATCGACCACTTACAGCTCTTGTTGCACATTGTCCTCCTGGTCAATTACACCTTCGATATAGAAGAATGACTGGTCAAATTGGCGTTGGATTCAAGGATTGGGAAGTTGTTCAAAAATAAATCGAAAATCTGCAATGTCTAGATGTTAGGTTAGATTAAATTTTTTTCGACCACTTACAGCTCTTGTTGCACATTGTCCTCCTGGTCAATTACACCTCCGATATAGAAGAGTGACTGGTCAAATTGGCGTTGGATTCAAGGATTGGGAAGTTGTTCAAAAATAAATCGTAAATCTGCAATGTCTAGATGTTAGGTTAGATTAAATTTTTTTCGACCACTTACAGCTCTTGTTGCACATTGTCCTCCTGCTCAATTACACCTTGGATATAGAAGAGTGACTGGTCAAATTGGCGTTGGATTCAAGGATTGGGAAGTTGTTCAAAAATAAATAGTAAATCTGCAATGTCTAGATGTTAGGTTAGATCAAATTTTTTTCGACCACTTACAGCTCTTGTTGCACATTGTCCTCCTGGTCAATTACACCTTGGATATAGAAGAGTGACTGGTCAAATTGGCGTTGGATTCAAGGATTGGGAAGTTGTTCAAAAATAAATCGTAAATCTGCGATGTCTAGATGTTAGGTTAGATTAAATTTTTTTCGACCACTTACAGCTCTTGTTGCACATTGCCCTCCTGGTCAATTACACCTTCGATATAGAAGAATGACTGGTCAAATTGGCGTTGGATTCAAGGATTGGGAAGTTGTTCAAAAATAAATCGTAAAACTGCAATGTCTAGATGTTAGGTTAGATTGAATTTTTTTCGACCACTTACAGCTCTTGTTGCATATTGTCCTCCTGGTCAATTACACCTTCGATATAGAAGAATGACTGGTCAAATTGGCGTTCGATTCAAGGATTGGGAAGTTGTTCAAAAATAAATCGTAAATCCGCAATGTCTAGATGTTAGGTTAGATTCAATTTTTTTCGACCACTTACAGCTCTTGTTGCACATTGTCCTCCTGGTCAATTACACCTTCGATATAGAAGAATGACTGGTCAAATTGGCGTTGGATTCAAGGATTGGGAAGTTGTTCAAAAATAAATCGTAAATCTGCAATGTCTAGATGTTAGGTTAGATTAAATTTTTTTCGGCCACTTACAGCTCTTGTTGCACATTGTTCTCCTGGTCAATTACACCTCCGATATAGCAGAGTGACTGGTCAAATTGGCGTTGGATTCAAGGATTGGGAAGTTGTTCAAAAATAAATCGTAAATCTGCAATGTCTAGATGTTATTTTAGATTAAATTATTTTCGACCACTTACAGCTCTTGTTGCACATTGCCCTCCTGGTCAATTACACCTTGGATATAGAAGAGTGACTGGTCAAATTGGCGTTGGATTCAAGGATTGGGAAGTTGATCAAAAATAAATCGTAAATCTGCAATGTCTAGATGTTAGGTTAGATTGAATTTTTATCGACCACTTACAGCTCTTGTTGCACATTGTCCTCCTGGTCAATTACACCTTCGATATAGAAGAATGACTGGTCAAATTGGCGTTGGATTCAAGGATTGGGAAGTTGTTCAAAAATAAATCGCAAATCTGCAATGTCTAGATGTTAGGTTAGATTGAATTTTTTTCCACCACTTACAGCTCTTGTTGCACATTGTCCTCCTGGTCAATTACACCTTGGATATAGAAGAGTGACTGGTCAAATTGGCGTTGGATTCAAGGATTGGGAAGTTGTTCAAAAATAAATCGTAAATCTGCAATGTCTAGATGTTAGGTTACATTAAATTTTTTTCGACCACTTACAGCTCTTGTTGCACATTGTCCTCCTGGTCAATTACACCTTCGATATAGAAGAATGACTGGTCAAATTGGCGTTGGATTCAAGGATTGGGAAGTTGTTCAAAAATAAATCGAAAATCTGCAATGTCTAGATGTTAGGTTAGATTAAATTTTTTTCGACCACTTACAGCTCTTGTTGCACATTGTCCTCCTGGTCAATTACACCTCCGATATAGAAGAGTGACTGGTCAAATTGGCGTTGGATTCAAGGATTGGGAAGTTGTTCAAAAATAAATCGTAAATCTGCAATGTCTAGATGTTAGGTTAGATCAAATTTTTTTCGACCACTTACAGCTCTTGTTGCACATTGTCCTCCTGGTCAATTACACCTTGGATATAGAAGAGTGACTGGTCAAATTGGCGTTGGATTCAAGGATTGGGAAGTTGTTCAAAAATAAATCGTAAATCTGCGATGTCTAGATGTTAGGTTAGATTAAATTTTTTTCGACTACTTACAGCTCTTGTTGCACATTGCCCTCCTGGTCAATTACACCTTCGATATAGAAAAATGACTGGTCAAATTGGCGTTGGATTCAAGGATTGGGAAGTTGTTCAAAAATAAATCGTAAAACTGCAATGTCTAGATGTTAGGTTAGATTGAATTTTTTTCGACCACTTACAGCTCTTGTTGCATATTGTCCTCCTGGTCAATTACACCTTCGATATAGAAGAATGACTGGTCAAATTGGCGTTCGATTCAAGGATTGGGAAGTTGTTCAAAAATAAATCGTAAATCCGCAATGTCTAGATGTTAGGTTAGATTCAATTTTTTTCGACCACTTACAGCTCTTGTTGCACATTGTCCTCCTGGTCAATTACACCTTCGATATAGAAGAATGACTGGTCAAATTGGCGTTGGATTCAAGGATTGGGAAGTTGTTCAAAAATAAATCGTAAATCTGCAATGTCTAGATGTTAGGTTAGATTAAATTTTTTTCGACCACTTACAGCTCTTGTTGCACATTGTTCTCCTGGTCAACTACACCTCCGATATAGCAGAGTGACTGGTCAAATTGGCGTTGGATTCAAGGATTGGGAAGTTGTTCAAAAATAAATCGTAAATCTGCAATGTCTAGATGTTATTTTAGATTAAATTTTTTTCGACCACTTACAGCTCTTGTTGCACATTGCCCTCCTGGTCAATTACACCTTGGATATAGAAGAGTGACTGGTCAAATTGGCGTTGGATTCAAGGATTGGGAAGTTGTTCAAAAATAAATCGTAAATCTGCAATGTCTAGATGTTAGGTTAGATTGAATTTTTATCGACCACTTACAGCTCTTGTTGCACATTGTCCTCCTGGTCAATTACACCTTCGATATAGAAGAATGACTGGTCAAATTGGCGTTGGATTCAAGGATTGGGAAGTTGTTCAAAAATAAATCGAAAATCTGCAATGTCTAGATGTTAGGTTAGATTAAATTTTTTTCGACCACTTACAGCTCTTGTTGCACATTGTCCTCCTGGTCAATTACACCTCCGATATAGAAGAGTGACTGGTCAAATTGGCGTTGGATTCAAGGATTGGGAAGTTGTTCAAAAATAAATCGTAAATCTGCAATGTCTAGATGTTAGGTTAGATTAAATTTTTTTCGACCACTTACAGCTCTTGTTGCACATTGTCCTCCTGCTCAATTACACCTTGGATATAGAAGAGTGACTGGTCAAATTGGCGTTGGATTCAAGGATTGGGAAGTTGTTCAAAAATAAATAGTAAATCTGCAATGTCTAGATGTTAGGTTAGATCAAATTTTTTTCGACCACTTACAGCTCTTGTTGCACATTGTCCTCCTGGTCAATTACACCTTGGATATAGAAGAGTGACTGGTCAAATTGGCGTTGGATTCAAGGATTGGGAAGTTGTTCAAAAATAAATCGTAAATCTGCGATGTCTAGATGTTAGGTTAGATTAAATTTTTTTCGACCACTTACAGCTCTTGTTGCACATTGCCCTCCTGGTCAATTACACCTTCGATATAGAAGAATGACTGGTCAAATTGGCGTTGGATTCAAGGATTGGGAAGTTGTTCAAAAATAAATCGTAAAACTGCAATGTCTAGATGTTAGGTTAGATTGAATTTTTTTCGACCACTTACAGCTCTTGTTGCATATTGTCCTCCTGGTCAATTACACCTTCGATATAGAAGAATGACTGGTCAAATTGGCGTTCGATTCAAGGATTGGGAAGTTGTTCAAAAATAAATCGTAAATCCGCAATGTCTAGATGTTAGGTTAGATTCAATTTTTTTCGACCACTTACAGCTCTTGTTGCACATTGTCCTCCTGGTCAATTACACCTTCGATATAGAAGAATGACTGGTCAAATTGGCGTTGGATTCAAGGATTGGGAAGTTGTTCAAAAATAAATCGTAAATCTGCAATGTCTAGATGTTAGGTTAGATTAAATTTTTTTCGGCCACTTACAGCTCTTGTTGCACATTGTTCTCCTGGTCAATTACACCTCCGATATAGCAGAGTGACTGGTCAAATTGGCGTTGGATTCAAGGATTGGGAAGTTGTTCAAAAATAAATCGTAAATCTGCAATGTCTAGATGTTATTTTAGATTAAATTATTTTCGACCACTTACAGCTCTTGTTGCACATTGCCCTCCTGGTCAATTACACCTTGGATATAGAAGAGTGACTGGTCAAATTGGCGTTGGATTCAAGGATTGGGAAGTTGATCAAAAATAAATCGTAAATCTGCAATGTCTAGATGTTAGGTTAGATTGAATTTTTATCGACCACTTACAGCTCTTGTTGCACATTGTCCTCCTGGTCAATTACACCTTCGATATAGAAGAATGACTGGTCAAATTGGCGTTGGATTCAAGGATTGGGAAGTTGTTCAAAAATAAATCGTAAATCTGCAATGTCTAGATGTTAGGTTAGATTGAATTTTTATCGACCACTTACAGCTCTTGTTGCACATTGTCCTCCTGGTCAATTACACCTTCGATATAGAAGAATGACTGGTCAAATTGGCGTTCGATTCAAGGATTGGGAAGTTGTTCAAAAATAAATCGTAAATCCGCAATGTCTAGATGTTAGGTTAGATTCAATTTTTTTCGACCACTTACAGCTCTTGTTGCACATTGTCCTCCTGGTCAATTACACCTTCGATATAGAAGAATGACTGGTCAAATTGGCGTTGGATTCAAGGATTGGGAAGTTGTTCAAAAATAAATCGTAAATCTGCAATGTCTAGATGTTAGGTTAGATTAAATTTTTTTCTACCACTTACAGCTCTTGTTGCACATTGTTCTCCTGGTCAATTACACCTCCGATATAGCAGAGTGACTGGTCAAATTGGCGCTGGATTCAAGGATTGGGAAGTTGTTCAAAAATAAATCGTAAATCTGCAATGTCTAGATGTTAGGTTAGATTAAATTTTTTTCGACCACTTACAGCTCTTGTTGCACATTGCCCTCCTGGTCAATTACACCTTGGATATAGAAGAGTGACTGGTCAAATTGGCGTTGGATTCAAGGATTGAGAAGTTGTTCAAAAATAAATCGTAAATCTGCAATGTCTAGATGTTAGGTTAGATTGAATTTTACGTCAAAAAAATGTTAGGTTAGATTACATTTTTTTCGACCACTTACAGCTCTTGTTGCACATTGTCCTCTTGGTCAATTACACCTTCGATATAGAAGAATGACTGGTCGAATTGGCGTTGGATTCAAGGATTAGGAAGTTGTTCAAAAATAAATCGTAAAACTGCAATGTCTAGATGTTAGGTTAGATTGAATTTTTTTCGACCACTTACAGCGCTTGTTGCACATTGTCCTCCTGGTCAATTACACCTTCGATATAGAAGAATGACTGGTCAAATTGGCGTTGGATTCATGGATTGGGAAGTTGTTCAAAAATAAATCGTAAATCTGCAATGTCTAGATGTTAGGTTGGATTGAATTTTTTTCGACCACTTACAGCTCTTGTTGCACATTGTCCTCCTGGTCAATTACACCTTCGATATAGAAGAATGACTGGTCAAATTGGCGTTGGATTCAAGGATTGGGAAGTTGTTCAAAAATAAATCGTAAATCTGCAATGTCTAGATGTTAGGTTAGATTAAATTTTTTTCGACCACTTACAGCTCTTGTTGCACATTGTCCTCCTGGTCAATTACACCTTCGATATAGAAGAATGACTGGTCAAATTGGCGTTGGATTCAAGGATTGGGAAGTTGTTCAAAAATAAATCGTAAATCTGCAATGTCTAGATGTTAGGTTAGATTAAATTTTTTTCGACCACTTACAGCTCTTGTTGCACATTGTCCTCCTGGTCAATTACACCTTGGATATAGAAGAGTGACTGGTCAAATTGGCGTTGGATTCAAGGATTGGGAAGTTGTTCAAAAATAAATCGTAAATCTGCAATGTCTAGATGTTAGGTTAGATTGAATTTTTTTCGACCACTTACAGCTCTTGGATTCAAGGATTAGGAAGTTGTTCAAAAATAAATCGTAAAACTGCAATGTCTAGATGTTAGGTTAGATTGAATTTTTTTCGACCACTTACAGCGCTTGTTGCACATTGTCCTCCTGGTCAATTACACCTTCGATATAGAAAAATGACTGGTCAAATTGGCGTTGGATTCAAGGATTGGGAAGTTGTTCAAAAATAAATCGTAAATCTGCAATGTCTAGATGTTAGGTTAGATTGAATTCTTTTCGACCACTTACAGCTCTTCTTGCACATTGTCCTCCTGGTCAATTACACCTTCGATATAGAAGAATGACTGGTCAAGTTGGCGTTGGATTCAAGGATTGGGAAGTTGTTCAAAAATAAATCGTAAATCTGCAATGTCTAGATGTTAGGTTAGATTGAATTTTTTTCGACCACTTACAGCTCTTGTTGCACATTGTCCTCCTGGTCAATTACACCTTGGATATAGAAGAGTGACTGGTCAAATTGGCGTTGGATTCAAGGATTGGGAAGTTGTTCAAAAATAAATCGTAAATCTGCAATGTCTAGATGTTAGGTTAGATTAAATTTTTTTCGACCACTTACAGCTCTTGTTGCACATTGTCCTCCTGGTCAATTGCACCTTCGATATAGAAGAATGACTGGTCATATTGGCGTTGGATTCAAGGATTGGGAAGTTGTTCAAAAATAAATCGTAAATCTGCAATGTCTAGATGTTAGGTTACATTGAATTTTTTTCGACCACTTGCAGCTCTTGTTGCACATTGTCCTCCTGGTCAATTACACCTTGGATATAGAAGAGTGACTGGTCAAATTGGCGTTGGATTCAAGGATTGGAAAGTTGTTCAAAAATAAATCGTAAATCTGCAATGTCTAGATGTTAGGTTAGATTGAATTTTTTTCGACCACTTACAGCTCTTGTTGCACATTGTCCTCCTGGTCAATTACACCTTCGATATAGAAGAATGACTGGTCATATTGGCGTTGGATTCAAGGATTGGGAAGTTGTTCAAAAATAAATCGTAAAACTGCAATGTCTAGATGTTAGGTTAGATTGAATTTTTTTCGACCACTTACAGCTCTTGTTGCACATTGTCCTCCTGGTCAATTACACCTTGGATATAGAAGAGTGACTGGTCAAATTGGCGTTGGATTCAAGGATTGGGAAGTTGTTCAAAAATAAATCGTAAATCTGCAATGTCTAGATGTTAGGTTAGATTGAATTTTTTTCGACCACTTACAGCTCTTGTTGCACATTGTCCTCCTGGTCAATTACACCTTCGATATAGAAGAATGACTGGTCAAATTGGCGTTGGATTCAAGGAATGGGAAGTTGTTCAAAAATAAATCGTAAATCTGCAATGTCTAGATGTTAGGTTAGATTAAATTTTTTTCGACCACTTACAGCTCTTGTTGCACATTGTCCTCCTGGTCAATTACACCTTGGATATAGAAGAGTGACTGGTCAAATTGGCGTTGGATTCAAGGATTGGGAAGTTGTTCAAAAATAAATCGCAAATCTGCAATGTCTAGATGTTAGGTTAGATTGAATTTTTTTCCACCACTTACAGCTCTTGTTGCACATTGTCCTCCTGGTCAATTACACCTTGGATATAGAAGAGTGACTGGTCAAATTGGCGTTGGATTCAAGGATTGGGAAGTTGTTCAAAAATAAATCGCAAATCTGCAATGTCTGGATGTTAGGTTACATTAAATTTTTTTCGACCACTTACAGCTCTTGTTGCACATTGTCCTCCTGGTCAATTACACCTTCGATATAGAAGAATGACTGGTCAAATTGGCGTTGGATTCAAGGATTGGGAAGTTGTTCAAAAATAAATCGAAAATCTGCAATGTCTAGATGTTAGGTTAGATTAAATTTTTTTCGACCACTTACAGCTCTTGTTGCACATTGTCCTCCTGGTCAATTACACCTCCGATATAGAAGAGTGACTGGTCAAATTGGCGTTGGATTCAAGGATTGGGAAGTTGTTCAAAAATAAATCGTAAATCTGCAATGTCTAGATGTTAGGTTAGATTAAATTTTTTTCGACCACTTACAGCTCTTGTTTCACATTGTCCTCCTGCTCAATTACACCTTGGATATAGAAGAGTGACTGGTCAAATTGGCGTTGGATTCAAGGATTGGGAAGTTGTTCAAAAATAAATAGTAAATCTGCAATGTCTAGATGTTAGGTTAGATCAAATTTTTTTCGACCACTTACAGCTCTTGTTGCACATTGTCCTCCTGGTCAATTACACCTTGGATATAGAAGAGTGACTGGTCAAATTGGCGTTGGATTCAAGGATTGGGAAGTTGTTCAAAAATAAATCGTAAATCTGCGATGTCTAGATGTTAGGTTAGATTAAATTTTTTTCGACTACTTACAGCTCTTGTTGCACATTGCCCTCCTGGTCAATTACACCTTCGATATAGAAAAATGACTGGTCAAATTGGCGTTGGATTCAAGGATTGGGAAGTTGTTCAAAAATAAATCGTAAAACTGCAATGTCTAGATGTTAGGTTAGATTAAATTTTTTTCGACCACTTACAGCTCTTGTTGCACATTGTCCTCCTGGTCAATTACACCTTGGATATAGAAGAGTGACTGGTCAAATTGGCGTTGGATTCAAGGATTGGGAAGTTGTTCAAAAATAAATCGTAAATCTGCGATGTCTAGATGTTAGGTTAGATTAAATTTTTTTCGACTACTTACAGCTCTTGTTGCACATTGCCCTCCTGGTCAATTACACCTTCGATATAGAAGAATGACTGGTCAAATTGGCGTTGGATTCAAGGAATGGGAAGTTGTTCAAAAATAAATCGTAAATCTGCAATGTCTAGATGTTAGGTTAGATTAAATTTTTTTCGACCACTTACAGCTCTTGTTGCACATTGTTCTCCTGGTCAATTACACCTCCGATATAGCAGAGTGACTGGTCAAATTGGCGTTGGATTCAAGGATTGGGAAGTTGTTCAAAAATAAATCGTAAATCTGCAATGTCTAGATGTTATTTTAGATTAAATTTTTTTCGACCACTTACAGCTCTTGTTGCACATTGCCCTCCTGGTCAATTACACCTTGGATATAGAAGAGTGACTGGTCAAATTGGCGTTGGATTCAAGGATTGGGAAGTTGTTCAAAAATAAATCGTAAATCTGCAATGTCTAGATGTTAGGTTAGATTGAATTTTTATCGACCACTTACAGCTCTTGTTGCACATTGTCCTCCTGGTCAATTACACCTTCGATATAGAAGAATGACTGGTCAAATTGGCGTTGGATTCAAGGATTGGGAAGTTGTTCAAAAATAAATCGAAAATCTGCAATGTCTAGATGTTAGGTTAGATTAAATTTTTTTCGACCACTTACAGCTCTTGTTGCACATTGTCCTCCTGGTCAATTACACCTCCGATATAGAAGAGTGACTGGTCAAATTGGCGTTGGATTCAAGGATTGGGAAGTTGTTCAAAAATAAATCGTAAATCTGCAATGTCTAGATGTTAGGTTAGATTAAATTTTTTTCGACCACTTACAGCTCTTGTTGCACATTGTCCTCCTGCTCAATTACACCTTGGATATAGAAGAGTGACTGGTCAAATTGGCGTTGGATTCAAGGATTGGGAAGTTGTTCAAAAATAAATAGTAAATCTGCAATGTCTAGATGTTAGGTTAGATCAAATTTTTTTCGACCACTTACAGCTCTTGTTGCACATTGTCCTCCTGGTCAATTACACCTTGGATATAGAAGAGTGACTGGTCAAATTGGCGTTGGATTCAAGGATTGGGAAGTTGTTCAAAAATAAATCGTAAATCTGCGATGTCTAGATGTAAGGTTAGATTAAATTTTTTTCGACCACTTACAGCTCTTGTTGCACATTGCCCTCCTGGTCAATTACACCTTCGATATAGAAGAATGACTGGTCAAATTGGCGTTGGATTCAAGGATTGGGAAGTTGTTCAAAAATAAATCGTAAAACTGCAATGTCTAGATGTTAGGTTAGATTGAATTTTTTTCGACCACTTACAGCTCTTGTTGCATATTGTCCTCCTGGTCAATTACACCTTCGATATAGAAGAATGACTGGTCAAATTGGCGTTCGATTCAAGGATTGGGAAGTTGTTCAAAAATAAATCGTAAATCCGCAATGTCTAGATGTTAGGTTAGATTCAATTTTTTTCGACCACTTACAGCTCTTGTTGCACATTGTCCTCCTGGTCAATTACACCTTCGATATAGAAGAATGACTGGTCAAATTGGCGTTGGATTCAAGGATTGGGAAGTTGTTCAAAAATAAATCGTAAATCTGCAATGTCTAGATGTTAGGTTAGATTAAATTTTTTTCGACCACTTACAGCTCTTGTTGCACATTGTTCTCCTGGTCAATTACACCTCCGATATAGCAGAGTGACTGGTCAAATTGGCGTTGGATTCAAGGATTGGGAAGTTGTTCAAAAATAAATCGTAAATCTGCAATGTCTAGATGTTATTTTAGATTAAATTATTTTCGACCACTTACAGCTCTTGTTGCACATTGCCCTCCTGGTCAATTACACCTTGGATATAGAAGAGTGACTGGTCAAATTGGCGTTGGATTCAAGGATTGGGAAGTTGATCAAAAATAAATCGTAAATCTGCAATGTCTAGATGTTAGGTTAGATTGAATTTTTATCGACCACTTACAGCTCTTGTTGCACATTGTCCTCCTGGTCAATTACACCTTCGATATAGAAGAATGACTGGTCAAATTGGCGTTGGATTCAAGGATTGGGAAGTTGTTCAAAAATAAATCGTAAATCTGCAATGTCTAGATGTTAGGTTAGATTGAATTTTTATCGACCACTTACAGCTCTTGTTGCACATTGTCCTCCTGGTCAATTACACCTTCGATATAGAAGAATGACTGGTCAAATTGGCGTTGGATTCAAGGATTGGGAAGTTGTTCAAAAATAAATCGTAAATCTGCAATGTCTAGATGTTAGGTTAGATTAAATTTTTTTCGACCACTTACAGCTCTTGTTGCACATTGTTCTCCTGGTCAATTACACCTCCGATATAGCAGAGTGACTGGTCAAATTGGCGCTGGATTCAAGGGTTGGGAAGTTGTTCAAAAATAAATCGTAAATCTGCAATGTCTAGATGTTAGGTTAGATTAAATTTTTTTCGACCACTTACAGCTCTTGTTGCACATTGCCCTCCTGGTCAATTACACCTTGGATATAGAAGAGTGACTGGTCAAATTGGCGTTGGATTCAAGGATTGAGAAGTTGTTCAAAAATAAATCGTAAATCTGCAATGTCTAGATGTTAGGTTAGATTGAATTTTACGTCAAAAAAATGTTAGGTTAGATAAAATTTTTTTCGACCACTTACAGCTCTTGTTGCACATTGTCCTTATGGTCAATTACACCTTCGATATAGAAGAATGACTGGTCAAATTGGCGTTGGATTCAAGGATTGGGAAGTTGTTCAAAAATAAATCGTAAATCTGCAATGTCTAGATGTTAGGTTAGATTGAATTCTTTTCGACCACTTACAGCTCTTCTTGCACATTGTCCTCCTGGTCAATTACACCTTCCATATAGAAGAATGACTGGTCAAATTGGCGTTGGATTCAAGGATTGGGAAGTTGTTCAAAAATAAATCGTAAATCTGCAATGTCTAGATGTTAGGTTAGATTGAATTTTTTTCGACCACTTACAGCTCTTGTTGCACATTGTCCTCCTGGTCAATTACACCTTGGATATAGAAGAGTGACTGGTCAAATTGGCGTTGGATTCAAGGATTGGGAAGTTGTTTAAAAATAAATCGTAAATCTGCAATGTCTAGATGTTAGGTTAGATTAAATTTTTTTCGACCACTTACAGCTCTTGTTGCACATTGTCCTCCTGGTCAATTGCACCTTCGATATTAATTAAATCTGCATGATTCAAGGATTGGGAAGTTGTTCAAAAATAAATCGTAAATCTGCAATGTCTAGATGTTAGGTTAGATTGAATTTTTTTCGACCACTTACAGCTCTTGTTGCACATTGTCCTCCTGGTCAATTACACCTTCGATATAGATCAATGACTGGTCAAATTGGCGTTGGATTCAAGGATTGGGTAGTTGTTCAAAAATAATTCGTAAATCTGCAATGTCTAGATGTTAGGTTAGATTAAATTTTTTTCGACCACTTACAGCTCTTGTTGCACATTGTCCTCCTGGGTCAATTACACCTCCGATATAGAAGAGTGACTGGTCAAATTGGCGTTGGATTCAAGGATTGGGAGGTTGTTCAAAAATAAATCGTAAATCTGCAATGTCTAGATGTTAGGTTAGATTGAATTCTTTTCGACCACTTACAGCTCTTGTTGCACATTGTCCTCCTGGTCAATTACACCTCCGATATAGAAGAGTGACCGGTCAAATTGGCGTTGGATTCAAGGATTGGGAAGTTGTTCAAAAATACATCGTAAATCTGCAATGTCTAGATGTTAGGTTAGATTGAATTCTTTTCGACCACTTACAGCTCTTGTTGCACATTGTCCTCCTGGTCAATTACACCTTCGATATAGAAGAATGACTGGTCATATTGGCGTTGGATTCAAGGATTGGGAGGTTGTTCAAAAATAAATCGTAAATCTGCAATGTCTAGATGTTAGGTTAGATTAAATTTTTTTCGACCACTTACAGCTCTTGTTGCAGATTGTCCTCCTGGTCAATTACACCTTGGATATAGAAGAGTGACTGGTCAAATTGGCGTTGGATTCAAGGATTGGGAAGTTGTTCAAAAATAAATCGTAAATCTGCAATGTCTAGATGTTAGGTTAGATTGAATTTTTATCGACCACTTACAGCTCTTGTTGCACATTGTCCTCCTGGTCAATTACACCTTCGATATAGAAGAATGACTGGTCAAATTGGCGTTCGATTCAAGGATTGGGAAGTTGTTCAAAAATAAATCGTAAATCCGCAATGTCTAGATGTTAGGTTAGATTCAATTTTTTTCGACCACTTACAGCTCTTGTTGCACATTGTCCTCCTGGTCAATTACACCTTCGATATAGAAGAATGACTGGTCAAATTGGCGTTGGATTCAAGGATTGGGAAGTTGTTCAAAAATAAATCGTAAAACTGCAATGTCCAGGTGTTAGGTTAGATTAAATTTTTTTCGACCACTTACAGCTCTTGTTGCACATTGTCCTCCTGGTCAATTACACCTTGGATATAGAAGAGTGACTGGTCAAATTGGCGTTGGATTAAAGGATTGGGAAGTTGTTCAAAAATAAATCGTAAAACTGCAATGTCTAGATGTTAGGTTAGATTGAATTTTTTTCGACCACTTACAGCGCTTGTTGCACATTGTCCTCCTGGTCAATTACTCCTTCGATATAGAAGAATGACTGGTCAAATTGGCGTTGGATTCAAGGATTGGGAAGTTGTTCAAAAATAAATCGTAAATCTGCAATGTCTAGATGTTAGATTAGATTGAATTTTTTTCGACCACTTACAGCTCTTGTTGCACATTGTCCTCCTGGTCAATTACACCTTGGATATAGAAGAGTGACTGGTCAAATTGGCGTTGGATTCAAGGATTGGGAAGTTGTTCAAAAATAAATCGTAAAACTGCAATGTCTAGATGTTAGGTTAGATTGAATTTTTTTCGACCACTTACAGCTCTTGTTGCACATTGTCCTCCTGGTCAATTACACCTTCGATATAGAAGAATAACTGGTCAAATTGGCGTTGGATTCAAGGATTGGGAAGTTGTTCAAAAATAAATCGTAAATCTGCAATGTCTAGATGTTAGGTTAGATTGAATTTTTTTCGACCACTTACAGCTCTTGTTGCACATTGTCCTCCTGGTCAATTACACCTTCGATATAGAAGAATGACTGGTCAAATTGGCGTTGGATTCAAGGATTGGGAAGTTGTTCAAAAATAAATCGTAAATCTGCAATGTCTAGATGTTAGGTTAGATTGAATTCTTTTCGACCACTTACAGCTCTTGTTGCACATTGTCCTCCTGGTCAATTACACCTTCGATATAGAAGAATGACTGGTCAAATTGGCGTTGGATTCAAGGATTGGGAAGTTGTTCAAAAATAAATCGTAAATCTGCAATGTCTAGATGTTAGGTTAGATTGAATTTTTTTCGACCACTTACAGCTCTTGTTGCACATTGTCCTCCTGGTCAATTACACCTTCGATATAGAAGAATGACTGGCCAAACTGGCGTTGGATTCAAGGATTGGGAAGTTGTTCAAAAATAAATCGTAAATCTGCAATGTCTAGATGTTAGGTTAGATTAAATTTTTTTCGACCACTTACAGCTCTTGTTGCACATTGTCCTCCTGGTCAATTACACCTTGGATATAGAAGAGTGACTGGTAAAATTGGCGTTGGATTCAAGGATTGGGAAGTTGTTCAAAAATGAATCGTAAATCTGCAATGTCTAGATGTTAGGTTAGATTGAATTTTTTTCGACCACTTACAGCTCTTGTTGCACATTGTCCTCCTGGTCAATTACACCTTCGATATAGATCAATGACTGGTCAAATTGGCGTTGGATTCAAGGATTGGGTAGTTGTTCAAAAATAAATCGTAAATCTGCAATGTCTAGATGTTAGGTTAGATTAAATTTTTTTCGACCACTTACAGCTCTTGTTGCACATTGTCCTCCTGGTCAATTACACCTCCGATACAGAAGAGTGACTGGTCAAATTGGCGTTGGATTCAAGGATTGGGAAGTTGTTCAAAAATAAATCGTAAATCTGCAATGTCTAGATGTTAGGTTAGATTGAATTCTTTTCGACCACTTACAGCTCTTGTTGCACATTGTCCTCCTGGTCAATTACACCTTCGATATAGAAGAATGACTGGTCATATTGGCGTTGGATTCAAGGATTGGGAAGTTGTTCAAAAATAAATCGTAAAACTGCAATGTCTAGATGTTAGGTTAGATTGAATTTTTTTCGACCACTTACAGCTCTTGTTGCACATTGTCCTCCTGGTCAATTACACCTTGGATATAGAAGAGTGACTGGTCAAATTGGCGTTGGATTCAAGGATTGGGAAGTTGTTCAAAAATAAATCGTAAATCTGCAATGTCTAGATGTTAGGTTAGATTGAATTTCTTTCGACCACTTACAGCTCTTGTTGCACATTGTCCTCCTGGTCAATTACACCTTCGATATAGAAGAGTGACTGGTCAAATTGGCGTTGGATTCAAGGATTGGGAAGTTGTTCAAAAATAAATCGTAAATCTGCAATGTCTAGATGTTAGATTAGATTGAATTTTTTTCGACCACTTACAGCTCTTGTTGCACATTGTCCTCCTGGTCAATTACACCTTGGATATAGAAGAGTGACTGGTCAAATTGGCGTTGGATTCAAGGATTGGGAAGTTGTTCAAAAATAAATCGTAAAACTGCAATGTCTAGATGTTAGGTTAGATTGAATTTTTTTCGACCACTTACAGCTCTTGTTGCACATTGTCCTCCTGGTCAATTACACCTTCGATATAGAAGAATAACTGGTCAAATTGGCGTTGGATTCAAGGATTGGGAAGTTGTTCAAAAATAAATCGTAAATCTGCAATGTCTAGATGTTAGGTTAGATTGAATTTTTTTCGACCACTTACAGCTCTTGTTGCACATTGTCCTCCTGGTCAATTACACCTTCGATATAGAAGAATGACTGGTCAAATTGGCGTTGGATTCAAGGATTGGGAAGTTGTTCAAAAATAAATCGTAAATCTGCAATGTCTAGATGTTAGGTTAGATTGAATTCTTTTCGACCACTTACAGCTCTTGTTGCACATTGTCCTCCTGGTCAATTACACCTTCGATATAGAAGAATGACTGGTCAAATTGGCGTTGGATTCAAGGATTGGGAAGTTGTTCAAAAATAAATCGTAAATCTGCAATGTCTAGATGTTAGGTTAGATTGAATTTTTTTCGACCACTTACAGCTCTTGTTGCACATTGTCCTCCTGGTCAATTACACCTTCGATATAGAAGAATGACTGGCCAAACTGGCGTTGGATTCAAGGATTGGGAAGTTGTTCAAAAATAAATCGTAAATCTGCAATGTCTAGATGTTAGGTTAGATTAAATTTTTTTCGACCACTTACAGCTCTTGTTGCACATTGTCCTCCTGGTCAATTACACCTTGGATATAGAAGAGTGACTGGTAAAATTGGCGTTGGATTCAAGGATTGGGAAGTTGTTCAAAAATGAATCGTAAATCTGCAATGTCTAGATGTTAGGTTAGATTGAATTTTTTTCGACCACTTACAGCTCTTGTTGCACATTGTCCTCCTGGTCAATTACACCTTCGATATAGATCAATGACTGGTCAAATTGGCGTTGGATTCAAGGATTGGGTAGTTGTTCAAAAATAAATCGTAAATCTGCAATGTCTAGATGTTAGGTTAGATTAAATTTTTTTCGACCACTTACAGCTCTTGTTGCACATTGTCCTCCTGGTCAATTACACCTCCGATACAGAAGAGTGACTGGTCAAATTGGCGTTGGATTCAAGGATTGGGAAGTTGTTCAAAAATAAATCGTAAATCTGCAATGTCTAGATGTTAGGTTAGATTGAATTCTTTTCGACCACTTACAGCTCTTGTTGCACATTGTCCTCCTGGTCAATTACACCTTCGATATAGAAGAATGACTGGTCATATTGGCGTTGGATTCAAGGATTGGGAAGTTGTTCAAAAATAAATCGTAAAACTGCAATGTCTAGATGTTAGGTTAGATTGAATTTTTTTCGACCACTTACAGCTCTTGTTGCACATTGTCCTCCTGGTCAATTACACCTTGGATATAGAAGAGTGACTGGTCAAATTGGCGTTGGATTCAAGGATTGGGAAGTTGTTCAAAAATAAATCGTAAATCTGCAATGTCTAGATGTTAGGTTAGATTGAATTTCTTTCGACCACTTACAGCTCTTGTTGCACATTGTCCTCCTGGTCAATTACACCTTCGATATAGAAGAGTGACTGGTCAAATTGGCGTTGGATTCAAGGATTGGGAAGTTGTTCAAAAATAAATCGTAAATCTGCAATGTCTAGATGTTAGGTTAGATTAAATTTTTTTCGACCTCTTACAGCTCTTGTTGCACATTGTCCTCCTGGTCAATTACACCTTGAATATAGAAGAGTGACTGGTCAAATTGGCGTTGGATTCAAGGATTGGGAAGTTGTTCAAAAATGAATCGTAAATCTGCAATGTCTAGATGTTAGGTTAGATTGAATTTTTTTCGACCACTTACAGCTCTTGTTGCACATTGTCCTCCTGGTCAATTACACCTTCGATATAGATCAATGACTGGTCAAATTGGCGTTGGATTCAAGGATTGGGTAGTTGTTCAAAAATAAATCGTAAATCTGCAATGTCTAGATGTTAGGTTAGATTAAATTTTTTTCGACCACTTACAGCTCTTGTTGCACATTGTCCTCCTGGTCAATTACACCTCCGATATAGACGAGTGACCGGTCAAATTGGCGTTGGATTCAAGGATTGGGAAGTTGTTCAAAAATACATCGTAAATCTGCAATGTCTAGATGTTAGGTTAGATTGAATTCTTTTCGACCACTTACAGCTCTTGTTGCACATTGTCCTCCTGGTCAATTACACCTTCGATATAGAAGAATGACTGGTCATATTGGCGTTGGATTCAAGGATTGGGAGGTTGTTCAAAAATAAATCGTAAATCTGCAATGTCTAGATGTTAGGTTAGATTAAATTTTTTTCGACCACTTACAGCTCTTGTTGCAGATTGTCCTCCTGGTCAATTACACCTTGGATATAGAAGAGTGACTGGTCAAATTGGCGTTGGATTCAAGGATTGGGAAGTTGTTCAAAAATAAATCGTAAATCTGTAATGTCTAGATGTTAGGTTAGATTGAATTTTTTTCGACCACTTACAGCTCTTGTTGCACATTGTCCTCCTGGTCAATTACACCTTCGATATAGAAGAATGACTGGTCAAATTGGCGTTGGATTCAAGGATTGGGTAGTTGTTCAAAAATAAATCGTAAATCTGCAATGTCTAGATGTTAGGTTAGATTGAATTTTTTTCGACCACTTACAGCTCTTGTTGCACATTGTCCTCCTGGTCAATTACACCTTCGATATAGAAGAATGACTGGTCAAATTGGCGTTGGATTCAAGGATTGGGTAGTTGTTCAAAAATAAATCGTAAATCTGCAATGTCTAGATGTTAGGTTAGATTAAATTTTTTTCGACCACTTACAGCTCTTGTTGCACATTGTCCTCCTTGTCAATTACACCTCCGATATAGAATAGTGACTGGTCAAATTGGCGTTGGATTCAAGGATTGGGTAGTTGTTCAAAAATAAATCGTAAATCTGCAATGTCTAGATGTTAGGTTAGATTGAATTTTTTTCGACCACTTACAGCTCTTGTTGCACATTGTCCTCCTGGTCAATTACACCTTCGATATAGAAGAATGACTGGTCATATTGGCGTTGGATTCAAGGATTGGGAAGTTGTTCAAAAATAAATCGTAAAACTGCAATGTCTAGATGTTAGGTTAGATTGAATTTTTTTCGACCACTTACAGCTCTTGTTGCACATTGTCCTCCTGGTCAATTACACCTTCGATATAGAAGAATGACTGGTCAAATTGGCGTTGGATTCAAGGATTGGGAAGTTGTTCAAAAATAAATCGTAAAACTGCAATGTCCAGATGTTAGGTTAGATTAAATTTTTTTCGACCACTTACAGCTCTTGTTGCACATTGTCCTCCTGGTCAATTACACCTTCGATATAGATTAATGACTGGTCAAATTGGCGTTGGATTCAAGGATTGGGAAGTTGTTCAAAAATAAATCGTAAATCTGCAATGTCTAGATGTTAGGTTAGATTGAATTTTTTTCGACCACTTACAGCTCTTGTTGCACATTGTCCTCCTGGTCAATTACACCTTCGATATAGAAGAATGACTGGCCAAACTGGCGTTGGATTCAAGGATTGGGAAGTTGTTCAAAAATAAATCGTAAATCTGCAATGTCTAGATGTTAGGTTAGATTAAATTTTTTTCGACCACTTACAGCTCTTGTTGCCCATTGTCCTCCTGGTCAATTACACCTTGGATATAGAAGAGTGACTGGTCAAATTGGCGTTGGATTCAAGGAATCGGAAGTTGTTCAAAAATGAATCGTAAATCTGCAATGTCTAGATGTTAGGTTAGATTGAATTTTTTTCGACCACTTACAGCTCTTGTTGCACATTGTCCTCCTGGTCAATTACACCTTCGATATAGTTCAATGACTGGTCAAATTGGCGTTGGATTCAAGGATTGGGTAGTTGTTCAAAAATAAATCGTAAATCTGCAATGTCTAGATGTTAGGTTAGATTAAATTTTTTTCGACCACTTACAGCTCTTGTTGCACATTGTCCTCCTGGTCAATTACACCTCCGATATAGAAGAGTGACTGGCCAAATTGGCGTTGGATTCAAGGATTGGGAGGTTGTTCAAAAATAAATCGTAAATCTGCAATGTCTAGATGTTAGGTTAGATTAAATTTTTTTCGACCACTTACAGCTCTTGTTGCACATTGTCCTCCTGGTCAATTACACCTCCGATATAGAAGAGTGACTGGTCAAATTGGCGTTGGATTCAAGGATTGGGAAGTTGTTCAAAAATAAATCGTAAATCTGCAATGTCTAGATGTTAGGTTAGATTGAATTTTTTTCGACCACTTACAGCTCTTGTTGCACATTGTCCTCCTGGTCAATTACACCTTCGATATAGAAGAATGACTGGTCAAATTGGCGTTGGATTCAAGGATTGGGTAGTTGTTCAAAAATAAATCGTAAATCTGCAATGTCTAGATGTTAGGTTAGATTGAATTCTTTTCGACCACTTACAGCTCTTGTTGCACATTGTCCTCCTGGTCAATTACACCTTCGATATAGAAGAATGACTGGTCATATTGGCGTTGGATTCAAGGATTGGGAAGTTGTTCAAAAATAAATCGTAAAACTGCAATGTCTAGATGTTAGGTAAGATTGAATTTTTTTCGACCACTTACAGCTCTTGTTGCACATTGTCCTCCTGGTCAATTACACCTTGGATATAGAAGAGTGACTGGTCAAATTGGCGTTGGATTCAAGGATTGGGAAGTTGTTCAAAAATAAATCGTAAATCTGCAATGTCTAGATGTTAGGTTAGATTGAATTTCTTTCGACCACTTACAGCTCTTTTTGCACATTGTCCTCCTGGTCAATTACACCTTCGATATAGAAGAGTGACTGGTCAAATTGGCGTTGGATTCAAGGATTGTGAAGTTGTTCAAAAATAAATCGTAAATCTGCAATGTCTAGATGTTAGGTTAGATTAAATTTTTTTCGACCTCTTACAGCTCTTGTTGCACATTGTCCTCCTGGTCAATTACACCTTGGATATAGAAGAGTGACTGGTCAAATTGGCGTTGGATTCAAGGATTGGGAAGTTGTTCAAAAATAAATCGTAAATCTGCAATGTCTAGATGTTAGGTTAGATTGAATTTCTTTCGACCACTTACAGCTCTTGTTGCACATTGTCCTCCTGGTCAATTACACCTTCGATATAGAAGAGTGACTGGTCAAATTGGCGTTGGATTCAAGGATTGGGAAGTTGTTCAAAAATAAATCGTAAATCTGCAATGTCTAGATGTTAGGTTAGATTAAATTTTTTTCGACCTCTTACAGCTCTTGTTGCACATTGTCCTCCTGGTCAATTACACCTTGGATATAGAAGAGTGACTGGTCAAATTGGCGTTGGATTCAAGGATTGGGAAGTTGTTCAAAAATAAATCGTAAAACTGCAATGTCTAGATGTTAGGTAAGATTGAATTTTTTTCGACCACTTACAGCTCTTGTTGCACATTGTCCTCCTGGTCAATTACACCTTGGATATAGAAGAGTGACTGGTCAAATTGGCGTTGGATTCAAGGATTGGGAAGTTGTTCAAAAATAAATCGTAAATCTGCAATGTCTAGATGTTAGGTTAGATTGAATTTCTTTCGACCACTTACAGCTCTTGTTGCACATTGTCCTCCTGGTCAATTACACCTTCGATATAGAAGAGTGACTGGTCAAATTGGCGTTGGATTCAAGGATTGTGAAGTTGTTCAAAAATAAATCGTAAATCTGCAATGTCTAGATGTTAGGTTAGATTAAATTTTTTTCGACCTCTTACAGCTCTTGTTGCACATTGTCCTCCTGGTCAATTACACCTTGGATATAGAAGAGTGACTGGTCAAATTGGCGTTGGATTCAAGGATTGGGAAGTTGTTCAAAAATAAATCGTAAATCTGCAATGTCTAGATGTTAGGTTAGATTGAATTTCTTTCGACCACTTACAGCTCTTGTTGCACATTGTCCTCCTGGTCAATTACACCTTCGATATAGAAGAGTGACTGGTCAAATTGGCGTTGGATTCAAGGATTGGGAAGTTGTTCAAAAATAAATCGTAAATCTGCAATGTCTAGATGTTAGGTTAGATTAAATTTTTTTCGACCTCTTACAGCTCTTGTTGCACATTGTCCTCCTGGTCAATTACACCTTGGATATAGAAGAGTGACTGGTCAAATTGGCGTTGGATTCAAGGATTGGGAAGTTGTTCAAAAATGAATCGTAAATCTGCAATGTCTAGATGTTAGGTTAGATTGAATTTTTTTCGACCACTTACAGCTCTTGTTGCACATTGTCCTCCTGGTCAATCACACCTTCGATATAGATCAATGACTGGTCAAATTGGCGTTGGATTCAAGGATTGGGTAGTTGTTCAAAAATAAATCGTAAATCTGCAATGTCTAGATGTTAGGTTAGATTAAATTTTTTTCGACCACTTACAGCTCTTGTTGCACATTGTCCTCCTGGTCAATTACACCTCCGATATAGAAGAGTGACCGGTCAAATTGGCGTTGGATTCAAGGATTGGGAAGTTGTTCAAAAATACATCGTAAATCTGCAATGTCTAGATGTTAGGTTAGATTGAATTCTTTTCGACCACTTACAGCTCTTGTTGCACATTGTCCTCCTGGTCAATTACACCTTCGATATAGAAGAATGACTGGTCATATTGGCGTTGGATTCAAGGATTGGGAGGTTGTTCAAAAATAAATCGTAAATCTGCAATGTCTAGATGTTAGGTTAGATTAAATTTTTTTCGACCACTTACAGCTCTTGTTGCAGATTGTCCTCCTGGTCAATTACACCTTGGATATAGAAGAGTGACTGGTCAAATTGGCGTTGGATTCAAGGATTGGGAAGTTGTTCAAAAATAAATCGTAAATCTGTAATGTCTAGATGTTAGGTTAGATTGAATTTTTTTCGACCACTTACAGCTCTTGTTGCACATTGTCCTCCTGGTCAATTACACCTTCGATATAGAAGAATGACTGGTCAAATTGGCGTTGGATTCAAGGATTGGGTAGTTGTTCAAAAATAAATCGTAAATCTGCAATGTCTAGATGTTAGGTTAGATTGAATTTTTTTCGACCACTTACAGCTCTTGTTGCACATTGTCCTCCTGGTCAATTACACCTTCGATATAGAAGAATGACTGGTCAAATTGGCGTTGGATTCAAGGATTGGGTAGTTGTTCAAAAATAAATCGTAAATCTGCAATGTCTAGATGTTAGGTTAGATTAAATTTTTTTCGACCACTTACAGCTCTTGTTGCACATTGTCCTCCTTGTCAATTACACCTCCGATATAGAAGAGTGACTGGTCAAATTGGCGTTGGATTCAAGGATTGGGAAGTTGTTCAAAAATAAATCGTAAATCTGCAATGTCTAGATGTTAGGTTAGATTGAATTCTTTTCGACCACTTACAGCTCTTGTTGCACATTGTCCTCCTGGTCAATTACACCTTCGATATAGAAGAATAACTGGTCAAATTGGCGTTGGATTCAAGGATTGGGAAGTTGTTCAAAAATAAACCGTAAATCTGCAATGTCTAGATGTTAGGTTAGATTGAATTTTTTTCGACCACTTACAGCTCTTGTTGCACATTGTCCTCCTGGTCAATTACACCTTGGATATAGAAGAGTGACTGGTCAAATTGGCGTTGGATTCAAGGATTGGGAAGTTGTTCAAAAATAAATCGTAAATCTGCAATGTCTAGATGTTAGGTTAGATTGAATTTTTTTCGACCACTTACAGCTCTTGTTGCACATTGTCCTCCTGGTCAATTACACCTTCGATATAGAAGAATGACTGGTCATATTGGCGTTGGATTCAAGGATTGGGAAGTTGTTCAAAAATAAATCGTAAAACTGCAATGTCTAGATGTTAGGTTAGATTGAATTTTTTTCGACCACTTACAGCTCTTGTTGCACATTGTCCTCCTGGTCAATTACACCTTCGATATAGAAGAATGACTGGTCAAATTGGCGTTGGATTCAAGGATTGGGAAGTTGTTCAAAAATAAATCGTAAAACTGCAATGTCCAGATGTTAGGTTAGATTAAATTTTTTTCGACCACTTACAGCTCTTGTTGCACATTGTCCTCCTGGTCAATTACACCTTGGATATAGAAGAGTGACTGGTCAAATTGGCGTTGGATTCAAGGATTGGGAAGTTGTTCAAAAATAAATCGTAAATCTGCAATGTCTAGATGTTAGGTTAGATTAAATTTTTTTCGACCACTTACAGCTCTTGTTGCACATTGTCCTCTTGGCCAATTACACCTTCGATATAGAAGAATGACTGGTCAAATTGGCGTTGGATTCAAGGATTGGGAAGTTGTTCAAAAATAAATCGTAAATCTGCAATGTCTAGATGTTAGGTTAGATTGAATTTTTTTCGACCACTTACAGCTCTTGTTGCACATTGTCCTCCTGGTCAATTACACCTTCGATATAGAAGAATGACTGGTCATATTGGCGTTGGATTCAAGGATTGGGAAGTTGTTCAAAAATAAATCGTAAAACTGCAATGTCTAGATGTTAGGTTAGATTGAATTTTTTTCGACCACTTACAGCTCTTGTTGCACATTGTCCTCCTGGTCAATTACACTTTCGATATAGAAGAATGACTGGTCAAATTGGCGTTGGATTCAAGGATTGGGAAGTTGTTCAAAAATAAATCGTAAAACTGCAATGTCCAGGTGTTAGGTTAGATTAAATTTTTTTCGACCACTTACAGCTCTTGTTGTACATTGTCCTCCTGGTCAATTACACCTTGGATATAGAAGAGTGACTGGTCAAATTGGCGTTGGATTCAAGGATTGGGAAGTTGTTCAAAAATAAATCGTAAATCTGCAATGTCTAGATGTTAGGTTAGATTAAATTTTTTTCGACCACTTACAGCTCTTGTTGCACATTGTCCTCTTGGTCAATTACACCTTCGATATAGAAGAATGACTGGTCAAATTGGCGTTGGATTCCAGGATTAGGAAGTTGTTCAAAAATAAATCGTAAAACTGCAATGTCTAGATGTTAGGTTAGATTGAATTTTTTTCGACCACTTACAGCGCTTGTTGCACATTGTCCTCCTGGTCAATTACTCCTTCGATATAGAAGAATGACTGGTCAAATTGGCGTTGGATTCAAGGATTGGGAAGTTGTTCAAAAATAAATCGTAAATCTGCAATGTCTAGATGTTAGGTTAGATTGAATTTTTTTCGACCACTTACAGCTCTTGTTGCACATTGTCCTCCTGGTCAATTACACCTTCGATATAGAAGAATGACTGGTCAAATTGGCGTTGGATTCAAGGATTGGGAAGTTGTTCAAAAATAAATCGTAAATCTGCAATGTCTAGATGTTAGGTTAGATTGAATTCTTTTCGACCACTTACAGCTCTTGTTGCACATTGTCCTCCTGGTCAATTACACCTTCGATATAGAAGAATAACTGGTCAAATTGGCGTTGGATTCAAGGATTGGGAAGTTGTTCAAAAATAAATCGTAAATCTGCAATGTCTAGATGTTAGGTTAGATTAAATTTTTTTCGACCACTTACAGCTCTTGTTGCACATTGTCCTCCTGGTCAATTACACCTTGGATATAGAAGAGTGACTGGTCAAATTGGCGTTGGATTCAAGGATTGGGAAGTTGTTCAAAAATGAATCGTAAATCTGCAATGTCTAGATGTTAGGTTAGATTGAATCTTTTTCGACCACTTACAGCTCTTGTTGCACATTGTCCTCCTGGTCAATTACACCTTCGATATAGATCAATGACTGGTCAAATTGGCGTTGGATTCAAGGATTGGGTAGTTGTTCAAAAATAATTCGTAAATCTGCAATGTCTAGATGTTAGGTTAGATTAAATTTTTTTCGACCACTTCCAGCTCTTGTTGCACATTGTCCTCCTGGGTCAATTACACCTCCGATATAGAAGAGTGACTGGTCAAATTGGCGTTGGATTCAAGGATTGGGAGGTTGTTCAAAAATAAATCGTAAATCTGCAATGTCTAGATGTTAGGTTAGATTGAATTCTTTTCGACCACTTACAGCTCTTGTTGCACATTGTCCTCCTGGTCAATTACACCTCCGATATAGAAGAGTGACCGGTCAAATTGGCGTTGGATTCAAGGATTGGGAAGTTGTTCAAAAATACATCGTAAATCTGCAATGTCTAGATGTTAGGTTAGATTGAATTCTTTTCGACCACTTACAGCTCTTGTTGCACATTGTCCTCCTGGTCAATTACACCTTCGATATAGAAGAATGACTGGTCATATTGGCGTTGGATTCAAGGATTGGGAGGTTGTTCAAAAATAAATCGTAAATCTGCAATGTCTAGATGTTAGGTTAGATTAAATTTTTTTCGACCACTTACAGCTCTTGTTGCAGATTGTCCTCCTGGTCAATTACACCTTGGATATAGAAGAGTGACTGGTCAAATTGGCGTTGGATTCAAGGATTGGGAAGTTGTTCAAAAATAAATCGTAAATCTGTAATGTCTAGATGTTAGGTTAGATTGAATTTTTTTCGACCACTTACAGCTCTTGTTGCACATTGTCCTCCTGGTCAATTACACCTTCGATATAGAAGAATGACTGGTCAAATTGACGTTGGATTCAAGGATTGGGTAGTTGTTCAAAAATAAATCGTAAATCTGCAATGTCTAGATGTTAGGTTAGATTGAATTTTTTTCGACCACTTACAGCTCTTGTTGCACATTGTCCTCCTGGTCAATTACACCTTCGATATAGAAGAATGACTGGTCAAATTGGCGTTGGATTCAAGGATTGGGTAGTTGTTCAAAAATAAATCGTAAATCTGCAATGTCTAGATGTTAGGTTAGATTAAATTTTTTTCGACCACTTACAGCTCTTGTTGCACATTGTCCTCCTTGTCAATTACACCTCCGATATAGAAGAGTGACTGGTCAAATTGGCGTTGGATTCAAGGATTGGGAAGTTGTTCAAAAATAAATCGTAAATCTGCAATGTCTAGATGTTAGGTTAGATTGAATTCTTTTCGACCACTTACAGCTCTTGTTGCACATTGTCCTCCTGGTCAATTACACCTTCGATATAGAAGAATAACTGGTCAAATTGGCGTTGGATTCAAGGATTGGGAAGTTGTTCAAAAATAAACCGTAAATCTGCAATGTCTAGATGTTAGGTTAGATTGAATTTTTTTCGACCACTTACAGCTCTTGTTGCACATTGTCCTCCTGGTCAATTACACCTTGGATATAGAAGAGTGACTGGTCAAATTGGCGTTGGATTCAAGGATTGGGAAGTTGTTCAAAAATAAATCGTAAATCTGCAATGTCTAGATGTTAGGTTAGATTGAATTTTTTTCGACCACTTACAGCTCTTGTTGCACATTGTCCTCCTGGTCAATTACACCTTCGATATAGATTCAAGGATTGGGAAGTTGTTCAAAAATAAATCGTAAAACTGCAATGTCTAGATGTTAGGTTAGATTGAATTTTTTTCGACCACTTACAGCTCTTGTTGCACATTGTCCTCCTGGTCAATTACACCTTCGATATAGAAGAATGACTGGTCAAATTGGCGTTGGATTCAAGGATTGGGAAGTTGTTCAAAAATAAATCGTAAATCTGCAATGTCTAGATGTTAGGTTAGATTGAATTTTTTTCGACCACTTACAGCTCTTGTTGCACATTGTCCTCCTGGTCAATTACACCTTGGATATAGAAGAGTGACTGGTCAAATTGGCGTTGGATTCAAGGATTGGGAAGTTGTTCAAAAATAAATCGTAAATCTGCAATGTCTAGATGTTAGGTTAGATTGAATTTTTTTCGACCACTTACAGCTCTTGTTGCACATTGTCCTCCTGGTCAATTACACCTTGGATATAGAAGAGTGACTGGTCAAATTGGCGTTGGATTCAAGGATTGGGAAGTTGTTCAAAAATAAATCGTAAATCTGCAATGTCTAGATGTTAGGTTAGATTGAATTTTTTTCGACCACTTACAGCTCTTGTTGCACATTGTCCTCCTGGTCAATTACACCTTGGATATAGAAGAGTGACTGGTCAAATTGGCGTTGGATTCAAGGATTGGGAAGTTGTTCAAAAATAAATCGTAAATCTGCAATGTCTAGATGTTAGGTTAGATTGAATTTTTTTCGACCACTTACAGCTCTTGTTGCACATTGTCCTCCTGGTCAATTACACCTTGGATATAGAAGCGTGACTGGTCAAATTGGCGTTGGATTCAAGGATTGGGAAGTTGTTCAAAAATGAATCGCAAATCTGCAATGTCTAGATGTTAGGTTAGATTGAATTTTTTTCGACCACTTACAGCTCTTGTTGCACATTGTCCTCCTGGTCAATTACACCTTCGATATAGATCAATGACTGGTCAAATTGGCGTTGGATTCAAGGATTGGGTAGTTGTTCAAAAATAAATCGTAAATCTGCAATGTCTAGATGTTAGGTTAGATCAAATTTTTTTCGACCACTTACAGCTGTTGTTGCACATTGTCCTCCTGGTCAATTACACCTCCGATATAGAAGAGTGACTGGCCAAATTGGCGTTGGATTCAAGGATTGGGAGGTTGTTCAAAAATAAATCGTAAATCTGCAATGTCTAGATGTTAGGTTAGATTAAATTTTTTTCGACCACTTACAGCTCTTGTTGCACATTGTCCTCCTGGTCAATTACACCTTGGATATAGAAGCGTGACTGGTCAAATTGGCGTTGGATTCAAGGATTGGGAAGTTGTTCAAAAATAAATCGTAAATCTGCAATGTCTAGATGTTAGGTTAGATTGAATTTTTTTCGACCACTTACAGCTCTTGTTGCACATTGTCCTCCTGGTCAATTACACCTTCGATATAGATTCAAGGATTGGGAAGTTGTTCAAAAATAAATCGTAAAACTGCAATGTCTAGATGTTAGGTTAGATTGAATTTTTTTCGACCACTTACAGCTCTTGTTGCACATTGTCCTCCTGGTCAATTACACCTTCGATATAGAAGAATGACTGGTCAAATTGGCGTTGGATTCAAGGATTGGGAAGTTGTTCAAAAATAAATCGTAAATCTGCAATGTCTAGATGTTAGGTTAGATTGAATTTTTTTCGACCACTTACAGCTCTTGTTGCACATTGTCCTCCTGGTCAATTACACCTTGGATATAGAAGCGTGACTGGTCAAATTGGCGTTGGATTCAAGGATTGGGAAGTTGTTCAAAAATGAATCGCAAATCTGCAATGTCTAGATGTTAGGTTAGATTGAATTTTTTTCGACCACTTACAGCTCTTGTTGCACATTGTCCTCCTGGTCAATTACACCTTCGATATAGATCAATGACTGGTCAAATTGGCGTTGGATTCAAGGATTGGGTAGTTGTTCAAAAATAAATCGTAAATCTGCAATGTCTAGATGTTAGGTTAGATTGAATTTTTTTCGACCACTTACAGCTCTTGTTGCACATTGTCCTCCTGGTCAATTACACCTTGGATATAGAAGAGTGACTGGTCAAATTGGCGTTGGATTCAAGGATTGGGAAGTTGTTCAAAAATAAATCGTAAATCTGCAATGTCTAGATGTTAGGTTAGATTGAATTTTTTTCGACCACTTACAGCTCTTGTTGCACATTGTCCTCCTGGTCAATTACACCTTGGATATAGAAGAGTGACTGGTCAAATTGGCGTTGGATTCAAGGATTGGGAAGTTGTTCAAAAATAAATCGTAAATCTGCAATGTCTAGATGTTAGGTTAGATTGAATTTTTTTCGACCACTTACAGCTCTTGTTGCACATTGTCCTCCTGGTCAATTACACCTTGGATATAGAAGCGTGACTGGTCAAATTGGCGTTGGATTCAAGGATTGGGAAGTTGTTCAAAAATGAATCGCAAATCTGCAATGTCTAGATGTTAGGTTAGATTGAATTTTTTTCGACCACTTACAGCTCTTGTTGCACATTGTCCTCCTGGTCAATTACACCTTCGATATAGAAGAATAACTGGTCAAATTGGCGTTGGATTCAAGGATTGGGAAGTTGTTCAAAAATAAACCGTAAATCTGCAATGTCTAGATGTTAGGTTAGATTGAATTTTTTTCGACCACTTACAGCTCTTGTTGCACATTGTCCTCCTGGTCAATTACACCTTGGATATAGAAGAGTGACTGGTCAAATTGGCGTTGGATTCAAGGATTGGGAAGTTGTTCAAAAATAAATCGTAAATCTGCAATGTCTAGATGTTAGGTTAGATTGAATTTTTTTCGACCACTTACAGCTCTTGTTGCACATTGTCCTCCTGGTCAATTACACCTTCGATATAGATTCAAGGATTGGGAAGTTGTTCAAAAATAAATCGTAAAACTGCAATGTCTAGATGTTAGGTTAGATTGAATTTTTTTCGACCACTTACAGCTCTTGTTGCACATTGTCCTCCTGGTCAATTACACCTTCGATATAGAAGAATGACTGGTCAAATTGGCGTTGGATTCAAGGATTGGGAAGTTGTTCAAAAATAAATCGTAAATCTGCAATGTCTAGATGTTAGGTTAGATTGAATTTTTTTCGACCACTTACAGCTCTTGTTGCACATTGTCCTCCTGGTCAATTACACCTTGGATATAGAAGAGTGACTGGTCAAATTGGCGTTGGATTCAAGGATTGGGAAGTTGTTCAAAAATAAATCGTAAATCTGCAATGTCTAGATGTTAGGTTAGATTGAATTTTTTTCGACCACTTACAGCTCTTGTTGCACATTGTCCTCCTGGTCAATTACACCTTGGATATAGAAGAGTGACTGGTCAAATTGGCGTTGGATTCAAGGATTGGGAAGTTGTTCAAAAATAAATCGTAAATCTGCAATGTCTAGATGTTAGGTTAGATTGAATTTTTTTCGACCACTTACAGCTCTTGTTGCACATTGTCCTCCTGGTCAATTACACCTTGGATATAGAAGAGTGACTGGTCAAATTGGCGTTGGATTCAAGGATTGGGAAGTTGTTCAAAAATAAATCGTAAATCTGCAATGTCTAGATGTTAGGTTAGATTGAATTTTTTTCGACCACTTACAGCTCTTGTTGCACATTGTCCTCCTGGTCAATTACACCTTGGATATAGAAGCGTGACTGGTCAAATTGGCGTTGGATTCAAGGATTGGGAAGTTGTTCAAAAATGAATCGCAAATCTGCAATGTCTAGATGTTAGGTTAGATTGAATTTTTTTCGACCACTTACAGCTCTTGTTGCACATTGTCCTCCTGGTCAATTACACCTTCGATATAGATCAATGACTGGTCAAATTGGCGTTGGATTCAAGGATTGGGTAGTTGTTCAAAAATAAATCGTAAATCTGCAATGTCTAGATGTTAGGTTAGATTAAATTTTTTTCGACCACTTACAGCTGTTGTTGCACATTGTCCTCCTGGTCAATTACACCTCCGATATAGAAGAGTGACTGGCCAAATTGGCGTTGGATTCAAGGATTGGGAGGTTGTTCAAAAATAAATCGTAAATCTGCAATGTCTAGATGTTAGGTTAGATTAAATTTTTTTCGACCACTTACAGCTCTTGTTGCACATTGTCCTCCTGGTCAATTACACCTTGGATATAGAAGCGTGACTGGTCAAATTGGCGTTGGATTCAAGGATTGGGAAGTTGTTCAAAAATAAATCGTAAATCTGCAATGTCTAGATGTTAGGTTAGATTGAATTTTTTTCGACCACTTACAGCTCTTGTTGCACATTGTCCTCCTGGTCAATTACACCTTCGATATAGATTCAAGGATTGGGAAGTTGTTCAAAAATAAATCGTAAAACTGCAATGTCTAGATGTTAGGTTAGATTGAATTTTTTTCGACCACTTACAGCTCTTGTTGCACATTGTCCTCCTGGTCAATTACACCTTCGATATAGAAGAATGACTGGTCAAATTGGCGTTGGATTCAAGGATTGGGAAGTTGTTCAAAAATAAATCGTAAATCTGCAATGTCTAGATGTTAGGTTAGATTGAATTTTTTTCGACCACTTACAGCTCTTGTTGCACATTGTCCTCCTGGTCAATTACACCTTGGATATAGAAGCGTGACTGGTCAAATTGGCGTTGGATTCAAGGATTGGGAAGTTGTTCAAAAATGAATCGCAAATCTGCAATGTCTAGATGTTAGGTTAGATTGAATTTTTTTCGACCACTTACAGCTCTTGTTGCACATTGTCCTCCTGGTCAATTACACCTTCGATATAGATCAATGACTGGTCAAATTGGCGTTGGATTCAAGGATTGGGTAGTTGTTCAAAAATAAATCGTAAATCTGCAATGTCTAGATGTTAGGTTAGATTGAATTTTTTTCGACCACTTACAGCTCTTGTTGCACATTGTCCTCCTGGTCAATTACACCTTGGATATAGAAGAGTGACTGGTCAAATTGGCGTTGGATTCAAGGATTGGGAAGTTGTTCAAAAATAAATCGTAAATCTGCAATGTCTAGATGTTAGGTTAGATTGAATTTTTTTCGACCACTTACAGCTCTTGTTGCACATTGTCCTCCTGGTCAATTACACCTTGGATATAGAAGAGTGACTGGTCAAATTGGCGTTGGATTCAAGGATTGGGAAGTTGTTCAAAAATAAATCGTAAATCTGCAATGTCTAGATGTTAGGTTAGATTGAATTTTTTTCGACCACTTACAGCTCTTGTTGCACATTGTCCTCCTGGTCAATTACACCTTGGATATAGAAGCGTGACTGGTCAAATTGGCGTTGGATTCAAGGATTGGGAAGTTGTTCAAAAATGAATCGCAAATCTGCAATGTCTAGATGTTAGGTTAGATTGAATTTTTTTCGACCACTTACAGCTCTTGTTGCACATTGTCCTCCTGGTCAATTACACCTTCGATATAGATCAATGACTGGTCAAATTGGCGTTGGATTCAAGGATTGGGTAGTTGTTCAAAAATAAATCGTAAATCTGCAATGTCTAGATGTTAGGTTAGATTAAATTTTTTTCGACCACTTACAGCTCTTGTTGCACATTGTCCTCCTGGTCAATTACACCTCCGATATAGAAGAGTGACTGGCCAAATTGGCGTTGGATTCAAGGATTGGGAGGTTGTTCAAAAATAAATCGTAAATCTGCAATGTCTAGATGTTAGGTTAGATTAAATTTTTTTCGACCACTTACAGCTCTTGTTGCACATTGTCCTCCTGGTCAATTACACCTCCGATATAGAAGAGTGACTGGTCAAATTGGCGTTGGATTCAAGGATTGGGAAGTTGTTCAAAAATAAATCGTAAATCTGCAATGTCTAGATGTTAGGTTAGATTGAATTTTTTTCGACCACTTACAGCTCTTGTTGCACATTGTCCTCCTGGTCAATTACACCTTCGATATAGAAGAATGACTGGTCAAATTGGCGTTGGATTCAAGGATTGGGTAGTTGTTCAAAAATAAATCGTAAATCTGCAATGTCTAGATGTTAGGTTAGATTAAATTTTTTTCGACCACTTACAGCTCTTGTTGCACATTGTCCTCCTGGTCAATTACACCTCCGATATAGAAGAGTGACTGGCCAAATTGGCGTTGGATTCAAGGATTGGGAGGTTGTTCAAAAATAAATCGTAAATCTGCAATGTCTAGATGTTAGGTTAGATTAAATTTTTTTCGACCACTTACAGCTCTTGTTGCACATTGTCCTCCTGGTCAATTACACCTCCGATATAGAAGAGTGACTGGTCAAATTGGCGTTGGATTCAAGGATTGGGAAGTTGTTCAAAAATAAATCGTAAATCTGCAATGTCTAGATGTTAGGTTAGATTGAATTTTTTTCGACCACTTACAGCTCTTGTTGCACATTGTCCTCCTTGTCAATTACACCTTCGATATAGAAGAATGACTGGTCAAATTGGCGTTGGATTCAAGGATTGGGTAGTTGTTCAAAAATAAATCGTAAATCTGCAATGTCTAGATGTTAGGTTAGATTAAATTTTTTTCGACCACTTACAGCTCTTGTTGCACATTGTCCTCCTGGTCAATTACACCTCCGATATAGAAGAGTGACTGGTCAAATTGGCGTTGGATTCAAGGATTGGGAAGTTGTTCAAAAATAAATCGTAAATCTGCAATGTCTAGATGTTAGGTTAGATTGAATTCTTTTCGACCACTTACAGCTCTTGTTGCACATTGTCCTCCTGGTCAATTACACCTTCGATATAGAAGAATGACTGGTCAAATTGGCGTTGGATTCAAGCATTGGAAAGTTGTTCAAAAATAAATCGTAAATCTGCAATGTCTAGATGTTAGGTTAGATTAAATTTTTTTCGACCACTTACAGCTCTTGTTGCACATTGTCCTCTTGGTCAATTACACCTTCGATATAGAAGAATGACTGGTCAAATTGGCGTTGGATTCCAGGATTAGGAAGTTGTTCAAAAATAAATCGTAAAACTGCAATGTCTAGATGTTAGGTTAGATTGAATTTTTTTCGACCACTTACAGCGCTTGTTGCACATTGTCCTCCTGGTCAATTACTCCTTCGATATAGAAGAATGACTGGTCAAATTGGCGTTGGATTCAAGGATTGGGAAGTTGTTCAAAAATAAATCGTAAATCTGCAATGTCTAGATGTTAGGTTAGATTAAATTTTTTTCGACCACTTACAGCTCTTGTTGCACATTGTCCTCCTGGTCAATTACACCTTCGATATAGAAGAATGACTGGCCAAACTGGCGTTGGATTCAAGGATTGGGAAGTTGTTCAAAAATAAATCGTAAATCTGCAATGTCTAGATGTTAGGTTAGATTAAATTTTTTTCGACCACTTACAGCTCTTGTTGCCCATTGTCCTCCTGGTCAATTACACCTTGGATATAGAAGAGTGACTGGTCAAATTGGCGTTGGATTCAAGGAATGGGAAGTTGTTCAAAAATGAATCGTAAATCTGCAATGTCTAGATGTTAGGTTAGATTGAATTTTTTTCGACCACTTACAGCTCTTGTTGCACATTGTCCTCCTGGTCAATTACACCTTCGATATAGATCAATGACTGGTCAAATTGGCGTTGGATTCAAGGATTGGGTAGTTGTTCAAAAATAAATCGTAAATCTGCAATGTCTAGATGTTAGGTTAGATTAAATTTTTTTCGACCACTTACAGCTCTTGTTGCACATTGTCCTCCTGGTCAATTACACCTCCGATATAGAAGAGTGACTGGCCAAATTGGCGTTGGATTCAAGGATTGGGAGGTTGTTCAAAAATAAATCGTAAATCTGCAATGTCTAGATGTTAGGTTAGATTAAATTTTTTTCGACCACTTACAGCTCTTGTTGCACATTGTCCTCCTGGTCAATTACACCTCCGATATAGAAGAGTGACTGGTCAAATTGGCGTTGGATTCAAGGATTGGGAAGTTGTTCAAAAATAAATCGTAAATCTGCAATGTCTAGATGTTAGGTTAGATTAAATTTTTTTCGACCACTTACAGCTCTTGTTGCACATTGTCCTCCTGGTCAATTACACCTTCGATATAGAAGAATGACTGGCCAAACTGGCGTTGGATTCAAGGATTGGGAAGTTGTTCAAAAATAAATCGTAAATCTGCAATGTCTAGATGTTAGGTTAGATTAAATTTTTTTCGACCACTTACAGCTCTTGTTGCCCATTGTCCTCCTGGTCAATTACACCTTGGATATAGAAGAGTGACTGGTCAAATTGGCGTTGGATTCAAGGAATGGGAAGTTGTTCAAAAATGAATCGTAAATCTGCAATGTCTAGATGTTAGGTTAGATTGAATTTTTTTCGACCACTTACAGCTCTTGTTGCACATTGTCCTCCTGGTCAATTACACCTTCGATATAGATCAATGACTGGTCAAATTGGCGTTGGATTCAAGGATTGGGTAGTTGTTCAAAAATAAATCGTAAATCTGCAATGTCTAGATGTTAGGTTAGATTAAATTTTTTTCGACCACTTACAGCTCTTGTTGCACATTGTCCTCCTGGTCAATTACACCTCCGATATAGAAGAGTGACTGGCCAAATTGGCGTTGGATTCAAGGATTGGGAGGTTGTTCAAAAATAAATCGTAAATCTGCAATGTCTAGATGTTAGGTTAGATTAAATTTTTTTCGACCACTTACAGCTCTTGTTGCACATTGTCCTCCTGGTCAATTACACCTCCGATATAGAAGAGTGACTGGTCAAATTGGCGTTGGATTCAAGGATTGGGAAGTTGTTCAAAAATAAATCGTAAATCTGCAATGTCTAGATGTTAGGTTAGATTGAATTTTTTTCGACCACTTACAGCTCTTGTTGCACATTGTCCTCCTGGTCAATTACACCTTCGATATAGAAGAATGACTGGTCAAATTGGCGTTGGATTCAAGGATTGGGTAGTTGTTCAAAAATAAATCGTAAATCTGCAATGTCTAGATGTTAGGTTAGATTGAATTCTTTTCGACCACTTACAGCTCTTGTTGCACATTGTCCTCCTGGTCAATTACACCTTCGATATAGAAGAATGACTGGTCATATTGGCGTTGGATTCAAGGATTGGGAAGTTGTTCAAAAATAAATCGTAAAACTGCAATGTCTAGATGTTAGGTAAGATTGAATTTTTTTCGACCACTTACAGCTCTTGTTGCACATTGTCCTCCTGGTCAATTACACCTTGGATATAGAAGAGTGACTGGTCAAATTGGCGTTGGATTCAAGGATTGGGAAGTTGTTCAAAAATAAATCGTAAATCTGCAATGTCTAGATGTTAGGTTAGATTGAATTTCTTTCGACCACTTACAGCTCTTGTTGCACATTGTCCTCCTGGTCAATTACACCTTCGATATAGAAGAGTGACTGGTCAAATTGGCGTTGGATTCAAGGATTGTGAAGTTGTTCAAAAATAAATCGTAAATCTGCAATGTCTAGATGTTAGGTTAGATTAAATTTTTTTCGACCTCTTACAGCTCTTGTTGCACATTGTCCTCCTGGTCAATTACACCTTGGATATAGAAGAGTGACTGGTCAAATTGGCGTTGGATTCAAGGATTGGGAAGTTGTTCAAAAATAAATCGTAAATCTGCAATGTCTAGATGTTAGGTTAGATTGAATTTCTTTCGACCACTTACAGCTCTTGTTGCACATTGTCCTCCTGGTCAATTACACCTTCGATATAGAAGAGTGACTGGTCAAATTGGCGTTGGATTCAAGGATTGGGAAGTTGTTCAAAAATAAATCGTAAATCTGCAATGTCTAGATGTTAGGTTAGATTAAATTTTTTTCGACCTCTTACAGCTCTTGTTGCACATTGTCCTCCTGGTCAATTACACCTTGGATATAGAAGAGTGACTGGTCAAATTGGCGTTGGATTCAAGGATTGGGAAGTTGTTCAAAAATGAATCGTAAATCTGCAATGTCTAGATGTTAGGTTAGATTGAATTTTTTTCGACCACTTACAGCTCTTGTTGCACATTGTCCTCCTGGTCAATCACACCTTCGATATAGATCAATGACTGGTCAAATTGGCGTTGGATTCAAGGATTGGGTAGTTGTTCAAAAATAAATCGTAAATCTGCAATGTCTAGATGTTAGGTTAGATTAAATTTTTTTCGACCACTTACAGCTCTTGTTGCACATTGTCCTCCTGGTCAATTACACCTCCGATATAGAAGAGTGACCGGTCAAATTGGCGTTGGATTCAAGGATTGGGAAGTTGTTCAAAAATACATCGTAAATCTGCAATGTCTAGATGTTAGGTTAGATTGAATTCTTTTCGACCACTTACAGCTCTTGTTGCACATTGTCCTCCTGGTCAATTACACCTTCGATATAGAAGAATGACTGGTCATATTGGCGTTGGATTCAAGGATTGGGAGGTTGTTCAAAAATAAATCGTAAATCTGCAATGTCTAGATGTTAGGTTAGATTAAATTTTTTTCGACCACTTACAGCTCTTGTTGCAGATTGTCCTCCTGGTCAATTACACCTTGGATATAGAAGAGTGACTGGTCAAATTGGCGTTGGATTCAAGGATTGGGAAGTTGTTCAAAAATAAATCGTAAATCTGTAATGTCTAGATGTTAGGTTAGATTGAATTTTTTTCGACCACTTACAGCTCTTGTTGCACATTGTCCTCCTGGTCAATTACACCTTCGATATAGAAGAATGACTGGTCAAATTGGCGTTGGATTCAAGGATTGGGTAGTTGTTCAAAAATAAATCGTAAATCTGCAATGTCTAGATGTTAGGTTAGATTGAATTTTTTTCGACCACTTACAGCTCTTGTTGCACATTGTCCTCCTGGTCAATTACACCTTCGATATAGAAGAATGACTGGTCAAATTGGCGTTGGATTCAAGGATTGGGTAGTTGTTCAAAAATAAATCGTAAATCTGCAATGTCTAGATGTTAGGTTAGATTAAATTTTTTTCGACCACTTACAGCTCTTGTTGCACATTGTCCTCCTTGTCAATTACACCTCCGATATAGAAGAGTGACTGGTCAAATTGGCGTTGGATTCAAGGATTGGGAAGTTGTTCAAAAATAAATCGTAAATCTGCAATGTCTAGATGTTAGGTTAGATTGAATTCTTTTCGACCACTTACAGCTCTTGTTGCACATTGTCCTCCTGGTCAATTACACCTTCGATATAGAAGAATAACTGGTCAAATTGGCGTTGGATTCAAGGATTGGGAAGTTGTTCAAAAATAAACCGTAAATCTGCAATGTCTAGATGTTAGGTTAGATTGAATTTTTTTCGACCACTTACAGCTCTTGTTGCACATTGTCCTCCTGGTCAATTACACCTTGGATATAGAAGAGTGACTGGTCAAATTGGCGTTGGATTCAAGGATTGGGAAGTTGTTCAAAAATAAATCGTAAATCTGCAATGTCTAGATGTTAGGTTAGATTGAATTTTTTTCGACCACTTACAGCTCTTGTTGCACATTGTCCTCCTGGTCAATTACACCTTCGATATAGAAGAATGACTGGTCATATTGGCGTTGGATTCAAGGATTGGGAAGTTGTTCAAAAATAAATCGTAAAACTGCAATGTCTAGATGTTAGGTTAGATTGAATTTTTTTCGACCACTTACAGCTCTTGTTGCACATTGTCCTCCTGGTCAATTACACCTTCGATATAGAAGAATGACTGGTCAAATTGGCGTTGGATTCAAGGATTGGGAAGTTGTTCAAAAATAAATCGTAAAACTGCAATGTCCAGATGTTAGGTTAGATTAAATTTTTTTCGACCACTTACAGCTCTTGTTGCACATTGTCCTCCTGGTCAATTACACCTTGGATATAGAAGAGTGACTGGTCAAATTGGCGTTGGATTCAAGGATTGGGAAGTTGTTCAAAAATAAATCGTAAATCTGCAATGTCTAGATGTTAGGTTAGATTAAATTTTTTTCGACCACTTACAGCTCTTGTTGCACATTGTCCTCTTGGCCAATTACACCTTCGATATAGAAGAATGACTGGTCAAATTGGCGTTGGATTCCAGGATTAGGAAGTTGTTCAAAAATAAATCGTAAAACTGCAATGTCTTGATGTTAGATTAGATTGAATTTTTTTCGACCACTTACAGCGCTTGTTGCACATTGTCCTCCTGGTCAATTACACCTTCGATATAGAAGAATGACTGGTCAAATTGGCGTTGGATTCAAGGATTGGGAAGTTGTTCAAAAATAAATCGTAAATCTGCAATGTCTAGATGTTAGGTTAGATTGAATTTTTTTCGACCACTTACAGCTCTTGTTGCACATTGTCCTCCTGGTCAATTACACCTTCGATATAGAAGAATGACTGGTCATATTGGCGTTGGATTCAAGGATTGGGAAGTTGTTCAAAAATAAATCGTAAAACTGCAATGTCTAGATGTTAGGTTAGATTGAATTTTTTTCGACCACTTACAGCTCTTGTTGCACATTGTCCTCCTGGTCAATTACACTTTCGATATAGAAGAATGACTGGTCAAATTGGCGTTGGATTCAAGGATTGGGAAGTTGTTCAAAAATAAATCGTAAAACTGCAATGTCCAGGTGTTAGGTTAGATTAAATTTTTTTCGACCACTTACAGCTCTTGTTGTACATTGTCCTCCTGGTCAATTACACCTTGGATATAGAAGAGTGACTGGTCAAATTGGCGTTGGATTCAAGGATTGGGAAGTTGTTCAAAAATAAATCGTAAATCTGCAATGTCTAGATGTTAGGTTAGATTAAATTTTTTTCGACCACTTACAGCTCTTGTTGCACATTGTCCTCTTGGTCAATTACACCTTCGATATAGAAGAATGACTGGTCAAATTGGCGTTGGATTCCAGGATTAGGAAGTTGTTCAAAAATAAATCGTAAAACTGCAATGTCTAGATGTTAGGTTAGATTGAATTTTTTTCGACCACTTACAGCGCTTGTTGCACATTGTCCTCCTGGTCAATTACTCCTTCGATATAGAAGAATGACTGGTCAAATTGGCGTTGGATTCAAGGATTGGGAAGTTGTTCAAAAATAAATCGTAAATCTGCAATGTCTAGATGTTAGGTTAGATTGAATTTTTTTCGACCACTTACAGCTCTTGTTGCACATTGTCCTCCTGGTCAATTACACCTTCGATATAGAAGAATGACTGGTCAAATTGGCGTTGGATTCAAGGATTGGGAAGTTGTTCAAAAATAAATCGTAAATCTGCAATGTCTAGATGTTAGGTTAGATTGAATTCTTTTCGACCACTTACAGCTCTTGTTGCACATTGTCCTCCTGGTCAATTACACCTTCGATATAGAAGAATAACTGGTCAAATTGGCGTTGGATTCAAGGATTGGGAAGTTGTTCAAAAATAAATCGTAAATCTGCAATGTCTAGATGTTAGGTTAGATTAAATTTTTTTCGACCACTTACAGCTCTTGTTGCACATTGTCCTCCTGGTCAATTACACCTTGGATATAGAAGAGTGACTGGTCAAATTGGCGTTGGATTCAAGGATTGGGAAGTTGTTCAAAAATGAATCGTAAATCTGCAATGTCTAGATGTTAGGTTAGATTGAATCTTTTTCGACCACTTACAGCTCTTGTTGCACATTGTCCTCCTGGTCAATTACACCTTCGATATAGATCAATGACTGGTCAAATTGGCGTTGGATTCAAGGATTGGGTAGTTGTTCAAAAATAATTCGTAAATCTGCAATGTCTAGATGTTAGGTTAGATTAAATTTTTTTCGACCACTTCCAGCTCTTGTTGCACATTGTCCTCCTGGGTCAATTACACCTCCGATATAGAAGAGTGACTGGTCAAATTGGCGTTGGATTCAAGGATTGGGAGGTTGTTCAAAAATAAATCGTAAATCTGCAATGTCTAGATGTTAGGTTAGATTGAATTCTTTTCGACCACTTACAGCTCTTGTTGCACATTGTCCTCCTGGTCAATTACACCTCCGATATAGAAGAGTGACCGGTCAAATTGGCGTTGGATTCAAGGATTGGGAAGTTGTTCAAAAATACATCGTAAATCTGCAATGTCTAGATGTTAGGTTAGATTGAATTCTTTTCGACCACTTACAGCTCTTGTTGCACATTGTCCTCCTGGTCAATTACACCTTCGATATAGAAGAATGACTGGTCATATTGGCGTTGGATTCAAGGATTGGGAGGTTGTTCAAAAATAAATCGTAAATCTGCAATGTCTAGATGTTAGGTTAGATTAAATTTTTTTCGACCACTTACAGCTCTTGTTGCAGATTGTCCTCCTGGTCAATTACACCTTGGATATAGAAGAGTGACTGGTCAAATTGGCGTTGGATTCAAGGATTGGGAAGTTGTTCAAAAATAAATCGTAAATCTGTAATGTCTAGATGTTAGGTTAGATTGAATTTTTTTCGACCACTTACAGCTCTTGTTGCACATTGTCCTCCTGGTCAATTACACCTTCGATATAGAAGAATGACTGGTCAAATTGACGTTGGATTCAAGGATTGGGTAGTTGTTCAAAAATAAATCGTAAATCTGCAATGTCTAGATGTTAGGTTAGATTGAATTTTTTTCGACCACTTACAGCTCTTGTTGCACATTGTCCTCCTGGTCAATTACACCTTCGATATAGAAGAATGACTGGTCAAATTGGCGTTGGATTCAAGGATTGGGTAGTTGTTCAAAAATAAATCGTAAATCTGCAATGTCTAGATGTTAGGTTAGATTAAATTTTTTTCGACCACTTACAGCTCTTGTTGCACATTGTCCTCCTTGTCAATTACACCTCCGATATAGAAGAGTGACTGGTCAAATTGGCGTTGGATTCAAGGATTGGGAAGTTGTTCAAAAATAAATCGTAAATCTGCAATGTCTAGATGTTAGGTTAGATTGAATTCTTTTCGACCACTTACAGCTCTTGTTGCACATTGTCCTCCTGGTCAATTACACCTTCGATATAGAAGAATAACTGGTCAAATTGGCGTTGGATTCAAGGATTGGGAAGTTGTTCAAAAATAAACCGTAAATCTGCAATGTCTAGATGTTAGGTTAGATTGAATTTTTTTCGACCACTTACAGCTCTTGTTGCACATTGTCCTCCTGGTCAATTACACCTTGGATATAGAAGAGTGACTGGTCAAATTGGCGTTGGATTCAAGGATTGGGAAGTTGTTCAAAAATAAATCGTAAATCTGCAATGTCTAGATGTTAGGTTAGATTGAATTTTTTTCGACCACTTACAGCTCTTGTTGCACATTGTCCTCCTGGTCAATTACACCTTCGATATAGATTCAAGGATTGGGAAGTTGTTCAAAAATAAATCGTAAAACTGCAATGTCTAGATGTTAGGTTAGATTGAATTTTTTTCGACCACTTACAGCTCTTGTTGCACATTGTCCTCCTGGTCAATTACACCTTCGATATAGAAGAATGACTGGTCAAATTGGCGTTGGATTCAAGGATTGGGAAGTTGTTCAAAAATAAATCGTAAATCTGCAATGTCTAGATGTTAGGTTAGATTGAATTTTTTTCGACCACTTACAGCTCTTGTTGCACATTGTCCTCCTGGTCAATTACACCTTGGATATAGAAGAGTGACTGGTCAAATTGGCGTTGGATTCAAGGATTGGGAAGTTGTTCAAAAATAAATCGTAAATCTGCAATGTCTAGATGTTAGGTTAGATTGAATTTTTTTCGACCACTTACAGCTCTTGTTGCACATTGTCCTCCTGGTCAATTACACCTTGGATATAGAAGAGTGACTGGTCAAATTGGCGTTGGATTCAAGGATTGGGAAGTTGTTCAAAAATAAATCGTAAATCTGCAATGTCTAGATGTTAGGTTAGATTGAATTTTTTTCGACCACTTACAGCTCTTGTTGCACATTGTCCTCCTGGTCAATTACACCTTGGATATAGAAGAGTGACTGGTCAAATTGGCGTTGGATTCAAGGATTGGGAAGTTGTTCAAAAATAAATCGTAAATCTGCAATGTCTAGATGTTAGGTTAGATTGAATTTTTTTCGACCACTTACAGCTCTTGTTGCACATTGTCCTCCTGGTCAATTACACCTTGGATATAGAAGCGTGACTGGTCAAATTGGCGTTGGATTCAAGGATTGGGAAGTTGTTCAAAAATGAATCGCAAATCTGCAATGTCTAGATGTTAGGTTAGATTGAATTTTTTTCGACCACTTACAGCTCTTGTTGCACATTGTCCTCCTGGTCAATTACACCTTCGATATAGATCAATGACTGGTCAAATTGGCGTTGGATTCAAGGATTGGGTAGTTGTTCAAAAATAAATCGTAAATCTGCAATGTCTAGATGTTAGGTTAGATTAAATTTTTTTCGACCACTTACAGCTGTTGTTGCACATTGTCCTCCTGGTCAATTACACCTCCGATATAGAAGAGTGACTGGCCAAATTGGCGTTGGATTCAAGGATTGGGAGGTTGTTCAAAAATAAATCGTAAATCTGCAATGTCTAGATGTTAGGTTAGATTAAATTTTTTTCGACCACTTACAGCTCTTGTTGCACATTGTCCTCCTGGTCAATTACACCTTGGATATAGAAGCGTGACTGGTCAAATTGGCGTTGGATTCAAGGATTGGGAAGTTGTTCAAAAATAAATCGTAAATCTGCAATGTCTAGATGTTAGGTTAGATTGAATTTTTTTCGACCACTTACAGCTCTTGTTGCACATTGTCCTCCTGGTCAATTACACCTTCGATATAGATTCAAGGATTGGGAAGTTGTTCAAAAATAAATCGTAAAACTGCAATGTCTAGATGTTAGGTTAGATTGAATTTTTTTCGACCACTTACAGCTCTTGTTGCACATTGTCCTCCTGGTCAATTACACCTTCGATATAGAAGAATGACTGGTCAAATTGGCGTTGGATTCAAGGATTGGGAAGTTGTTCAAAAATAAATCGTAAATCTGCAATGTCTAGATGTTAGGTTAGATTGAATTTTTTTCGACCACTTACAGCTCTTGTTGCACATTGTCCTCCTGGTCAATTACACCTTGGATATAGAAGCGTGACTGGTCAAATTGGCGTTGGATTCAAGGATTGGGAAGTTGTTCAAAAATGAATCGCAAATCTGCAATGTCTAGATGTTAGGTTAGATTGAATTTTTTTCGACCACTTACAGCTCTTGTTGCACATTGTCCTCCTGGTCAATTACACCTTCGATATAGATCAATGACTGGTCAAATTGGCGTTGGATTCAAGGATTGGGTAGTTGTTCAAAAATAAATCGTAAATCTGCAATGTCTAGATGTTAGGTTAGATTGAATTTTTTTCGACCACTTACAGCTCTTGTTGCACATTGTCCTCCTGGTCAATTACACCTTGGATATAGAAGAGTGACTGGTCAAATTGGCGTTGGATTCAAGGATTGGGAAGTTGTTCAAAAATAAATCGTAAATCTGCAATGTCTAGATGTTAGGTTAGATTGAATTTTTTTCGACCACTTACAGCTCTTGTTGCACATTGTCCTCCTGGTCAATTACACCTTGGATATAGAAGAGTGACTGGTCAAATTGGCGTTGGATTCAAGGATTGGGAAGTTGTTCAAAAATAAATCGTAAATCTGCAATGTCTAGATGTTAGGTTAGATTGAATTTTTTTCGACCACTTACAGCTCTTGTTGCACATTGTCCTCCTGGTCAATTACACCTTGGATATAGAAGCGTGACTGGTCAAATTGGCGTTGGATTCAAGGATTGGGAAGTTGTTCAAAAATGAATCGCAAATCTGCAATGTCTAGATGTTAGGTTAGATTGAATTTTTTTCGACCACTTACAGCTCTTGTTGCACATTGTCCTCCTGGTCAATTACACCTTCGATATAGATCAATGACTGGTCAAATTGGCGTTGGATTCAAGGATTGGGTAGTTGTTCAAAAATAAATCGTAAATCTGCAATGTCTAGATGTTAGGTTAGATTAAATTTTTTTCGACCACTTACAGCTCTTGTTGCACATTGTCCTCCTGGTCAATTACACCTCCGATATAGAAGAGTGACTGGCCAAATTGGCGTTGGATTCAAGGATTGGGAGGTTGTTCAAAAATAAATCGTAAATCTGCAATGTCTAGATGTTAGGTTAGATTAAATTTTTTTCGACCACTTACAGCTCTTGTTGCACATTGTCCTCCTGGTCAATTACACCTCCGATATAGAAGAGTGACTGGTCAAATTGGCGTTGGATTCAAGGATTGGGAAGTTGTTCAAAAATAAATCGTAAATCTGCAATGTCTAGATGTTAGGTTAGATTGAATTTTTTTCGACCACTTACAGCTCTTGTTGCACATTGTCCTCCTGGTCAATTACACCTTCGATATAGAAGAATGACTGGTCAAATTGGCGTTGGATTCAAGGATTGGGTAGTTGTTCAAAAATAAATCGTAAATCTGCAATGTCTAGATGTTAGGTTAGATTAAATTTTTTTCGACCACTTACAGCTCTTGTTGCACATTGTCCTCCTGGTCAATTACACCTCCGATATAGAAGAGTGACTGGCCAAATTGGCGTTGGATTCAAGGATTGGGAGGTTGTTCAAAAATAAATCGTAAATCTGCAATGTCTAGATGTTAGGTTAGATTAAATTTTTTTCGACCACTTACAGCTCTTGTTGCACATTGTCCTCCTGGTCAATTACACCTCCGATATAGAAGAGTGACTGGTCAAATTGGCGTTGGATTCAAGGATTGGGAAGTTGTTCAAAAATAAATCGTAAATCTGCAATGTCTAGATGTTAGGTTAGATTGAATTTTTTTCGACCACTTACAGCTCTTGTTGCACATTGTCCTCCTTGTCAATTACACCTTCGATATAGAAGAATGACTGGTCAAATTGGCGTTGGATTCAAGGATTGGGTAGTTGTTCAAAAATAAATCGTAAATCTGCAATGTCTAGATGTTAGGTTAGATTAAATTTTTTTCGACCACTTACAGCTCTTGTTGCACATTGTCCTCCTGGTCAATTACACCTCCGATATAGAAGAGTGACTGGTCAAATTGGCGTTGGATTCAAGGATTGGGAAGTTGTTCAAAAATAAATCGTAAATCTGCAATGTCTAGATGTTAGGTTAGATTGAATTCTTTTCGACCACTTACAGCTCTTGTTGCACATTGTCCTCCTGGTCAATTACACCTTCGATATAGAAGAATGACTGGTCAAATTGGCGTTGGATTCAAGCATTGGAAAGTTGTTCAAAAATAAATCGTAAATCTGCAATGTCTAGATGTTAGGTTAGATTAAATTTTTTTCGACCACTTACAGCTCTTGTTGCACATTGTCCTCTTGGTCAATTACACCTTCGATATAGAAGAATGACTGGTCAAATTGGCGTTGGATTCCAGGATTAGGAAGTTGTTCAAAAATAAATCGTAAAACTGCAATGTCTAGATGTTAGGTTAGATTGAATTTTTTTCGACCACTTACAGCGCTTGTTGCACATTGTCCTCCTGGTCAATTACTCCTTCGATATAGAAGAATGACTGGTCAAATTGGCGTTGGATTCAAGGATTGGGAAGTTGTTCAAAAATAAATCGTAAATCTGCAATGTCTAGATGTTAGGTTAGATTAAATTTTTTTCGACCACTTACAGCTCTTGTTGCACATTGTCCTCCTGGTCAATTACACCTTCGATATAGAAGAATGACTGGCCAAACTGGCGTTGGATTCAAGGATTGGGAAGTTGTTCAAAAATAAATCGTAAATCTGCAATGTCTAGATGTTAGGTTAGATTAAATTTTTTTCGACCACTTACAGCTCTTGTTGCCCATTGTCCTCCTGGTCAATTACACCTTGGATATAGAAGAGTGACTGGTCAAATTGGCGTTGGATTCAAGGAATGGGAAGTTGTTCAAAAATGAATCGTAAATCTGCAATGTCTAGATGTTAGGTTAGATTGAATTTTTTTCGACCACTTACAGCTCTTGTTGCACATTGTCCTCCTGGTCAATTACACCTTCGATATAGATCAATGACTGGTCAAATTGGCGTTGGATTCAAGGATTGGGTAGTTGTTCAAAAATAAATCGTAAATCTGCAATGTCTAGATGTTAGGTTAGATTAAATTTTTTTCGACCACTTACAGCTCTTGTTGCACATTGTCCTCCTGGTCAATTACACCTCCGATATAGAAGAGTGACTGGCCAAATTGGCGTTGGATTCAAGGATTGGGAGGTTGTTCAAAAATAAATCGTAAATCTGCAATGTCTAGATGTTAGGTTAGATTAAATTTTTTTCGACCACTTACAGCTCTTGTTGCACATTGTCCTCCTGGTCAATTACACCTCCGATATAGAAGAGTGACTGGTCAAATTGGCGTTGGATTCAAGGATTGGGAAGTTGTTCAAAAATAAATCGTAAATCTGCAATGTCTAGATGTTAGGTTAGATTAAATTTTTTTCGACCACTTACAGCTCTTGTTGCACATTGTCCTCCTGGTCAATTACACCTTCGATATAGAAGAATGACTGGCCAAACTGGCGTTGGATTCAAGGATTGGGAAGTTGTTCAAAAATAAATCGTAAATCTGCAATGTCTAGATGTTAGGTTAGATTAAATTTTTTTCGACCACTTACAGCTCTTGTTGCCCATTGTCCTCCTGGTCAATTACACCTTGGATATAGAAGAGTGACTGGTCAAATTGGCGTTGGATTCAAGGAATGGGAAGTTGTTCAAAAATGAATCGTAAATCTGCAATGTCTAGATGTTAGGTTAGATTGAATTTTTTTCGACCACTTACAGCTCTTGTTGCACATTGTCCTCCTGGTCAATTACACCTTCGATATAGATCAATGACTGGTCAAATTGGCGTTGGATTCAAGGATTGGGTAGTTGTTCAAAAATAAATCGTAAATCTGCAATGTCTAGATGTTAGGTTAGATTAAATTTTTTTCGACCACTTACAGCTCTTGTTGCACATTGTCCTCCTGGTCAATTACACCTCCGATATAGAAGAGTGACTGGCCAAATTGGCGTTGGATTCAAGGATTGGGAGGTTGTTCAAAAATAAATCGTAAATCTGCAATGTCTAGATGTTAGGTTAGATTAAATTTTTTTCGACCACTTACAGCTCTTGTTGCACATTGTCCTCCTGGTCAATTACACCTCCGATATAGAAGAGTGACTGGTCAAATTGGCGTTGGATTCAAGGATTGGGAAGTTGTTCAAAAATAAATCGTAAATCTGCAATGTCTAGATGTTAGGTTAGATTGAATTTTTTTCGACCACTTACAGCTCTTGTTGCACATTGTCCTCCTGGTCAATTACACCTTCGATATAGAAGAATGACTGGTCAAATTGGCGTTGGATTCAAGGATTGGGTAGTTGTTCAAAAATAAATCGTAAATCTGCAATGTCTAGATGTTAGGTTAGATTGAATTCTTTTCGACCACTTACAGCTCTTGTTGCACATTGTCCTCCTGGTCAATTACACCTTCGATATAGAAGAATGACTGGTCATATTGGCGTTGGATTCAAGGATTGGGAAGTTGTTCAAAAATAAATCGTAAAACTGCAATGTCTAGATGTTAGGTAAGATTGAATTTTTTTCGACCACTTACAGCTCTTGTTGCACATTGTCCTCCTGGTCAATTACACCTTGGATATAGAAGAGTGACTGGTCAAATTGGCGTTGGATTCAAGGATTGGGAAGTTGTTCAAAAATAAATCGTAAATCTGCAATGTCTAGATGTTAGGTTAGATTGAATTTCTTTCGACCACTTACAGCTCTTGTTGCACATTGTCCTCCTGGTCAATTACACCTTCGATATAGAAGAGTGACTGGTCAAATTGGCGTTGGATTCAAGGATTGTGAAGTTGTTCAAAAATAAATCGTAAATCTGCAATGTCTAGATGTTAGGTTAGATTAAATTTTTTTCGACCTCTTACAGCTCTTGTTGCACATTGTCCTCCTGGTCAATTACACCTTGGATATAGAAGAGTGACTGGTCAAATTGGCGTTGGATTCAAGGATTGGGAAGTTGTTCAAAAATAAATCGTAAATCTGCAATGTCTAGATGTTAGGTTAGATTGAATTTCTTTCGACCACTTACAGCTCTTGTTGCACATTGTCCTCCTGGTCAATTACACCTTCGATATAGAAGAGTGACTGGTCAAATTGGCGTTGGATTCAAGGATTGGGAAGTTGTTCAAAAATAAATCGTAAATCTGCAATGTCTAGATGTTAGGTTAGATTAAATTTTTTTCGACCTCTTACAGCTCTTGTTGCACATTGTCCTCCTGGTCAATTACACCTTGGATATAGAAGAGTGACTGGTCAAATTGGCGTTGGATTCAAGGATTGGGAAGTTGTTCAAAAATGAATCGTAAATCTGCAATGTCTAGATGTTAGGTTAGATTGAATTTTTTTCGACCACTTACAGCTCTTGTTGCACATTGTCCTCCTGGTCAATCACACCTTCGATATAGATCAATGACTGGTCAAATTGGCGTTGGATTCAAGGATTGGGTAGTTGTTCAAAAATAAATCGTAAATCTGCAATGTCTAGATGTTAGGTTAGATTAAATTTTTTTCGACCACTTACAGCTCTTGTTGCACATTGTCCTCCTGGTCAATTACACCTCCGATATAGAAGAGTGACCGGTCAAATTGGCGTTGGATTCAAGGATTGGGAAGTTGTTCAAAAATACATCGTAAATCTGCAATGTCTAGATGTTAGGTTAGATTGAATTCTTTTCGACCACTTACAGCTCTTGTTGCACATTGTCCTCCTGGTCAATTACACCTTCGATATAGAAGAATGACTGGTCATATTGGCGTTGGATTCAAGGATTGGGAGGTTGTTCAAAAATAAATCGTAAATCTGCAATGTCTAGATGTTAGGTTAGATTAAATTTTTTTCGACCACTTACAGCTCTTGTTGCAGATTGTCCTCCTGGTCAATTACACCTTGGATATAGAAGAGTGACTGGTCAAATTGGCGTTGGATTCAAGGATTGGGAAGTTGTTCAAAAATAAATCGTAAATCTGTAATGTCTAGATGTTAGGTTAGATTGAATTTTTTTCGACCACTTACAGCTCTTGTTGCACATTGTCCTCCTGGTCAATTACACCTTCGATATAGAAGAATGACTGGTCAAATTGGCGTTGGATTCAAGGATTGGGTAGTTGTTCAAAAATAAATCGTAAATCTGCAATGTCTAGATGTTAGGTTAGATTGAATTTTTTTCGACCACTTACAGCTCTTGTTGCACATTGTCCTCCTGGTCAATTACACCTTCGATATAGAAGAATGACTGGTCAAATTGGCGTTGGATTCAAGGATTGGGTAGTTGTTCAAAAATAAATCGTAAATCTGCAATGTCTAGATGTTAGGTTAGATTAAATTTTTTTCGACCACTTACAGCTCTTGTTGCACATTGTCCTCCTTGTCAATTACACCTCCGATATAGAAGAGTGACTGGTCAAATTGGCGTTGGATTCAAGGATTGGGAAGTTGTTCAAAAATAAATCGTAAATCTGCAATGTCTAGATGTTAGGTTAGATTGAATTCTTTTCGACCACTTACAGCTCTTGTTGCACATTGTCCTCCTGGTCAATTACACCTTCGATATAGAAGAATAACTGGTCAAATTGGCGTTGGATTCAAGGATTGGGAAGTTGTTCAAAAATAAACCGTAAATCTGCAATGTCTAGATGTTAGGTTAGATTGAATTTTTTTCGACCACTTACAGCTCTTGTTGCACATTGTCCTCCTGGTCAATTACACCTTGGATATAGAAGAGTGACTGGTCAAATTGGCGTTGGATTCAAGGATTGGGAAGTTGTTCAAAAATAAATCGTAAATCTGCAATGTCTAGATGTTAGGTTAGATTGAATTTTTTTCGACCACTTACAGCTCTTGTTGCACATTGTCCTCCTGGTCAATTACACCTTCGATATAGAAGAATGACTGGTCATATTGGCGTTGGATTCAAGGATTGGGAAGTTGTTCAAAAATAAATCGTAAAACTGCAATGTCTAGATGTTAGGTTAGATTGAATTTTTTTCGACCACTTACAGCTCTTGTTGCACATTGTCCTCCTGGTCAATTACACCTTCGATATAGAAGAATGACTGGTCAAATTGGCGTTGGATTCAAGGATTGGGAAGTTGTTCAAAAATAAATCGTAAAACTGCAATGTCCAGATGTTAGGTTAGATTAAATTTTTTTCGACCACTTACAGCTCTTGTTGCACATTGTCCTCCTGGTCAATTACACCTTGGATATAGAAGAGTGACTGGTCAAATTGGCGTTGGATTCAAGGATTGGGAAGTTGTTCAAAAATAAATCGTAAATCTGCAATGTCTAGATGTTAGGTTAGATTAAATTTTTTTCGACCACTTACAGCTCTTGTTGCACATTGTCCTCTTGGCCAATTACACCTTCGATATAGAAGAATGACTGGTCAAATTGGCGTTGGATTCCAGGATTAGGAAGTTGTTCAAAAATAAATCGTAAAACTGCAATGTCTTGATGTTAGATTAGATTGAATTTTTTTCGACCACTTACAGCGCTTGTTGCACATTGTCCTCCTGGTCAATTACACCTTCGATATAGAAGAATGACTGGTCAAATTGGCGTTGGATTCAAGGATTGGGAAGTTGTTCAAAAATAAATCGTAAATCTGCAATGTCTAGATGTTAGGTTAGATTGAATTTTTTTCGACCACTTACAGCTCTTGTTGCACATTGTCCTCCTGGTCAATTACACCTTCGATATAGAAGAATGACTGGTCATATTGGCGTTGGATTCAAGGATTGGGAAGTTGTTCAAAAATAAATCGTAAAACTGCAATGTCTAGATGTTAGGTTAGATTGAATTTTTTTCGACCACTTACAGCTCTTGTTGCACATTGTCCTCCTGGTCAATTACACTTTCGATATAGAAGAATGACTGGTCAAATTGGCGTTGGATTCAAGGATTGGGAAGTTGTTCAAAAATAAATCGTAAAACTGCAATGTCCAGGTGTTAGGTTAGATTAAATTTTTTTCGACCACTTACAGCTCTTGTTGTACATTGTCCTCCTGGTCAATTACACCTTGGATATAGAAGAGTGACTGGTCAAATTGGCGTTGGATTCAAGGATTGGGAAGTTGTTCAAAAATAAATCGTAAATCTGCAATGTCTAGATGTTAGGTTAGATTAAATTTTTTTCGACCACTTACAGCTCTTGTTGCACATTGTCCTCTTGGTCAATTACACCTTCGATATAGAAGAATGACTGGTCAAATTGGCGTTGGATTCCAGGATTAGGAAGTTGTTCAAAAATAAATCGTAAAACTGCAATGTCTAGATGTTAGGTTAGATTGAATTTTTTTCGACCACTTACAGCGCTTGTTGCACATTGTCCTCCTGGTCAATTACTCCTTCGATATAGAAGAATGACTGGTCAAATTGGCGTTGGATTCAAGGATTGGGAAGTTGTTCAAAAATAAATCGTAAATCTGCAATGTCTAGATGTTAGGTTAGATTGAATTTTTTTCGACCACTTACAGCTCTTGTTGCACATTGTCCTCCTGGTCAATTACACCTTCGATATAGAAGAATGACTGGTCAAATTGGCGTTGGATTCAAGGATTGGGAAGTTGTTCAAAAATAAATCGTAAATCTGCAATGTCTAGATGTTAGGTTAGATTGAATTCTTTTCGACCACTTACAGCTCTTGTTGCACATTGTCCTCCTGGTCAATTACACCTTCGATATAGAAGAATAACTGGTCAAATTGGCGTTGGATTCAAGGATTGGGAAGTTGTTCAAAAATAAATCGTAAATCTGCAATGTCTAGATGTTAGGTTAGATTAAATTTTTTTCGACCACTTACAGCTCTTGTTGCACATTGTCCTCCTGGTCAATTACACCTTGGATATAGAAGAGTGACTGGTCAAATTGGCGTTGGATTCAAGGATTGGGAAGTTGTTCAAAAATGAATCGTAAATCTGCAATGTCTAGATGTTAGGTTAGATTGAATGTTTTTCGACCACTTACAGCTCTTGTTGCACATTGTCCTCCTGGTCAATTACACCTTCGATATAGATCAATGACTGGTCAAATTGGCGTTGGATTCAAGGATTGGGTAGTTGTTCAAAAATAATTCGTAAATCTGCAATGTCTAGATGTTAGGTTAGATTAAATTTTTTTCGACCACTTACAGCTCTTGTTGCACATTGTCCTCCTGGGTCAATTACACCTCCGATATAGAAGAGTGACTGGTCAAATTGGCGTTGGATTCAAGGATTGGGAGGTTGTTCAAAAATAAATCGTAAATCTGCAATGTCTAGATGTTAGGTTAGATTGAATTCTTTTCGACCACTTACAGCTCTTGTTGCACATTGTCCTCCTGGTCAATTACACCTCCGATATAGAAGAGTGACCGGTCAAATTGGCGTTGGATTCAAGGATTGGGAAGTTGTTCAAAAATACATCGTAAATCTGCAATGTCTAGATGTTAGGTTAGATTGAATTCTTTTCGACCACTTACAGCTCTTGTTGCACATTGTCCTCCTGGTCAATTACACCTTCGATATAGAAGAATGACTGGTCATATTGGCGTTGGATTCAAGGATTGGGAGGTTGTTCAAAAATAAATCGTAAATCTGCAATGTCTAGATGTTAGGTTAGATTAAATTTTTTTCGACCACTTACAGCTCTTGTTGCAGATTGTCCTCCTGGTCAATTACACCTTGGATATAGAAGAGTGACTGGTCAAATTGGCGTTGGATTCAAGGATTGGGAAGTTGTTCAAAAATAAATCGTAAATCTGTAATGTCTAGATGTTAGGTTAGATTGAATTTTTTTCGACCACTTACAGCTCTTGTTGCACATTGTCCTCCTGGTCAATTACACCTTCGATATAGAAGAATGACTGGTCAAATTGACGTTGGATTCAAGGATTGGGTAGTTGTTCAAAAATAAATCGTAAATCTGCAATGTCTAGATGTTAGGTTAGATTGAATTTTTTTCGACCACTTACAGCTCTTGTTGCACATTGTCCTCCTGGTCAATTACACCTTCGATATAGAAGAATGACTGGTCAAATTGGCGTTGGATTCAAGGATTGGGTAGTTGTTCAAAAATAAATCGTAAATCTGCAATGTCTAGATGTTAGGTTAGATTAAATTTTTTTCGACCACTTACAGCTCTTGTTGCACATTGTCCTCCTTGTCAATTACACCTCCGATATAGAAGAGTGACTGGTCAAATTGGCGTTGGATTCAAGGATTGGGAAGTTGTTCAAAAATAAATCGTAAATCTGCAATGTCTAGATGTTAGGTTAGATTGAATTCTTTTCGACCACTTACAGCTCTTGTTGCACATTGTCCTCCTGGTCAATTACACCTTCGATATAGAAGAATAACTGGTCAAATTGGCGTTGGATTCAAGGATTGGGAAGTTGTTCAAAAATAAACCGTAAATCTGCAATGTCTAGATGTTAGGTTAGATTGAATTTTTTTCGACCACTTACAGCTCTTGTTGCACATTGTCCTCCTGGTCAATTACACCTTGGATATAGAAGAGTGACTGGTCAAATTGGCGTTGGATTCAAGGATTGGGAAGTTGTTCAAAAATAAATCGTAAATCTGCAATGTCTAGATGTTAGGTTAGATTGAATTTTTTTCGACCACTTACAGCTCTTGTTGCACATTGTCCTCCTGGTCAATTACACCTTCGATATAGATTCAAGGATTGGGAAGTTGTTCAAAAATAAATCGTAAAACTGCAATGTCTAGATGTTAGGTTAGATTGAATTTTTTTCGACCACTTACAGCTCTTGTTGCACATTGTCCTCCTGGTCAATTACACCTTCGATATAGAAGAATGACTGGTCAAATTGGCGTTGGATTCAAGGATTGGGAAGTTGTTCAAAAATAAATCGTAAATCTGCAATGTCTAGATGTTAGGTTAGATTGAATTTTTTTCGACCACTTACAGCTCTTGTTGCACATTGTCCTCCTGGTCAATTACACCTTGGATATAGAAGAGTGACTGGTCAAATTGGCGTTGGATTCAAGGATTGGGAAGTTGTTCAAAAATAAATCGTAAATCTGCAATGTCTAGATGTTAGGTTAGATTGAATTTTTTTCGACCACTTACAGCTCTTGTTGCACATTGTCCTCCTGGTCAATTACACCTTGGATATAGAAGAGTGACTGGTCAAATTGGCGTTGGATTCAAGGATTGGGAAGTTGTTCAAAAATAAATCGTAAATCTGCAATGTCTAGATGTTAGGTTAGATTGAATTTTTTTCGACCACTTACAGCTCTTGTTGCACATTGTCCTCCTGGTCAATTACACCTTGGATATAGAAGAGTGACTGGTCAAATTGGCGTTGGATTCAAGGATTGGGAAGTTGTTCAAAAATAAATCGTAAATCTGCAATGTCTAGATGTTAGGTTAGATTGAATTTTTTTCGACCACTTACAGCTCTTGTTGCACATTGTCCTCCTGGTCAATTACACCTTGGATATAGAAGCGTGACTGGTCAAATTGGCGTTGGATTCAAGGATTGGGAAGTTGTTCAAAAATGAATCGCAAATCTGCAATGTCTAGATGTTAGGTTAGATTGAATTTTTTTCGACCACTTACAGCTCTTGTTGCACATTGTCCTCCTGGTCAATTACACCTTCGATATAGATCAATGACTGGTCAAATTGGCGTTGGATTCAAGGATTGGGTAGTTGTTCAAAAATAAATCGTAAATCTGCAATGTCTAGATGTTAGGTTAGATTAAATTTTTTTCGACCACTTACAGCTGTTGTTGCACATTGTCCTCCTGGTCAATTACACCTCCGATATAGAAGAGTGACTGGCCAAATTGGCGTTGGATTCAAGGATTGGGAGGTTGTTCAAAAATAAATCGTAAATCTGCAATGTCTAGATGTTAGGTTAGATTAAATTTTTTTCGACCACTTACAGCTCTTGTTGCACATTGTCCTCCTGGTCAATTACACCTTGGATATAGAAGCGTGACTGGTCAAATTGGCGTTGGATTCAAGGATTGGGAAGTTGTTCAAAAATAAATCGTAAATCTGCAATGTCTAGATGTTAGGTTAGATTGAATTTTTTTCGACCACTTACAGCTCTTGTTGCACATTGTCCTCCTGGTCAATTACACCTTCGATATAGATTCAAGGATTGGGAAGTTGTTCAAAAATAAATCGTAAAACTGCAATGTCTAGATGTTAGGTTAGATTGAATTTTTTTCGACCACTTACAGCTCTTGTTGCACATTGTCCTCCTGGTCAATTACACCTTCGATATAGAAGAATGACTGGTCAAATTGGCGTTGGATTCAAGGATTGGGAAGTTGTTCAAAAATAAATCGTAAATCTGCAATGTCTAGATGTTAGGTTAGATTGAATTTTTTTCGACCACTTACAGCTCTTGTTGCACATTGTCCTCCTGGTCAATTACACCTTGGATATAGAAGCGTGACTGGTCAAATTGGCGTTGGATTCAAGGATTGGGAAGTTGTTCAAAAATGAATCGCAAATCTGCAATGTCTAGATGTTAGGTTAGATTGAATTTTTTTCGACCACTTACAGCTCTTGTTGCACATTGTCCTCCTGGTCAATTACACCTTCGATATAGATCAATGACTGGTCAAATTGGCGTTGGATTCAAGGATTGGGTAGTTGTTCAAAAATAAATCGTAAATCTGCAATGTCTAGATGTTAGGTTAGATTGAATTTTTTTCGACCACTTACAGCTCTTGTTGCACATTGTCCTCCTGGTCAATTACACCTTGGATATAGAAGAGTGACTGGTCAAATTGGCGTTGGATTCAAGGATTGGGAAGTTGTTCAAAAATAAATCGTAAATCTGCAATGTCTAGATGTTAGGTTAGATTGAATTTTTTTCGACCACTTACAGCTCTTGTTGCACATTGTCCTCCTGGTCAATTACACCTTGGATATAGAAGAGTGACTGGTCAAATTGGCGTTGGATTCAAGGATTGGGAAGTTGTTCAAAAATAAATCGTAAATCTGCAATGTCTAGATGTTAGGTTAGATTGAATTTTTTTCGACCACTTACAGCTCTTGTTGCACATTGTCCTCCTGGTCAATTACACCTTGGATATAGAAGCGTGACTGGTCAAATTGGCGTTGGATTCAAGGATTGGGAAGTTGTTCAAAAATGAATCGCAAATCTGCAATGTCTAGATGTTAGGTTAGATTGAATTTTTTTCGACCACTTACAGCTCTTGTTGCACATTGTCCTCCTGGTCAATTACACCTTGGATATAGAAGCGTGACTGGTCAAATTGGCGTTGGATTCAAGGATTGGGAAGTTGTTCAAAAATGAATCGCAAATCTGCAATGTCTAGATGTTAGGTTAGATTGAATTTTTTTCGACCACTTACAGCTCTTGTTGCACATTGTCCTCCTTGTCAATTACACCTCCGATATAGAAGAGTGACTGGTCAAATTGGCGTTGGATTCAAGGATTGGGAAGTTGTTCAAAAATAAATCGTAAATCTGCAATGTCTAGATGTTAGGTTAGATTGAATTCTTTTCGACCACTTACAGCTCTTGTTGCACATTGTCCTCCTGGTCAATTACACCTTCGATATAGAAGAATAACTGGTCAAATTGGCGTTGGATTCAAGGATTGGGAAGTTGTTCAAAAATAAACCGTAAATCTGCAATGTCTAGATGTTAGGTTAGATTGAATTTTTTTCGACCACTTACAGCTCTTGTTGCACATTGTCCTCCTGGTCAATTACACCTTGGATATAGAAGAGTGACTGGTCAAATTGGCGTTGGATTCAAGGATTGGGAAGTTGTTCAAAAATAAATCGTAAATCTGCAATGTCTAGATGTTAGGTTAGATTGAATTTTTTTCGACCACTTACAGCTCTTGTTGCACATTGTCCTCCTGGTCAATTACACCTTCGATATAGATTCAAGGATTGGGAAGTTGTTCAAAAATAAATCGTAAAACTGCAATGTCTAGATGTTAGGTTAGATTGAATTTTTTTCGACCACTTACAGCTCTTGTTGCACATTGTCCTCCTGGTCAATTACACCTTCGATATAGAAGAATGACTGGTCAAATTGGCGTTGGATTCAAGGATTGGGAAGTTGTTCAAAAATAAATCGTAAATCTGCAATGTCTAGATGTTAGGTTAGATTGAATTTTTTTCGACCACTTACAGCTCTTGTTGCACATTGTCCTCCTGGTCAATTACACCTTGGATATAGAAGAGTGACTGGTCAAATTGGCGTTGGATTCAAGGATTGGGAAGTTGTTCAAAAATAAATCGTAAAACTGCAATGTCTAGATGTTAGGTTAGATTGAATTTTTTTCGACCACTTACAGCTCTTGTTGCACATTGTCCTCCTGGTCAATTACACCTTCGATATAGAAGAATGACTGGTCAAATTGGCGTTGGATTCAAGGATTGGGAAGTTGTTCAAAAATAAATCGTAAATCTGCAATGTCTAGATGTTAGGTTAGATTGAATTTTTTTCGACCACTTACAGCTCTTGTTGCACATTGTCCTCCTGGTCAATTACACCTTGGATATAGAAGCGTGACTGGTCAAATTGGCGTTGGATTCAAGGATTGGGAAGTTGTTCAAAAATGAATCGCAAATCTGCAATGTCTAGATGTTAGGTTAGATTGAATTTTTTTCGACCACTTACAGCTCTTGTTGCACATTGTCCTCCTGGTCAATTACACCTTCGATATAGATCAATGACTGGTCAAATTGGCGTTGGATTCAAGGATTGGGTAGTTGTTCAAAAATAAATCGTAAATCTGCAATGTCTAGATGTTAGGTTAGATTGAATTTTTTTCGACCACTTACAGCTCTTGTTGCACATTGTCCTCCTGGTCAATTACACCTTGGATATAGAAGAGTGACTGGTCAAATTGGCGTTGGATTCAAGGATTGGGAAGTTGTTCAAAAATAAATCGTAAATCTGCAATGTCTAGATGTTAGGTTAGATTGAATTTTTTTCGACCACTTACAGCTCTTGTTGCACATTGTCCTCCTGGTCAATTACACCTTGGATATAGAAGAGTGACTGGTCAAATTGGCGTTGGATTCAAGGATTGGGAAGTTGTTCAAAAATAAATCGTAAATCTGCAATGTCTAGATGTTAGGTTAGATTGAATTTTTTTCGACCACTTACAGCTCTTGTTGCACATTGTCCTCCTGGTCAATTACACCTTGGATATAGAAGCGTGACTGGTCAAATTGGCGTTGGATTCAAGGATTGGGAAGTTGTTCAAAAATGAATCGCAAATCTGCAATGTCTAGATGTTAGGTTAGATTGAATTTTTTTCGACCACTTACAGCTCTTGTTGCACATTGTCCTCCTGGTCAATTACACCTTCGATATAGATCAATGACTGGTCAAATTGGCGTTGGATTCAAGGATTGGGTAGTTGTTCAAAAATAAATCGTAAATCTGCAATGTCTAGATGTTAGGTTAGATTAAATTTTTTTCGACCACTTACAGCTCTTGTTGCACATTGTCCTCCTGGTCAATTACACCTCCGATATAGAAGAGTGACTGGCCAAATTGGCGTTGGATTCAAGGATTGGGAGGTTGTTCAAAAATAAATCGTAAATCTGCAATGTCTAGATGTTAGGTTAGATTAAATTTTTTTCGACCACTTACAGCTCTTGTTGCACATTGTCCTCCTGGTCAATTACACCTCCGATATAGAAGAGTGACTGGTCAAATTGGCGTTGGATTCAAGGATTGGGAAGTTGTTCAAAAATAAATCGTAAATCTGCAATGTCTAGATGTTAGGTTAGATTGAATTTTTTTCGACCACTTACAGCTCTTGTTGCACATTGTCCTCCTGGTCAATTACACCTTCGATATAGAAGAATGACTGGTCAAATTGGCGTTGGATTCAAGGATTGGGTAGTTGTTCAAAAATAAATCGTAAATCTGCAATGTCTAGATGTTAGGTTAGATTAAATTTTTTTCGACCACTTACAGCTCTTGTTGCACATTGTCCTCCTGGTCAATTACACCTCCGATATAGAAGAGTGACTGGCCAAATTGGCGTTGGATTCAAGGATTGGGAGGTTGTTCAAAAATAAATCGTAAATCTGCAATGTCTAGATGTTAGGTTAGATTAAATTTTTTTCGACCACTTACAGCTCTTGTTGCACATTGTCCTCCTGGTCAATTACACCTCCGATATAGAAGAGTGACTGGTCAAATTGGCGTTGGATTCAAGGATTGGGAAGTTGTTCAAAAATAAATCGTAAATCTGCAATGTCTAGATGTTAGGTTAGATTGAATTTTTTTCGACCACTTACAGCTCTTGTTGCACATTGTCCTCCTTGTCAATTACACCTTCGATATAGAAGAATGACTGGTCAAATTGGCGTTGGATTCAAGGATTGGGTAGTTGTTCAAAAATAAATCGTAAATCTGCAATGTCTAGATGTTAGGTTAGATTAAATTTTTTTCGACCACTTACAGCTCTTGTTGCACATTGTCCTCCTGGTCAATTACACCTCCGATATAGAAGAGTGACTGGTCAAATTGGCGTTGGATTCAAGGATTGGGAAGTTGTTCAAAAATAAATCGTAAATCTGCAATGTCTAGATGTTAGGTTAGATTGAATTCTTTTCGACCACTTACAGCTCTTGTTGCACATTGTCCTCCTGGTCAATTACACCTTCGATATAGAAGAATGACTGGTCAAATTGGCGTTGGATTCAAGCATTGGAAAGTTGTTCAAAAATAAATCGTAAATCTGCAATGTCTAGATGTTAGGTTAGATTAAATTTTTTTCGACCACTTACAGCTCTTGTTGCACATTGTCCTCTTGGTCAATTACACCTTCGATATAGAAGAATGACTGGTCAAATTGGCGTTGGATTCCAGGATTAGGAAGTTGTTCAAAAATAAATCGTAAAACTGCAATGTCTAGATGTTAGGTTAGATTGAATTTTTTTCGACCACTTACAGCGCTTGTTGCACATTGTCCTCCTGGTCAATTACTCCTTCGATATAGAAGAATGACTGGTCAAATTGGCGTTGGATTCAAGGATTGGGAAGTTGTTCAAAAATAAATCGTAAATCTGCAATGTCTAGATGTTAGGTTAGATTGAATTTTTTTCGACCACTTACAGCTCTTGTTGCACATTGTCCTCCTGGTCAATTACACCTTCGATATAGAAGAATGACTGGTCAAATTGGCGTTGGATTCAAGGATTGGGAAGTTGTTCAAAAATAAATCGTAAATCTGCAATGTCTAGATGTTAGGTTAGATTGAATTCTTTTCGACCACTTACAGCTCTTGTTGCACATTGTCCTCCTGGTCAATTACACCTTCGATATAGAAGAATGACTGGTCAAATTGGCGTTGGATTCAAGGATTGGGAAGTTGTTCAAAAATAAATCGTAAATCTGCAATGTCTAGATGTTAGGTTAGATTGAATTTTTTTCGACCACTTACAGCTCTTGTTGCACATTGTCCTCCTGGTCAATTACACCTTCGATATAGAAGAATGACTGGCCAAACTGGCGTTGGATTCAAGGATTGGGAAGTTGTTCAAAAATAAATCGTAAATCTGCAATGTCTAGATGTTAGGTTAGATTAAATTTTTTTCGACCACTTACAGCTCTTGTTGCACATTGTCCTCCTGGTCAATTACACCTTGGATATAGAAGCGTGACTGGTCAAATTGGCGTTGGATTCAAGGATTGGGAAGTTGTTCAAAAATGAATCGCAAATCTGCAATGTCTAGATGTTAGGTTAGATTGAATTTTTTTCGACCACTTACAGCTCTTGTTGCACATTGTCCTCCTGGTCAATTACACCTTCGATATAGATCAATGACTGGTCAAATTGGCGTTGGATTCAAGGATTGGGTAGTTGTTCAAAAATAAATCGTAAATCTGCAATGTCTAGATGTTAGGTTAGATTAAATTTTTTTCGACCACTTACAGCTCTTGTTGCACATTGTCCTCCTGGTCAATTACACCTCCGATATAGAAGAGTGACTGGCCAAATTGGCGTTGGATTCAAGGATTGGGAGGTTGTTCAAAAATAAATCGAAAATCTGCAATGTCTAGATGTTAGGTTAGATTAAATTTTTTTCGACCACTTACAGCTCTTGTTGCACATTGTCCTCCTGGTCAATTACACCTCCGATATAGAAGAGTGACTGGTCAAATTGGCGTTGGATTCAAGGACTGGGAAGTTGTTCAAAAATAAATCGTAAATCTGCAATGTCTAGATGTTAGGTTAGATTGAATTTTTTTCGACCACTTACAGCTCTTGTTGCACATTGTCCTCCTGGTCAATTACACCTTCGATATAGAAGAATGACTGGTCAAATTGGCGTTGGATTCAAGGATTGGGTAGTTGTTCAAAAATAAATCGTAAATCTGCAATGTCTAGATGTTAGGTTAGATTAAATTTTTTTCGACCACTTACAGCTCTTGTTGCACATTGTCCTCCTGGTCAATTACACCTTCGATATAGAAGAATGACTGGTCAAATTGGCGTTGGATTCAAGGATTGGGTAGTTGTTCAAAAATAAATCGTAAATCTGCAATGTCTAGATGTTAGGTTAGATTAAATTTTTTTCGACCACTTACAGCTCTTGTTGCACATTGTCCTCCTTGTCAATTACACCTCCGATATAGAAGAGTGACTGGTCAAATTGGCGTTGGATTCAAGGATTGGGAAGTTGTTCAAAAATAAATCGTAAATCTGCAATGTCTAGATGTTAGGTTAGATTGAATTCTTTTCGACCACTTACAGCTCTTGTTGCACATTGTCCTCCTGGTCAATTACACCTTCGATATAGAAGAATAACTGGTCAAATTGGCGTTGGATTCAAGGATTGGGAAGTTGTTCAAAAATAAACCGTAAATCTGCAATGTCTAGATGTTAGGTTAGATTGAATTTTTTTCGACCACTTACAGCTCTTGTTGCACATTGTCCTCCTGGTCAATTACACCTTGGATATAGAAGAGTGACTGGTCAAATTGGCGTTGGATTCAAGGATTGGGAAGTTGTTCAAAAATAAATCGTAAATCTGCAATGTCTAGATGTTAGGTTAGATTGAATTTTTTTCGACCACTTACAGCTCTTGTTGCACATTGTCCTCCTGGTCAATTACACCTTGGATATAGAAGCGTGACTGGTCAAATTGGCGTTGGATTCAAGGATTGGGAAGTTGTTCAAAAATGAATCGCAAATCTGCAATGTCTAGATGTTAGGTTAGATTGAATTTTTTTCGACCACTTACAGCTCTTGTTGCACATTGTCCTCCTGGTCAATTACACCTTCGATATAGATCAATGACTGGTCAAATTGGCGTTGGATTCAAGGATTGGGTAGTTGTTCAAAAATAAATCGTAAATCTGCAATGTCTAGATGTTAGGTTAGATTGAATTTTTTTCGACCACTTACAGCTCTTGTTGCACATTGTCCTCCTGGTCAATTACACCTTGGATATAGAAGAGTGACTGGTCAAATTGGCGTTGGATTCAAGGATTGGGAAGTTGTTCAAAAATAAATCGTAAATCTGCAATGTCTAGATGTTAGGTTAGATTGAATTTTTTTCGACCACTTACAGCTCTTGTTGCACATTGTCCTCCTGGTCAATTACACCTTGGATATAGAAGAGTGACTGGTCAAATTGGCGTTGGATTCAAGGATTGGGAAGTTGTTCAAAAATAAATCGTAAATCTGCAATGTCTAGATGTTAGGTTAGATTGAATTTTTTTCGACCACTTACAGCTCTTGTTGCACATTGTCCTCCTGGTCAATTACACCTTGGATATAGAAGCGTGACTGGTCAAATTGGCGTTGGATTCAAGGATTGGGAAGTTGTTCAAAAATGAATCGCAAATCTGCAATGTCTAGATGTTAGGTTAGATTGAATTTTTTTCGACCACTTACAGCTCTTGTTGCACATTGTCCTCCTGGTCAATTACACCTTCGATATAGATCAATGACTGGTCAAATTGGCGTTGGATTCAAGGATTGGGTAGTTGTTCAAAAATAAATCGTAAATCTGCAATGTCTAGATGTTAGGTTAGATTAAATTTTTTTCGACCACTTACAGCTCTTGTTGCACATTGTCCTCCTGGTCAATTACACCTCCGATATAGAAGAGTGACTGGCCAGATTGGCGTTGGATTCAAGGATTGGGAGGTTGTTCAAAAATAAATCGTAAATCTGCAATGTCTAGATGTTAGGTTAGATTAAATTTTTTTCGACCACTTACAGCTCTTGTTGCACATTGTCCTCCTGGTCAATTACACCTCCGATATAGAAGAGTGACTTGTCAAATTGGCGTTGGATTCAAGGATTGGGAAGTTGTTCAAAAATAAATCGTAAATCTGCAATGTCTAGATGTTAGGTTAGATTGAATTTTTTTCGACCACTTACAGCTCTTGTTGCACATTGTCCTCCTGGTCAATTACACCTTCGATATAGAAGAATGACTGGTCAAATTGGCGTTGGATTCAAGGATTGGGTAGTTGTTCAAAAATAAATCGTAAATCTGCAATGTCTAGATGTTAGGTTAGATTAAATTTTTTTCGACCACTTACAGCTCTTGTTGCACATTGTCCTCCTGGTCAATTACACCTCCGATATAGAAGAGTGACTGGCCAAATTGGCGTTGGATTCAAGGATTGGGAGGTTGTTCAAAAATAAATCGTAAATCTGCAATGTCTAGATGTTAGGTTAGATTAAATTTTTTTCGACCACTTACAGCTCTTGTTGCACATTGTCCTCCTGGTCAATTACACCTCCGATATAGAAGAGTGACTGGTCAAATTGGCGTTGGATTCAAGGATTGGGAAGTTGTTCAAAAATAAATCGTAAATCTGCAATGTCTAGATGTTAGGTTAGATTGAATTTTTTTCGACCACTTACAGCTCTTGTTGCACATTGTCCTCCTGGTCAATTACACCTTCGATATAGAAGAATGACTGGTCAAATTGGCGTTGGATTCAAGGATTGGGTAGTTGTTCAAAAATAAATCGTAAATCTGCAATGTCTAGATGTTAGGTTAGATTAAATTTTTTTCGACCACTTACAGCTCTTGTTGCACATTGTCCTCCTGGTCAATTACACCTCCGATATAGAAGAGTGACTGGTCAAATTGGCGTTGGATTCAAGGATTGGGAAGTTGTTCAAAAATAAATCGTAAATCTGCAATGTCTAGATGTTAGGTTAGATTGAATTCTTTTCGACCACTTACAGCTCTTGTTGCACATTGTCCTCCTGGTCAATTACACCTTCGATATAGAAGAATGACTGGTCAAATTGGCGTTGGATTCAAGCATTGGAAAGTTGTTCAAAAATAAATCGTAAATCTGCAATGTCTAGATGTTAGGTTAGATTAAATTTTTTTCGACCACTTACAGCTCTTGTTGCACATTGTCCTCTTGGTCAATTACACCTTCGATATAGAAGAATGACTGGTCAAATTGGCGTTGGATTCCAGGATTAGGAAGTTGTTCAAAAATAAATCGTAAAACTGCAATGTCTAGATGTTAGGTTAGATTGAATTTTTTTCGACCACTTACAGCGCTTGTTGCACATTGTCCTCCTGGTCAATTACTCCTTCGATATAGAAGAATGACTGGTCAAATTGGCGTTGGATTCAAGGATTGGGAAGTTGTTCAAAAATAAATCGTAAATCTGCAATGTCTAGATGTTAGGTTAGATTGAATTTTTTTCGACCACTTACAGCTCTTGTTGCACATTGTCCTCCTGGTCAATTACACCTTCGATATAGAAGAATGACTGGTCAAATTGGCGTTGGATTCAAGGATTGGGAAGTTGTTCAAAAATAAATCGTAAATCTGCAATGTCTAGATGTTAGGTTAGATTGAATTCTTTTCGACCACTTACAGCTCTTGTTGCACATTGTCCTCCTGGTCAATTACACCTTCGATATAGAAGAATGACTGGTCAAATTGGCGTTGGATTCAAGGATTGGGAAGTTGTTCAAAAATAAATCGTAAATCTGCAATGTCTAGATGTTAGGTTAGATTGAATTTTTTTCGACCACTTACAGCTCTTGTTGCACATTGTCCTCCTGGTCAATTACACCTTCGATATAGAAGAATGACTGGCCAAACTGGCGTTGGATTCAAGGATTGGGAAGTTGTTCAAAAATAAATCGTAAATCTGCAATGTCTAGATGTTAGGTTAGATTAAATTTTTTTCGACCACTTACAGCTCTTGTTGCACATTGTCCTCCTGGTCAATTACACCTTGGATATAGAAGCGTGACTGGTCAAATTGGCGTTGGATTCAAGGATTGGGAAGTTGTTCAAAAATGAATCGCAAATCTGCAATGTCTAGATGTTAGGTTAGATTGAATTTTTTTCGACCACTTACAGCTCTTGTTGCACATTGTCCTCCTGGTCAATTACACCTTCGATATAGATCAATGACTGGTCAAATTGGCGTTGGATTCAAGGATTGGGTAGTTGTTCAAAAATAAATCGTAAATCTGCAATGTCTAGATGTTAGGTTAGATTAAATTTTTTTCGACCACTTACAGCTCTTGTTGCACATTGTCCTCCTGGTCAATTACACCTCCGATATAGAAGAGTGACTGGCCAAATTGGCGTTGGATTCAAGGATTGGGAGGTTGTTCAAAAATAAATCGAAAATCTGCAATGTCTAGATGTTAGGTTAGATTAAATTTTTTTCGACCACTTACAGCTCTTGTTGCACATTGTCCTCCTGGTCAATTACACCTCCGATATAGAAGAGTGACTGGTCAAATTGGCGTTGGATTCAAGGATTGGGAAGTTGTTCAAAAATAAATCGTAAATCTGCAATGTCTAGATGTTAGGTTAGATTGAATTTTTTTCGACCACTTACAGCTCTTGTTGCACATTGTCCTCCTGGTCAATTACACCTTCGATATAGAAGAATGACTGGTCAAATTGGCGTTGGATTCAAGGATTGGGTAGTTGTTCAAAAATAAATCGTAAATCTGCAATGTCTAGATGTTAGGTTAGATTAAATTTTTTTCGACCACTTACAGCTCTTGTTGCACATTGTCCTCCTGGTCAATTACACCTCCGATATAGAAGAGTGACTGGCCAAATTGGCGTTGGATTCAAGGATTGGGAGGTTGTTCAAAAATAAATCGTAAATCTGCAATGTCTAGATGTTAGGTTAGATTAAATTTTTTTCGACCACTTACAGCTCTTGTTGCACATTGTCCTCCTGGTCAATTACACCTCCGATATAGAAGAGTGACTGGTCAAATTGGCGTTGGATTCAAGGATTGGGAAGTTGTTCAAAAATAAATCGTAAATCTGCAATGTCTAGATGTTAGGTTAGATTGAATTTTTTTCGACCACTTACAGCTCTTGTTGCACATTGTCCTCCTGGTCAATTACACCTTCGATATAGAAGAATGACTGGTCAAATTGGCGTTGGATTCAAGGATTGGGTAGTTGTTCAAAAATAAATCGTAAATCTGCAATGTCTAGATGTTAGGTTAGATTAAATTTTTTTCGACCACTTACAGCTCTTGTTGCACATTGTCCTCCTGGTCAATTACACCTCCGATATAGAAGAGTGACTGGTCAAATTGGCGTTGGATTCAAGGATTGGGAAGTTGTTCAAAAATAAATCGTAAATCTGCAATGTCTAGATGTTAGGTTAGATTGAATTCTTTTCGACCACTTACAGCTCTTGTTGCACATTGTCCTCCTGGTCAATTACACCTTCGATATAGAAGAATGACTGGTCATAATTGGCGTTGGATTCAAGGATTGGGAAGTTGTTCAAAAATAAATCGTAAAACTGCAATGTCTAGATGTTAGGTAAGATTGAATTTTTTTCGACCACTTACAGCTCTTGTTGCACATTGTCCTCCTGGTCAATTACACCTTGGATATAGAAGAGTGACTGGTCAAATTGGCGTTGGATTCAAGGATTGGGAAGTTGTTCAAAAATAAATCGTAAATCTGCAATGTCTAGATGTTAGGTTAGATTGAATTTCTTTCGACCACTTACAGCTCTTGTTGCACATTGTCCTCCTGGTCAATTACACCTTCGATATAGAAGAGTGACTGGTCAAATTGGCGTTGGATTCAAGGATTGGGAAGTTGTTCAAAAATAAATCGTAAATCTGCAATGTCTAAATGTTAGGTTAGATTAAATTTTTTTCGACCTCTTACAGCTCTTGTTGCACATTGTCCTCCTGGTCAATTACACCTTGGATATAGAAGAGTGACTGGTCAAATTGGCGTTGGATTCAAGGATTGGGAAGTTGTTCAAAAATAAATCGTAAATCTGCAATGTCTAGATGTTAGGTTAGATTGAATTTCTTTCGACCACTTACAGCTCTTGTTGCACATTGTCCTCCTGGTCAATTACACCTTCGATATAGAAGAGTGACTGGTCAAATTGGCGTTGGATTCAAGGATTGGGAAGTTGTTCAAAAATAAATCGTAAATCTGCAATGTCTAAATGTTAGGTTAGATTAAATTTTTTTCGACCTCTTACAGCTCTTGTTGCACATTGTCCTCCTGGTCAATTACACCTTGGATATAGAAGAGTGACTGGTCAAATTGGCGTTGGATTCAAGGATTGGGAAGTTGTTCAAAAATAAATCGTAAATCTGCAATGTCTAGATGTTAGGTTAGATTGAATTTCTTTCGACCACTTACAGCTCTTGTTGCACATTGTCCTCCTGGTCAATTACACCTTCGATATAGAAGAGTGACTGGTCAAATTGGCGTTGGATTCAAGGATTGGGAAGTTGTTCAAAAATAAATCGTAAATCTGCAATGTCTAGATGTTAGGTTAGATTAAATTTTTTTCGACCTCTTACAGCTCTTGTTGCACATTGTCCTCCTGGTCAATTACACCTTGGATATAGAAGAGTGACTGGTCAAATTGGCGTTGGATTCAAGGATTGGGAAGTTGTTCAAAAATGAATCGTAAATCTGCAATGTCTAGATGTTAGGTTAGATTGAATTTTTTTCGACCACTTACAGCTCTTGTTGCACATTGTCCTCCTGGTCAATTACACCTTCGATATAGATCAATGACTGGTCAAATTGGCGTTGGATTCAAGGATTGGGTAGTTGTTCAAAAATAAATCGTAAATCTGCAATGTCTAGATGTTAGGTTAGATTAAATTTTTTTCGACCACTTACAGCTCTTGTTGCACATTGTCCTCCTGGTCAATTACACCTCCGATATAGAAGAGTGACCGGTCAAATTGGCGTTGGATTCAAGGATTGGGAAGTTGTTCAAAAATACATCGTAAATCTGCAATGTCTAGATGTTAGGTTAGATTGAATTCTTTTCGACCACTTACAGCTCTTGTTGCACATTGTCCTCCTGGTCAATTACACCTTCGATATAGAAGAATGACTGGTCATATTGGCGTTGGATTCAAGGATTGGGAGGTTGTTCAAAAATAAATCGTAAATCTGCAATGTCTAGATGTTAGGTTAGATTAAATTTTTTTCGACCACTTACAGCTCTTGTTGCAGATTGTCCTCCTGGTCAATTACACCTTGGATATAGAAGAGTGACTGGTCAAATTGGCGTTGGATTCAAGGATTGGGAAGTTGTTCAAAAATAAATCGTAAATCTGTAATGTCTAGATGTTAGGTTAGATTGAATTTTTTTCGACCACTTACAGCTCTTGTTGCACATTGTCCTCCTGGTCAATTACACCTTCGATATAGAAGAATGACTGGTCAAATTGGCGTTGGATTCAAGGATTGGGTAGTTGTTCAAAAATAAATCGTAAATCTGCAATGTCTAGATGTTAGGTTAGATTGAATTTTTTTCGACCACTTACAGCTCTTGTTGCACATTGTCCTCCTGGTCAATTACACCTTCGATATAGAAGAATGACTGGTCAAATTGGCGTTGGATTCAAGGATTGGGTAGTTGTTCAAAAATAAATCGTAAATCTGCAATGTCTAGATGTTAGGTTAGATTAAATTTTTTTCGACCACTTACAGCTCTTGTTGCACATTGTCCTCCTTGTCAATTACACCTCCGATATAGAAGAGTGACTGGTCAAATTGGCGTTGGATTCAAGGATTGGGAAGTTGTTCAAAAATAAATCGTAAATCTGCAATGTCTAGATGTTAGGTTAGATTGAATTCTTTTCGACCACTTACAGCTCTTGTTGCACATTGTCCTCCTGGTCAATTACACCTTCGATATAGAAGAATAACTGGTCAAATTGGCGTTGGATTCAATTATTGGGAAGTTGTTCAAAAATAAATCGTAAATCTGCAATGTCTAGATGTTAGGTTAGATTGAATTTTTTTCGACCACTTACAGCTCTTGTTGCACATTGTCCTCCTGGTCAATTACACCTTGGATATAGAAGAGTGACTGGTCAAATTGGCGTTGGATTCAAGGATTGGGAAGTTGTTCAAAAATAAATCGTAAATCTGCAATGTCTAGATGTTAGGTTAGATTGAATTTTTTTCGACCACTTACAGCTCTTGTTGCACATTGTCCTCCTGGTCAATTACACCTTCGATATAGGAGAATGACTGGTCATATTGGCGTTGGATTCAAGGATTGGGAAGTTGTTCAAAAATAAATCGTAAAACTGCAATGTCTAGATGTTAGGTTAGATTGAATTCTTTTCGACCACTTACAGCTCTTGTTGCACATTGTCCTCCTGGTCAATTACACCTCCGATATAGAAGAGTGACTGGCCAAATTGGCGTTGGATTCAAGGATTGGGAGGTTGTTCAAAAATAAATCGTAAATCTGCAATGTCTAGATGTTAGGTTAGATTAAATTTTTTTCGACCACTTACAGCTCTTGTTGCACATTGTCCTCCTGGTCAATTACACCTCCGATATAGAAGAGTGACTGGTCAAATTGGCGTTGGATTCAAGGATTGGGAAGTTGTTCAAAAATAAATCGTAAATCTGCAATGTCTAGATGTTAGGTTAGATTGAATTTTTTTCGACCACTTACAGCTCTTGTTGCACATTGTCCTCCTGGTCAATTACACCTTCGATATAGAAGAATGACTGGTCAAATTGGCGTTGGATTCAAGGATTGGGTAGTTGTTCAAAAATAAATCGTAAATCTGCAATGTCTAGATGTTAGGTTAGATTAAATTTTTTTCGACCACTTACAGCTCTTGTTGCACATTGTCCTCCTGGTCAATTACACCTCCGATATAGAAGAGTGACTGGTCAAATTGGCGTTGGATTCAAGGATTGGGAAGTTGTTCAAAAATAAATCGTAAATCTGCAATGTCTAGATGTTAGGTTAGATTGAATTCTTTTCGACCACTTACAGCTCTTGTTGCACATTGTCCTCCTGGTCAATTACACCTTCGATATAGAAGAATGACTGGTCAAATTGGCGTTGGATTCAAGCATTGGAAAGTTGTTCAAAAATAAATCGTAAATCTGCAATGTCTAGATGTTAGGTTAGATTAAATTTTTTTCGACCACTTACAGCTCTTGTTGCACATTGTCCTCTTGGTCAATTACACCTTCGATATAGAAGAATGACTGGTCAAATTGGCGTTGGATTCCAGGATTAGGAAGTTGTTCAAAAATAAATCGTAAAACTGCAATGTCTAGATGTTAGGTTAGATTGAATTTTTTTCGACCACTTACAGCGCTTGTTGCACATTGTCCTCCTGGTCAATTACTCCTTCGATATAGAAGAATGACTGGTCAAATTGGCGTTGGATTCAAGGATTGGGAAGTTGTTCAAAAATAAATCGTAAATCTGCAATGTCTAGATGTTAGGTTAGATTGAATTTTTTTCGACCACTTACAGCTCTTGTTGCACATTGTCCTCCTGGTCAATTACACCTTCGATATAGAAGAATGACTGGTCAAATTGGCGTTGGATTCAAGGATTGGGAAGTTGTTCAAAAATAAATCGTAAATCTGCAATGTCTAGATGTTAGGTTAGATTGAATTCTTTTCGACCACTTACAGCTCTTGTTGCACATTGTCCTCCTGGTCAATTACACCTTCGATATAGAAGAATGACTGGTCAAATTGGCGTTGGATTCAAGGATTGGGAAGTTGTTCAAAAATAAATCGTAAATCTGCAATGTCTAGATGTTAGGTTAGATTGAATTTTTTTCGACCACTTACAGCTCTTGTTGCACATTGTCCTCCTGGTCAATTACACCTTCGATATAGAAGAATGACTGGCCAAACTGGCGTTGGATTCAAGGATTGGGAAGTTGTTCAAAAATAAATCGTAAATCTGCAATGTCTAGATGTTAGGTTAGATTAAATTTTTTTCGACCACTTACAGCTCTTGTTGCACATTGTCCTCCTGGTCAATTACACCTTGGATATAGAAGCGTGACTGGTCAAATTGGCGTTGGATTCAAGGATTGGGAAGTTGTTCAAAAATGAATCGCAAATCTGCAATGTCTAGATGTTAGGTTAGATTGAATTTTTTTCGACCACTTACAGCTCTTGTTGCACATTGTCCTCCTGGTCAATTACACCTTCGATATAGATCAATGACTGGTCAAATTGGCGTTGGATTCAAGGATTGGGTAGTTGTTCAAAAATAAATCGTAAATCTGCAATGTCTAGATGTTAGGTTAGATTAAATTTTTTTCGACCACTTACAGCTCTTGTTGCACATTGTCCTCCTGGTCAATTACACCTCCGATATAGAAGAGTGACTGGCCAAATTGGCGTTGGATTCAAGGATTGGGAGGTTGTTCAAAAATAAATCGAAAATCTGCAATGTCTAGATGTTAGGTTAGATTAAATTTTTTTCGACCACTTACAGCTCTTGTTGCACATTGTCCTCCTGGTCAATTACACCTCCGATATAGAAGAGTGACTGGTCAAATTGGCGTTGGATTCAAGGATTGGGAAGTTGTTCAAAAATAAATCGTAAATCTGCAATGTCTAGATGTTAGGTTAGATTGAATTTTTTTCGACCACTTACAGCTCTTGTTGCACATTGTCCTCCTGGTCAATTACACCTTCGATATAGAAGAATGACTGGTCAAATTGGCGTTGGATTCAAGGATTGGGTAGTTGTTCAAAAATAAATCGTAAATCTGCAATGTCTAGATGTTAGGTTAGATTAAATTTTTTTCGACCACTTACAGCTCTTGTTGCACATTGTCCTCCTGGTCAATTACACCTTCGATATAGAAGAATGACTGGTCAAATTGGCGTTGGATTCAAGGATTGGGTAGTTGTTCAAAAATAAATCGTAAATCTGCAATGTCTAGATGTTAGGTTAGATTAAATTTTTTTCGACCACTTACAGCTCTTGTTGCACATTGTCCTCCTTGTCAATTACACCTCCGATATAGAAGAGTGACTGGTCAAATTGGCGTTGGATTCAAGGATTGGGAAGTTGTTCAAAAATAAATCGTAAATCTGCAATGTCTAGATGTTAGGTTAGATTGAATTCTTTTCGACCACTTACAGCTCTTGTTGCACATTGTCCTCCTGGTCAATTACACCTTCGATATAGAAGAATAACTGGTCAAATTGGCGTTGGATTCAAGGATTGGGAAGTTGTTCAAAAATAAACCGTAAATCTGCAATGTCTAGATGTTAGGTTAGATTGAATTTTTTTCGACCACTTACAGCTCTTGTTGCACATTGTCCTCCTGGTCAATTACACCTTGGATATAGAAGAGTGACTGGTCAAATTGGCGTTGGATTCAAGGATTGGGAAGTTGTTCAAAAATAAATCGTAAATCTGCAATGTCTAGATGTTAGGTTAGATTGAATTTTTTTCGACCACTTACAGCTCTTGTTGCACATTGTCCTCCTGGTCAATTACACCTTCGATATAGATTCAAGGATTGGGAAGTTGTTCAAAAATAAATCGTAAAACTGCAATGTCTAGATGTTAGGTTAGATTGAATTTTTTTCGACCACTTACAGCTCTTGTTGCACATTGTCCTCCTGGTCAATTACACCTTCGATATAGAAGAATGACTGGTCAAATTGGCGTTGGATTCAAGGATTGGGAAGTTGTTCAAAAATAAATCGTAAATCTGCAATGTCTAGATGTTAGGTTAGATTGAATTTTTTTCGACCACTTACAGCTCTTGTTGCACATTGTCCTCCTGGTCAATTACACCTTGGATATAGAAGCGTGACTGGTCAAATTGGCGTTGGATTCAAGGATTGGGAAGTTGTTCAAAAATGAATCGCAAATCTGCAATGTCTAGATGTTAGGTTAGATTGAATTTTTTTCGACCACTTACAGCTCTTGTTGCACATTGTCCTCCTGGTCAATTACACCTTCGATATAGATCAATGACTGGTCAAATTGGCGTTGGATTCAAGGATTGGGTAGTTGTTCAAAAATAAATCGTAAATCTGCAATGTCTAGATGTTAGGTTAGATTGAATTTTTTTCGACCACTTACAGCTCTTGTTGCACATTGTCCTCCTGGTCAATTACACCTTGGATATAGAAGAGTGACTGGTCAAATTGGCGTTGGATTCAAGGATTGGGAAGTTGTTCAAAAATAAATCGTAAATCTGCAATGTCTAGATGTTAGGTTAGATTGAATTTTTTTCGACCACTTACAGCTCTTGTTGCACATTGTCCTCCTGGTCAATTACACCTTGGATATAGAAGAGTGACTGGTCAAATTGGCGTTGGATTCAAGGATTGGGAAGTTGTTCAAAAATAAATCGTAAATCTGCAATGTCTAGATGTTAGGTTAGATTGAATTTTTTTCGACCACTTACAGCTCTTGTTGCACATTGTCCTCCTGGTCAATTACACCTTGGATATAGAAGCGTGACTGGTCAAATTGGCGTTGGATTCAAGGATTGGGAAGTTGTTCAAAAATGAATCGCAAATCTGCAATGTCTAGATGTTAGGTTAGATTGAATTTTTTTCGACCACTTACAGCTCTTGTTGCACATTGTCCTCCTGGTCAATTACACCTTCGATATAGATCAATGACTGGTCAAATTGGCGTTGGATTCAAGGATTGGGTAGTTGTTCAAAAATAAATCGTAAATCTGCAATGTCTAGATGTTAGGTTAGATTAAATTTTTTTCGACCACTTACAGCTCTTGTTGCACATTGTCCTCCTGGTCAATTACACCTCCGATATAGAAGAGTGACTGGCCAAATTGGCGTTGGATTCAAGGATTGGGAGGTTGTTCAAAAATAAATCGTAAATCTGCAATGTCTAGATGTTAGGTTAGATTAAATTTTTTTCGACCACTTACAGCTCTTGTTGCACATTGTCCTCCTGGTCAATTACACCTCCGATATAGAAGAGTGACTGGTCAAATTGGCGTTGGATTCAAGGATTGGGAAGTTGTTCAAAAATAAATCGTAAATCTGCAATGTCTAGATGTTAGGTTAGATTGAATTTTTTTCGACCACTTACAGCTCTTGTTGCACATTGTCCTCCTGGTCAATTACACCTTCGATATAGAAGAATGACTGGTCAAATTGGCGTTGGATTCAAGGATTGGGTAGTTGTTCAAAAATAAATCGTAAATCTGCAATGTCTAGATGTTAGGTTAGATTAAATTTTTTTCGACCACTTACAGCTCTTGTTGCACATTGTCCTCCTGGTCAATTACACCTCCGATATAGAAGAGTGACTGGCCAAATTGGCGTTGGATTCAAGGATTGGGAGGTTGTTCAAAAATAAATCGTAAATCTGCAATGTCTAGATGTTAGGTTAGATTAAATTTTTTTCGACCACTTACAGCTCTTGTTGCACATTGTCCTCCTGGTCAATTACACCTCCGATATAGAAGAGTGACTGGTCAAATTGGCGTTGGATTCAAGGATTGGGAAGTTGTTCAAAAATAAATCGTAAATCTGCAATGTCTAGATGTTAGGTTAGATTGAATTTTTTTCGACCACTTACAGCTCTTGTTGCACATTGTCCTCCTGGTCAATTACACCTTCGATATAGAAGAATGACTGGTCAAATTGGCGTTGGATTCAAGGATTGGGTAGTTGTTCAAAAATAAATCGTAAATCTGCAATGTCTAGATGTTAGGTTAGATTAAATTTTTTTCGACCACTTACAGCTCTTGTTGCACATTGTCCTCCTGGTCAATTACACCTCCGATATAGAAGAGTGACTGGTCAAATTGGCGTTGGATTCAAGGATTGGGAAGTTGTTCAAAAATAAATCGTAAATCTGCAATGTCTAGATGTTAGGTTAGATTGAATTCTTTTCGACCACTTACAGCTCTTGTTGCACATTGTCCTCCAGGTCAATTACACCTTCGATATAGAAGAATGACTGGTCAAATTGGCGTTGGATTCAAGCATTGGAAAGTTGTTCAAAAATAAATCGTAAATCTGCAATGTCTAGATGTTAGGTTAGATTAAATTTTTTTCGACCACTTACAGCTCTTGTTGCACATTGTCCTCTTGGTCAATTACACCTTCGATATAGAAGAATGACTGGTCAAATTGGCGTTGGATTCCAGGATTAGGAAGTTGTTCAAAAATAAATCGTAAAACTGCAATGTCTAGATGTTAGGTTAGATTGAATTTTTTTCGACCACTTACAGCGCTTGTTGCACATTGTCCTCCTGGTCAATTACTCCTTCGATATAGAAGAATGACTGGTCAAATTGGCGTTGGATTCAAGGATTGGGAAGTTGTTCAAAAATAAATCGTAAATCTGCAATGTCTAGATGTTAGGTTAGATTGAATTTTTTTCGACCACTTACAGCTCTTGTTGCACATTGTCCTCCTGGTCAATTACACCTTCGATATAGAAGAATGACTGGTCAAATTGGCGTTGGATTCAAGGATTGGGAAGTTGTTCAAAAATAAATCGTAAATCTGCAATGTCTAGATGTTAGGTTAGATTGAATTCTTTTCGACCACTTACAGCTCTTGTTGCACATTGTCCTCCTGGTCAATTACACCTTCGATATAGAAGAATGACTGGTCAAATTGGCGTTGGATTCAAGGATTGGGAAGTTGTTCAAAAATAAATCGTAAATCTGCAATGTCTAGATGTTAGGTTAGATTGAATTTTTTTCGACCACTTACAGCTCTTGTTGCACATTGTCCTCCTGGTCAATTACACCTTCGATATAGAAGAATGACTGGCCAAACTGGCGTTGGATTCAAGGATTGGGAAGTTGTTCAAAAATAAATCGAAAATCTGCAATGTCTAGATGTTAGGTTAGATTAAATTTTTTTCGACCACTTACAGCTCTTGTTGCACATTGTCCTCCTGGTCAATTACACCTTGGATATAGAAGCGTGACTGGTCAAATTGGCGTTGGATTCAAGGATTGGGAAGTTGTTCAAAAATGAATCGCAAATCTGCAATGTCTAGATGTTAGGTTAGATTGAATTTTTTTCGACCACTTACAGCTCTTGTTGCACATTGTCCTCCTGGTCAATTACACCTTCGATATAGATCAATGACTGGTCAAATTGGCGTTGGATTCAAGGATTGGGTAGTTGTTCAAAAATAAATCGTAAATCTGCAATGTCTAGATGTTAGGTTAGATTAAATTTTTTTCGACCACTTACAGCTCTTGTTGCACATTGTCCTCCTGGTCAATTACACCTCCGATATAGAAGAGTGACTGGCCAAATTGGCGTTGGATTCAAGGATTGGGAGGTTGTTCAAAAATAAATCGAAAATCTGCAATGTCTAGATGTTAGGTTAGATTAAATTTTTTTCGACCACTTACAGCTCTTGTTGCACATTGTCCTCCTGGTCAATTACACCTCCGATATAGAAGAGTGACTGGTCAAATTGGCGTTGGATTCAAGGATTGGGAAGTTGTTCAAAAATAAATCGTAAATCTGCAATGTCTAGATGTTAGGTTAGATTGAATTTTTTTCGACCACTTACAGCTCTTGTTGCACATTGTCCTCCTGGTCAATTACACCTTCGATATAGAAGAATGACTGGTCAAATTGGCGTTGGATTCAAGGATTGGGTAGTTGTTCAAAAATAAATCGTAAATCTGCAATGTCTAGATGTTAGGTTAGATTAAATTTTTTTCGACCACTTACAGCTCTTGTTGCACATTGTCCTCCTGGTCAATTACACCTCCGATATAGAAGAGTGACTGGCCAAATTGGCGTTGGATTCAAGGATTGGGAGGTTGTTCAAAAATAAATCGTAAATCTGCAATGTCTAGATGTTAGGTTAGATTAAATTTTTTTCGACCACTTACAGCTCTTGTTGCACATTGTCCTCCTGGTCAATTACACCTCCGATATAGAAGAGTGACTGGTCAAATTGGCGTTGGATTCAAGGATTGGGAAGTTGTTCAAAAATAAATCGTAAATCTGCAATGTCTAGATGTTAGGTTAGATTGAATTTTTTTCGACCACTTACAGCTCTTGTTGCACATTGTCCTCCTGGTCAATTACACCTTCGATATAGAAGAATGACTGGTCAAATTGGCGTTGGATTCAAGGATTGGGTAGTTGTTCAAAAATAAATCGTAAATCTGCAATGTCTAGATGTTAGGTTAGATTAAATTTTTTTCGACCACTTACAGCTCTTGTTGCACATTGTCCTCCTGGTCAATTACACCTCCGATATAGAAGAGTGACTGGTCAAATTGGCGTTGGATTCAAGGATTGGGAAGTTGTTCAAAAATAAATCGTAAATCTGCAATGTCTAGATGTTAGGTTAGATTGAATTCTTTTCGACCACTTACAGCTCTTGTTGCACATTGTCCTCCTGGTCAATTACACCTTCGATATAGAAGAATGACTGGTCAAATTGGCGTTGGATTCAAGCATTGGAAAGTTGTTCAAAAATAAATCGTAAATCTGCAATGTCTAGATGTTAGGTTAGATTAAATTTTTTTCGACCACTTACAGCTCTTGTTGCACATTGTCCTCTTGGTCAATTACACCTTCGATATAGAAGAATGACTGGTCAAATTGGCGTTGGATTCCAGGATTAGGAAGTTGTTCAAAAATAAATCGTAAAACTGCAATGTCTAGATGTTAGGTTAGATTGAATTTTTTTCGACCACTTACAGCGCTTGTTGCACATTGTCCTCCTGGTCAATTACTCCTTCGATATAGAAGAATGACTGGTCAAATTGGCGTTGGATTCAAGGATTGGGAAGTTGTTCAAAAATAAATCGTAAATCTGCAATGTCTAGATGTTAGGTTAGATTGAATTTTTTTCGACCACTTACAGCTCTTGTTGCACATTGTCCTCCTGGTCAATTACACCTTCGATATAGAAGAATGACTGGTCAAATTGGCGTTGGATTCAAGGATTGGGAAGTTGTTCAAAAATAAATCGAAAATCTGCAATGTCTAGATGTTAGGTTAGATTGAATTCTTTTCGACCACTTACAGCTCTTGTTGCACATTGTCCTCCTGGTCAATTACACCTTCGATATAGAAGAATGACTGGTCAAATTGGCGTTGGATTCAAGGATTGGGAAGTTGTTCAAAAATAAATCGTAAATCTGCAATGTCTAGATGTTAGGTTAGATTGAATTTTTTTCGACCACTTACAGCTCTTGTTGCACATTGTCCTCCTGGTCAATTACACCTTCGATATAGAAGAATGACTGGCCAAACTGGCGTTGGATTCAAGGATTGGGAAGTTGTTCAAAAATAAATCGTAAATCTGCAATGTCTAGATGTTAGGTTAGATTAAATTTTTTTCGACCACTTACAGCTCTTGTTGCACATTGTCCTCCTGGTCAATTACACCTTGGATATAGAAGCGTGACTGGTCAAATTGGCGTTGGATTCAAGGATTGGGAAGTTGTTCAAAAATGAATCGCAAATCTGCAATGTCTAGATGTTAGGTTAGATTGAATTTTTTTCGACCACTTACAGCTCTTGTTGCACATTGTCCTCCTGGTCAATTACACCTTCGATATAGATCAATGACTGGTCAAATTGGCGTTGGATTCAAGGATTGGGTAGTTGTTCAAAAATAAATCGTAAATCTGCAATGTCTAGATGTTAGGTTAGATTAAATTTTTTTCGACCACTTACAGCTCTTGTTGCACATTGTCCTCCTGGTCAATTACACCTCCGATATAGAAGAGTGACTGGCCAAATTGGCGTTGGATTCAAGGATTGGGAGGTTGTTCAAAAATAAATCGAAAATCTGCAATGTCTAGATGTTAGGTTAGATTAAATTTTTTTCGACCACTTACAGCTCTTGTTGCACATTGTCCTCCTGGTCAATTACACCTCCGATATAGAAGAGTGACTGGTCAAATTGGCGTTGGATTCAAGGATTGGGAAGTTGTTCAAAAATAAATCGTAAATCTGCAATGTCTAGATGTTAGGTTAGATTGAATTTTTTTCGACCACTTACAGCTCTTGTTGCACATTGTCCTCCTGGTCAATTACACCTTCGATATAGAAGAATGACTGGTCAAATTGGCGTTGGATTCAAGGATTGGGTAGTTGTTCAAAAATAAATCGTAAATCTGCAATGTCTAGATGTTAGGTTAGATTAAATTTTTTTCGACCACTTACAGCTCTTGTTGCACATTGTCCTCCTGGTCAATTACACCTTCGATATAGAAGAATGACTGGTCAAATTGGCGTTGGATTCAAGGATTGGGTAGTTGTTCAAAAATAAATCGTAAATCTGCAATGTCTAGATGTTAGGTTAGATTAAATTTTTTTCGACCACTTACAGCTCTTGTTGCACATTGTCCTCCTTGTCAATTACACCTCCGATATAGAAGAGTGACTGGTCAAATTGGCGTTGGATTCATGGATTGGGAAGTTGTTCAAAAATAAATCGTAAATCTGCAATGTCTAGATGTTAGGTTAGATTGAATTCTTTTCGACCACTTACAGCTCTTGTTGCACATTGTCCTCCTGGTCAATTACACCTTCGATATAGAAGAATAACTGGTCAAATTGGCGTTGGATTCAAGGATTGGGAAGTTGTTCAAAAATAAACCGTAAATCTGCAATGTCTAGATGTTAGGTTAGATTGAATTTTTTTCGACCACTTACAGCTCTTGTTGCACATTGTCCTCCTGGTCAATTACACCTTGGATATAGAAGAGTGACTGGTCAAATTGGCGTTGGATTCAAGGATTGGGAAGTTGTTCAAAAATAAATCGTAAATCTGCAATGTCTAGATGTTAGGTTAGATTGAATTTTTTTCGACCACTTACAGCTCTTGTTGCACATTGTCCTCCTGGTCAATTACACCTTCGATATAGATTCAAGGATTGGGAAGTTGTTCAAAAATAAATCGTAAAACTGCAATGTCTAGATGTTAGGTTAGATTGAATTTTTTTCGACCACTTACAGCTCTTGTTGCACATTGTCCTCCTGGTCAATTACACCTTCGATATAGAAGAATGACTGGTCAAATTGGCGTTGGATTCAAGGATTGGGAAGTTGTTCAAAAATAAATCGTAAATCTGCAATGTCTAGATGTTAGGTTAGATTGAATTTTTTTCGACCACTTACAGCTCTTGTTGCACATTGTCCTCCTGGTCAATTACACCTTGGATATAGAAGCGTGACTGGTCAAATTGGCGTTGGATTCAAGGATTGGGAAGTTGTTCAAAAATGAATCGCAAATCTGCAATGTCTAGATGTTAGGTTAGATTGAATTTTTTTCGACCACTTACAGCTCTTGTTGCACATTGTCCTCCTGGTCAATTACACCTTCGATATAGATCAATGACTGGTCAAATTGGCGTTGGATTCAAGGATTGGGTAGTTGTTCAAAAATAAATCGTAAATCTGCAATGTCTAGATTAGACCTGTGCGCCGCCGAGCGCCGCCGCCGCCGCCGACAAAAACATACCCTACGCCGCCGCCGATTAAATTCACACGGCGCGCCGGCGCGCCGGCGCGCCGCCGCTGGTTTTTTCCCGGCGGTGACGCCGGGGCCGGGACGTATAATCTGCTGAGATTCTGAGGGCTTCGTTAATTTTAAAAGAACATAGTGTTAGGTGAGCAACCCTTAATACAGTAGAAGTTTTTTAAAAGCTCGGCTCGAGTCACGTGACTGGTGCGGTGACTGTACACTGGTACGCCGTGCGCCGTATAATGCGCCGTGACGGGGTCTTTAACAGGTGTTTTTGAGGGTCGAGGGTGTTTTTTATTAATGGGACGGTTCCTACGGTTCTTACTACTTTCAACAAAAATTGTAGGTGAATGTACCAATTTCGTCTTTTTATAAGTTTTCTCGTTCCCCTTGTCACTAACTTCATTAAAAATTATTATTACAAGTGTTTTTTGCGCTTAAAATTATATAAAATTAATAGGTATTTATGCGTTTGCTTGAAATCATGAAAAAAAACATGAAAAACAAAAATCAGCGCCGGCGCGCCGGTTGACGCCGTTGCAAAACTGTTCGCCGGCGTTTACGCCGGCGCGCCGATCGCCGCCGAGTCAAATTCCGTGTTACGCCGCCGCCGATAAACTACTTGTCGGCGCACAGGTCTAGTCTAGATGTTAGGTTAGATTGAATTTTTTTCGACCACTTACAGCTCTTGTTGCACATTGTCCTCCTGGTCAATTACACCTTGGATATAGAAGAGTGACTGGTCAAATTGGCGTTGGATTCAAGGATTGGGAAGTTGTTCAAAAATAAATCGTAAATCTGCAATGTCTAGATGTTAGGTTAGATTGAATTTTTTTCGACCACTTACAGCTCTTGTTGCACATTGTCCTCCTGGTCAATTACACCTTGGATATAGAAGAGTGACTGGTCAAATTGGCGTTGGATTCAAGGATTGGGAAGTTGTTCAAAAATAAATCGTAAATCTGCAATGTCTAGATGTTAGGTTAGATTGAATTTTTTTCGACCACTTACAGCTCTTGTTGCACATTGTCCTCCTGGTCAATTACACCTTGGATATAGAAGCGTGACTGGTCAAATTGGCGTTGGATTCAAGGATTGGGAAGTTGTTCAAAAATGAATCGCAAATCTGCAATGTCTAGATGTTAGGTTAGATTGAATTTTTTTCGACCACTTACAGCTCTTGTTGCACATTGTCCTCCTGGTCAATTACACCTTCGATATAGATCAATGACTGGTCAAATTGGCGTTGGATTCAAGGATTGGGTAGTTGTTCAAAAATAAATCGTAAATCTGCAATGTCTAGATGTTAGGTTAGATTAAATTTTTTTCGACCACTTACAGCTCTTGTTGCACATTGTCCTCCTGGTCAATTACACCTCCGATATAGAAGAGTGACTGGCCAAATTGGCGTTGGATTCAAGGATTGGGAGGTTGTTCAAAAATAAATCGTAAATCTGCAATGTCTAGATGTTAGGTTAGATTAAATTTTTTTCGACCACTTACAGCTCTTGTTGCACATTGTCCTCCTGGTCAATTACACCTCCGATATAGAAGAGTGACTGGTCAAATTGGCGTTGGATTCAAGGATTGGGAAGTTGTTCAAAAATAAATCGTAAATCTGCAATGTCTAGATGTTAGGTTAGATTGAATTTTTTTCGACCACTTACAGCTCTTGTTGCACATTGTCCTCCTGGTCAATTACACCTTCGATATAGAAGAATGACTGGTCAAATTGGCGTTGGATTCAAGGATTGGGTAGTTGTTCAAAAATAAATCGTAAATCTGCAATGTCTAGATGTTAGGTTAGATTAAATTTTTTTCGACCACTTACAGCTCTTGTTGCACATTGTCCTCCTGGTCAATTACACCTCCGATATAGAAGAGTGACTGGCCAAATTGGCGTTGGATTCAAGGATTGGGAGGTTGTTCAAAAATAAATCGTAAATCTGCAATGTCTAGATGTTAGGTTAGATTAAATTTTTTTCGACCACTTACAGCTCTTGTTGCACATTGTCCTCCTGGTCAATTACACCTCCGATATAGAAGAGTGACTGGTCAAATTGGCGTTGGATTCAAGGATTGGGAAGTTGTTCAAAAATAAATCGTAAATCTGCAATGTCTAGATGTTAGGTTAGATTGAATTTTTTTCGACCACTTACAGCTCTTGTTGCACATTGTCCTCCTGGTCAATTACACCTTCGATATAGAAGAATGACTGGTCAAATTGGCGTTGGATTCAAGGATTGGGTAGTTGTTCAAAAATAAATCGTAAATCTGCAATGTCTAGATGTTAGGTTAGATTAAATTTTTTTCGACCACTTACAGCTCTTGTTGCACATTGTCCTCCTGGTCAATTACACCTCCGATATAGAAGAGTGACTGGTCAAATTGGCGTTGGATTCAAGGATTGGGAAGTTGTTCAAAAATAAATCGTAAATCTGCAATGTCTAGATGTTAGGTTAGATTGAATTCTTTTCGACCACTTACAGCTCTTGTTGCACATTGTCCTCCTGGTCAATTACACCTTCGATATAGAAGAATGACTGGTCAAATTGGCGTTGGATTCAAGCATTGGAAAGTTGTTCAAAAATAAATCGTAAATCTGCAATGTCTAGATGTTAGGTTAGATTAAATTTTTTTCGACCACTTACAGCTCTTGTTGCACATTGTCCTCTTGGTCAATTACACCTTCGATATAGAAGAATGACTGGTCAAATTGGCGTTGGATTCCAGGATTAGGAAGTTGTTCAAAAATAAATCGTAAAACTGCAATGTCTAGATGTTAGGTTAGATTGAATTTTTTTCGACCACTTACAGCGCTTGTTGCACATTGTCCTCCTGGTCAATTACTCCTTCGATATAGAAGAATGACTGGTCAAATTGGCGTTGGATTCAAGGATTGGGAAGTTGTTCAAAAATAAATCGTAAATCTGCAATGTCTAGATGTTAGGTTAGATTGAATTTTTTTCGACCACTTACAGCTCTTGTTGCACATTGTCCTCCTGGTCAATTACACCTTCGATATAGAAGAATGACTGGTCAAATTGGCGTTGGATTCAAGGATTGGGAAGTTGTTCAAAAATAAATCGTAAATCTGCAATGTCTAGATGTTAGGTTAGATTGAATTCTTTTCGACCACTTACAGCTCTTGTTGCACATTGTCCTCCTGGTCAATTACACCTTCGATATAGAAGAATGACTGGTCAAATTGGCGTTGGATTCAAGGATTGGGAAGTTGTTCAAAAATAAATCGTAAATCTGCAATGTCTAGATGTTAGGTTAGATTGAATTTTTTTCGACCACTTACAGCTCTTGTTGCACATTGTCCTCCTGGTCAATTACACCTTCGATATAGAAGAATGACTGGCCAAACTGGCGTTGGATTCAAGGATTGGGAAGTTGTTCAAAAATAAATCGAAAATCTGCAATGTCTAGATGTTAGGTTAGATTAAATTTTTTTCGACCACTTACAGCTCTTGTTGCACATTGTCCTCCTGGTCAATTACACCTTGGATATAGAAGCGTGACTGGTCAAATTGGCGTTGGATTCAAGGATTGGGAAGTTGTTCAAAAATGAATCGCAAATCTGCAATGTCTAGATGTTAGGTTAGATTGAATTTTTTTCGACCACTTACAGCTCTTGTTGCACATTGTCCTCCTGGTCAATTACACCTTCGATATAGATCAATGACTGGTCAAATTGGCGTTGGATTCAAGGATTGGGTAGTTGTTCAAAAATAAATCGTAAATCTGCAATGTCTAGATGTTAGGTTAGATTAAATTTTTTTCGACCACTTACAGCTCTTGTTGCACATTGTCCTCCTGGTCAATTACACCTCCGATATAGAAGAGTGACTGGCCAAATTGGCGTTGGATTCAAGGATTGGGAGGTTGTTCAAAAATAAATCGAAAATCTGCAATGTCTAGATGTTAGGTTAGATTAAATTTTTTTCGACCACTTACAGCTCTTGTTGCACATTGTCCTCCTGGTCAATTACACCTCCGATATAGAAGAGTGACTGGTCAAATTGGCGTTGGATTCAAGGATTGGGAAGTTGTTCAAAAATAAATCGGAAATCTGCAATGTCTAGATGTTAGGTTAGATTGAATTTTTTTCGACCACTTACAGCTCTTGTTGCACATTGTCCTCCTGGTCAATTACACCTTCGATATAGAAGAATGACTGGTCAAATTGGCGTTGGATTCAAGGATTGGGTAGTTGTTCAAAAATAAATCGTAAATCTGCAATGTCTAGATGTTAGGTTAGATTAAATTTTTTTCGACCACTTACAGCTCTTGTTGCACATTGTCCTCCTGGTCAATTACACCTCCGATATAGAAGAGTGACTGGCCAAATTGGCGTTGGATTCAAGGATTGGGAGGTTGTTCAAAAATAAATCGTAAATCTGCAATGTCTAGATGTTAGGTTAGATTAAATTTTTTTCGACCACTTACAGCTCTTGTTGCACATTGTCCTCCTGGTCAATTACACCTCCGATATAGAAGAGTGACTGGTCAAATTGGCGTTGGATTCAAGGATTGGAAAGTTGTTCAAAAATAAATCGTAAATCTGCAATGTCTAGATGTTAGGTTAGATTGAATTTTTTTCGACCACTTACAGCTCTTGTTGCACATTGTCCTCCTGGTCAATTACACCTTCGATATAGAAGAATGACTGGTCAAATTGGCGTTGGATTCAAGGATTGGGTAGTTGTTCAAAAATAAATCGTAAATCTGCAATGTCTAGATGTTAGGTTAGATTAAATTTTTTTCGACCACTTACAGCTCTTGTTGCACATTGTCCTCCTGGTCAATTACACCTCCGATATAGAAGAGTGACTGGTCAAATTGGCGTTGGATTCAAGGATTGGGAAGTTGTTCAAAAATAAATCGTAAATCTGCAATGTCTAGATGTTAGGTTAGATTGAATTCTTTTCGACCACTTACAGCTCTTGTTGCATATTGTCCTCCTGGTCAATTACACCTTCGATATAGAAGAATGACTGGTCATATTGGCGTTGGATTCAAGGATTGGGAAGTTGTTCAAAAATAAATCGTAAAACTGCAATGTCTAGATGTTAGGTAAGATTGAATTTTTTTCGACCACTTACAGCTCTTGTTGCACATTGTCCTCCTGGTCAATTACACCTTGGATATAGAAGAGTGACTGGTCAAATTGGCGTTGGATTCAAGGATTGGGAAGTTGTTCAAAAATAAATCGTAAATCTGCAATGTCTAGATGTTAGGTTAGATTGAATTTCTTTCGACCACTTACAGCTCTTGTTGCACATTGTCCTCCTGGTCAATTACACCTTCGATATAGAAGAGTGACTGGTCAAATTGGCGTTGGATTCAAGGATTGGGAAGTTGTTCAAAAATAAATCGTAAATCTGCAATGTCTAAATGTTAGGTTAGATTAAATTTTTTTCGACCTCTTACAGCTCTTGTTGCACATTGTCCTCCTGGTCAATTACACCTTGGATATAGAAGAGTGACTGGTCAAATTGGCGTTGGATTCAAGGATTGGGAAGTTGTTCAAAAATAAATCGTAAATCTGCAATGTCTAGATGTTAGGTTAGATTGAATTTCTTTCGACCACTTACAGCTCTTGTTGCACATTGTCCTCCTGGTCAATTACACCTTCGATATAGAAGAGTGACTGGTCAAATTGGCGTTGGATTCAAGGATTGGGAAGTTGTTCAAAAATAAATCGTAAATCTGCAATGTCTAAATGTTAGGTTAGATTAAATTTTTTTCGACCTCTTACAGCTCTTGTTGCACATTGTCCTCCTGGTCAATTACACCTTGGATATAGAAGAGTGACTGGTCAAATTGGCGTTGGATTCAAGGATTGGGAAGTTGTTCAAAAATAAATCGTAAATCTGCAATGTCTAGATGTTAGGTTAGATTGAATTTCTTTCGACCACTTACAGCTCTTGTTGCACATTGTCCTCCTGGTCAATTACACCTTCGATATAGAAGAGTGACTGGTCAAATTGGCGTTGGATTCAAGGATTGGGAAGTTGTTCAAAAATAAATCGTAAATCTGCAATGTCTAGATGTTAGGTTAGATTAAATTTTTTTCGACCTCTTACAGCTCTTGTTGCACATTGTCCTCCTGGTCAATTACACCTTGGATATAGAAGAGTGACTGGTCAAATTGGCGTTGGATTCAAGGATTGGGAAGTTGTTCAAAAATGAATCGTAAATCTGCAATGTCTAGATGTTAGGTTAGATTGAATTTTTTTCGACCACTTACAGCTCTTGTTGCACATTGTCCTCCTGGTCAATTACACCTTCGATATAGATCAATGACTGGTCAAATTGGCGTTGGATTCAAGGATTGGGTAGTTGTTCAAAAATAAATCGTAAATCTGCAATGTCTAGATGTTAGGTTAGATTAAATTTTTTTCGACCACTTACAGCTCTTGTTGCACATTGTCCTCCTGGTCAATTACACCTCCGATATAGAAGAGTGACCGGTCAAATTGGCGTTGGATTCAAGGATTGGGAAGTTGTTCAAAAATACATCGTAAATCTGCAATGTCTAGATGTTAGGTTAGATTGAATTCTTTTCGACCACTTACAGCTCTTGTTGCACATTGTCCTCCTGGTCAATTACACCTTCGATATAGAAGAATGACTGGTCATATTGGCGTTGGATTCAAGGATTGGGAGGTTGTTCAAAAATAAATCGTAAATCTGCAATGTCTAGATGTTAGGTTAGATTAAATTTTTTTCGACCACTTACAGCTCTTGTTGCAGATTGTCCTCCTGGTCAATTACACCTTGGATATAGAAGAGTGACTGGTCAAATTGGCGTTGGATTCAAGGATTGGGAAGTTGTTCAAAAATAAATCGTAAATCTGTAATGTCTAGATGTTAGGTTAGATTGAATTTTTTTCGACCACTTACAGCTCTTGTTGCACATTGTCCTCCTGGTCAATTACACCTTCGATATAGAAGAATGACTGGTCAAATTGGCGTTGGATTCAAGGATTGGGTAGTTGTTCAAAAATAAATCGTAAATCTGCAATGTCTAGATGTTAGGTTAGATTAAATTTTTTTCGACCACTTACAGCTCTTGTTGCACATTGTCCTCCTTGTCAATTACACCTCCGATATAGAAGAGTGACTGGTCAAATTGGCGTTGGATTCAAGGATTGGGAAGTTGTTCAAAAATAAATCGTAAATCTGCAATGTCTAGATGTTAGGTAAGATTGAATTCTTTTCGACCACTTACAGCTCTTGTTGCACATTGTCCTCCTGGTCAATTACACCTTCGATATAGAAGAATAACTGGTCAAATTGGCGTTGGATTCAATTATTGGGAAGTTGTTCAAAAATAAATCGTAAATCTGCAATGTCTAGATGTTAGGTTAGATTGAATTTTTTTCGACCACTTACAGCTCTTGTTGCACATTGTCCTCCTGGTCAATTACACCTTGGATATAGAAGAGTGACTGGTCAAATTGGCGTTGGATTCAAGGATTGGGAAGTTGTTCAAAAATAAATCGTAAATCTGCAATGTCTAGATGTTAGGTTAGATTGAATTTTTTTCGACCACTTACAGCTCTTGTTGCACATTGTCCTCCTGGTCAATTACACCTTCGATATAGGAGAATGACTGGTCATATTGGCGTTGGATTCAAGGATTGGGAAGTTGTTCAAAAATAAATCGTAAAACTGCAATGTCTAGATGTTAGGTTAGATTGAATTCTTTTCGACCACTTACAGCTCTTGTTGCACATTGTCCTCCTGGTCAATTACACCTTCGATATAGAAGAATGACTGGTCATATTGGCGTTGGATTCAAGGATTGGGAAGTTGTTCAAAAATAAATCGTAAAACTGCAATGTCTAGATGTTAGGTAAGATTGAATTTTTTTCGACCACTTACAGCTCTTGTTGCACATTGTCCTCCTGGTCAATTACACCTTGGATATAGAAGAGTGACTGGTCAAATTGGCGTTGGATTCAAGGATTGGGAAGTTGTTCAAAAATAAATCGTAAATCTGCAATGTCTAGATGTTAGGTTAGATTGAATTTCTTTCGACCACTTACAGCTCTTGTTGCACATTGTCCTCCTGGTCAATTACACCTTCGATATAGAAGAGTGACTGGTCAAATTGGCGTTGGATTCAAGGATTGGGAAGTTGTTCAAAAATAAATCGTAAATCTGCAATGTCTAGATGTTAGGTTAGATTAAATTTTTTTCGACCTCTTACAGCTCTTGTTGCACATTGTCCTCCTGGTCAATTACACCTTGGATATAGAAGAGTGACTGGTCAAATTGGCGTTGGATTCAAGGATTGGGAAGTTGTTCAAAAATAAATCGTAAATCTGCAATGTCTAGATGTTAGGTTAGATTGAATTTCTTTCGACCACTTACAGCTCTTGTTGCACATTGTCCTCCTGGTCAATTACACCTTCGATATAGAAGAGTGACTGGTCAAATTGGCGTTGGATTCAAGGATTGGGAAGTTGTTCAAAAATAAATCGTAAATCTGCAATGTCTAGATGTTAGGTTAGATTAAATTTTTTTCGACCTCTTACAGCTCTTGTTGCACATTGTCCTCCTGGTCAATTACACCTTGGATATAGAAGAGTGACTGGTCAAATTGGCGTTGGATTCAAGGATTGGGAAGTTGTTCAAAAATGAATCGTAAATCTGCAATGTCTAGATGTTAGGTTAGATTGAATTTTTTTCGACCACTTACAGCTCTTGTTGCACATTGTCCTCCTGGTCAATTACACCTTCGATATAGATCAATGACTGGTCAAATTGGCGTTGGATTCAAGGATTGGGTAGTTGTTCAAAAATAAATCGTAAATCTGCAATGTCTAGATGTTAGGTTAGATTAAATTTTTTTCGACCACTTACAGCTCTTGTTGCACATTGTCCTCCTGGTCAATTACACCTCCGATATAGAAGAGTGACCGGTCAAATTGGCGTTGGATTCAAGGATTGGGAAGTTGTTCAAAAATACATCGTAAATCTGCAATGTCTAGATGTTAGGTTAGATTGAATTCTTTTCGACCACTTACAGCTCTTGTTGCACATTGTCCTCCTGGTCAATTACACCTTCGATATAGAAGAATGACTGGTCATATTGGCGTTGGATTCAAGGATTGGGAGGTTGTTCAAAAATAAATCGTAAATCTGCAATGTCTAGATGTTAGGTTAGATTAAATTTTTTTCGACCACTTACAGCTCTTGTTGCAGATTGTCCTCCTGGTCAATTACACCTTGGATATAGAAGAGTGACTGGTCAAATTGGCGTTGGATTCAAGGATTGGGAAGTTGTTCAAAAATAAATCGTAAATCTGTAATGTCTAGATGTTAGGTTAGATTGAATTTTTTTCGACCACTTACAGCTCTTGTTGCACATTGTCCTCCTGGTCAATTACACCTTCGATATAGAAGAATGACTGGTCAAATTGGCGTTGGATTCAAGGATTGGGTAGTTGTTCAAAAATAAATCGTAAATCTGCAATGTCTAGATGTTAGGTTAGATTGAATTTTTTTCGACCACTTACAGCTCTTGTTGCACATTGTCCTCCTGGTCAATTACACCTTCGATATAGAAGAATGACTGGTCAAATTGGCGTTGGATTCAAGGATTGGGTAGTTGTTCAAAAATAAATCGTAAATCTGCAATGTCTAGATGTTAGGTTAGATTAAATTTTTTTCGACCACTTACAGCTCTTGTTGCACATTGTCCTCCTTGTCAATTACACCTCCGATATAGAAGAGTGACTGGTCAAATTGGCGTTGGATTCAAGGATTGGGAAGTTGTTCAAAAATAAATCGTAAATCTGCAATGTCTAGATGTTAGGTTAGATTGAATTCTTTTCGACCACTTACAGCTCTTGTTGCACATTGTCCTCCTGGTCAATTACACCTTCGATATAGAAGAATAACTGGTCAAATTGGCGTTGGATTCAATTATTGGGAAGTTGTTCAAAAATAAATCGTAAATCTGCAATGTCTAGATGTTAGGTTAGATTGAATTTTTTTCGACCACTTACAGCTCTTGTTGCACATTGTCCTCCTGGTCAATTACACCTTCGATATAGGAGAATGACTGGTCATATTGGCGTTGGATTCAAGGATTGGGAAGTTGTTCAAAAATAAATCGTAAAACTGCAATGTCTAGATGTTAGGTTAGATTGAATTTTTTTCGACCACTTACAGCTCTTGTTGCACATTGTCCTCCTGGTCAATTACACCTTCGATATAGAAGAATGACTGGTCAAATTGGCGTTGGATTCAAGGATTGGGAGGTTGTTCAAAAATAAATCGTAAATCTGCAATGTCTAGATGTTAGGTTAGATTAAATTTTTTTCGACCACTTACAGCTCTTGTTGCAGATTGTCCTCCTGGTCAATTACACCTTGGATATAGAAGAGTGACTGGTCAAATTGGCGTTGGATTCAAGGATTGGGAAGTTGTTCAAAAATAAATCGTAAATCTGTAATGTCTAGATGTTAGGTTAGATTGAATTTTTTTCGACCACTTACAGCTCTTGTTGCACATTGTCCTCCTGGTCAATTACACCTTCGATATAGAAGAATGACTGGTCAAATTGGCGTTGGATTCAAGGATTGGGTAGTTGTTCAAAAATAAATCGTAAATCTGCAATGTCTAGATGTTAGGTTAGATTAAATTTTTTTCGACCACTTACAGCTCTTGTTGCACATTGTCCTCCTTGTCAATTACACCTCCGATATAGAAGAGTGACTGGTCAAATTGGCGTTGGATTCAAGGATTGGGAAGTTGTTCAAAAATAAATCGTAAATCTGCAATGTCTAGATGTTAGGTAAGATTGAATTCTTTTCGACCACTTACAGCTCTTGTTGCACATTGTCCTCCTGGTCAATTACACCTTCGATATAGAAGAATAACTGGTCAAATTGGCGTTGGATTCAATTATTGGGAAGTTGTTCAAAAATAAATCGTAAATCTGCAATGTCTAGATGTTAGGTTAGATTGAATTTTTTTCGACCACTTACAGCTCTTGTTGCACATTGTCCTCCTGGTCAATTACACCTTGGATATAGAAGAGTGACTGGTCAAATTGGCGTTGGATTCAAGGATTGGGAAGTTGTTCAAAAATAAATCGTAAATCTGCAATGTCTAGATGTTAGGTTAGATTGAATTTTTTTCGACCACTTACAGCTCTTGTTGCACATTGTCCTCCTGGTCAATTACACCTTCGATATAGGAGAATGACTGGTCATATTGGCGTTGGATTCAAGGATTGGGAAGTTGTTCAAAAATAAATCGTAAAACTGCAATGTCTAGATGTTAGGTTAGATTGAATTCTTTTCGACCACTTACAGCTCTTGTTGCACATTGTCCTCCTGGTCAATTACACCTTCGATATAGAAGAATGACTGGTCATATTGGCGTTGGATTCAAGGATTGGGAAGTTGTTCAAAAATAAATCGTAAAACTGCAATGTCTAGATGTTAGGTAAGATTGAATTTTTTTCGACCACTTACAGCTCTTGTTGCACATTGTCCTCCTGGTCAATTACACCTTGGATATAGAAGAGTGACTGGTCAAATTGGCGTTGGATTCAAGGATTGGGAAGTTGTTCAAAAATAAATCGTAAATCTGCAATGTCTAGATGTTAGGTTAGATTGAATTTCTTTCGACCACTTACAGCTCTTGTTGCACATTGTCCTCCTGGTCAATTACACCTTCGATATAGAAGAGTGACTGGTCAAATTGGCGTTGGATTCAAGGATTGGGAAGTTGTTCAAAAATAAATCGTAAATCTGCAATGTCTAGATGTTAGGTTAGATTAAATTTTTTTCGACCTCTTACAGCTCTTGTTGCACATTGTCCTCCTGGTCAATTACACCTTGGATATAGAAGAGTGACTGGTCAAATTGGCGTTGGATTCAAGGATTGGGAAGTTGTTCAAAAATAAATCGTAAATCTGCAATGTCTAGATGTTAGGTTAGATTGAATTTCTTTCGACCACTTACAGCTCTTGTTGCACATTGTCCTCCTGGTCAATTACACCTTCGATATAGAAGAGTGACTGGTCAAATTGGCGTTGGATTCAAGGATTGGGAAGTTGTTCAAAAATAAATCGTAAATCTGCAATGTCTAGATGTTAGGTTAGATTAAATTTTTTTCGACCTCTTACAGCTCTTGTTGCACATTGTCCTCCTGGTCAATTACACCTTGGATATAGAAGAGTGACTGGTCAAATTGGCGTTGGATTCAAGGATTGGGAAGTTGTTCAAAAATGAATCGTAAATCTGCAATGTCTAGATGTTAGGTTAGATTGAATTTTTTTCGACCACTTACAGCTCTTGTTGCACATTGTCCTCCTGGTCAATTACACCTTCGATATAGATCAATGACTGGTCAAATTGGCGTTGGATTCAAGGATTGGGTAGTTGTTCAAAAATAAATCGTAAATCTGCAATGTCTAGATGTTAGGTTAGATTAAATTTTTTTCGACCACTTACAGCTCTTGTTGCACATTGTCCTCCTGGTCAATTACACCTCCGATATAGAAGAGTGACCGGTCAAATTGGCGTTGGATTCAAGGATTGGGAAGTTGTTCAAAAATACATCGTAAATCTGCAATGTCTAGATGTTAGGTTAGATTGAATTCTTTTCGACCACTTACAGCTCTTGTTGCACATTGTCCTCCTGGTCAATTACACCTTCGATATAGAAGAATGACTGGTCATATTGGCGTTGGATTCAAGGATTGGGAGGTTGTTCAAAAATAAATCGTAAATCTGCAATGTCTAGATGTTAGGTTAGATTAAATTTTTTTCGACCACTTACAGCTCTTGTTGCAGATTGTCCTCCTGGTCAATTACACCTTGGATATAGAAGAGTGACTGGTCAAATTGGCGTTGGATTCAAGGATTGGGAAGTTGTTCAAAAATAAATCGTAAATCTGTAATGTCTAGATGTTAGGTTAGATTGAATTTTTTTCGACCACTTACAGCTCTTGTTGCACATTGTCCTCCTGGTCAATTACACCTTCGATATAGAAGAATGACTGGTCAAATTGGCGTTGGATTCAAGGATTGGGTAGTTGTTCAAAAATAAATCGTAAATCTGCAATGTCTAGATGTTAGGTTAGATTGAATTTTTTTCGACCACTTACAGCTCTTGTTGCACATTGTCCTCCTGGTCAATTACACCTTCGATATAGAAGAATGACTGGTCAAATTGGCGTTGGATTCAAGGATTGGGTAGTTGTTCAAAAATAAATCGTAAATCTGCAATGTCTAGATGTTAGGTTAGATTAAATTTTTTTCGACCACTTACAGCTCTTGTTGCACATTGTCCTCCTTGTCAATTACACCTCCGATATAGAAGAGTGACTGGTCAAATTGGCGTTGGATTCAAGGATTGGGAAGTTGTTCAAAAATAAATCGTAAATCTGCAATGTCTAGATGTTAGGTTAGATTGAATTCTTTTCGACCACTTACAGCTCTTGTTGCACATTGTCCTCCTGGTCAATTACACCTTCGATATAGAAGAATAACTGGTCAAATTGGCGTTGGATTCAATTATTGGGAAGTTGTTCAAAAATAAATCGTAAATCTGCAATGTCTAGATGTTAGGTTAGATTGAATTTTTTTCGACCACTTACAGCTCTTGTTGCACATTGTCCTCCTGGTCAATTACACCTTCGATATAGGAGAATGACTGGTCATATTGGCGTTGGATTCAAGGATTGGGAAGTTGTTCAAAAATAAATCGTAAAACTGCAATGTCTAGATGTTAGGTTAGATTGAATTTTTTTCGACCACTTACAGCTCTTGTTGCACATTGTCCTCCTGGTCAATTACACCTTCGATATAGAAGAATGACTGGTCAAATTGGCGTTGGATTCAAGGATTGGGAAGTTGTTCAAAAATAAATCGTAAAACTGCAATGTCTAGATGTTAGGTTAGATTGAATTCTTTTCGACCACTTACAGCTCTTGTTGCACATTGTCCTCCTGGTCAATTACACCTTCGATATAGAAGAATAACTGGTCAAATTGGCGTTGGATTCAATTATTGGGAAGTTGTTCAAAAATAAACCGTAAATCTGCAATGTCTAGATGTTAGGTTAGATTGAATTTTTTTCGACCACTTACAGCTCTTGTTGCACATTGTCCTCCTGGTCAATTACACCTTGGATATAGAAGAGTGACTGGTCAAATTGGCGTTGGATTCAAGGATTGGGAAGTTGTTCAAAAATAAATCGTAAATCTGCAATGTCTAGATGTTAGGTTAGATTGAATTTTTTTCGACCACTTACAGCTCTTGTTGCACATTGTCCTCCTGGTCAATTACACCTTCGATATAGGAGAATGACTGGTCATATTGGCGTTGGATTCAAGGATTGGGAAGTTGTTCAAAAATAAATCGTAAAACTGCAATGTCTAGATGTTAGGTTAGATTGAATTCTTTTCGACCACTTACAGCTCTTGTTGCACATTGTCCTCCTGGTCAATTACACCTTCGATATAGAAGAATGACTGGTCATATTGGCGTTGGATTCAAGGATTGGGAAGTTGTTCAAAAATAAATCGTAAAACTGCAATGTCTAGATGTTAGGTAAGATTGAATTTTTTTCGACCACTTACAGCTCTTGTTGCACATTGTCCTCCTGGTCAATTACACCTTGGATATAGAAGAGTGACTGGTCAAATTGGCGTTGGATTCAAGGATTGGGAAGTTGTTCAAAAATAAATCGTAAATCTGCAATGTCTAGATGTTAGGTTAGATTGAATTTCTTTCGACCACTTACAGCTCTTGTTGCACATTGTCCTCCTGGTCAATTACACCTTCGATATAGAAGAGTGACTGGTCAAATTGGCGTTGGATTCAAGGATTGGGAAGTTGTTCAAAAATAAATCGTAAATCTGCAATGTCTAGATGTTAGGTTAGATTAAATTTTTTTCGACCTCTTACAGCTCTTGTTGCACATTGTCCTCCTGGTCAATTACACCTTGGATATAGAAGAGTGACTGGTCAAATTGGCGTTGGATTCAAGGATTGGGAAGTTGTTCAAAAATAAATCGTAAATCTGCAATGTCTAGATGTTAGGTTAGATTGAATTTCTTTCGACCACTTACAGCTCTTGTTGCACATTGTCCTCCTGGTCAATTACACCTTCGATATAGAAGAGTGACTGGTCAAATTGGCGTTGGATTCAAGGATTGGGAAGTTGTTCAAAAATAAATCGTAAATCTGCAATGTCTAGATGTTAGGTTAGATTAAATTTTTTTCGACCTCTTACAGCTCTTGTTGCACATTGTCCTCCTGGTCAATTACACCTTGGATATAGAAGAGTGACTGGTCAAATTGGCGTTGGATTCAAGGATTGGGAAGTTGTTCAAAAATGAATCGTAAATCTGCAATGTCTAGATGTTAGGTTAGATTGAATTTTTTTCGACCACTTACAGCTCTTGTTGCACATTGTCCTCCTGGTCAATTACACCTTCGATATAGATCAATGACTGGTCAAATTGGCGTTGGATTCAAGGATTGGGTAGTTGTTCAAAAATAAATCGTAAATCTGCAATGTCTAGATGTTAGGTTAGATTAAATTTTTTTCGACCACTTACAGCTCTTGTTGCACATTGTCCTCCTGGTCAATTACACCTCCGATATAGAAGAGTGACCGGTCAAATTGGCGTTGGATTCAAGGATTGGGAAGTTGTTCAAAAATACATCGTAAATCTGCAATGTCTAGATGTTAGGTTAGATTGAATTCTTTTCGACCACTTACAGCTCTTGTTGCACATTGTCCTCCTGGTCAATTACACCTTCGATATAGAAGAATGACTGGTCATATTGGCGTTGGATTCAAGGATTGGGAGGTTGTTCAAAAATAAATCGTAAATCTGCAATGTCTAGATGTTAGGTTAGATTAAATTTTTTTCGACCACTTACAGCTCTTGTTGCAGATTGTCCTCCTGGTCAATTACACCTTGGATATAGAAGAGTGACTGGTCAAATTGGCGTTGGATTCAAGGATTGGGAAGTTGTTCAAAAATAAATCGTAAATCTGTAATGTCTAGATGTTAGGTTAGATTGAATTTTTTTCGACCACTTACAGCTCTTGTTGCACATTGTCCTCCTGGTCAATTACACCTTCGATATAGAAGAATGACTGGTCAAATTGGCGTTGGATTCAAGGATTGGGTAGTTGTTCAAAAATAAATCGTAAATCTGCAATGTCTAGATGTTAGGTTAGATTGAATTTTTTTCGACCACTTACAGCTCTTGTTGCACATTGTCCTCCTGGTCAATTACACCTTCGATATAGAAGAATGACTGGTCAAATTGGCGTTGGATTCAAGGATTGGGTAGTTGTTCAAAAATAAATCGTAAATCTGCAATGTCTAGATGTTAGGTTAGATTAAATTTTTTTCGACCACTTACAGCTCTTGTTGCACATTGTCCTCCTTGTCAATTACACCTCCGATATAGAAGAGTGACTGGTCAAATTGGCGTTGGATTCAAGGATTGGGAAGTTGTTCAAAAATAAATCGTAAATCTGCAATGTCTAGATGTTAGGTTAGATTGAATTCTTTTCGACCACTTACAGCTCTTGTTGCACATTGTCCTCCTGGTCAATTACACCTTCGATATAGAAGAATAACTGGTCAAATTGGCGTTGGATTCAATTATTGGGAAGTTGTTCAAAAATAAATCGTAAATCTGCAATGTCTAGATGTTAGGTTAGATTGAATTTTTTTCGACCACTTACAGCTCTTGTTGCACATTGTCCTCCTGGTCAATTACACCTTCGATATAGGAGAATGACTGGTCATATTGGCGTTGGATTCAAGGATTGGGAAGTTGTTCAAAAATAAATCGTAAAACTGCAATGTCTAGATGTTAGGTTAGATTGAATTTTTTTCGACCACTTACAGCTCTTGTTGCACATTGTCCTCCTGGTCAATTACACCTTCGATATAGAAGAATGACTGGTCAAATTGGCGTTGGATTCAAGGATTGGGAAGTTGTTCAAAAATAAATCGTAAAACTGCAATGTCCAGATGTTAGGTTAGATTAAATTTTTTTCGACCACTTACAGCTCTTGTTGCACATTGTCCTCCTGGTCAATTACACCTTGGATATGGAAGAGTGACTGGTCAAATTGGCGTTGGATTCAAGGATTGGGAAGTTGTTCAAAAATAAATCGTAAATCTGCAATGTCTAGATGTTAGGTTAGATTAAATTTTTTTCGACCACTTACAGCTCTTGTTGCACATTGTCCTCTTGGCCAATTACACCTTCGATATAGAAGAATGACTGGTCAAATTGGCGTTGGATTCCAGGATTAGGAAGTTGTTCAAAAATAAATCGTAAAACTGCAATGTCTGGATGTTAGATTAGATTGAATTTTTTTCGACCACTTACAGCGCTTGTTGCACATTGTCCTCCTGGTCAATTACACCTTCGATATAGAAGAATGACTGGTCAAATTGGCGTTGGATTCAAGGATTGGGAAGTTGTTCAAAAATAAATCGTAAATCTGCAATGTCTAGATGTTAGGTTAGATTGAATTTTTTTCGACCACTTACAGCTCTTGTTGCACATTGTCCTCCTGGTCAATTACACCTTCGATATAGAAGAATGACTGGTCATATTGGCGTTGGATTCAAGGATTGGGAAGTTGTTCAAAAATAAATCGTAAAACTGCAATGTCTAGATGTTAGGTTAGATTGAATTTTTTTCGACCACTTACAGCTCTTGTTGCACATTGTCCTCCTGGTCAATTACACCTTCGATATAGAAGAATGACTGGTCAAATTGGCGTTGGATTCAAGGATTGGGAAGTTGTTCAAAAATAAATCGTAAAACTGCAATGTCCAGGTGTTAGGTTAGATTAAATTTTTTTCGACCACTTACAGCTCTTGTTGCACATTGTCCTCCTGGTCAATTACACCTTGGATATAGAAGAGTGACTGGTCAAATTGGCGTTGGATTCAAGGATTGGGAAGTTGTTCAAAAATAAATCGTAAATCTGCAATGTCTAGATGTTAGGTTAGATTAAATTTTTTTCGACCACTTACAGCTCTTGTTGCACATTGTCCTCTTGGTCAATTACACCTTCGATATAGAAGAATGACTGGTCAAATTGGCGTTGGATTCCAGGATTAGGAAGTTGTTCAAAAATAAATCGTAAAACTGCAATGTCTAGATGTTAGGTTAGATTGAATTTTTTTCGACCACTTACAGCGCTTGTTGCACATTGTCCTCCTGGTCAATTACTCCTTCGATATAGAAGAATGACTGGTCAAATTGGCGTTGGATTCAAGGATTGGGAAGTTGTTCAAAAATAAATCGTAAATCTGCAATGTCTAGATGTTAGGTTAGATTGAATTTTTTTCGACCACTTACAGCTCTTGTTGCACATTGTCCTCCTGGTCAATTACACCTTCGATATAGAAGAATGACTGGTCAAATTGGCGTTGGATTCAAGGATTGGGAAGTTGTTCAAAAATAAATCGTAAATCTGCAATGTCTAGATGTTAGGTTAGATTGAATTCTTTTCGACCACTTACAGCTCTTGTTGCACATTGTCCTCCTGGTCAATTACACCTTCGATATAGAAGAATAACTGGTCAAATTGGCGTTGGATTCAAGGATTGGGAAGTTGTTCAAAAATAAATCGTAAATCTGCAATGTCTAGATGTTAGGTTAGATTGAATTTTTTTCGACCACTTACAGCTGTTGTTGCACATTGTCCTCCTGGTCAATTACACCTTGGATATAGAAGAGTGACTGGACAAATTGGCGTTGGATTCAAGGATTGGGAAGTTGTTCAAAAATAAATCGTAAAACTGCAATGTCTAGATGTTAGGTTAGATTGAATTTTTTTCGACCACTTACAGCTCTTGTTGCACATTGTCCTCCTGGTCAATTACACCTTCGATATAGAAGAATAACTGGTCAAATTGGCGTTGGATTCAAGGATTGGGAAGTTGTTCAAAAATAAATCGTAAATCTGCAATGTCTAGATGTTAGGTTAGATTAAATTTTTTTCGACCACTTACAGCTCTTGTTGCACATTGTCCTCCTGGTCAATTACACCTTGGATATAGAAGAGTGACTGGTCAAATTGGCGTTGGATTCAAGGATTGGGAAGTTGTTCAAAAATGAATCGTAAATCTGCAATGTCTAGATGTTAGGTTAGATTGAATTTTTTTCGACCACTTACAGCTCTTGTTGCACATTGTCCTCCTGGTCAATTACACCTTCGATATAGATCAATGACTGGTCAAATTGGCGTTGGATTCAAGGATTGGGTAGTTGTTCAAAAATAAATCGTAAATCTGCAATGTCTAGATGTTAGGTTAGATTAAATTTTTTTCGACCACTTACAGCTCTTGTTGCACATTGTCCTCCTGGTCAATTACACCTCCGATATAGAAGAGTGACTGGTCAAATTGGCGTTGGATTCAAGGATTGGGAGGTTGTTCAAAAATAAATCGTAAATCTGCAATGTCTAGATGTTAGGTTAGATTGAATTCTTTTCGACCACTTACAGCTCTTGTTGCACATTGTCCTCCTGGTCAATTACACCTTCGATATAGAAGAATAACTGGTCAAATTGGCGTTGGATTCAAGGATTGGGAAGTTGTTCAAAAATAAATCGTAAATCTGCAATGTCTAGATGTTAGGTTAGATTGAATTTTTTTCGACCACTTACAGCTCTTGTTGCACATTGTCCTCCTGGTCAATTACACCTTGGATATAGAAGAGTGACTGGTCAAATTGGCGTTGGATTCAAGGATTGGGAAGTTGTTCAAAAATAAATCGTAAAACTGCAATGTCTAGATGTTAGGTTAGATTGAATTCTTTTCGACCACTTACAGCTCTTGTTGCACATTGTCCTCCTGGTCAATTACACCTTCGATATAGAAGAATGACTGGTTACAGCTCTTGTTGCACATTGTCCTCCTGGTCAATTACACCTTCGATATAGAAGAATGACTGGTCAAATTGGCGTTGGATTCAAGGATTGGGAAGTTGTTCAAAAATAAATCGTAAATCTGCAATGTCTAGATGTTAGGTTAGATTAAATTTTTTTCGACCACTTACAGCTCTTGTTGCACATTGTCCTCCTGGTCAATTACACCTTGGATATAGAAGAGTGTCTGGTCAAATTGGCGTTGGATTCAAGGATTGGGAAGTTGTTCAAAAATAAATCGTAAATCTGTAATGTCTAGATGTTAGGTTAGATTGAATTTTTTTCGACCACTTACAGCTCTTGTTGCACATTGTCCTCCTGGTCAATTACACCTTCGATATAGAAGAATGACTGGTCAAATTGGCGTTGGATTCAAGGATTGGGAAGTTGTTCAAAAATAAATCGTAAAACTGCAATGTCCAGATGTTAGGTTAGATTAAATTTTTTTCGACCACTTACAGCTCTTGTTGCACATTGTCCTCCTGGTCAATTACACCTTGGATATAGAAGAGTGACTGGTCAAATTGGCGTTGGATTCAAGGATTGGGAAGTTGTTCAAAAATAAATCGTAAATCTGCAATGTCTAGATGTTAGGTTAGATTGAATTTTTTTCGACCACTTACAGCTCTTGTTGCACATTGTCCTCCTGGTCAATTACACCTTCAATATAGAAGAATGACTGGTCATATTGGCGTTGGATTCAAGGATTGGGAAGTTGTTCAAAAATAAATCGTAAAACTGCAATGTCTAGATGTTAGGTTAGATTGAATTTTTTTCGACCACTTACAGCTCTTGTTGCACATTGTCCTCCTGGTCAATTACACCTTCGATATAGAAGAATGACTGGTCAAATTGGCGTTGGATTCAAGGATTGGGAAGTTGTTCAAAAATAAATCGTAAAACTGCAATGTCCAGATGTTAGGTTAGATTAAATTTTTTTCGACCACTTACAGCTCTTGTTGCACATTGTCCTCCTGGTCAATTACACCTTGGATATAGAAGAGTGACTGGTCAAATTGGCGTTGGATTCAAGGATTGGGAAGTTGTTCAAAAATAAATCGTAAATCTGCAATGTCTAGATGTTAGGTTAGATTAAATTTTTTTCGACCACTTACAGCTCTTGTTGCACATTGTCCTCCTGGTCAATTACACCTCCGATATAGAAGAGTGACTGGTCAAATTGGCGTTGGATTCAAGGATTGGGAAGTTGTTCAAAAATAAATCGTAAATCTGCAATGTCTAGATGTTAGGTTAGATTGAATTCTTTTCGACCACTTACAGCTCTTGTTGCACATTGTCCTCCTGGTCAATTACACCTTCGATATAGAAGAATAACTGGTCAAATTGGCGTTGGATTCAAGGATTGGGAAGTTGTTCATAAACAAATCGTAAATCTGCAATGTCTAGATGTTAGGTTAGATTGAATTTTTTTCGACCACTTACAGCTCTTGTTGCACATTGTCCTCCTGGTCAATTACACCTTGGATATAGAAGAGTGACTGGTCAAATTGGCGTTGGATTCAAGGATTGGGAAGTTGTTCAAAAATAAATCGTAAATCTGCAATGTCTAGATGTTAGGTTAGATTGAATTTTTTTCGACCACTTACAGCTCTTGTTGCACATTGTCCTCCTGGTCAATTACACCTTCGATATAGAAGAATGACTGGTCATATTGGCGTTGGATTCAAGGATTGGGAAGTTGTTCAAAAATAAATCGTAAAACTGCAATGTCTAGATGTTAGGTTAGATTGAATTTTTTTCGACCACTTACAGCTCTTGTTGCACATTGTCCTCCTGGTCAATTACACCTTCGATATAGAAGAATGACTGGTCAAATTGGCGTTGGATTCAAGGATTGGGAAGTTGTTCAAAAATAAATCGTAAAACTGCAATGTCCAGATGTTAGGTTAGATTAAATTTTTTTCGACCACTTACAGCTCTTGTTGCACATTGTCCTCCTGGTCAATTACACCTTGGATATAGAAGAGTGACTGGTCAAATTGGCGTTGGATTCAAGGATTGGGAAGTTGTTCAAAAATAAATCGTAAATCTGCAATGTCTAGATGTTAGGTTAGATTAAATTTTTTTCGACCACTTACAGCTCTTGTTGCGCATTGTCCTCTTGGTCAATTACACCTTCGATATAGAAGAATGACTGGTCAAATTGACGTTGGATTCCAGGATTAGGAAGTTGTTCAAAAATAAATCGTAAAACTGCAATGTCTAGATGTTAGGTTAGATTGAATTTTTTTCGACCACTTACAGCTCTTGTTGCACATTGTCCTCCTGGTCAATTACACCTTCGATATAGAAGAAAGACTGGTCAAATTGGCGTTGGATTCAAGGATTGGGAAGTTGTTCAAAAATAAATCGTAAAACTGCAATGTCTAGATGTTAGGTTAGATTGAATTTTTTTCGACCACTTACAGCTCTTGTTGCACATTGTCCTCCTGGTCAATTACACCTTCGATATAGAAGAATGACTGGTCAAATTGGCGTTGGATTCAAGGATTGGGAAGTTGTTCAAAAATAAATCGTAAAACTGCAATGTCCAGGTGTTAGGTTAGATTAAATTTTTTTCGACCACTTACAGCTCTTGTTGCACATTGTCCTCCTGGTCAATTACACCTTGGATATAGAAGAGTGACTGGTCAAATTGGCGTTGGATTCAAGGATTGGGAAGTTGTTCAAAAATAAATCGTAAATCTGTAATGTCTAGATGTTAGGTTAGATTGAATTTTTTTCGACCACTTACAGCTCTTGTTGCACATTGTCCTCCTGGTCAATTACACCTTCGATATAGAAGAATGACTGGTCAAATTGGCGTTGGATTCAAGGATTGGGTAGTTGTTCAAAAATAAATCGTAAATCTGCAATGTCTAGATGTTAGGTTAGATTGAATTTTTTTCGACCACTTACAGCTCTTGTTGCACATTGTCCTCCTGGTCAATTACACCTTCGATATAGAAGAATGACTGGTCAAATTGGCGTTGGATTCAAGGATTGGGTAGTTGTTCAAAAATAAATCGTAAATCTGCAATGTCTAGATGTTAGGTTAGATTAAATTTTTTTCGACCACTTACAGCTCTTGTTGCACATTGTCCTCCTGGTCAATTACACCTCCGATATAGAAGAGTGACTGGTCAAATTGGCGTTGGATTCAAGGATTGGGAAGTTGTTCAAAAATAAATCGTAAATCTGCAATGTCTAGATGTTAGGTTAGATTGAATTCTTTTCGACCACTTACAGCTCTTGTTGCACATTGTCCTCCTGGTCAATTACACCTTCGATATAGAAGAATAACTGGTCAAATTGGCGTTGGATTCAAGGATTGGGAAGTTGTTCATAAATAAATCGTAAATCTGCAATGTCTAGATGTTAGGTTAGATTGAATTTTTTTCGACCACTTACAGCTCTTGTTGCACATTGTCCTCCTGGTCAATTACACCTTGGATATAGAAGAGTGACTGGTCAAATTGGCGTTGGATTCAAGGATTGGGAAGTTGTTCAAAAATAAATCGTAAATCTGCAATGTCTAGATGTTAGGTTAGATTGAATTTTTTTCGACCACTTACAGCTCTTGTTGCACATTGTCCTCCTGGTCAATTACACGTCCGATATAGAAGAGTGACTGGTCAAATTGGCGTTGGATTCAAGGATTGGGAGGTTGTTCAAAAATAAATCGTAAATCTGCAATGTCTAGATGTTAGGTTAGATTAAATTTTTTTCGACCACTTACAGCTCTTGTTGCACATTGTCCTCCTGGTCAATTACACCTTGGATATAGAAGAGTGACTGGTCAAATTGGCGTTGGATTCAAGGATTGGGAAGTTGTTCAAAAATAAATCGTAAATCTGTAATGTCTAGATGTTAGGTTAGATTGAATTTTTTTCGACCACTTACAGCTCTTGTTGCACATTGTCCTCCTGGTCAATTACACCTTCGATATAGAAGAATGACTGGTCAAATTGGCGTTGGATTCAAGGATTGGGTAGTTGTTCAAAAATAAATCGTAAATCTGCAATGTCTAGATGTTAGGTTAGATTGAATTTTTTTCGACCACTTACAGCTCTTGTTGCACATTGTCCTGGTCAATTACACCTTCGATATAGAAGAGTGACTGGTCAAATTGGCGTTGGATTCAAGGATTGGGAAGTTGTTCAAAAATAAATCGTAAATCTGCAATGTCTAGATGTTAGGTTAGATTGAATTCTTTTCGACCACTTACAGCTCTTGTTGCACATTGTCCTCCTGGTCAATTACACCTTCGATATAGAAGAATAGCTGGTCAAATTGGCGTTGGATTCAAGGATTGGGAAGTTGTTCAAAAATAAATCGTAAATCTGCAATGTCTAGATGTTAGGTTAGATTGAATTCTTTTCGACCACTTACAGCTCTTGTTGCACATTGTCCTCCTGGTCAATTACACCTTCGATATAGAAGAATAACTGGTCAAATTGGCGTTGGATTCAAGGATTGGGAAGTTGTTCATAAACAAATCGTAAATCTGCAATGTCTAGATGTTAGGTTAGATTGAATTTTTTTCGACCACTTACAGCTCTTGTTGCACATTGTCCTCCTGGTCAATTACACCTTGGATATAGAAGAGTGACTGGTCAAATTGGCGTTGGATTCAAGGATTGGGAAGTTGTTCAAAAATAAATCGTAAATCTGCAATGTCTAGATGTTAGGTTAGATTGAATTTTTTTCGACCACTTACAGCTCTTGTTGCACATTGTCCTCCTGGTCAATTACACCTTCGATATAGAAGAATGACTGGTCATATTGGCGTTGGATTCAAGGATTGGGAATTTGTTCAAAAATAAATCGTAAGACTGCAATGTCTAGATGTTAGGTTAGATTGAATTTTTTTCGACCACTTACAGCTCTTGTTGCACATTGTCCTCCTGGTCAATTACACCTTCGATATAGAAGAATGACTGGTCATATTGGCGTTGGATTCAAGGATTGGGAAGTTGTTCAAAAATAAATCGTAAAACTGCAATGTCTAGATGTTAGGTTAGATTGAATTTTTTTCGACCACTTACAGCTCTTGTTGCACATTGTCCTCCTGGTCAATTACACCTTCGATATAGAAGAATGACTGGTCAAATTGGCGTTGGATTCAAGGATTGGGAAGTTGTTCAAAAATAAATCGTAAAACTGCAATGTCCAGATGTTAGGTTAGATTAAATTTTTTTCGACCACTTACAGCTCTTGTTGCACATTGTCCTCCTGGTCAATTACACCTTGGATATAGAAGAGTGACTGGTCAAATTGGCGTTGGATTCAAGGATTGGGAAGTTGTTCAAAAATAAATCGTAAGTCTGCAATGTCTAGATGTTAGGTTAGATTAAATTTTTTTCGACCACTTACAGCTCTTGTTGCACATTGTCCTCTTGGTCAATTACACCTTCGATATAGAAGAATGACTGGTCAAATTGGCGTTGGATTCCAGGATTAGGAAGTTGTTCAAAAATAAATCGTAAAACTGCAATGTCTAGATGTTAGGTTAGATTGAATTTTTTTCGACCACTTACAGCGCTTGTTGCACATTGTCCTCCTGGTCAATTACTCCTTCGATATAGAAGAATGACTGGTCAAATTGGCGTTGGATTCAAGGATTGGGAAGTTGTTCAAAAATAAATCGTAAGTCTGCAATGTCTAGATGTTAGGTTAGATTAAATTTTTTTCGACCACTTACAGCTCTTGTTGCACATTGTCCTCTTGGTCAATTACACCTTCGATATAGAAGAATGACTGGTCAAATTGGCGTTGGATTCCAGGATTAGGAAGTTGTTCAAAAATAAATCGTAAATCTGCAATGTCTAGATGTTAGGTTAGATTGAATTTTTTTCGACCACTTACAGCTCTTGTTGCACATTGTCCTCCTGGTCAATTACACCTTCGATATAGAAGAATGACTGGTCATATTGGCGTTGGATTCAAGGATTGGGAAGTTGTTCAAAAATGAATCGTAAATCTGCAATGTCTAGATGTTAGGTTAGATTGAATTTTTTTCGACCACTTACAGCTCTTGTTGCACATTGTCCTCCTGGTCAATTACACCTTCGATATAGATCAATGACTGGTCAAATTGACGTTGGATTCAAGGATTGGGCAGTTGTTCAAAAATAAATCGTAAATCTGCAATGTCTAGATGTTAGGTTAGATTAAATTTTTTTCGACCACTTACAGCTCTTGTTGCACATTGTCCTCCTGGTCAATTACACGTCCGATATAGAAGAGTGACTGGTCAAATTGGCGTTGGATTCAAGGATTGGGAGGTTGTTCAAAAATAAATCGTAAATCTGCAATGTCTAGATGTTAGGTTAGATTAAATTTTTTTCGACCACTTACAGCTCTTGTTGCACATTGTCCTCCTGGTCAATTACACCTTGGATATAGAAGAGTGACTGGTCAAATTGGCGTTGGATTCAAGGATTGGGAAGTTGTTCAAAAATAAATCGTAAATCTGTAATGTCTAGATGTTAGGTTAGATTGAATTTTTTTCGACCACTTACAGCTCTTGTTGCACATTGTCCTCCTGGTCAATTACACCTTCGATATAGAAGAATGACTGGTCAAATTGGCGTTGGATTCAAGGATTGGGTAGTTGTTCAAAAATAAATCGTAAATCTGCAATGTCTAGATGTTAGGTTAGATTGAATTTTTTTCGACCACTTACAGCTCTTGTTGCACATTGTCCTCCTGGTCAATTACACCTTCGATATAGAAGAGTGACTGGTCAAATTGGCGTTGGATTCAAGGATTGGGAAGTTGTTCAAAAATAAATCGTAAATCTGCAATGTCTAGATGTTAGGTTAGATTGAATTCTTTTCGACCACTTACAGCTCTTGTTGCACATTGTCCTCCTGGTCAATTACACCTTCGATATAGAAGAATAGCTGGTCAAATTGGCGTTGGATTCAAGGATTGGGAAGTTGTTCAAAAATAAATCGTAAATCTGCAATGTCTAGATGTTAGGTTAGATTGAATTCTTTTCGACCACTTACAGCTCTTGTTGCACATTGTCCTCCTGGTCAATTACACCTTCGATATAGAAGAATAACTGGTCAAATTGGCGTTGGATTCAAGGATTGGGAAGTTGTTCATAAACAAATCGTAAATCTGCAATGTCTAGATGTTAGGTTAGATTGAATTTTTTTCGACCACTTACAGCTCTTGTTGCACATTGTCCTCCTGGTCAATTACACCTTGGATATAGAAGAGTGACTGGTCAAATTGGCGTTGGATTCAAGGATTGGGAAGTTGTTCAAAAATAAATCGTAAATCTGCAATGTCTAGATGTTAGGTTAGATTGAATTTTTTTCGACCACTTACAGCTCTTGTTGCACATTGTCCTCCTGGTCAATTACACCTTCGATATAGAAGAATGACTGGTCATATTGGCGTTGGATTCAAGGATTGGGAATTTGTTCAAAAATAAATCGTAAGACTGCAATGTCTAGATGTTAGGTTAGATTGAATTTTTTTCGACCACTTACAGCTCTTGTTGCACATTGTCCTCCTGGTCAATTACACCTTCGATATAGAAGAATGACTGGTCATATTGGCGTTGGATTCAAGGATTGGGAAGTTGTTCAAAAATAAATCGTAAAACTGCAATGTCTAGATGTTAGGTTAGATTGAATTTTTTTCGACCACTTACAGCTCTTGTTGCACATTGTCCTCCTGGTCAATTACACCTTCGATATAGAAGAATGACTGGTCAAATTGGCGTTGGATTCAAGGATTGGGAAGTTGTTCAAAAATAAATCGTAAAACTGCAATGTCCAGATGTTAGGTTAGATTAAATTTTTTTCGACCACTTACAGCTCTTGTTGCACATTGTCCTCCTGGTCAATTACACCTTGGATATAGAAGAGTGACTGGTCAAATTGGCGTTGGATTCAAGGATTGGGAAGTTGTTCAAAAATAAATCGTAAGTCTGCAATGTCTAGATGTTAGGTTAGATTAAATTTTTTTCGACCACTTACAGCTCTTGTTGCACATTGTCCTCTTGGTCAATTACACCTTCGATATAGAAGAATGACTGGTCAAATTGACGTTGGATTCCAGGATTAGGAAGTTGTTCAAAAATAAATCGTAAAACTGCAATGTCTAGATGTTAGGTTAGATTGAATTTTTTTCGACCACTTACAGCTCTTGTTGCACATTGTCCTCCTGGTCAATTACACCTTCGATATAGAAGAAAGACAGGTCAAATTGGCGTTGGATTCAAGGATTGGGAAGTTGTTCAAAAATAAATCGTAAATCTGCAATGTCTAGATGTTAGGTTAGATTGAATTTTTTTCGACCACTTACAGCTCTTGTTGCACATTGTCCTCCTGGTCAATTACACCTTCGATATAGAAGAATGACTGGTCATATTGGCGTTGGATTCAAGGATTGGGAAGTTGTTCAAAAATAAATCGTAGAACTGCAATGTCTAGATGTTAGGTTAGATTGAATTTTTTTCGACCACTTACAGCTCTTGTTGCACATTGTCCTCCTGGTCAATTACACCTTCGATATAGAAGAATGACTGGCCAAACTGGCGTTGGATTCAAGGATTGGGAAGTTGTTCAAAAATAAATCGTAAATCTGCAATGTCTAGATGTTAGGTTAGATTAAATTTTTTTCGACCACTTACAGCTCTTGTTGCACATTGTCCTCCTGGTCAATTACACCTTGGATATAGAAGAGTGACTGGTCAAATTGGCGTTGGATTCAAGGATTGGGAAGTTGTTCAAAAATGAATCGTAAATCTGCAATGTCTAGATGTTAGGTTAGATTGAATTTTTTTCGACCACTTACAGCTCTTGTTGCACATTGTCCTCCTGGTCAATTACACCTTCGATATAGATCAATGACTGGTCAAATTGACGTTGGATTCAAGGATTGGGCAGTTGTTGTTCAAAAATAAATCGTAAATCTGCAATGTCTAGATGTTAGGTTAGATTAAATTTTTTTCGACCACTTACAGCTCTTGTTGCACATTGTCCTCCTGGTCAATTACACGTCCGATATAGAAGAGTGACTGGTCAAATTGGCGTTGGATTCAAGGATTGGGAGGTTGTTCAAAAATAAATCGTAAATCTGCAATGTCTAGATGTTAGGTTAGATTAAATTTTTTTCGACCACTTACAGCTCTTGTTGCACATTGTCCTCCTGGTCAATTACACCTTGGATATAGAAGAGTGACTGGTCAAATTGGCGTTGGATTCAAGGATTGGGAAGTTGTTCAAAAATAAATCGTAAATCTGTAATGTCTAGATGTTAGGTTAGATTGAATTTTTTTCGACCACTTACAACTCTTGTTGCACATTGTCCTCCTGGTCAATTACACCTTCGATATAGAAGAATGACTGGTCAAATTGGCGTTGGATTCAAGGATTGGGTAGTTGTTCAAAAATAAATCGTAAATCTGCAATGTCTAGATGTTAGGTTAGATTGAATTTTTTTCGACCACTTACAGCTCTTGTTGCACATTGTCCTCCTGGTCAATTACACCTTCGATATAGAAGAGTGACTGGTCAAATTGGCGTTGGATTCAAGGATTGGGAAGTTGTTCAAAAATAAATCGTAAATCTGCAATGTCTAGATGTTAGGTTAGATTGAATTCTTTTCGACCACTTACAGCTCTTGTTGCACATTGTCCTCCTGGTCAATTACACCTTCGATATAGAAGAATAGCTGGTCAAATTGGCGTTGGATTCAAGGATTGGGAAGTTGTTCAAAAATAAATCGTAAATCTGCAATGTCTAGATGTTAGGTTAGATTGAATTCTTTTCGACCACTTACAGCTCTTGTTGCACATTGTCCTCCTGGTCAATTACACCTTCGATATAGAAGAATAACTGGTCAAATTGGCGTTGGATTCAAGGATTGGGAAGTTGTTCATAAACAAATCGTAAATCTGCAATGTCTAGATGTTAGGTTAGATTGAATTTTTTTCGACCACTTACAGCTCTTGTTGCACATTGTCCTCCTGGTCAATTACACCTTGGATATAGAAGAGTGACTGGTCAAATTGGCGTTGGATTCAAGGATTGGGAAGTTGTTCAAAAATAAATCGTAAATCTGCAATGTCTAGATGTTAGGTTAGATTGAATTTTTTTCGACCACTTACAGCTCTTGTTGCACATTGTCCTCCTGGTCAATTACACCTTCGATATAGAAGAATGACTGGTCATATTGGCGTTGGATTCAAGGATTGGAAATTTGTTCAAAAATAAATCGTAAGACTGCAATGTCTAGATGTTAGGTTAGATTGAATTTTTTTCGACCACTTACAGCTCTTGTTGCACATTGTCCTCCTGGTCAATTACACCTTCGATATAGAAGAATGACTGGTCATATTGGCGTTGGATTCAAGGATTGGGAAGTTGTTCAAAAATAAATCGTAAAACTGCAATGTCTAGATGTTAGGTTAGATTGAATTTTTTTCGACCACTTACAGCTCTTGTTGCACATTGTCCTCCTGGTCAATTACACCTTCGATATAGAAGAATGACTGGTCAAATTGGCGTTGGATTCAAGGATTGGGAAGTTGTTCAAAAATAAATCGTAAAACTGCAATGTCCAGATGTTAGGTTAGATTAAATTTTTTTCGACCACTTACAGCTCTTGTTGCACATTGTCCTCCTGGTCAATTACACCTTGGATATAGAAGAGTGACTGGTCAAATTGGCGTTGGATTCAAGGATTGGGAAGTTGTTCAAAAATAAATCGTAAGTCTGCAATGTCTAGATGTTAGGTTAGATTAAATTTTTTTCGACCACTTACAGCTCTTGTTGCACATTGTCCTCTTGGTCAATTACACCTTCGATATAGAAGAATGACTGGTCAAATTGGCGTTGGATTCCAGGATTAGGAAGTTGTTCAAAAATAAATCGTAAAACTGCAATGTCTAGATGTTAGGTTAGATTGAATTTTTTTCGACCACTTACAGCGCTTGTTGCACATTGTCCTCCTGGTCAATTACTCCTTCGATATAGAAGAATGACTGGTCAAATTGGCGTTGGATTCAAGGGTTGGGAAGTTGTACAAAAATAAATCGTAAATCTGCAATGTCTAGATGTTAGGTAAGATTGAATTTTTTTCGACCACTTACAGCTCTTGTTGCACATTGTCCTCCTGGTCAATTACACCTTCGATATAGAAGAATGACTGGTCAAATTGGCGTTGGATTCAAGGATTGGGAAGTTGTTCAAAAATAAATCGTAAATCTGCAATGTCTAGATGTTAGGTTAGATTGAATTCTTTTCGACCACTTACAGCTCTTGTTGCACATTGTCCTCCTGGTCAATTACACCTTCGATATAAAAGAATGACTGGTCAAATTGGCGTTGGATTCAAGGATTGGGAAGTTGTTCAAAAATAAATCGTAAATCTGCAATGTCTAGATGTTAGGTTAGATTAAATTTTTTTCGACCACTTACAGCTCTTGTTGCACATTGTCCTCCTGGTCAATTACACCTTGGATATAGAAGAGTGTCTGGTCAAATTGGCGTTGGATTCAAGGATTGGGAAGTTGTTCAAAAATAAATCGTAAATCTGTAATGTCTAGATGTTAGGTTAGATTGAATTTTTTTCGACCACTTACAGCTCTTGTTGCACATTGTCCTCCTGGTCAATTACACCTTCGATATAGAAGAATGACTGGTCAAATTGGCGTTGGATTCAAGGATTGGGTAGTTGTTCAAAAATAAATCGTAAATCTGCAATGTCTAGATGTTAGGTTAGATTGAATTTTTTTCGACCACTTACAGCTCTTGTTGCACATTGTCCTCCTGGTCAATTACACCTTCGATATAGAAGAATGACTGGTCAAATTGGCGTTGGATTCAAGGATTGGGAAGTTGTTCAAAAATAAATCGTAAATCTGCAATGTCTAGATGTTAGGTTAGATTGAATTCTTTTCGACCACTTACAGCTCTTGTTGCACATTGTCCTCCTGGTCAATTACACCTTCGATATAAAAGAATGACTGGTCAAATTGGCGTTGGATTCAAGGATTGGGAAGTTGTTCAAAAATAAATCGTAAATCTGCAATGTCTAGATGTTAGGTTAGATTAAATTTTTTTCGACCACTTACAGCTCTTGTTGCACATTGTCCTCCTGGTCAATTACACCTTGGATATAGAAGAGTGTCTGGTCAAATTGGCGTTGGATTCAAGGATTGGGAAGTTGTTCAAAAATAAATCGTAAATCTGTAATGTCTAGATGTTAGGTTAGATTGAATTTTTTTCGACCACTTACAGCTCTTGTTGCACATTGTCCTCCTGGTCAATTACACCTTCGATATAGAAGAATGACTGGTCAAATTGGCGTTGGATTCAAGGATTGGGTAGTTGTTCAAAAATAAATCGTAAATCTGCAATGTCTAGATGTTAGGTTAGATTGAATTTTTTTCGACCACTTACAGCTCTTGTTGCACATTGTCCTCCTGGTCAATTACACCTTCGATATAGAAGAATGACTGGTCAAATTGGCGTTGGATTCAAGGATTGGGTAGTTGTTCAAAAATAAATCGTAAATCTGCAATGTCTAGATGTTAGGTTAGATTAAATTTTTTTCGACCACTTACAGCTCTTGTTGCACATTGTCCTCCTGGTCAATTACACCTCCGATATAGAAGAGTGACTGGTCAAATTGGCGTTGGATTCAAGGATTGGGAAGTTGTTCAAAAATAAATCGTAAAACTGCAATGTCCAGATGTTAGATTAGATTAAATTTTTTTCGACCACTTACAGCTCTTGTTGCACATTGTCCTCCTGGTCAATTACACCTTGGATATAGAAGAGTGACTGGTCAAATTGGCGTTGGATTCAAGGATTGGGAAGTTGTTCAAAAATAAATCGTAAATCTGCAATGTCTAGATGTTAGGTTAGATTAAATTTTTTCGACCACTTACAGCTCTTGTTGCACATTGTCCTCTTGGTCAATTACACCTTCGATATAGAAGAATGACTGGTCAAATTGGCGTTGGATTCCAGGATTAGGAAGTTGTTCAAAAATAAATCGTAAAACTGCAATGTCTAGATGTTAGGTTAGATTGAATTTTTTTCGACCACTTACAGCGCTTGTTGCACATTGTCCTCCTGGTCAATTACACCTTCGATATAGAAGAAAGACTGGTCAAATTGGCGTTGGATTCAAGGATTGGGAAGTTGTTCAAAAATAAATCGTAAATCTGCAATGTCTAGATGTTAGGTTAGATTGAATTCTTTTCGACCACTTACAGCTCTTGTTGCACATTGTCCTCCTGGTCAATTACACCTTCGATATAGAAGAATAACTGGTCAAATTGGCGTTGGATTCAAGGATTGGGAAGTTGTTCATAAATAAATCGTAAATCTGCAATGTCTAGATGTTAGGTTAGATTGAATTTTTTTCGACCACTTACAGCTCTTGTTGCACATTGTCCTCCTGGTCAATTACACCTTGGATATAGAAGAGTGACTGGCCAAATTGGCGTTGGATTCAAGGATTGGGAAGTTGTTCAAAAATAAATCGTAAATCTGCAATGTCTAGATGTTAGGTTAGATTGAATTTTTTTCGACCACTTACAGCTCTTGTTGCACATTGTCCTCCTGGTCAATTACACCTTCGATATAGAAGAATGACTGGTCATATTGGCGTTGGATTCAAGGATTGGGAAGTTGTTCAAAAATAAATCGTAAAACTGCAATGTCTAGATGTTAGGTTAGATTGAATTTTTTTCGACCACTTACAGCTCTTGTTGCACATTGTCCTTCTGGTCAATTACACCTTCGATATAGAAGAATGACTGGTCAAATTGGCGTTGGATTCAAGGATTGGGAAGTTGTTCAAAAATAAATCGTAAAACTGCAATGTCCAGATGTTAGATTAGATTAAATTTTTTTCGACCACTTACAGCTCTTGTTGCACATTGTCCTCCTGGTCAATTACACCTTGGATATAGAAGAGTGACTGGTCAAATTGGCGTTGGATTCAAGGATTGGGAAGTTGTTCAAAAATAAATCGTAAATCTGCAATGTCTAGATGTTAGGTTAGATTAAATTTTTTTCGACCACTTACAGCTCTTGTTGCACATTGTCCTCTTGGTCAATTACACCTTCGATATAGAAGAATGACTGGTCAAATTGGCGTTGGATTCCAGGATTAGGAAGTTGTTCAAAAATAAATCGTAAAACTGCAATGTCTAGATGTTAGGTTAGATTGAATTTTTTTCGACCACTTACAGCGCTTGTTGCACATTGTCCTCCTGGTCAATTACACCTTCGATATAGAAGAAAGACTGGTCAAATTGGCGTTGGATTCAAGGATTGGGAAGTTGTTCAAAAATAAATCGTAAATCTGCAATGTCTAGATGTTAGGTTATATTGAATTTTTTTCGACCACTTACAGCTCTTGTTGCACATTGTCCTCCTGGTCAATTACACCTTCGATATAGAAGAATGACTGGTCATATTGGCGTTGGATTCAAGGATTGGGAAGTTGTTCAAAAATAAATCGTAAAACTGCAATGTCTAGATGTTAGGTTAGATTGAATTTTTTTCGACCACTTACAGCTCTTGTTGCACATTGTCCTCCTGGTCAATTACACCTTCGATATAGAAGAATGACTGGTCAAATTGGCGTTGGATTCAAGGATTGGGAAGTTGTTCAAAAATAAATCGTAAAACTGCAATGTCCAGGTGTTAGGTTAGATTAAATTTTTTTCGACCACTTACAGCTCTTGTTGCACATTGTCCTCCTGATCAATTACACCTTGGATATAGAAGAGTGACTGGTCAAATTGGCGTTGGATTCAAGGATTGGGAAGTTGTTCAAAAATAAATCGTAAATCTGCAATATCTAGATGTTAGGTTAGATTGAATTTTTTTCGACCACTTACAGCGCTTGTTACACATTGTCCTCCTGGTCAATTACACCTTCGATATAGAAGAATGACTGGTCAAATTGGCGTTGGATTCAAGGATTGGGAAGTTGTTCAAAAATAAATCGTAAATCTGCAATGTCTAGATGTTAGGTTAGATTGAATTTTTTTCGACCACTTACAGCTCTTGTTGCACATTGTCCTCCTGGTCAATTACACCTTCGATATAGAAGAATGACTGGTCAAATTGGCGTTGGATTCAAGGATTGGGAAGTTGTTCAAAAATAAATCGAAAATCTGCAATGTCTAGATGTTAGGTTAGATTGAATTTTTTTCGACCACTTACAGCTCTTGTTGCACATTGTCCTCCTGGTCAATTACACCTTGGATATAGAAGAGTGACTTGTCAAATTGGCGTTGGATTCAAGGATTGGGAAGTTATTCAAAAATAAATCGTAAATCTGCAATGTCTAGATGTTAGGTTAGATTGAATTTTTTTCGACCACTTACAGCTTTTGTTGCACATTGTCCTCCTGGTCAATTACACCTTCGATATAGAAGAATAACTGGTCAAATTGGCGTTGGATTCAAGCATTGGGAAGTTGTTCAAAAATAAATCGTAAATCTGCAATGTCTAGATGTTAGGTTAGATTGAATTTTTTTCGACCACTTACAGCTCTTGTTGCACATTGTCCTCCTGGTCAATTACACCTTGGATATAGAAGAGTGACTGGTCAAATTGGCGTTGGATTCAAGGATTGGGAAGTTGTTCAAAAATAAATCGTAAATCTGCAATGTCTAGATGTTAGGTTAGATTGAATTTTTTTCGACCACTTACAGCTCTTGTTGCACATTGTCCTCCTGGTCAATTACACCTTGGATATAGAAGAGTGACTTGTCAAATTGGCGTTGGATTCAAGGATTGGGAAGTTATTCAAAAATAAATCGTAAAACTGCAATGTCTAGATGTTAGGTTAGATTGAATTCTTTTCGACCACTTACAGCTCTTGTTGCACATTGTCCTCCTGGTCAATTACACCTTCGATATAGAAAAATGACTGGTCAAATTGGCGTTGGATTCAAGCATTGGGAAGTTGTTCAAAAATAAATCGTAAATCTGCAATGTCTAGATGTTAGGTTAGATTGAATTTTTTTCGACCACTTACAGCTCTTGTTGCACATTGTCCTCCTGGTCAATTACACCTTGGATATAGAAGAGTGACTGGTCAAATTGGCGTTGGATTCAAGGATTGGGAAGTTGTTCAAAAATAAATCGTGAAACTGCAATGTCTAGATGTTAGGTTAGATTGAATTCTTTTCGACCACTTACAGCTCTTGTTGCACATTGTCCTCCTGGTCAATTACACCTTCGATATAGAAGAGTGACTGGTCAAATTGGCGTTGGATTCAAGCAATGGGAAGTTGTTCAAAAATAAATCGTAAATCTGCAATGTCTAGATGTTAGGTTAGATTGAATTTTTTTCGACCACTTACAGCTCTTGTTGCACATTGTCCTCCTGGTCAATTACACCTTGGATATAGAAGAGTGACTGGTCAAATTGGCGTTGGATTCAAGGATTGGGAAGTTGTTCAAAAATAAATCGTGAAACTGCAATGTCTAGATGTTAGGTTAGATTGAATTCTTTTCGACCACTTACAGCTCTTGTTGCACATTGTCCTCCTGGTCAATTACACCTTCGATATAGAAGAGTGACTGGTCAAATTGGCGTTGGATTCAAGGATTGGGAAGTTGTTCAAAAATAAATCGTAAAACTGCAATGTCTAGATGTTAGGTTAGATTGAATTTTTTTCGACCACTTACAGCTCTTGTTGCACATTGTCCTCCTGGTCAATTACACCTTCGATATAGAAGAATGACTGGTCAAATTGGCGTTGGATTCAAGGATTGGGAAGTTGTTCAAAAATAAATCGTAAAACTGCAATGTCCAGGTGTTATTTTAGATTAAATTTTTTTCGACCACTTACAGCTCTTGTTGCACATTGTCCTCCTGATCAATTACACCTTGGATATAGAAGAGTGACTGGTCAAATTGGCGTTGGATTCAAGGATTGGGAAGTTGTTCAAAAATAAATCGTAAATCTGCAATATCTAGATGTTAGGTTAGATTGAATTTTTTTCGACCACTTACAGCGCTTGTTACACATTGTCCTCCTGGTCAATTACACCTTCGATATAGAAGAATGACTGGTCAAATTGGCGTTGGATTCAAGGATTGGGAAGTTGTTCAAAAATAAATCGTAAATCTGCAATGTCTAGATGTTAGGTTATATTGAATTTTTTTCGACCACTTACAGCTCTTGTTGCACATTGTCCTCCTGGTCAATTACACCTTCGATATAGAAGAATGACTGGTCATATTGGCGTTGGATTCAAGGATTGGGAAGTTGTTCAAAAATAAATCGTAAAACTGCAATGTCTAGATGTTAGGTTAGATTGAATTTTTTTCGACCACTTACAGCTCTTGTTGCACATTGTCCTCCTGGTCAATTACACCTTCGATATAGAAGAATGACTGGTCAAATTGGCGTTGGATTCAAGGATTGGGAAGTTGTTCAAAAATAAATCGTAAAACTGCAATGTCCAGGTGTTAGGTTAGATTAAATTTTTTTCGACCACTTACAGCTCTTGTTGCACATTGTCCTCCTGATCAATTACACCTTGGATATAGAAGAGTGACTGGTCAAATTGGCGTTGGATTCAAGGATTGGGAAGTTGTTCAAAAATAAATCGTAAATCTGCAATATCTAGATGTTAGGTTAGATTGAATTTTTTTCGACCACTTACAGCGCTTGTTACACATTGTCCTCCTGGTCAATTACACCTTCGATATAGAAGAATGACTGGTCAAATTGGCGTTGGATTCAAGGATTGGGAAGTTGTTCAAAAATAAATCGTAAATCTGCAATGTCTAGATGTTAGGTTAGATTGAATTTTTTTCGACCACTTACAGCTCTTGTTGCACATTGTCCTCCTGGTCAATTACACCTTCGATATAGAAGAATGACTGGTCAAATTGGCGTTGGATTCAAGGATTGGGAAGTTGTTCAAAAATAAATCGAAAATCTGCAATGTCTAGATGTTAGGTTAGATTGAATTTTTTTCGACCACTTACAGCTCTTGTTGCACATTGTCCTCCTGGTCAATTACACCTTGGATATAGAAGAGTGACTTGTCAAATTGGCGTTGGATTCAAGGATTGGGAAGTTATTCAAAAATAAATCGTAAATCTGCAATGTCTAGATGTTAGGTTAGATTGAATTTTTTTCGACCACTTACAGCTTTTGTTGCACATTGTCCTCCTGGTCAATTACACCTTCGATATAGAAGAATAACTGGTCAAATTGGCGTTGGATTCAAGCATTGGGAAGTTGTTCAAAAATAAATCGTAAATCTGCAATGTCTAGATGTTAGGTTAGATTGAATTTTTTTCGACCACTTACAGCTCTTGTTGCACATTGTCCTCCTGGTCAATTACACCTTGGATATAGAAGAGTGACTTGTCAAATTGGCGTTGGATTCAAGGATTGGGAAGTTATTCAAAAATAAATCGTAAATCTGCAATGTCTAGATGTTAGGTTAGATTGAATTTTTTTCGACCACTTACAGCTTTTGTTGCACATTGTCCTCCTGGTCAATTACACCTTCGATATAGAAGAGTGACTGGTCAAATTGGCGTTGGATTCAAGGATTGGGAAGTTGTTCAAAAATAAATCGTAAATCTGCAATGTCTAGATGTTAGGTTAGATTGAATTTTTTTCGACCACTTACAGCTCTTGTTGCACATTGTCCTCCTGGTCAATTACACCTTGGATATAGAAGAGTGACTTGTCAAATTGGCGTTGGATTCAAGGATTGGGAAGTTATTCAAAAATAAATCGTAAAACTGCAATGTCTAGATGTTAGGTTAGATTGAATTCTTTTCGACCACTTACAGCTCTTGTTGCACATTGTCCTCCTGGTCAATTACACCTTCGATATAGAAAAATGACTGGTCAAATTGGCGTTGGATTCAAGCATTGGGAAGTTGTTCAAAAATAAATCGTAAATCTGCAATGTCTAGATGTTAGGTTAGATTGAATTTTTTTCGACCACTTACAGCTCTTGTTGCACATTGTCCTCCTGGTCAATTACACCTTGGATATAGAAGAGTGACTGGTCAAATTGGCGTTGGATTCAAGGATTGGGAAGTTGTTCAAAAATAAATCGTGAAACTGCAATGTCTAGATGTTAGGTTAGATTGAATTCTTTTCGACCACTTACAGCTCTTGTTGCACATTGTCCTCCTGGTCAATTACACCTTCGATATAGAAGAGTGACTGGTCAAATTGGCGTTGGATTCAAGGATTGGGAAGTTGTTCAAAAATAAATCGTAAAACTGCAATGTCTAGATGTTAGGTTAGATTGAATTTTTTTCGACCACTTACAGCTCTTGTTGCACATTGTCCTCCTGGTCAATTACACCTTCGATATAGAAGAATGACTGGTCAAATTGGCGTTGGATTCAAGGATTGGGAAGTTGTTCAAAAATAAATCGTAAAACTGCAATGTCCAGGTGTTATTTTAGATTAAATTTTTTTCGACCACTTACAGCTCTTGTTGCACATTGTCCTCCTGATCAATTACACCTTGGATATAGAAAAGTGACTGGTCAAATTGGCGTTGGATTCAAGGATTGGGAAGTTGTTCAAAAATAAATCGTAAATCTGCAATATCTAGATGTTAGGTTAGATTGAATTTTTTTCGACCACTTACAGCGCTTGTTACACATTGTCCTCCTGGTCAATTACACCTTCGATATAGAAGAATGACTGGTCAAATTGGCGTTGGATTCAAGGATTGGGAAGTTGTTCAAAAATAAATCGTAAATCTGCAATGTCTAGATGTTAGGTTAGATTGAATTTTTTTCGACCACTTACAGCTCTTGTTGCACATTGTCCTCCTGGTCAATTACACCTTCGATATAGAAGAATGACTGGTCAAATTGGCGTTGGATTCAAGGATTGGGAAGTTGTTCAAAAATAAATCGAAAATCTGCAATGTCTAGATGTTAGGTTAGATTGAATTTTTTTCGACCACTTACAGCTCTTGTTGCACATTGTCCTCCTGGTCAATTACACCTTGGATATAGAAGAGTGACTTGTCAAATTGGCGTTGGATTCAAGGATTGGGAAGTTATTCAAAAATAAATCGTAAATCTGCAATGTCTAGATGTTAGGTTAGATTGAATTCTTTTCGACCACTTACAGCTCTTGTTGCACATTGTCCTCCTGGTCAATTACACCTTCGATATAGAAGAATAACTGGTCAAATTGGCGTTGGATTCAAGCATTGGGAAGTTGTTCAAAAATAAATCGTAAATCTGCAATGTCTAGATGTTAGGTTAGATTGAATTTTTTTCGACCACTTACAGCTCTTGTTGCACATTGTCCTCCTGGTCAATTACACCTTGGATATAGAAGAGTGACTGGTCAAATTGGCGTTGGATTCAAGGATTGGGAAGTTGTTCAAAAATAAATCGTAAATCTGCAATGTCTAGATGTTAGGTTAGATTGAATTTTTTTCGACCACTTACAGCTCTTGTTGCACATTGTCCTCCTGGTCAATTACACCTTGGATATAGAAGAGTGACTTGTCAAATTGGCGTTGGATTCAAGGATTGGGAAGTTATTCAAAAATAAATCGTAAAACTGCAATGTCTAGATGTTAGGTTAGATTGAATTCTTTTCGACCACTTACAGCTCTTGTTGCACATTGTCCTCCTGGTCAATTACACCTTCGATATAGAAAAATGACTGGTCAAATTGGCGTTGGATTCAAGCATTGGGAAGTTGTTCAAAAATAAATCGTAAATCTGCAATGTCTAGATGTTAGGTTAGATTGAATTTTTTTCGACCACTTACAGCTCTTGTTGCACATTGTCCTCCTGGTCAATTACACCTTGGATATAGAAGAGTGACTGGTCAAATTGGCGTTGGATTCAAGGATTGGGAAGTTGTTCAAAAATAAATCGTGAAACTGCAATGTCTAGATGTTAGGTTAGATTGAATTCTTTTCGACCACTTACAGCTCTTGTTGCACATTGTCCTCCTGGTCAATTACACCTTCGATATAGAAGAGTGACTGGTCAAATTGGCGTTGGATTCAAGCAATGGGAAGTTGTTCAAAAATAAATCGTAAATCTGCAATGTCTAGATGTTAGGTTAGATTGAATTTTTTTCGACCACTTACAGCTCTTGTTGCACATTGTCCTCCTGGTCAATTACACCTTGGATATAGAAGAGTGACTGGTCAAATTGGCGTTGGATTCAAGGATTGGGAAGTTGTTCAAAAATAAATCGTGAAACTGCAATGTCTAGATGTTAGGTTAGATTGAATTCTTTTCGACCACTTACAGCTCTTGTTGCACATTGTCCTCCTGGTCAATTACACCTTCGATATAGAAGAGTGACTGGTCAAATTGGCGTTGGATTCAAGGATTGGGAAGTTGTTCAAAAATAAATCGTAAATCTGCAATGTCTAGATGTTAGGTTAGATTAAATTTTTTTCGACCACTTACAGCTCTTGTTGCACATTGTCCTCCTGGTCAATTACACCTTGGATATAGAAGAGTGTCTGGTCAAATTGGCGTTGGATTCAAGGATTGGGAAGTTGTTCAAAAATAAATCGTAAATCTGTAATGTCTAGATGTTAGGTTAGATTGAATTTTTTTCGACCACTTACAGCTCTTGTTGCACATTGTCCTCCTGGTCAATTACACCTTCGATATAGAAGAATGACTGGTCAAATTGGCGTTGGATTCAAGGATTGGGTAGTTGTTCAAAAATAAATCGTAAATCTGCAATGTCTAGATGTTAGGTTAGATTGAATTTTTTTCGACCACTTACAGCTCTTGTTGCACATTGTCCTCCTGGTCAATTACACCTTCGATATAGAAGAATGACTGGTCAAATTGGCGTTGGATTCAAGGATTGGGTAGTTGTTCAAAAATAAATCGTAAATCTGCAATGTCTAGATGTTAGGTTAGATTAAATTTTTTTCGACCACTTACAGCTCTTGTTGCACATTGTCCTCCTGGTCAATTACACCTCCGATATAGAAGAGTGACTGGTCAAATTGGCGTTGGATTCAAGGATTGGGAAGTTGTTCAAAAATAAATCGTAAAACTGCAATGTCCAGATGTTAGATTAGATTAAATTTTTTTCGACCACTTACAGCTCTTGTTGCACATTGTCCTCCTGGTCAATTACACCTTGGATATAGAAGAGTGACTGGTCAAATTGGCGTTGGATTCAAGGATTGGGAAGTTGTTCAAAAATAAATCGTAAATCTGCAATGTCTAGATGTTAGGTTAGATTAAATTTTTTTCGACCACTTACAGCTCTTGTTGCACATTGTCCTCTTGGTCAATTACACCTTCGATATAGAAGAATGACTGGTCAAATTGGCGTTGGATTCCAGGATTAGGAAGTTGTTCAAAAATAAATCGTAAAACTGCAATGTCTAGATGTTAGGTTAGATTGAATTTTTTTCGACCACTTACAGCGCTTGTTGCACATTGTCCTCCTGGTCAATTACACCTTCGATATAGAAGAAAGACTGGTCAAATTGGCGTTGGATTCAAGGATTGGGAAGTTGTTCAAAAATAAATCGTAAATCTGCAATGTCTAGATGTTAGGTTAGATTGAATTCTTTTCGACCACTTACAGCTCTTGTTGCACATTGTCCTCCTGGTCAATTACACCTTCGATATAGAAGAATAACTGGTCAAATTGGCGTTGGATTCAAGGATTGGGAAGTTGTTCATAAATAAATCGTAAATCTGCAATGTCTAGATGTTAGGTTAGATTGAATTTTTTTCGACCACTTACAGCTCTTGTTGCACATTGTCCTCCTGGTCAATTACACCTTGGATATAGAAGAGTGACTGGTCAAATTGGCGTTGGATTCAAGGATTGGGAAGTTGTTCAAAAATAAATCGTAAATCTGCAATGTCTAGATGTTAGGTTAGATTGAATTTTTTTCGACCACTTACAGCTCTTGTTGCACATTGTCCTCCTGGTCAATTACACCTTCGATATAGAAGAATGACTGGTCATATTGGCGTTGGATTCAAGGATTGGGAAGTTGTTCAAAAATAAATCGTAAAACTGCAATGTCTAGATGTTAGGTTAGATTGAATTTTTTTCGACCACTTACAGCTCTTGTTGCACATTGTCCTCCTGGTCAATTACACCTTCGATATAGAAGAATGACTGGTCAAATTGGCGTTGGATTCAAGGATTGGGAAGTTGTTCAAAAATAAATCGTAAAACTGCAATGTCCAGATGTTAGATTAGATTAAATTTTTTTCGACCACTTACAGCTCTTGTTGCACATTGTCCTCCTGGTCAATTACACCTTGGATATAGAAGAGTGACTGGTCAAATTGGCGTTGGATTCAAGGATTGGGAAGTTGTTCAAAAATAAATCGTAAATCTGCAATGTCTAGATGTTAGGTTAGATTAAATTTTTTTCGACCACTTACAGCTCTTGTTGCACATTGTCCTCTTGGTCAATTACACCTTCGATATAGAAGAATGACTGGTCAAATTGGCGTTGGATTCCAGGATTAGGAAGTTGTTCAAAAATAAATCGTAAAACTGCAATGTCTAGATGTTAGGTTAGATTGAATTTTTTTCGACCACTTACAGCGCTTGTTGCACATTGTCCTCCTGGTCAATTACACCTTCGATATAGAAGAAAGACTGGTCAAATTGGCGTTGGATTCAAGGATTGGGAAGTTGTTCAAAAATAAATCGTAAATCTGCAATGTCTAGATGTTAGGTTATGTTGAATTTTTTTCGACCACTTACAGCTCTTGTTGCACATTGTCCTCCTGGTCAATTACACCTTCGATATAGAAGAATGACTGGTCATATTGGCGTTGGATTCAAGGATTGGGAAGTTGTTCAAAAATAAATCGTAAAACTGCAATGTCTAGATGTTAGGTTAGATTGAATTTTTTTCGACCACTTACAGCTCTTGTTGCACATTGTCCTCCTGGTCAATTACACCTTCGATATAGAAGAATGACTGGTCAAATTGGCGTTGGATTCAAGGATTGGGAAGTTGTTCAAAAATAAATCGTAAAACTGCAATGTCCAGGTGTTAGGTTAGATTAAATTTTTTTCGACCACTTACAGCTCTTGTTGCACATTGTCCTCCTGATCAATTACACCTTGGATATAGAAGAGTGACTGGTCAAATTGGCGTTGGATTCAAGGATTGGGAAGTTGTTCAAAAATAAATCGTAAATCTGCAATATCTAGATGTTAGGTTAGATTGAATTTTTTTCGACCACTTACAGCGCTTGTTACACATTGTCCTCCTGGTCAATTACACCTTCGATATAGAAGAATGACTGGTCAAATTGGCGTTGGATTCAAGGATTGGGAAGTTGTTCAAAAATAAATCGTAAATCTGCAATGTCTAGATGTTAGGTTAGATTGAATTTTTTTCGACCACTTACAGCTCTTGTTGCACATTGTCCTCCTGGTCAATTACACCTTCGATATAGAAGAATGACTGGTCAAATTGGCGTTGGATTCAAGGATTGGGAAGTTGTTCAAAAATAAATCGAAAATCTGCAATGTCTAGATGTTAGGTTAGATTGAATTTTTTTCGACCACTTACAGCTCTTGTTGCACATTGTCCTCCTGGTCAATTACACCTTGGATATAGAAGAGTGACTTGTCAAATTGGCGTTGGATTCAAGGATTGGGAAGTTATTCAAAAATAAATCGTAAATCTGCAATGTCTAGATGTTAGGTTAGATTGAATTCTTTTCGACCACTTACAGCTCTTGTTGCACATTGTCCTCCTGGTCAATTACACCTTCGATATAGAAGAATAACTGGTCAAATTGGCGTTGGATTCAAGCATTGGGAAGTTGTTCAAAAATAAATCGTAAATCTGCAATGTCTAGATGTTAGGTTAGATTGAATTTTTTTCGACCACTTACAGCTCTTGTTGCACATTGTCCTCCTGGTCAATTACACCTTGGATATAGAAGAGTGACTGGTCAAATTGGCGTTGGATTCAAGGATTGGGAAGTTGTTCAAAAATAAATCGTAAATCTGCAATGTCTAGATGTTAGGTTAGATTGAATTTTTTTCGACCACTTACAGCTCTTGTTGCACATTGTCCTCCTGGTCAATTACACCTTGGATATAGAAGAGTGACTTGTCAAATTGGCGTTGGATTCAAGGATTGGGAAGTTATTCAAAAATAAATCGTAAAACTGCAATGTCTAGATGTTAGGTTAGATTGAATTCTTTTCGACCACTTACAGCTCTTGTTGCACATTGTCCTCCTGGTCAATTACACCTTCGATATAGAAAAATGACTGGTCAAATTGGCGTTGGATTCAAGCATTGGGAAGTTGTTCAAAAATAAATCGTAAATCTGCAATGTCTAGATGTTAGGTTAGATTGAATTTTTTTCGACCACTTACAGCTCTTGTTGCACATTGTCCTCCTGGTCAATTACACCTTGGATATAGAAGAGTGACTGGTCAAATTGGCGTTGGATTCAAGGATTGGGAAGTTGTTCAAAAATAAATCGTGAAACTGCAATGTCTAGATGTTAGGTTAGATTGAATTCTTTTCGACCACTTACAGCTCTTGTTGCACATTGTCCTCCTGGTCAATTACACCTTCGATATAGAAGAGTGACTGGTCAAATTGGCGTTGGATTCAAGCAATGGGAAGTTGTTCAAAAATAAATCGTAAATCTGCAATGTCTAGATGTTAGGTTAGATTGAATTTTTTTCGACCACTTACAGCTCTTGTTGCACATTGTCCTCCTGGTCAATTACACCTTGGATATAGAAGAGTGACTGGTCAAATTGGCGTTGGATTCAAGGATTGGGAAGTTGTTCAAAAATAAATCGTGAAACTGCAATGTCTAGATGTTAGGTTAGATTGAATTCTTTTCGACCACTTACAGCTCTTGTTGCACATTGTCCTCCTGGTCAATTACACCTTCGATATAGAAGAGTGACTGGTCAAATTGGCGTTGGATTCAAGCATTGGGAAGTTGTTCAAAAATAAATCGTAAATCTGCAATGTCTAGATGTTAGGTTAGATTGAATTTTTTTCGACCACTTACAGCTCTTGTTGCACATTGTCCTCCTGGTCAATTACACCTTGGATATAGAAGAGTGACTGGTCAAATTGGCGTTGGATTCAAGGATTGGGAAGTTGTTCAAAAATAAATCGTAAATCTGCAATGTCTAGATGTTAGGTTAGATTGAATTTTTTTCGACCACTTACAGCTCTTGTTGCACATTGTCCTCCTGGTCAATTACACCTTCGATATAGAAGAATGACTGGTCAAATTGGCGTTGGATTCAAGGATTGGGAAGTTGTTCAAAAATAAATCGTAAATCTGCAATGTCTAGATGTTAGGTTAGATTGAATTCTTTTCGACCACTTACAGCTCTTGTTGCACATTGTCCTCCTGGTCAATTACACCTTCGATATAGAAGAATGACTGGCCAAACTGGCGTTGGATTCAAGGATTGGGAAGTTGTTCAAAAATAAATCGTGAAACTGCAATGTCTAGATGTTAGGTTAGATTGAATTCTTTTCGACCACTTACAGCTCTTGTTGCACATTGTCCTCCTGGTCAATTACACCTTCGATATAGAAGAGTGACTGGTCAAATTGGCGTTGGATTCAAGCATTGGGAAGTTGTTCAAAAATAAATCGTAAATCTACAATGTCTAGATGTTAGGTTATATTGAATTTTTTTCGACCACTTACAGCTCTTGTTGCACATTGTCCTCCTGGTCAATTACACCTTCGATATAGAAGAATGACTGGTCATATTGGCGTTGGATTCAAGGATTGGGAAGTTGTTCAAAAATAAATCGTAAAACTGCAATGTCTAGATGTTAGGTTAGATTGAATTTTTTTCGACCACTTACAGCTCTTGTTGCACATTGTCCTCCTGGTCAATTACACCTTCGATATAGAAGAATGACTGGTCAAATTGGCGTTGGATTCAAGGATTGGGAAGTTGTTCAAAAATAAATCGTAAAACTGCAATGTCCAGGTGTTAGGTTAGATTAAATTTTTTTCGACCACTTACAGCTCTTGTTGCACATTGTCCTCCTGATCAATTACACCTTGGATATAGAAGAGTGACTGGTCAAATTGGCGTTGGATTCAAGGATTGGGAAGTTGTTCAAAAATAAATCGTAAATCTGCAATATCTAGATGTTAGGTTAGATTGAATTTTTTTCGACCACTTACAGCGCTTGTTACACATTGTCCTCCTGGTCAATTACACCTTCGATATAGAAGAATGACTGGTCAAATTGGCGTTGGATTCAAGGATTGGGAAGTTGTTCAAAAATAAATCGTAAATCTGCAATGTCTAGATGTTAGGTTAGATTGAATTTCTTTCGACCACTTACAGCTCTTGTTGCACATTGTCCTCCTGGTCAATTACACCTTCGATATAGAAGAATGACTGGTCAAATTGGCGTTGGATTCAAGGATTGGGAAGTTGTTCAAAAATAAATCGAAAATCTGCAATGTCTAGATGTTAGGTTAGATTGAATTTTTTTCGACCACTTACAGCTCTTGTTGCACATTGTCCTCCTGGTCAATTACACCTTGGATATAGAAGAGTGACTTGTCAAATTGGCGTTGGATTCAAGGATTGGGAAGTTATTCAAAAATAAATCGTAAATCTGCAATGTCTAGATGTTAGGTTAGATTGAATTTTTTTCGACCACTTACAGCTTTTGTTGCACATTGTCCTCCTGGTCAATTACACCTTCGATATAGAAGAATAACTGGTCAAATTGGCGTTGGATTCAAGCATTGGGAAGTTGTTCAAAAATAAATCGTAAATCTGCAATGTCTAGATGTTAGGTTAGATTGAATTTTTTTCGACCACTTACAGCTCTTGTTGCACATTGTCCTCCTGGTCAATTACACCTTGGATATAGAAGAGTGACTGGTCAAATTGGCGTTGGATTCAAGGATTGGGAAGTTGTTCAAAAATAAATCGTAAATCTGCAATGTCTAGATGTTAGGTTAGATTGAATTTTTTTCGACCACTTACAGCTCTTGTTGCACATTGTCCTCCTGGTCAATTACACCTTGGATATAGAAGAGTGACTTGTCAAATTGGCGTTGGATTCAAGGATTGGGAAGTTATTCAAAAATAAATCGTAAAACTGCAATGTCTAGATGTTAGGTTAGATTGAATTCTTTTCGACCACTTACAGCTCTTGTTGCACATTGTCCTCCTGGTCAATTACACCTTCGATATAGAAAAATGACTGGTCAAATTGGCGTTGGATTCAAGCATTGGGAAGTTGTTCAAAAATAAATCGTAAATCTGCAATGTCTAGATGTTAGGTTAGATTGAATTTTTTTCGACCACTTACAGCTCTTGTTGCACATTGTCCTCCTGGTCAATTACACCTTGGATATAGAAGAGTGACTGGTCAAATTGGCGTTGGATTCAAGGATTGGGAAGTTGTTCAAAAATAAATCGTGAAACTGCAATGTCTAGATGTTAGGTTAGATTGAATTCTTTTCGACCACTTACAGCTCTTGTTGCACATTGTCCTCCTGGTCAATTACACCTTCGATATAGAAGAGTGACTGGTCAAATTGGCGTTGGATTCAAGCAATGGGAAGTTGTTCAAAAATAAATCGTAAATCTGCAATGTCTAGATGTTAGGTTAGATTGAATTTTTTTCGACCACTTACAGCTCTTGTTGCACATTGTCCTCCTGGTCAATTACACCTTGGATATAGAAGAGTGACTGGTCAAATTGGCGTTGGATTCAAGGATTGGGAAGTTGTTCAAAAATAAATCGTGAAACTGCAATGTCTAGATGTTAGGTTAGATTGAATTCTTTTCGACCACTTACAGCTCTTGTTGCACATTGTCCTCCTGGTCAATTACACCTTCGATATAGAAGAGTGACTGGTCAAATTGGCGTTGGATTCAAGGATTGGGAAGTTGTTCAAAAATAAATCGTAAAACTGCAATGTCTAGATGTTAGGTTAGATTGAATTTTTTTCGACCACTTACAGCTCTTGTTGCACATTGTCCTCCTGGTCAATTACACCTTCGATATAGAAGAATGACTGGTCAAATTGGCGTTGGATTCAAGGATTGGGAAGTTGTTCAAAAATAAATCGTAAAACTGCAATGTCCAGGTGTTATTTTAGATTAAATTTTTTTCGACCACTTACAGCTCTTGTTGCACATTGTCCTCCTGATCAATTACACCTTGGATATAGAAGAGTGACTGGTCAAATTGGCGTTGGATTCAAGGATTGGGAAGTTGTTCAAAAATAAATCGTAAATCTGCAATATCTAGATGTTAGGTTAGATTGAATTTTTTTCGACCACTTACAGCGCTTGTTACACATTGTCCTCCTGGTCAATTACACCTTCGATATAGAAGAATGACTGGTCAAATTGGCGTTGGATTCAAGGATTGGGAAGTTGTTCAAAAATAAATCGTAAATCTGCAATGTCTAGATGTTAGGTTATATTGAATTTTTTTCGACCACTTACAGCTCTTGTTGCACATTGTCCTCCTGGTCAATTACACCTTCGATATAGAAGAATGACTGGTCATATTGGCGTTGGATTCAAGGATTGGGAAGTTGTTCAAAAATAAATCGTAAAACTGCAATGTCTAGATGTTAGGTTAGATTGAATTTTTTTCGACCACTTACAGCTCTTGTTGCACATTGTCCTCCTGGTCAATTACACCTTCGATATAGAAGAATGACTGGTCAAATTGGCGTTGGATTCAAGGATTGGGAAGTTGTTCAAAAATAAATCGTAAAACTGCAATGTCCAGGTGTTAGGTTAGATTAAATTTTTTTCGACCACTTACAGCTCTTGTTGCACATTGTCCTCCTGATCAATTACACCTTGGATATAGAAGAGTGACTGGTCAAATTGGCGTTGGATTCAAGGATTGGGAAGTTGTTCAAAAATAAATCGTAAATCTGCAATATCTAGATGTTAGGTTAGATTGAATTTTTTTCGACCACTTACAGCGCTTGTTACACATTGTCCTCCTGGTCAATTACACCTTCGATATAGAAGAATGACTGGTCAAATTGGCGTTGGATTCAAGGATTGGGAAGTTGTTCAAAAATAAATCGTAAATCTGCAATGTCTAGATGTTAGGTTAGATTGAATTTTTTTCGACCACTTACAGCTCTTGTTGCACATTGTCCTCCTGGTCAATTACACCTTCGATATAGAAGAATGACTGGTCAAATTGGCGTTGGATTCAAGGATTGGGAAGTTGTTCAAAAATAAATCGAAAATCTGCAATGTCTAGATGTTAGGTTAGATTGAATTTTTTTCGACCACTTACAGCTCTTGTTGCACATTGTCCTCCTGGTCAATTACACCTTGGATATAGAAGAGTGACTTGTCAAATTGGCGTTGGATTCAAGGATTGGGAAGTTATTCAAAAATAAATCGTAAATCTGCAATGTCTAGATGTTAGGTTAGATTGAATTTTTTTCGACCACTTACAGCTTTTGTTGCACATTGTCCTCCTGGTCAATTACACCTTCGATATAGAAGAATAACTGGTCAAATTGGCGTTGGATTCAAGCATTGGGAAGTTGTTCAAAAATAAATCGTAAATCTGCAATGTCTAGATGTTAGGTTAGATTGAATTTTTTTCGACCACTTACAGCTCTTGTTGCACATTGTCCTCCTGGTCAATTACACCTTGGATATAGAAGAGTGACTTGTCAAATTGGCGTTGGATTCAAGGATTGGGAAGTTATTCAAAAATAAATCGTAAATCTGCAATGTCTAGATGTTAGGTTAGATTGAATTTTTTTCGACCACTTACAGCTTTTGTTGCACATTGTCCTCCTGGTCAATTACACCTTCGATATAGAAGAGTGACTGGTCAAATTGGCGTTGGATTCAAGGATTGGGAAGTTGTTCAAAAATAAATCGTAAATCTGCAATGTCTAGATGTTAGGTTAGATTGAATTTTTTTCGACCACTTACAGCTCTTGTTGCACATTGTCCTCCTGGTCAATTACACCTTGGATATAGAAGAGTGACTTGTCAAATTGGCGTTGGATTCAAGGATTGGGAAGTTATTCAAAAATAAATCGTAAAACTGCAATGTCTAGATGTTAGGTTAGATTGAATTCTTTTCGACCACTTACAGCTCTTGTTGCACATTGTCCTCCTGGTCAATTACACCTTCGATATAGAAAAATGACTGGTCAAATTGGCGTTGGATTCAAGCATTGGGAAGTTGTTCAAAAATAAATCGTAAATCTGCAATGTCTAGATGTTAGGTTAGATTGAATTTTTTTCGACCACTTACAGCTCTTGTTGCACATTGTCCTCCTGGTCAATTACACCTTGGATATAGAAGAGTGACTGGTCAAATTGGCGTTGGATTCAAGGATTGGGAAGTTGTTCAAAAATAAATCGTGAAACTGCAATGTCTAGATGTTAGGTTAGATTGAATTCTTTTCGACCACTTACAGCTCTTGTTGCACATTGTCCTCCTGGTCAATTACACCTTCGATATAGAAGAGTGACTGGTCAAATTGGCGTTGGATTCAAGCAATGGGAAGTTGTTCAAAAATAAATCGTAAAACTGCAATGTCCAGGTGTTAGGTTAGATTAAATTTTTTTCGACCACTTACAGCTCTTGTTGCACATTGTCCTCCTGGTCAATTACACCTTGGATATAGAAGAGTGACTGGTCAAATTGGCGTTGGATTCAAGGATTGGGAAGTTGTTCAAAAATAAATCGTAAAACTGCAATGTCTAGATGTTAGGTTAGATTGAATTTTTTTCGACCACTTACAGCTCTTGTTGCACATTGTCCTCCTGGTCAATTACACCTTCGATATAGAAGAATGACTGGTCAAATTGGCGTTGGATTCAAGGATTGGGAAGTTGTTCAAAAATAAATCGTAAAACTGCAATGTCCAGGTGTTATTTTAGATTAAATTTTTTTCGACCACTTACAGCTCTTGTTGCACATTGTCCTCCTGATCAATTACACCTTGGATATAGAAGAGTGACTGGTCAAATTGGCGTTGGATTCAAGGATTGGGAAGTTGTTCAAAAATAAATCGTAAATCTGCAATATCTAGATGTTAGGTTAGATTGAATTTTTTTCGACCACTTACAGCGCTTGTTACACATTGTCCTCCTGGTCAATTACACCTTCGATATAGAAGAATGACTGGTCAAATTGGCGTTGGATTCAAGGATTGGGAAGTTGTTCAAAAATAAATCGTAAATCTGCAATGTCTAGATGTTAGGTTAGATTGAATTTTTTTCGACCACTTACAGCTCTTGTTGCACATTGTCCTCCTGGTCAATTACACCTTCGATATAGAAGAATGACTGGTCAAATTGGCGTTGGATTCAAGGATTGGGAAGTTGTTCAAAAATAAATCGAAAATCTGCAATGTCTAGATGTTAGGTTAGATTGAATTTTTTTCGACCACTTACAGCTCTTGTTGCACATTGTCCTCCTGGTCAATTACACCTTGGATATAGAAGAGTGACTTGTCAAATTGGCGTTGGATTCAAGGATTGGGAAGTTATTCAAAAATAAATCGTAAATCTGCAATGTCTAGATGTTAGGTTAGATTGAATTCTTTTCGACCACTTACAGCTCTTGTTGCACATTGTCCTCCTGGTCAATTACACCTTCGATATAGAAGAATAACTGGTCAAATTGGCGTTGGATTCAAGCATTGGGAAGTTGTTCAAAAATAAATCGTAAATCTGCAATGTCTAGATGTTAGGTTAGATTGAATTTTTTTCGACCACTTACAGCTCTTGTTGCACATTGTCCTCCTGGTCAATTACACCTTGGATATAGAAGAGTGACTGGTCAAATTGGCGTTGGATTCAAGGATTGGGAAGTTGTTCAAAAATAAATCGTAAATCTGCAATGTCTAGATGTTAGGTTAGATTGAATTTTTTTCGACCACTTACAGCTCTTGTTGCACATTGTCCTCCTGGTCAATTACACCTTGGATATAGAAGAGTGACTTGTCAAATTGGCGTTGGATTCAAGGATTGGGAAGTTATTCAAAAATAAATCGTAAAACTGCAATGTCTAGATGTTAGGTTAGATTGAATTCTTTTCGACCACTTACAGCTCTTGTTGCACATTGTCCTCCTGGTCAATTACACCTTCGATATAGAAAAATGACTGGTCAAATTGGCGTTGGATTCAAGCATTGGGAAGTTGTTCAAAAATAAATCGTAAATCTGCAATGTCTAGATGTTAGGTTAGATTGAATTTTTTTCGACCACTTACAGCTCTTGTTGCACATTGTCCTCCTGGTCAATTACACCTTGGATATAGAAGAGTGACTGGTCAAATTGGCGTTGGATTCAAGGATTGGGAAGTTGTTCAAAAATAAATCGTGAAACTGCAATGTCTAGATGTTAGGTTAGATTGAATTCTTTTCGACCACTTACAGCTCTTGTTGCACATTGTCCTCCTGGTCAATTACACCTTCGATATAGAAGAGTGACTGGTCAAATTGGCGTTGGATTCAAGCAATGGGAAGTTGTTCAAAAATAAATCGTAAATCTGCAATGTCTAGATGTTAGGTTAGATTGAATTTTTTTCGACCACTTACAGCTCTTGTTGCACATTGTCCTCCTGGTCAATTACACCTTGGATATAGAAGAGTGACTGGTCAAATTGGCGTTGGATTCAAGGATTGGGAAGTTGTTCAAAAATAAATCGTGAAACTGCAATGTCTAGATGTTAGGTTAGATTGAATTCTTTTCGACCACTTACAGCTCTTGTTGCACATTGTCCTCCTGGTCAATTACACCTTCGATATAGAAGAGTGACTGGTCAAATTGGCGTTGGATTCAAGGATTGGGAAGTTGTTCAAAAATAAATCGTAAATCTGCAATGTCTAGATGTTAGGTTAGATTAAATTTTTTTCGACCACTTACAGCTCTTGTTGCACATTGTCCTCCTGGTCAATTACACCTTGGATATAGAAGAGTGTCTGGTCAAATTGGCGTTGGATTCAAGGATTGGGAAGTTGTTCAAAAATAAATCGTAAATCTGTAATGTCTAGATGTTAGGTTAGATTGAATTTTTTTCGACCACTTACAGCTCTTGTTGCACATTGTCCTCCTGGTCAATTACACCTTCGATATAGAAGAATGACTGGTCAAATTGGCGTTGGATTCAAGGATTGGGTAGTTGTTCAAAAATAAATCGTAAATCTGCAATGTCTAGATGTTAGGTTAGATTGAATTTTTTTCGACCACTTACAGCTCTTGTTGCACATTGTCCTCCTGGTCAATTACACCTTCGATATAGAAGAATGACTGGTCAAATTGGCGTTGGATTCAAGGATTGGGTAGTTGTTCAAAAATAAATCGTAAATCTGCAATGTCTAGATGTTAGGTTAGATTAAATTTTTTTCGACCACTTACAGCTCTTGTTGCACATTGTCCTCCTGGTCAATTACACCTCCGATATAGAAGAGTGACTGGTCAAATTGGCGTTGGATTCAAGGATTGGGAAGTTGTTCAAAAATAAATCGTAAAACTGCAATGTCCAGATGTTAGATTAGATTAAATTTTTTTCGACCACTTACAGCTCTTGTTGCACATTGTCCTCCTGGTCAATTACACCTTGGATATAGAAGAGTGACTGGTCAAATTGGCGTTGGATTCAAGGATTGGGAAGTTGTTCAAAAATAAATCGTAAATCTGCAATGTCTAGATGTTAGGTTAGATTAAATTTTTTTCGACCACTTACAGCTCTTGTTGCACATTGTCCTCTTGGTCAATTACACCTTCGATATAGAAGAATGACTGGTCAAATTGGCGTTGGATTCCAGGATTAGGAAGTTGTTCAAAAATAAATCGTAAAACTGCAATGTCTAGATGTTAGGTTAGATTGAATTTTTTTCGACCACTTACAGCGCTTGTTGCACATTGTCCTCCTGGTCAATTACACCTTCGATATAGAAGAAAGACTGGTCAAATTGGCGTTGGATTCAAGGATTGGGAAGTTGTTCAAAAATAAATCGTAAATCTGCAATGTCTAGATGTTAGGTTAGATTGAATTCTTTTCGACCACTTACAGCTCTTGTTGCACATTGTCCTCCTGGTCAATTACACCTTCGATATAGAAGAATAACTGGTCAAATTGGCGTTGGATTCAAGGATTGGGAAGTTGTTCATAAATAAATCGTAAATCTGCAATGTCTAGATGTTAGGTTAGATTGAATTTTTTTCGACCACTTACAGCTCTTGTTGCACATTGTCCTCCTGGTCAATTACACCTTGGATATAGAAGAGTGACTGGTCAAATTGGCGTTGGATTCAAGGATTGGGAAGTTGTTCAAAAATAAATCGTAAATCTGCAATGTCTAGATGTTAGGTTAGATTGAATTTTTTTCGACCACTTACAGCTCTTGTTGCACATTGTCCTCCTGGTCAATTACACCTTCGATATAGAAGAATGACTGGTCATATTGGCGTTGGATTCAAGGATTGGGAAGTTGTTCAAAAATAAATCGTAAAACTGCAATGTCTAGATGTTAGGTTAGATTGAATTTTTTTCGACCACTTACAGCTCTTGTTGCACATTGAACTCCTGGTCAATTACACCTTCGATATAGAAGAATGACTGGTCAAATTGGCGTTGGATTCAAGGATTGGGAAGTTGTTCAAAAATAAATCGTAAAACTGCAATGTCCAGATGTTAGATTAGATTAAATTTTTTTCGACCACTTACAGCTCTTGTTGCACATTGTCCTCCTGGTCAATTACACCTTGGATATAGAAGAGTGACTGGTCAAATTGGCGTTGGATTCAAGGATTGGGAAGTTGTTCAAAAATAAATCGTAAATCTGCAATGTCTAGATGTTAGGTTAGATTAAATTTTTTTCGACCACTTACAGCTCTTGTTGCACATTGTCCTCTTGGTCAATTACACCTTCGATATAGAAGAATGACTGGTCAAATTGGCGTTGGATTCCAGGATTAGGAAGTTGTTCAAAAATAAATCGTAAAACTGCAATGTCTAGATGTTAGGTTAGATTGAATTTTTTTCGACCACTTACAGCGCTTGTTGCACATTGTCCTCCTGGTCAATTACACCTTCGATATAGAAGAAAGACTGGTCAAATTGGCGTTGGATTCAAGGATTGGGAAGTTGTTCAAAAATAAATCGTAAATCTGCAATGTCTAGATGTTAGGTTATGTTGAATTTTTTTCGACCACTTACAGCTCTTGTTGCACATTGTCCTCCTGGTCAATTACACCTTCGATATAGAAGAATGACTGGTCATATTGGCGTTGGATTCAAGGATTGGGAAGTTGTTCAAAAATAAATCGTAAAACTGCAATGTCTAGATGTTAGGTTAGATTGAATTTTTTTCGACCACTTACAGCTCTTGTTGCACATTGTCCTCCTGGTCAATTACACCTTCGATATAGAAGAATGACTGGTCAAATTGGCGTTGGATTCAAGGATTGGGAAGTTGTTCAAAAATAAATCGTAAAACTGCAATGTCCAGGTGTTAGGTTAGATTAAATTTTTTTCGACCACTTACAGCTCTTGTTGCACATTGTCCTCCTGATCAATTACACCTTGGATATAGAAGAGTGACTGGTCAAATTGGCGTTGGATTCAAGGATTGGGAAGTTGTTCAAAAATAAATCGTAAATCTGCAATATCTAGATGTTAGGTTAGATTGAATTTTTTTCGACCACTTACAGCGCTTGTTACACATTGTCCTCCTGGTCAATTACACCTTCGATATAGAAGAATGACTGGTCAAATTGGCGTTGGATTCAAGGATTGGGAAGTTGTTCAAAAATAAATCGTAAATCTGCAATGTCTAGATGTTAGGTTAGATTGAATTTTTTTCGACCACTTACAGCTCTTGTTGCACATTGTCCTCCTGGTCAATTACACCTTCGATATAGAAGAATGACTGGTCAAATTGGCGTTGGATTCAAGGATTGGGAAGTTGTTCAAAAATAAATCGAAAATCTGCAATGTCTAGATGTTAGGTTAGATTGAATTTTTTTCGACCACTTACAGCTCTTGTTGCACATTGTCCTCCTGGTCAATTACACCTTGGATATAGAAGAGTGACTTGTCAAATTGGCGTTGGATTCAAGGATTGGGAAGTTATTCAAAAATAAATCGTAAATCTGCAATGTCTAGATGTTAGGTTAGATTGAATTCTTTTCGACCACTTACAGCTCTTGTTGCACATTGTCCTCCTGGTCAATTACACCTTCGATATAGAAGAATAACTGGTCAAATTGGCGTTGGATTCAAGCATTGGGAAGTTGTTCAAAAATAAATCGTAAATCTGCAATGTCTAGATGTTAGGTTAGATTGAATTTTTTTCGACCACTTACAGCTCTTGTTGCACATTGTCCTCCTGGTCAATTACACCTTGGATATAGAAGAGTGACTGGTCAAATTGGCGTTGGATTCAAGGATTGGGAAGTTGTTCAAAAATAAATCGTAAATCTGCAATGTCTAGATGTTAGGTTAGATTGAATTTTTTTCGACCACTTACAGCTCTTGTTGCACATTGTCCTCCTGGTCAATTACACCTTGGATATAGAAGAGTGACTTGTCAAATTGGCGTTGGATTCAAGGATTGGGAAGTTATTCAAAAATAAATCGTAAAACTGCAATGTCTAGATGTTAGGTTAGATTGAATTCTTTTCGACCACTTACAGCTCTTGTTGCACATTGTCCTCCTGGTCAATTACACCTTCGATATAGAAAAATGACTGGTCAAATTGGCGTTGGATTCAAGCATTGGGAAGTTGTTCAAAAATAAATCGTAAATCTGCAATGTCTAGATGTTAGGTTAGATTGAATTTTTTTCGACCACTTACAGCTCTTGTTGCACATTGTCCTCCTGGTCAATTACACCTTGGATATAGAAGAGTGACTGGTCAAATTGGCGTTGGATTCAAGCAATGGGAAGTTGTTCAAAAATAAATCGTGAAACTGCAATGTCTAGATGTTAGGTTAGATTGAATTCTTTTCGACCACTTACAGCTCTTGTTGCACATTGTCCTCCTGGTCAATTACACCTTCGATATAGAAGAGTGACTGGTCAAATTGGCGTTGGATTCAAGCAATGGGAAGTTGTTCAAAAATAAATCGTAAATCTGCAATGTCTAGATGTTAGGTTAGATTGAATTTTTTTCGACCACTTACAGCTCTTGTTGCACATTGTCCTCCTGGTCAATTACACCTTGGATATAGAAGAGTGACTGGTCAAATTGGCGTTGGATTCAAGGATTGGGAAGTTGTTCAAAAATAAATCGTGAAACTGCAATGTCTAGATGTTAGGTTAGATTGAATTCTTTTCGACCACTTACAGCTCTTGTTGCACATTGTCCTCCTGGTCAATTACACCTTCGATATAGAAGAGTGACTGGTCAAATTGGCGTTGGATTCAAGCATTGGGAAGTTGTTCAAAAATAAATCGTAAATCTGCAATGTCTAGATGTTAGGTTAGATTGAATTTTTTTCGACCACTTACAGCTCTTGTTGCACATTGTCCTCCTGGTCAATTACACCTTGGATATAGAAGAGTGACTGGTCAAATTGGCGTTGGATTCAAGGATTGGGAAGTTGTTCAAAAATAAATCGTAAATCTGCAATGTCTAGATGTTAGGTTAGATTGAATTTTTTTCGACCACTTACAGCTCTTGTTGCACATTGTCCTCCTGGTCAATTACACCTTCGATATAGAAGAATGACTGGTCAAATTGGCGTTGGATTCAAGGATTGGGAAGTTGTTCAAAAATAAATCGTAAATCTGCAATGTCTAGATGTTAGGTTAGATTGAATTCTTTTCGACCACTTACAGCTCTTGTTGCACATTGTCCTCCTGGTCAATTACACCTTCGATATAGAAGAATGACTGGCCAAACTGGCGTTGGATTCAAGGATTGGGAAGTTGTTCAAAAATAAATCGTGAAACTGCAATGTCTAGATGTTAGGTTAGATTGAATTCTTTTCGACCACTTACAGCTCTTGTTGCACATTGTCCTCCTGGTCAATTACACCTTCGATATAGAAGAGTGACTGGTCAAATTGGCGTTGGATTCAAGCATTGGGAAGTTGTTCAAAAATAAATCGTAAATCTGCAATGTCTAGATGTTAGGTTAGATTGAATTTTTTTCGACCACTTACAGCTCTTGTTGCACATTGTCCTCCTGGTCAATTACACCTTGGATATAGAAGAGTGACTGGTCAAATTGGCGTTGGATTCAAGGATTGGGAAGTTGTTCAAAAATAAATCGTAAATCTGCAATGTCTAGATGTTAGGTTAGATTGAATTTTTTTCGACCACTTACAGCTCTTGTTGCACATTGTCCTCCTGGTCAATTACACCTTGGATATAGAAGAGTGACTGGTCAAATTGGCGTTGGATTCAAGGATTGGGAAGTTGTTCAAAAATAAATCGTAAATCTGCAATGTCTAGATGTTAGGTTAGATTGAATTTTTTTCGACCACTTACAGCTCTTGTTGCACATTGTCCTCCTGGTCAATTACACCTTGGATATAGAAGAGTGACTTGTCAAATTGGCGTTGGATTCAAGGATTGGGAAGTTATTCAAAAATAAATCGTAAAACTGCAATGTCTAGATGTTAGGTTAGATTGAATTCTTTTCGACCACTTACAGCTCTTGTTGCACATTGTCCTCCTGGTCAATTACACCTTCGATATAGAAAAATGACTGGTCAAATTGGCGTTGGATTCAAGCATTGGGAAGTTGTTCAAAAATAAATCGTAAATCTGCAATGTCTAGATGTTAGGTTAGATTGAATTTTTTTCGACCACTTACAGCTCTTGTTGCACATTGTCCTCCTGGTCAATTACACCTTGGATATAGAAGAGTGACTGGTCAAATTGGCGTTGGATTCAAGGATTGGGAAGTTGTTCAAAAATAAATCGTGAAACTGCAATGTCTAGATGTTAGGTTAGATTGAATTCTTTTCGACCACTTACAGCTCTTGTTGCACATTGTCCTCCTGGTCAATTACACCTTCGATATAGAAGAGTGACTGGTCAAATTGGCGTTGGATTCAAGCAATGGGAAGTTGTTCAAAAATAAATCGTAAATCTGCAATGTCTAGATGTTAGGTTAGATTGAATTTTTTTCGACCACTTACAGCTCTTGTTGCACATTGTCCTCCTGGTCAATTACACCTTGGATATAGAAGAGTGACTGGTCAAATTGGCGTTGGATTCAAGGATTGGGAAGTTGTTCAAAAATAAATCGTGAAACTGCAATGTCTAGATGTTAGGTTAGATTGAATTCTTTTCGACCACTTACAGCTCTTGTTGCACATTGTCCTCCTGGTCAATTACACCTTCGATATAGAAGAGTGACTGGTCAAATTGGCGTTGGATTCAAGCATTGGGAAGTTGTTCAAAAATAAATCGTAAATCTGCAATGTCTAGATGTTAGGTTAGATTGAATTTTTTTCGACCACTTACAGCTCTTGTTGCACATTGTCCTCCTGGTCAATTACACCTTGGATATAGAAGAGTGACTGGTCAAATTGGCGTTGGATTCAAGGATTGGGAAGTTGTTCAAAAATAAATCGTAAATCTGCAATGTCTAGATGTTAGGTTAGATTGAATTTTTTTCGACCACTTACAGCTCTTGTTGCACATTGTCCTCCTGGTCAATTACACCTTCGATATAGAAGAATGACTGGTCAAATTGGCGTTGGATTCAAGGATTGGGAAGTTGTTCAAAAATAAATCGTAAATCTGCAATGTCTAGATGTTAGGTTAGATTGAATTCTTTTCGACCACTTACAGCTCTTGTTGCACATTGTCCTCCTGGTCAATTACACCTTCGATATAGAAGAATGACTGGCCAAACTGGCGTTGGATTCAAGGATTGGGAAGTTGTTCAAAAATAAATCGTGAAACTGCAATGTCTAGATGTTAGGTTAGATTGAATTCTTTTCGACCACTTACAGCTCTTGTTGCACATTGTCCTCCTGGTCAATTACACCTTCGATATAGAAGAGTGACTGGTCAAATTGGCGTTGGATTCAAGCATTGGGAAGTTGTTCAAAAATAAATCGTAAATCTGCAATGTCTAGATGTTAGGTTAGATTGAATTTTTTTCGACCACTTACAGCTCTTGTTGCACATTGTCCTCCTGGTCAATTACACCTTGGATATAGAAGAGTGACTGGTCAAATTGGCGTTGGATTCAAGGATTGGGAAGTTGTTCAAAAATAAATCGTAAATCTGCAATGTCTAGATGTTAGGTTAGATTGAATTTTTTTCGACCACTTACAGCTCTTGTTGCACATTGTCCTCCTGGTCAATTACACCTTGGATATAGAAGAGTGACTGGTCAAATTGGCGTTGGATTCAAGGATTGGGAAGTTGTTCAAAAATAAATCGTGAAACTGCAATGTCTAGATGTTAGGTTAGATTGAATTCTTTTCGACCACTTACAGCTCTTGTTGCACATTGTCCTCCTGGTCAATTACACCTTCGATATAGAAGAGTAACTGGTCAAATTGGCGTTGGATTCAAGCATTGGGAAGTTGTTCAAAAATAAATCGTAAATCTGCAATGTCTAGATGTTAGGTTAGATTGAATTTTTTTCGACCACTTACAGCTCTTGTTGCACATTGTCCTCCTGGTCAATTACACCTTGGATATAGAAGAGTGACTGGTCAAATTGGCGTTGGATTCAAGGATTGGGAAGTTGTTCAAAAATAAATCGTAAATCTGCAATGTCTAGATGTTAGGTTAGATTGAATTTTTTTCGACCACTTACAGCTCTTGTTGCACATTGTCCTCCTGGTCAATTACACCTTCGATATAGAAGAATGACTGGTCAAATTGGCGTTGGATTCAAGGATTGGGAAGTTGTTCAAAAATAAATCGTAAATCTGCAATGTCTAGATGTTAGGTTAGATTGAATTCTTTTCGACCACTTACAGCTCTTGTTGCACATTGTCCTCCTGGTCAATTACACCTTCGATATAGAAGAATGACTGGCCAAACTGGCGTTGGATTCAAGGATTGGGAAGTTGTTCAAAAATAAATCGTGAAACTGCAATGTCTAGATGTTAGGTTAGATTGAATTCTTTTCGACCACTTACAGCTCTTGTTGCACATTGTCCTCCTGGTCAATTACACCTTCGATATAGAAGAGTGACTGGTCAAATTGGCGTTGGATTCAAGGATTGGGAAGTTGTTCAAAAATAAATCGTAAATCTGCAATGTCTAGATGTTAGGTTAGATTGAATTCTTTTCGACCACTTACAGCTCTTGTTGCACATTGTCCTCCTGGTCAATTACACCTTCGATATAGAAAAATGACTGGTCAAATTGGCGTTGGATTCAAGCATTGGGAAGTTGTTCAAAAATAAATCGTAAATCTGCAATGTCTAGATGTTAGGTTAGATTGAATTTTTTTCGACCACTTACAGCTCTTGTTGCACATTGTCCTCCTGGTCAATTACACCTTGGATATAGAAGAGTGACTGGTCAAATTGGCGTTGGATTCAAGGATTGGGAAGTTGTTCAAAAATAAATCGTAAATCTGCAATGTCTAGATGTTAGGTTAGATTGAATTTTTTTCGACCACTTACAGCTCTTGTTGCACATTGTCCTCCTGGTCAATTACACCTTGGATATAGAAGAGTGACTTGTCAAATTGGCGTTGGATTCAAGGATTGGGAAGTTATTCAAAAATAAATCGTAAAACTGCAATGTCTAGATGTTAGGTTAGATTGAATTCTTTTCGACCACTTACAGCTCTTGTTGCACATTGTCCTCCTGGTCAATTACACCTTCGATATAGAAAAATGACTGGTCAAATTGGCGTTGGATTCAAGCATTGGGAAGTTGTTCAAAAATAAATCGTAAATCTGCAATGTCTAGATGTTAGGTTAGATTGAATTTTTTTCGACCACTTACAGCTCTTGTTGCACATTGTCCTCCTGGTCAATTACACCTTGGATATAGAAGAGTGACTGGTCAAATTGGCGTTGGATTCAAGGATTGGGAAGTTGTTCAAAAATAAATCGTGAAACTGCAATGTCTAGATGTTAGGTTAGATTGAATTCTTTTCGACCACTTACAGCTCTTGTTGCACATTGTCCTCCTGGTCAATTACACCTTCGATATAGAAGAGTGACTGGTCAAATTGGCGTTGGATTCAAGCAATGGGAAGTTGTTCAAAAATAAATCGTAAATCTGCAATGTCTAGATGTTAGGTTAGATTGAATTTTTTTCGACCACTTACAGCTCTTGTTGCACATTGTCCTCCTGGTCAATTACACCTTGGATATAGAAGAGTGACTGGTCAAATTGGCGTTGGATTCAAGGATTGGGAAGTTGTTCAAAAATAAATCGTGAAACTGCAATGTCTAGATGTTAGGTTAGATTGAATTCTTTTCGACCACTTACAGCTCTTGTTGCACATTGTCCTCCTGGTCAATTACACCTTCGATATAGAAGAGTGACTGGTCAAATTGGCGTTGGATTCAAGCATTGGGAAGTTGTTCAAAAATAAATCGTAAATCTGCAATGTCTAGATGTTAGGTTAGATTGAATTTTTTTCGACCACTTACAGCTCTTGTTGCACATTGTCCTCCTGGTCAATTACACCTTGGATATAGAAGAGTGACTGGTCAAATTGGCGTTGGATTCAAGGATTGGGAAGTTGTTCAAAAATAAATCGTAAATCTGCAATGTCTAGATGTTAGGTTAGATTGAATTTTTTTCGACCACTTACAGCTCTTGTTGCACATTGTCCTCCTGGTCAATTACACCTTCGATATAGAAGAATGACTGGTCAAATTGGCGTTGGATTCAAGGATTGGGAAGTTGTTCAAAAATAAATCGTAAATCTGCAATGTCTAGATGTTAGGTTAGATTGAATTCTTTTCGACCACTTACAGCTCTTGTTGCACATTGTCCTCCTGGTCAATTACACCTTCGATATAGAAGAATGACTGGCCAAACTGGCGTTGGATTCAAGGATTGGGAAGTTGTTCAAAAATAAATCGTGAAACTGCAATGTCTAGATGTTAGGTTAGATTGAATTCTTTTCGACCACTTACAGCTCTTGTTGCACATTGTCCTCCTGGTCAATTACACCTTCGATATAGAAGAGTGACTGGTCAAATTGGCGTTGGATTCAAGCATTGGGAAGTTGTTCAAAAATAAATCGTAAATCTGCAATGTCTAGATGTTAGGTTAGATTGAATTTTTTTCGACCATTTACAGCTCTTGTTGCACATTGTCCTCCTGGTCAATTACACCTTGGATATAGAAGAGTGACTGGTCAAATTGGCGTTGGATTCAAGGATTGGGAAGTTGTTCAAAAATAAATCGTAAATCTGCAATGTCTAGATGTTAGGTTAGATTGAATTTTTTTCGACCACTTACAGCTCTTGTTGCACATTGTCCTCCTGGTCAATTACACCTTCGATATAGAAGAATGACTGGTCAAATTGGCGTTGGATTCAAGGATTGGGAAGTTGTTCAAAAATAAATCGTAAATCTGCAATGTCTAGATGTTAGGTTAGATTGAATTTTTTTCGACCACTTACAGCTCTTGTTGCACATTGTCCTCCTGGTCAATTACACCTTCGATATAGAAGAATGACTGGCCAAACTGGCGTTGGATTCAAGGATTGGGAAGTTGTTCAAAAATAAATCGTAAATCTGCAATGTCTAGATGTTAGGTAAGATTAAATTTTTTTCGACCACTTACAGCTCTTGTTGCACATTGTCCTCCTGGTCAATTACACCTTGGATATAGAAGAGTGACTGGTCAAATTGGCGTTGGATTCAAGGATTGGGAAGTTGTTCAAAAATGAATCGTAAATCTGCAATGACTAGATGTTAGGTTAGATTGAATTTTTTTCGACCACTTACAGCTCTTGTTGCACATTGTCCTCCTGGTCAATTACACCTTCGATATAGATCAATGACTGGTCAAATTGACGTTGGATTCAAGGATTGGGCAGTTGTTCAAAAATAAATCGTAAATCTGCAATGTCTAGATGTTAGGTTAGATTGAATTTTTTTCGACCACTTACAGCTCTTGTTGCACATTGTCCTCCTGGTCAATTACACCTTGGATATAGAAGAGTGACTTGTCAAATTGGCGTTGGATTCAAGGATTGGGAAGTTATTCAAAAATAAATCGTAAATCTGCAATGTCTAGATGTTAGGTTAGATTGAATTCTTTTCGACCACTTACAGCTCTTGTTGCACATTGTCCTCCTGGTCAATTACACCTTCGATATAGAAGAATAACTGGTCAAATTGGCGTTGGATTCAAGGATTGGGAAGTTGTTCAAAAATAAATCGTAAATCTGCAATGTCTAGATGTTAGGTTAGATTGAATTTTTTTCGACCACTTACAGCTCTTGTTGCACATTGTCCTCCTGGTCAATTACACCTTGGATATAGAAGAGTGACTTGTCAAATTGGCGTTGGATTCAAGGATTGGGAAGTTATTCAAAAATAAATCGTAAAACTGCAATGTCTAGATGTTAGGTTAGATTGAATTCTTTTCGACCACTTACAGCTCTTGTTGCACATTGTCCTCCTGGTCAATTACACCTTCGATATAGAAAAATGACTGGTCAAATTGGCGTTGGATTCAAGCATTGGAAAGTTGTTCAAAAATAAATCGTAAATCTGCAATGTCTAGATGTTAGGTTAGATTGAATTTTTTTCGACCACTTACAGCTCTTGTTGCACATTGTCCTCCTTTTCAATTACACCTTGGATATAGAAGAGTGACTGGTCAAATTGGCGTTGGATTCAAGGATTGGGAAGTTGTTCAAAAATAAATCGTAAAACTGCAATGTCTAGATGTTAGGTTAGATTGAATTCTTTTCGACCACTTACAGCTCTTGTTGCACATTGTCCTCCTGGTCAATTACACCTTGGATATAGAAGAGTGACTGGTCAAATTGGCGTTGGATTCAAGGATTGGGAAGTTGTTCAAAAATAAATCGTAAATCTGCAATGTCTAGATGTTAGGTTAGATTGAATTTTTTTCGACCACTTACAGCTCTTGTTGCACATTGTCCTCCTGGTCAATTACACCTTCGATATAGAAGAATGACTGGTCAAATTGGCGTTGGATTCAAGGATTGGGAAGTTGTTCAAAAATAAATCGTAAATCTGCAATGTCTAGATGTTAGGTTAGATTGAATTCTTTTCGACCACTTACAGCTCTTGTTGCACATTGTCCTCCTGGTCAATTACACCTTCGATATAGAAGAATGACTGGTCAAATTGGCGTTGGATTCAAGGATTGGGAAGTTGTTCAAAAATAAATCGTAAATCTGCAATGTCTAGATGTTAGGTTAGATTGAATTTTTTTCGACCACTTACAGCTCTTGTTGCACATTGTCCTCCTGGTCAATTACACCTTCGATATAGAAGAATGACTGGCCAAACTGGCGTTGGATTCAAGGATTGGGAAGTTGTTCAAAAATAAATCGTAAATCTGCAATGTCTAGATGTTAGGTTAGATTAAATTTTTTTCGACCACTTACAGCTCTTGTTGCACATTGTCCTCCTGGTCAATTACACCTTGGATATAGAAGAGTGACTGGTCAAATTGGCGTTGGATTCAAGGATTGGGAAGTTGTTCAAAAATGAATCGTAAATCTGCAATGACTAGATGTTAGGTTAGATTGAATTTTTTTCGACCACTTACAGCTCTTGTTGCACATTGTCCTCCTGGTCAATTACACCTTCGATATAGATCAATGACTGGTCAAATTGACGTTGGATTCAAGGATTGGGCAGTTGTTCAAAAATAAATCGTAAATCTGCAATGTCTAGATGTTAGGTTAGATTGAATTTTTTTCGACCACTTACAGCTCTTGTTGCACATTGTCCTCCTGGTCAATTACACCTTGGATATAGAAGAGTGACTGGTCAAATTGGCGTTGGATTCAAGGATTGGGAAGTTGTTCAAAAATAAATCGTAAATCTGCAATGTCTAGATGTTAGGTTAGATTGAATTTTTTTCGACCACTTACAGCTCTTGTTGCACATTGTCCTCCTGGTCAATTACACCTTCGATATAGATCAATGACTGGTCAAATTGACGTTGGATTCAAGGATTGGGCAGTTGTTCAAAAATAAATCGTAAATCTGCAATGTCTAGATGTTAGGTTAGATTGAATTTTTTTCGACCACTTACAGCTCTTGTTGCACATTGTCCTCCTGGTCAATTACACCTTGGATATAGAAGAGTGACTTGTCAAATTGGCGTTGGATTCAAGGATTGGGAAGTTATTCAAAAATAAATCGTAAATCTGCAATGTCTAGATGTTAGGTTAGATTGAATTCTTTTCGACCACTTACAGCTCTTGTTGCACATTGTCCTCCTGGTCAATTACACCTTCGATATAGAAGAATAACTGGTCAAATTGGCGTTGGATTCAAGGATTGGGAAGTTGTTCAAAAATAAATCGTAAATCTGCAATGTCTAGATGTTAGGTTAGATTGAATTTTTTTCGACCACTTACAGCTCTTGTTGCACATTGTCCTCCTGGTCAATTACACCTTGGATATAGAAGAGTGACTTGTCAAATTGGCGTTGGATTCAAGGATTGGGAAGTTATTCAAAAATAAATCGTAAAACTGCAATGTCTAGATGTTAGGTTAGATTGAATTCTTTTCGACCACTTACAGCTCTTGTTGCACATTGTCCTCCTGGTCAATTACACCTTCGATATAGAAAAATGACTGGTCAAATTGGCGTTGGATTCAAGCATTGGAAAGTTGTTCAAAAATAAATCGTAAATCTGCAATGTCTAGATGTTAGGTTAGATTGAATTTTTTTCGACCACTTACAGCTCTTGTTGCACATTGTCCTCCTTTTCAATTACACCTTGGATATAGAAGAGTGACTGGTCAAATTGGCGTTGGATTCAAGGATTGGGAAGTTGTTCAAAAATAAATCGTAAAACTGCAATGTCTAGATGTTAGGTTAGATTGAATTCTTTTCGACCACTTACAGCTCTTGTTGCACATTGTCCTCCTGGTCAATTACACCTTGGATATAGAAGAGTGACTGGTCAAATTGGCGTTGGATTCAAGGATTGGGAAGTTGTTCAAAAATAAATCGTAAATCTGCAATGTCTAGATGTTAGGTTAGATTGAATTTTTTTCGACCACTTACAGCTCTTGTTGCACATTGTCCTCCTGGTCAATTACACCTTCGATATAGAAGAATGACTGGTCAAATTGGCGTTGGATTCAAGGATTGGGAAGTTGTTCAAAAATAAATCGTAAATCTGCAATGTCTAGATGTTAGGTTAGATTGAATTCTTTTCGACCACTTACAGCTCTTGTTGCACATTGTCCTCCTGGTCAATTACACCTTCGATATAGAAGAATGACTGGTCAAATTGGCGTTGGATTCAAGGATTGGGAAGTTGTTCAAAAATAAATCGTAAATCTGCAATGTCTAGATGTTAGGTTAGATTGAATTTTTTTCGACCACTTACAGCTCTTGTTGCACATTGTCCTCCTGGTCAATTACACCTTCGATATAGAAGAATGACTGGCCAAACTGGCGTTGGATTCAAGGATTGGGAAGTTGTTCAAAAATAAATCGTAAATCTGCAATGTCTAGATGTTAGGTTAGATTAAATTTTTTTCGACCACTTACAGCTCTTGTTGCACATTGTCCTCCTGGTCAATTACACCTTGGATATAGAAGAGTGACTGGTCAAATTGGCGTTGGATTCAAGGATTGGGAAGTTGTTCAAAAATGAATCGTAAATCTGCAATGACTAGATGTTAGGTTAGATTGAATTTTTTTCGACCACTTACAGCTCTTGTTGCACATTGTCCTCCTGGTCAATTACACCTTCGATATAGATCAATGACTGGTCAAATTGACGTTGGATTCAAGGATTGGGCAGTTGTTCAAAAATAAATCGTAAATCTGCAATGTCTAGATGTTAGGTTAGATTGAATTTTTTTCGACCACTTACAGCTCTTGTTGCACATTGTCCTCCTGGTCAATTACACCTTGGATATAGAAGAGTGACTGGTCAAATTGGCGTTGGATTCAAGGATTGGGAAGTTGTTCAAAAATAAATCGTAAATCTGCAATGTCTAGATGTTAGGTTAGATTGAATTTTTTTCGACCACTTACAGCTCTTGTTGCACATTGTCCTCCTGGTCAATTACACCTTGGATATAGAAGAGTGACTTGTCAAATTGGCGTTGGATTCAAGGATTGGGAAGTTATTCAAAAATAAATCGTAAAACTGCAATGTCTAGATGTTAGGTTAGATTGAATTCTTTTCGACCACTTACAGCTCTTGTTGCACATTGTCCTCCTGGTCAATTACACCTTCGATATAGAAAAATGACTGGTCAAATTGGCGTTGGATTCAAGCATTGGGAAGTTGTTCAAAAATAAATCGTAAATCTGCAATGTCTAGATGTTAGGTTAGATTGAATTTTTTTCGACCACTTACAGCTCTTGTTGCACATTGTCCTCCTGGTCAATTACACCTTGGATATAGAAGAGTGACTGGTCAAATTGGCGTTGGATTCAAGGATTGGGAAGTTGTTCAAAAATAAATCGTGAAACTGCAATGTCTAGATGTTAGGTTAGATTGAATTCTTTTCGACCACTTACAGCTCTTGTTGCACATTGTCCTCCTGGTCAATTACACCTTCGATATAGAAGAGTGACTGGTCAAATTGGCGTTGGATTCAAGCAATGGGAAGTTGTTCAAAAATAAATCGTAAATCTGCAATGTCTAGATGTTAGGTTAGATTGAATTTTTTTCGACCACTTACAGCTCTTGTTGCACATTGTCCTCCTGGTCAATTACACCTTGGATATAGAAGAGTGACTGGTCAAATTGGCGTTGGATTCAAGGATTGGGAAGTTGTTCAAAAATAAATCGTGAAACTGCAATGTCTAGATGTTAGGTTAGATTGAATTCTTTTCGACCACTTACAGCTCTTGTTGCACATTGTCCTCCTGGTCAATTACACCTTCGATATAGAAGAGTGACTGGTCAAATTGGCGTTGGATTCAAGGATTGGGAAGTTGTTCAAAAATAAATCGTAAATCTGCAATGTCTAGATGTTAGGTTAGATTAAATTTTTTTCGACCACTTACAGCTCTTGTTGCACATTGTCCTCCTGGTCAATTACACCTTGGATATAGAAGAGTGTCTGGTCAAATTGGCGTTGGATTCAAGGATTGGGAAGTTGTTCAAAAATAAATCGTAAATCTGTAATGTCTAGATGTTAGGTTAGATTGAATTTTTTTCGACCACTTACAGCTCTTGTTGCACATTGTCCTCCTGGTCAATTACACCTTCGATATAGAAGAATGACTGGTCAAATTGGCGTTGGATTCAAGGATTGGGTAGTTGTTCAAAAATAAATCGTAAATCTGCAATGTCTAGATGTTAGGTTAGATTGAATTTTTTTCGACCACTTACAGCTCTTGTTGCACATTGTCCTCCTGGTCAATTACACCTTCGATATAGAAGAATGACTGGTCAAATTGGCGTTGGATTCAAGGATTGGGTAGTTGTTCAAAAATAAATCGTAAATCTGCAATGTCTAGATGTTAGGTTAGATTAAATTTTTTTCGACCACTTACAGCTCTTGTTGCACATTGTCCTCCTGGTCAATTACACCTCCGATATAGAAGAGTGACTGGTCAAATTGGCGTTGGATTCAAGGATTGGGAAGTTGTTCAAAAATAAATCGTAAAACTGCAATGTCCAGATGTTAGATTAGATTAAATTTTTTTCGACCACTTACAGCTCTTGTTGCACATTGTCCTCCTGGTCAATTACACCTTGGATATAGAAGAGTGACTGGTCAAATTGGCGTTGGATTCAAGGATTGGGAAGTTGTTCAAAAATAAATCGTAAATCTGCAATGTCTAGATGTTAGGTTAGATTAAATTTTTTTCGACCACTTACAGCTCTTGTTGCACATTGTCCTCTTGGTCAATTACACCTTCGATATAGAAGAATGACTGGTCAAATTGGCGTTGGATTCCAGGATTAGGAAGTTGTTCAAAAATAAATCGTAAAACTGCAATGTCTAGATGTTAGGTTAGATTGAATTTTTTTCGACCACTTACAGCGCTTGTTGCACATTGTCCTCCTGGTCAATTACACCTTCGATATAGAAGAAAGACTGGTCAAATTGGCGTTGGATTCAAGGATTGGGAAGTTGTTCAAAAATAAATCGTAAATCTGCAATGTCTAGATGTTAGGTTAGATTGAATTCTTTTCGACCACTTACAGCTCTTGTTGCACATTGTCCTCCTGGTCAATTACACCTTCGATATAGAAGAATAACTGGTCAAATTGGCGTTGGATTCAAGGATTGGGAAGTTGTTCATAAATAAATCGTAAATCTGCAATGTCTAGATGTTAGGTTAGATTGAATTTTTTTCGACCACTTACAGCTCTTGTTGCACATTGTCCTCCTGGTCAATTACACCTTGGATATAGAAGAGTGACTGGTCAAATTGGCGTTGGATTCAAGGATTGGGAAGTTGTTCAAAAATAAATCGTAAATCTGCAATGTCTAGATGTTAGGTTAGATTGAATTTTTTTCGACCACTTACAGCTCTTGTTGCACATTGTCCTCCTGGTCAATTACACCTTCGATATAGAAGAATGACTGGTCATATTGGCGTTGGATTCAAGGATTGGGAAGTTGTTCAAAAATAAATCGTAAAACTGCAATGTCTAGATGTTAGGTTAGATTGAATTTTTTTCGACCACTTACAGCTCTTGTTGCACATTGTCCTCCTGGTCAATTACACCTTCGATATAGAAGAATGACTGGTCAAATTGGCGTTGGATTCAAGGATTGGGAAGTTGTTCAAAAATAAATCGTAAAACTGCAATGTCCAGATGTTAGATTAGATTAAATTTTTTTCGACCACTTACAGCTCTTGTTGCACATTGTCCTCCTGGTCAATTACACCTTGGATATAGAAGAGTGACTGGTCAAATTGGCGTTGGATTCAAGGATTGGGAAGTTGTTCAAAAATAAATCGTAAATCTGCAATGTCTAGATGTTAGGTTAGATTAAATTTTTTTCGACCACTTACAGCTCTTGTTGCACATTGTCCTCTTGGTCAATTACACCTTCGATATAGAAGAATGACTGGTCAAATTGGCGTTGGATTCCAGGATTAGGAAGTTGTTCAAAAATAAATCGTAAAACTGCAATGTCTAGATGTTAGGTTAGATTGAATTTTTTTCGACCACTTACAGCGCTTGTTGCACATTGTCCTCCTGGTCAATTACACCTTCGATATAGAAGAAAGACTGGTCAAATTGGCGTTGGATTCAAGGATTGGGAAGTTGTTCAAAAATAAATCGTAAATCTGCAATGTCTAGATGTTAGGTTATATTGAATTTTTTTCGACCACTTACAGCTCTTGTTGCACATTGTCCTCCTGGTCAATTACACCTTCGATATAGAAGAATGACTGGTCATATTGGCGTTGGATTCAAGGATTGGGAAGTTGTTCAAAAATAAATCGTAAAACTGCAATGTCTAGATGTTAGGTTAGATTGAATTTTTTTCGACCACTTACAGCTCTTGTTGCACATTGTCCTCCTGGTCAATTACACCTTCGATATAGAAGAATGACTGGTCAAATTGGCGTTGGATTCAAGGATTGGGAAGTTGTTCAAAAATAAATCGTAAAACTGCAATGTCCAGGTGTTAGGTTAGATTAAATTTTTTTCGACCACTTACAGCTCTTGTTGCACATTGTCCTCCTGATCAATTACACCTTGGATATAGAAGAGTGACTGGTCAAATTGGCGTTGGATTCAAGGATTGGGAAGTTGTTCAAAAATAAATCGTAAATCTGCAATATCTAGATGTTAGGTTAGATTGAATTTTTTTCGACCACTTACAGCGCTTGTTACACATTGTCCTCCTGGTCAATTACACCTTCGATATAGAAGAATGACTGGTCAAATTGGCGTTGGATTCAAGGATTGGGAAGTTGTTCAAAAATAAATCGTAAATCTGCAATGTCTAGATGTTAGGTTAGATTGAATTTTTTTCGACCACTTACAGCTCTTGTTGCACATTGTCCTCCTGGTCAATTACACCTTCGATATAGAAGAATGACTGGTCAAATTGGCGTTGGATTCAAGGATTGGGAAGTTGTTCAAAAATAAATCGAAAATCTGCAATGTCTAGATGTTAGGTTAGATTGAATTTTTTTCGACCACTTACAGCTCTTGTTGCACATTGTCCTCCTGGTCAATTACACCTTGGATATAGAAGAGTGACTTGTCAAATTGGCGTTGGATTCAAGGATTGGGAAGTTATTCAAAAATAAATCGTAAATCTGCAATGTCTAGATGTTAGGTTAGATTGAATTCTTTTCGACCACTTACAGCTCTTGTTGCACATTGTCCTCCTGGTCAATTACACCTTCGATATAGAAGAATAACTGGTCAAATTGGCGTTGGATTCAAGCATTGGGAAGTTGTTCAAAAATAAATCGTAAATCTGCAATGTCTAGATGTTAGGTTAGATTGAATTTTTTTCGACCACTTACAGCTCTTGTTGCACATTGTCCTCCTGGTCAATTACACCTTGGATATAGAAGAGTGACTGGTCAAATTGGCGTTGGATTCAAGGATTGGGAAGTTGTTCAAAAATAAATCGTAAATCTGCAATGTCTAGATGTTAGGTTAGATTGAATTTTTTTCGACCACTTACAGCTCTTGTTGCACATTGTCCTCCTGGTCAATTACACCTTGGATATAGAAGAGTGACTTGTCAAATTGGCGTTGGATTCAAGGATTGGGAAGTTATTCAAAAATAAATCGTAAAACTGCAATGTCTAGATGTTAGGTTAGATTGAATTCTTTTCGACCACTTACAGCTCTTGTTGCACATTGTCCTCCTGGTCAATTACACCTTCGATATAGAAAAATGACTGGTCAAATTGGCGTTGGATTCAAGCATTGGGAAGTTGTTCAAAAATAAATCGTAAATCTGCAATGTCTAGATGTTAGGTTAGATTGAATTTTTTTCGACCACTTACAGCTCTTGTTGCACATTGTCCTCCTGGTCAATTACACCTTGGATATAGAAGAGTGACTGGTCAAATTGGCGTTGGATTCAAGGATTGGGAAGTTGTTCAAAAATAAATCGTGAAACTGCAATGTCTAGATGTTAGGTTAGATTGAATTCTTTTCGACCACTTACAGCTCTTGTTGCACATTGTCCTCCTGGTCAATTACACCTTCGATATAGAAGAGTGACTGGTCAAATTGGCGTTGGATTCAAGCAATGGGAAGTTGTTCAAAAATAAATCGTAAATCTGCAATGTCTAGATGTTAGGTTAGATTGAATTTTTTTCGACCACTTACAGCTCTTGTTGCACATTGTCCTCCTGGTCAATTACACCTTGGATATAGAAGAGTGACTGGTCAAATTGGCGTTGGATTCAAGGATTGGGAAGTTGTTCAAAAATAAATCGTAAATCTGCAATGTCTAGATGTTAGGTTAGATTGAATTTTTTTCGACCACTTACAGCTCTTGTTGCACATTGTCCTCCTGGTCAATTACACCTTCGATATAGAAGAATGACTGGTCAAATTGGCGTTGGATTCAAGGATTGGGAAGTTGTTCAAAAATAAATCGTAAATCTGCAATGTCTAGATGTTAGGTTAGATTGAATTCTTTTCGACCACTTACAGCTCTTGTTGCACATTGTCCTCCTGGTCAATTACACCTTCGATATAGAAGAATGACTGGCCAAACTGGCGTTGGATTCAAGGATTGGGAAGTTGTTCAAAAATAAATCGTGAAACTGCAATGTCTAGATGTTAGGTTAGATTGAATTCTTTTCGACCACTTACAGCTCTTGTTGCACATTGTCCTCCTGGTCAATTACACCTTCGATATAGAAGAGTGACTGGTCAAATTGGCGTTGGATTCAAGCATTGGGAAGTTGTTCAAAAATAAATCGTAAATCTGCAATGTCTAGATGTTAGGTTAGATTGAATTTTTTTCGACCACTTACAGCTCTTGTTGCACATTGTCCTCCTGGTCAATTACACCTTGGATATAGAAGAGTGACTGGTCAAATTGGCGTTGGATTCAAGGATTGGGAAGTTGTTCAAAAATAAATCGTAAATCTGCAATGTCTAGATGTTAGGTTAGATTGAATTTTTTTCGACCACTTACAGCTCTTGTTGCACATTGTCCTCCTGGTCAATTACACCTTGGATATAGAAGAGTGACTGGTCAAATTGGCGTTGGATTCAAGGATTGGGAAGTTGTTCAAAAATAAATCGTAAATCTGCAATGTCTAGATGTTAGGTTAGATTGAATTCTTTTCGACCACTTACAGCTCTTGTTGCACATTGTCCTCCTGGTCAATTACACCTTCGATATAGAAGAGTGACTGGTCAAATTGGCGTTGGATTCAAGCATTGGGAAGTTGTTCAAAAATAAATCGTAAATCTGCAATGTCTAGATGTTAGGTTAGATTGAATTTTTTTCGACCACTTACAGCTCTTGTTGCACATTGTCCTCCTGGTCAATTACACCTTGGATATAGAAGAGTGACTGGTCAAATTGGCGTTGGATTCAAGGATTGGGAAGTTGTTCAAAAATAAATCGTAAATCTGCAATGTCTAGATGTTAGGTTAGATTGAATTTTTTTCGACCACTTACAGCTCTTGTTGCACATTGTCCTCCTGGTCAATTACACCTTCGATATAGAAGAATGACTGGTCAAATTGGCGTTGGATTCAAGGATTGGGAAGTTGTTCAAAAATAAATCGTAAATCTGCAATGTCTAGATGTTAGGTTAGATTGAATTCTTTTCGACCACTTACAGCTCTTGTTGCACATTGTCCTCCTGGTCAATTACACCTTCGATATAGAAGAATGACTGGCCAAACTGGCGTTGGATTCAAGGATTGGGAAGTTGTTCAAAAATAAATCGTGAAACTGCAATGTCTAGATGTTAGGTTAGATTGAATTCTTTTCGACCACTTACAGCTCTTGTTGCACATTGTCCTCCTGGTCAATTACACCTTCGATATAGAAGAGTGACTGGTCAAATTGGCGTTGGATTCAAGCATTGGGAAGTTGTTCAAAAATAAATCGTAAATCTGCAATGTCTAGATGTTAGGTTAGATTGAATTTTTTTCGACCACTTACAGCTCTTGTTGCACATTGTCCTCCTGGTCAATTACACCTTGGATATAGAAGAGTGACTGGTCAAATTGGCGTTGGATTCAAGGATTGGGAAGTTGTTCAAAAATAAATCGTAAATCTGCAATGTCTAGATGTTAGGTTAGATTGAATTTTTTTCGACCACTTACAGCTCTTGTTGCACATTGTCCTCCTGGTCAATTACACCTTGGATATAGAAGAGTGACTGGTCAAATTGGCGTTGGATTCAAGGATTGGGAAGTTGTTCAAAAATAAATCGTGAAACTGCAATGTCTAGATGTTAGGTTAGATTGAATTCTTTTCGACCACTTACAGCTCTTGTTGCACATTGTCCTCCTGGTCAATTACACCTTCGATATAGAAGAGTGACTGGTCAAATTGGCGTTGGATTCAAGCATTGGGAAGTTGTTCAAAAATAAATCGTAAATCTGCAATGTCTAGATGTTAGGTTAGATTGAATTTTTTTCGACCACTTACAGCTCTTGTTGCACATTGTCCTCCTGGTCAATTACACCTTGGATATAGAAGAGTGACTGGTCAAATTGGCGTTGGATTCAAGGATTGGGAAGTTGTTCAAAAATAAATCGTAAATCTGCAATGTCTAGATGTTAGGTTAGATTGAATTTTTTTCGACCACTTACAGCTCTTGTTGCACATTGTCCTCCTGGTCAATTACACCTTCGATATAGAAGAATGACTGGTCAAATTGGCGTTGGATTCAAGGATTGGGAAGTTGTTCAAAAATAAATCGTAAATCTGCAATGTCTAGATGTTAGGTTAGATTGAATTCTTTTCGACCACTTACAGCTCTTGTTGCACATTGTCCTCCTGGTCAATTACACCTTCGATATAGAAGAATGACTGGCCAAACTGGCGTTGGATTCAAGGATTGGGAAGTTGTTCAAAAATAAATCGTGAAACTGCAATGTCTAGATGTTAGGTTAGATTGAATTCTTTTCGACCACTTACAGCTCTTGTTGCACATTGTCCTCCTGGTCAATTACACCTTCGATATAGAAGAGTGACTGGTCAAATTGGCGTTGGATTCAAGGATTGGGAAGTTGTTCAAAAATAAATCGTAAATCTGCAATGTCTAGATGTTAGGTTAGATTGAATTCTTTTCGACCACTTACAGCTCTTGTTGCACATTGTCCTCCTGGTCAATTACACCTTCGATATAGAAAAATGACTGGTCAAATTGGCGTTGGATTCAAGCATTGGGAAGTTGTTCAAAAATAAATCGTAAATCTGCAATGTCTAGATGTTAGGTTAGATTGAATTTTTTTCGACCACTTACAGCTCTTGTTGCACATTGTCCTCCTGGTCAATTACACCTTGGATATAGAAGAGTGACTGGTCAAATTGGCGTTGGATTCAAGGATTGGGAAGTTGTTCAAAAATAAATCGTAAATCTGCAATGTCTAGATGTTAGGTTAGATTGAATTTTTTTCGACCACTTACAGCTCTTGTTGCACATTGTCCTCCTGGTCAATTACACCTTGGATATAGAAGAGTGACTTGTCAAATTGGCGTTGGATTCAAGGATTGGGAAGTTATTCAAAAATAAATCGTAAAACTGCAATGTCTAGATGTTAGGTTAGATTGAATTCTTTTCGACCACTTACAGCTCTTGTTGCACATTGTCCTCCTGGTCAATTACACCTTCGATATAGAAAAATGACTGGTCAAATTGGCGTTGGATTCAAGCATTGGGAAGTTGTTCAAAAATAAATCGTAAATCTGCAATGTCTAGATGTTAGGTTAGATTGAATTTTTTTCGACCACTTACAGCTCTTGTTGCACATTGTCCTCCTGGTCAATTACACCTTGGATATAGAAGAGTGACTGGTCAAATTGGCGTTGGATTCAAGGATTGGGAAGTTGTTCAAAAATAAATCGTGAAACTGCAATGTCTAGATGTTAGGTTAGATTGAATTCTTTTCGACCACTTACAGCTCTTGTTGCACATTGTCCTCCTGGTCAATTACACCTTCGATATAGAAGAGTGACTGGTCAAATTGGCGTTGGATTCAAGCAATGGGAAGTTGTTCAAAAATAAATCGTAAATCTGCAATGTCTAGATGTTAGGTTAGATTGAATTTTTTTCGACCACTTACAGCTCTTGTTGCACATTGTCCTCCTGGTCAATTACACCTTGGATATAGAAGAGTGACTGGTCAAATTGGCGTTGGATTCAAGGATTGGGAAGTTGTTCAAAAATAAATCGTGAAACTGCAATGTCTAGATGTTAGGTTAGATTGAATTCTTTTCGACCACTTACAGCTCTTGTTGCACATTGTCCTCCTGGTCAATTACACCTTCGATATAGAAGAGTGACTGGTCAAATTGGCGTTGGATTCAAGCATTGGGAAGTTGTTCAAAAATAAATCGTAAATCTGCAATGTCTAGATGTTAGGTTAGATTGAATTTTTTTCGACCACTTACAGCTCTTGTTGCACATTGTCCTCCTGGTCAATTACACCTTGGATATAGAAGAGTGACTGGTCAAATTGGCGTTGGATTCAAGGATTGGGAAGTTGTTCAAAAATAAATCGTAAATCTGCAATGTCTAGATGTTAGGTTAGATTGAATTTTTTTCGACCACTTACAGCTCTTGTTGCACATTGTCCTCCTGGTCAATTACACCTTCGATATAGAAGAATGACTGGTCAAATTGGCGTTGGATTCAAGGATTGGGAAGTTGTTCAAAAATAAATCGTAAATCTGCAATGTCTAGATGTTAGGTTAGATTGAATTCTTTTCGACCACTTACAGCTCTTGTTGCACATTGTCCTCCTGGTCAATTACACCTTCGATATAGAAGAATGACTGGCCAAACTGGCGTTGGATTCAAGGATTGGGAAGTTGTTCAAAAATAAATCGTGAAACTGCAATGTCTAGATGTTAGGTTAGATTGAATTCTTTTCGACCACTTACAGCTCTTGTTGCACATTGTCCTCCTGGTCAATTACACCTTCGATATAGAAGAGTGACTGGTCAAATTGGCGTTGGATTCAAGCATTGGGAAGTTGTTCAAAAATAAATCGTAAATCTGCAATGTCTAGATGTTAGGTTAGATTGAATTTTTTTCGACCATTTACAGCTCTTGTTGCACATTGTCCTCCTGGTCAATTACACCTTGGATATAGAAGAGTGACTGGTCAAATTGGCGTTGGATTCAAGGATTGGGAAGTTGTTCAAAAATAAATCGTAAATCTGCAATGTCTAGATGTTAGGTTAGATTGAATTTTTTTCGACCACTTACAGCTCTTGTTGCACATTGTCCTCCTGGTCAATTACACCTTCGATATAGAAGAATGACTGGTCAAATTGGCGTTGGATTCAAGGATTGGGAAGTTGTTCAAAAATAAATCGTAAATCTGCAATGTCTAGATGTTAGGTTAGATTGAATTTTTTTCGACCACTTACAGCTCTTGTTGCACATTGTCCTCCTGGTCAATTACACCTTCGATATAGAAGAATGACTGGCCAAACTGGCGTTGGATTCAAGGATTGGGAAGTTGTTCAAAAATAAATCGTAAATCTGCAATGTCTAGATGTTAGGTAAGATTAAATTTTTTTCGACCACTTACAGCTCTTGTTGCACATTGTCCTCCTGGTCAATTACACCTTGGATATAGAAGAGTGACTGGTCAAATTGGCGTTGGATTCAAGGATTGGGAAGTTGTTCAAAAATGAATCGTAAATCTGCAATGACTAGATGTTAGGTTAGATTGAATTTTTTTCGACCACTTACAGCTCTTGTTGCACATTGTCCTCCTGGTCAATTACACCTTCGATATAGATCAATGACTGGTCAAATTGACGTTGGATTCAAGGATTGGGCAGTTGTTCAAAAATAAATCGTAAATCTGCAATGTCTAGATGTTAGGTTAGATTGAATTTTTTTCGACCACTTACAGCTCTTGTTGCACATTGTCCTCCTGGTCAATTACACCTTGGATATAGAAGAGTGACTTGTCAAATTGGCGTTGGATTCAAGGATTGGGAAGTTATTCAAAAATAAATCGTAAATCTGCAATGTCTAGATGTTAGGTTAGATTGAATTCTTTTCGACCACTTACAGCTCTTGTTGCACATTGTCCTCCTGGTCAATTACACCTTCGATATAGAAGAATAACTGGTCAAATTGGCGTTGGATTCAAGGATTGGGAAGTTGTTCAAAAATAAATCGTAAATCTGCAATGTCTAGATGTTAGGTTAGATTGAATTTTTTTCGACCACTTACAGCTCTTGTTGCACATTGTCCTCCTGGTCAATTACACCTTGGATATAGAAGAGTGACTTGTCAAATTGGCGTTGGATTCAAGGATTGGGAAGTTATTCAAAAATAAATCGTAAAACTGCAATGTCTAGATGTTAGGTTAGATTGAATTCTTTTCGACCACTTACAGCTCTTGTTGCACATTGTCCTCCTGGTCAATTACACCTTCGATATAGAAAAATGACTGGTCAAATTGGCGTTGGATTCAAGCATTGGAAAGTTGTTCAAAAATAAATCGTAAATCTGCAATGTCTAGATGTTAGGTTAGATTGAATTTTTTTCGACCACTTACAGCTCTTGTTGCACATTGTCCTCCTTTTCAATTACACCTTGGATATAGAAGAGTGACTGGTCAAATTGGCGTTGGATTCAAGGATTGGGAAGTTGTTCAAAAATAAATCGTAAAACTGCAATGTCTAGATGTTAGGTTAGATTGAATTCTTTTCGACCACTTACAGCTCTTGTTGCACATTGTCCTCCTGGTCAATTACACCTTGGATATAGAAGAGTGACTGGTCAAATTGGCGTTGGATTCAAGGATTGGGAAGTTGTTCAAAAATAAATCGTAAATCTGCAATGTCTAGATGTTAGGTTAGATTGAATTTTTTTCGACCACTTACAGCTCTTGTTGCACATTGTCCTCCTGGTCAATTACACCTTCGATATAGAAGAATGACTGGTCAAATTGGCGTTGGATTCAAGGATTGGGAAGTTGTTCAAAAATAAATCGTAAATCTGCAATGTCTAGATGTTAGGTTAGATTGAATTCTTTTCGACCACTTACAGCTCTTGTTGCACATTGTCCTCCTGGTCAATTACACCTTCGATATAGAAGAATGACTGGTCAAATTGGCGTTGGATTCAAGGATTGGGAAGTTGTTCAAAAATAAATCGTAAATCTGCAATGTCTAGATGTTAGGTTAGATTGAATTTTTTTCGACCACTTACAGCTCTTGTTGCACATTGTCCTCCTGGTCAATTACACCTTCGATATAGAAGAATGACTGGCCAAACTGGCGTTGGATTCAAGGATTGGGAAGTTGTTCAAAAATAAATCGTAAATCTGCAATGTCTAGATGTTAGGTTAGATTAAATTTTTTTCGACCACTTACAGCTCTTGTTGCACATTGTCCTCCTGGTCAATTACACCTTGGATATAGAAGAGTGACTGGTCAAATTGGCGTTGGATTCAAGGATTGGGAAGTTGTTCAAAAATGAATCGTAAATCTGCAATGACTAGATGTTAGGTTAGATTGAATTTTTTTCGACCACTTACAGCTCTTGTTGCACATTGTCCTCCTGGTCAATTACACCTTCGATATAGATCAATGACTGGTCAAATTGACGTTGGATTCAAGGATTGGGCAGTTGTTCAAAAATAAATCGTAAATCTGCAATGTCTAGATGTTAGGTTAGATTGAATTCTTTTCGACCACTTACAGCTCTTGTTGCACATTGTCCTCCTGGTCAATTACACCTTCGATATAGAAGAATGACTGGCCAAACTGGCGTTGGATTCAAGGATTGGGAAGTTGTTCAAAAATAAATCGTGAAACTGCAATGTCTAGATGTTAGGTTAGATTGAATTCTTTTCGACCACTTACAGCTCTTGTTGCACATTGTCCTCCTGGTCAATTACACCTTCGATATAGAAGAGTGACTGGTCAAATTGGCGTTGGATTCAAGCATTGGGAAGTTGTTCAAAAATAAATCGTAAATCTGCAATGTCTAGATGTTAGGTTAGATTGAATTTTTTTCGACCACTTACAGCTCTTGTTGCACATTGTCCTCCTGGTCAATTACACCTTGGATATAGAAGAGTGACTGGTCAAATTGGCGTTGGATTCAAGGATTGGGAAGTTGTTCAAAAATAAATCGTAAATCTGCAATGTCTAGATGTTAGGTTAGATTGAATTTTTTTCGACCACTTACAGCTCTTGTTGCACATTGTCCTCCTGGTCAATTACACCTTGGATATAGAAGAGTGACTGGTCAAATTGGCGTTGGATTCAAGGATTGGGAAGTTGTTCAAAAATAAATCGTGAAACTGCAATGTCTAGATGTTAGGTTAGATTGAATTCTTTTCGACCACTTACAGCTCTTGTTGCACATTGTCCTCCTGGTCAATTACACCTTCGATATAGAAGAGTGACTGGTCAAATTGGCGTTGGATTCAAGCATTGGGAAGTTGTTCAAAAATAAATCGTAAATCTGCAATGTCTAGATGTTAGGTTAGATTGAATTTTTTTCGACCACTTACAGCTCTTGTTGCACATTGTCCTCCTGGTCAATTACACCTTGGATATAGAAGAGTGACTGGTCAAATTGGCGTTGGATTCAAGGATTGGGAAGTTGTTCAAAAATAAATCGTAAATCTGCAATGTCTAGATGTTAGGTTAGATTGAATTTTTTTCGACCACTTACAGCTCTTGTTGCACATTGTCCTCCTGGTCAATTACACCTTCGATATAGAAGAATGACTGGTCAAATTGGCGTTGGATTCAAGGATTGGGAAGTTGTTCAAAAATAAATCGTAAATCTGCAATGTCTAGATGTTAGGTTAGATTGAATTCTTTTCGACCACTTACAGCTCTTGTTGCACATTGTCCTCCTGGTCAATTACACCTTCGATATAGAAGAATGACTGGCCAAACTGGCGTTGGATTCAAGGATTGGGAAGTTGTTCAAAAATAAATCGTGAAACTGCAATGTCTAGATGTTAGGTTAGATTGAATTCTTTTCGACCACTTACAGCTCTTGTTGCACATTGTCCTCCTGGTCAATTACACCTTCGATATAGAAGAGTGACTGGTCAAATTGGCGTTGGATTCAAGGATTGGGAAGTTGTTCAAAAATAAATCGTAAATCTGCAATGTCTAGATGTTAGGTTAGATTGAATTCTTTTCGACCACTTACAGCTCTTGTTGCACATTGTCCTCCTGGTCAATTACACCTTCGATATAGAAAAATGACTGGTCAAATTGGCGTTGGATTCAAGCATTGGGAAGTTGTTCAAAAATAAATCGTAAATCTGCAATGTCTAGATGTTAGGTTAGATTGAATTTTTTTCGACCACTTACAGCTCTTGTTGCACATTGTCCTCCTGGTCAATTACACCTTGGATATAGAAGAGTGACTGGTCAAATTGGCGTTGGATTCAAGGATTGGGAAGTTGTTCAAAAATAAATCGTAAATCTGCAATGTCTAGATGTTAGGTTAGATTGAATTTTTTTCGACCACTTACAGCTCTTGTTGCACATTGTCCTCCTGGTCAATTACACCTTGGATATAGAAGAGTGACTTGTCAAATTGGCGTTGGATTCAAGGATTGGGAAGTTATTCAAAAATAAATCGTAAAACTGCAATGTCTAGATGTTAGGTTAGATTGAATTCTTTTCGACCACTTACAGCTCTTGTTGCACATTGTCCTCCTGGTCAATTACACCTTCGATATAGAAAAATGACTGGTCAAATTGGCGTTGGATTCAAGCATTGGGAAGTTGTTCAAAAATAAATCGTAAATCTGCAATGTCTAGATGTTAGGTTAGATTGAATTTTTTTCGACCACTTACAGCTCTTGTTGCACATTGTCCTCCTGGTCAATTACACCTTGGATATAGAAGAGTGACTGGTCAAATTGGCGTTGGATTCAAGGATTGGGAAGTTGTTCAAAAATAAATCGTGAAACTGCAATGTCTAGATGTTAGGTTAGATTGAATTCTTTTCGACCACTTACAGCTCTTGTTGCACATTGTCCTCCTGGTCAATTACACCTTCGATATAGAAGAGTGACTGGTCAAATTGGCGTTGGATTCAAGCAATGGGAAGTTGTTCAAAAATAAATCGTAAATCTGCAATGTCTAGATGTTAGGTTAGATTGAATTTTTTTCGACCACTTACAGCTCTTGTTGCACATTGTCCTCCTGGTCAATTACACCTTGGATATAGAAGAGTGACTGGTCAAATTGGCGTTGGATTCAAGGATTGGGAAGTTGTTCAAAAATAAATCGTGAAACTGCAATGTCTAGATGTTAGGTTAGATTGAATTCTTTTCGACCACTTACAGCTCTTGTTGCACATTGTCCTCCTGGTCAATTACACCTTCGATATAGAAGAGTGACTGGTCAAATTGGCGTTGGATTCAAGCATTGGGAAGTTGTTCAAAAATAAATCGTAAATCTGCAATGTCTAGATGTTAGGTTAGATTGAATTTTTTTCGACCACTTACAGCTCTTGTTGCACATTGTCCTCCTGGTCAATTACACCTTGGATATAGAAGAGTGACTGGTCAAATTGGCGTTGGATTCAAGGATTGGGAAGTTGTTCAAAAATAAATCGTAAATCTGCAATGTCTAGATGTTAGGTTAGATTGAATTTTTTTCGACCACTTACAGCTCTTGTTGCACATTGTCCTCCTGGTCAATTACACCTTCGATATAGAAGAATGACTGGTCAAATTGGCGTTGGATTCAAGGATTGGGAAGTTGTTCAAAAATAAATCGTAAATCTGCAATGTCTAGATGTTAGGTTAGATTGAATTCTTTTCGACCACTTACAGCTCTTGTTGCACATTGTCCTCCTGGTCAATTACACCTTCGATATAGAAGAATGACTGGCCAAACTGGCGTTGGATTCAAGGATTGGGAAGTTGTTCAAAAATAAATCGTGAAACTGCAATGTCTAGATGTTAGGTTAGATTGAATTCTTTTCGACCACTTACAGCTCTTGTTGCACATTGTCCTCCTGGTCAATTACACCTTCGATATAGAAGAGTGACTGGTCAAATTGGCGTTGGATTCAAGCATTGGGAAGTTGTTCAAAAATAAATCGTAAATCTGCAATGTCTAGATGTTAGGTTAGATTGAATTTTTTTCGACCATTTACAGCTCTTGTTGCACATTGTCCTCCTGGTCAATTACACCTTGGATATAGAAGAGTGACTGGTCAAATTGGCGTTGGATTCAAGGATTGGGAAGTTGTTCAAAAATAAATCGTAAATCTGCAATGTCTAGATGTTAGGTTAGATTGAATTTTTTTCGACCACTTACAGCTCTTGTTGCACATTGTCCTCCTGGTCAATTACACCTTCGATATAGAAGAATGACTGGTCAAATTGGCGTTGGATTCAAGGATTGGGAAGTTGTTCAAAAATAAATCGTAAATCTGCAATGTCTAGATGTTAGGTTAGATTGAATTTTTTTCGACCACTTACAGCTCTTGTTGCACATTGTCCTCCTGGTCAATTACACCTTCGATATAGAAGAATGACTGGCCAAACTGGCGTTGGATTCAAGGATTGGGAAGTTGTTCAAAAATAAATCGTAAATCTGCAATGTCTAGATGTTAGGTAAGATTAAATTTTTTTCGACCACTTACAGCTCTTGTTGCACATTGTCCTCCTGGTCAATTACACCTTGGATATAGAAGAGTGACTGGTCAAATTGGCGTTGGATTCAAGGATTGGGAAGTTGTTCAAAAATGAATCGTAAATCTGCAATGACTAGATGTTAGGTTAGATTGAATTTTTTTCGACCACTTACAGCTCTTGTTGCACATTGTCCTCCTGGTCAATTACACCTTCGATATAGATCAATGACTGGTCAAATTGACGTTGGATTCAAGGATTGGGCAGTTGTTCAAAAATAAATCGTAAATCTGCAATGTCTAGATGTTAGGTTAGATTGAATTTTTTTCGACCACTTACAGCTCTTGTTGCACATTGTCCTCCTGGTCAATTACACCTTGGATATAGAAGAGTGACTTGTCAAATTGGCGTTGGATTCAAGGATTGGGAAGTTATTCAAAAATAAATCGTAAATCTGCAATGTCTAGATGTTAGGTTAGATTGAATTCTTTTCGACCACTTACAGCTCTTGTTGCACATTGTCCTCCTGGTCAATTACACCTTCGATATAGAAGAATAACTGGTCAAATTGGCGTTGGATTCAAGGATTGGGAAGTTGTTCAAAAATAAATCGTAAATCTGCAATGTCTAGATGTTAGGTTAGATTGAATTTTTTTCGACCACTTACAGCTCTTGTTGCACATTGTCCTCCTGGTCAATTACACCTTGGATATAGAAGAGTGACTTGTCAAATTGGCGTTGGATTCAAGGATTGGGAAGTTATTCAAAAATAAATCGTAAAACTGCAATGTCTAGATGTTAGGTTAGATTGAATTCTTTTCGACCACTTACAGCTCTTGTTGCACATTGTCCTCCTGGTCAATTACACCTTCGATATAGAAAAATGACTGGTCAAATTGGCGTTGGATTCAAGCATTGGAAAGTTGTTCAAAAATAAATCGTAAATCTGCAATGTCTAGATGTTAGGTTAGATTGAATTTTTTTCGACCACTTACAGCTCTTGTTGCACATTGTCCTCCTTTTCAATTACACCTTGGATATAGAAGAGTGACTGGTCAAATTGGCGTTGGATTCAAGGATTGGGAAGTTGTTCAAAAATAAATCGTAAAACTGCAATGTCTAGATGTTAGGTTAGATTGAATTCTTTTCGACCACTTACAGCTCTTGTTGCACATTGTCCTCCTGGTCAATTACACCTTGGATATAGAAGAGTGACTGGTCAAATTGGCGTTGGATTCAAGGATTGGGAAGTTGTTCAAAAATAAATCGTAAATCTGCAATGTCTAGATGTTAGGTTAGATTGAATTTTTTTCGACCACTTACAGCTCTTGTTGCACATTGTCCTCCTGGTCAATTACACCTTCGATATAGAAGAATGACTGGTCAAATTGGCGTTGGATTCAAGGATTGGGAAGTTGTTCAAAAATAAATCGTAAATCTGCAATGTCTAGATGTTAGGTTAGATTGAATTCTTTTCGACCACTTACAGCTCTTGTTGCACATTGTCCTCCTGGTCAATTACACCTTCGATATAGAAGAATGACTGGTCAAATTGGCGTTGGATTCAAGGATTGGGAAGTTGTTCAAAAATAAATCGTAAATCTGCAATGTCTAGATGTTAGGTTAGATTGAATTTTTTTCGACCACTTACAGCTCTTGTTGCACATTGTCCTCCTGGTCAATTACACCTTCGATATAGAAGAATGACTGGCCAAACTGGCGTTGGATTCAAGGATTGGGAAGTTGTTCAAAAATAAATCGTAAATCTGCAATGTCTAGATGTTAGGTTAGATTAAATTTTTTTCGACCACTTACAGCTCTTGTTGCACATTGTCCTCCTGGTCAATTACACCTTGGATATAGAAGAGTGACTGGTCAAATTGGCGTTGGATTCAAGGATTGGGAAGTTGTTCAAAAATGAATCGTAAATCTGCAATGACTAGATGTTAGGTTAGATTGAATTTTTTTCGACCACTTACAGCTCTTGTTGCACATTGTCCTCCTGGTCAATTACACCTTCGATATAGATCAATGACTGGTCAAATTGACGTTGGATTCAAGGATTGGGCAGTTGTTCAAAAATAAATCGTAAATCTGCAATGTCTAGATGTTAGGTTAGATTGAATTTTTTTCGACCACTTACAGCTCTTGTTGCACATTGTCCTCCTGGTCAATTACACCTTCGATATAGATCAATGACTGGTCAAATTGACGTTGGATTCAAGGATTGGGCAGTTGTTCAAAAATAAATCGTAAATCTGCAATGTCTAGATGTTAGGTTAGATTGAATTTTTTTCGACCACTTACAGCTCTTGTTGCACATTGTCCTCCTGGTCAATTACACCTTCGATATAGAAGAGTGACTGGTCAAATTGGCGTTGGATTCAAGGATTGGGAAGTTGTTCAAAAATAAATCGTAAATCTGCAATGTCTAGATGTTAGGTTAGATTGAATTTTTTTCGACCACTTACAGCTCTTGTTGCACATTGTCCTCCTGGTCAATTACACCTTCGATATAGAAGAATGACTGGTCAAATTGGCGTTGGATTCAAGGATTGGGTAGTTGTTCAAAAATAAATCGTAAATCTGCAATGTCTAGATGTTAGGTTAGATTAAATTTTTTTCGACCACTTACAGCTCTTGTTGCACATTGTCCTCCTGGTCAATTACATCTCCGATATAGAAGAGTGACTGGTCAAATTGGCGTTGGATTCAAGGATTGGGAAGTTGTTCAAAAATAAATCGTAAATCTGCAATGTCTAGATGTTAGGTTAGATTGAATTTTTTTCGACCACTTACAGCTCTTGTTGCACATTGTCCTCCTGGTCAACTACACCTTCGATGTAGAAGAATGACTGGTCAAATTGGCGTTGGATTCAAGGATTGGGAAGTTGTTCAAAAATAAATCGTAAAACTGCAATGTCCAGATGTTAGGTTAGATTAAATTTTTTTCGACCACTTACAGCTCTTGTTGCACATTGTCCTCCTGGTCAATTACACCTTGGATATAGAAGAGTGACTGGTCAAATTGGCGTTGGATTCAAGGATTGGGAAGTTGTTCAAAAATAAATCGTAAATCTGCAATGTCTAGATGTTAGGTTAGATTAAATTTTTTTCGACCACTTACAGCTCTTGTTGCACATTGTCCTCTTGGTCAATTACACCTTCGATATAGAAGAATGACTGGTCAAATTGGCGTTGGATTCCAGGATTAGGAAGTTGTTCAAAAATAAATCGTAAAACTGCAATGTCTAGATGTTAGGTTAGATTGAATTTTTTTCGACCACTTACAGCGCTTGTTGCACATTGTCCTCCTGGTCAATTACACCTTCGATATAGAAGAATGACTGGTCAAATTGGCGTTGGATTCAAGGATTGGGAAGTTGTTCAAAAATAAATCGTAAATCTGCAATGTCTAGATGTTGGGTTAGATTGAATTTTTTTCGACCACTTACAGCTCTTGTTGCACATTGTCCTCCTGGTCAATTACACCTTCGATATAGAAGAATGACTGGTCAAATTGGCGTTGGATTCAAGGATTGGGAAGTTGTTCAAAAATAAATCGTAAATCTGCAATGTCTAGATGTTAGGTTAGATTGAATTCTTTTCGACCACTTACAGCTCTTGTTGCACATTGTCCTCCTGGTCAATTACACCTTCGATATAGAAGAATGACTGGTCAAATTGGCGTTGGATTCAAGGATTGGGAAGTTGTTCAAAAATAAATCGTAAATCTGCAATGTCTAGATGTTAGGTTAGATTGAATTTTTTTCGACCACTTACAGCTCTTGTTGCACATTGTCCACCTGGTCAATTACACCTTCGATATAGAAGAATGACTGGTCAAATTGGCGTTGGATTCAAGGATTGGGTAGTTGTTCAAAAATAAATCGTAAATCTGCAATGTCTAGATGTTAGGTTAGATTAAATTTTTTTCGACCACTTACAGCTCTTGTTGCACATTGTCCTCCTGGTCAATTACACCTCCGATATAGAAGAGTGACTGGTCAAATTGGCGTTGGATTCAAGGATTGGGAAGTTGTTCAAAAATAAATCGTAAATCTGCAATGTCTAGATGTTAGGTTAGATTGAATTTTTTTCGACCACTTACAGCTCTTGTTGCACATTGTCCACCTGGTCAATTACACCTTCGATATAGAAGAATGACTGGTCAAATTGGCGTTGGATTCAAGGATTGGGTAGTTGTTCAAAAATAAATCGTAAATCTGCAATGTCTAGATGTTAGGTTAGATTAAATTTTTTTCGACCACTTACAGCTCTTGTTGCACATTGTCCTCCTGGTCAATTACACCTTCGATATAGAAGAATGACTGGTCAAATTGGCGTTGGATTCAAGGATTGGGAAGTTGTTCAAAAATAAATCGTAAATCTGCAATGTCTAGATGTTAGGTTAGATTGAATTCTTTTCGACCACTTACAGCTCTTGTTGCACATTGTCCTCCTGGTCAATTACACCTTCGATATAGAAGAATGACTGGTCAAATTGGCGTTGGATTCAAGGATTGGGAAGTTGTTCAAAAATAAATCGTAAATCTGCAATGTCTAGATGTTAGGTTAGATTGAATTTTTTTCGACCACTTACAGCTCTTGTTGCACATTGTCCACCTGGTCAATTACACCTTCGATATAGAAGAATGACTGGTCAAATTGGCGTTGGATTCAAGGATTGGGTAGTTGTTCAAAAATAAATCGTAAATCTGCAATGTCTAGATGTTAGGTTAGATTAAATTTTTTTCGACCACTTACAGCTCTTGTTGCACATTGTCCTCCTGGTCAATTACTCCTCCGATATAGAAGAGTGACTGGTCAAATTGGCGTTGGATTCAAGGATTGGGAAGTTGTTCAAAAATAAATCGTAAATCTGCAATGTCTAGATGTTAGGTTAGATTGAATTTTTTTCGACCACTTACAGCTCTTCTTGCACATTGTCCTCCTGGTCAATTACACCTTCGATATAGAAGAATGACTGGTCAAATTGGCGTTGGATTCAAGGATTGGGAAGTTGTTCAAAAATAAATCGTAAATCTGCAATGTCTAGATGTTAGGTTAGATTGAATTTTTTTCGACCACTTACAGCTCTTGTTGCACATTGTCCACCTGGTCAATTACACCTTCGATATAGAAGAATGACTGGTCAAATTGGCGTTGGATTCAAGGATTGGGTAGTTGTTCAAAAATAAATCGTAAATCTGCAATGTCTAGATGTTAGGTTAGATTAAATTTTTTTCGACCACTTACAGCTCTTGTTGCACATTGTCCTCCTGGTCAATTACACCTCCGATATAGAAGAGTGACTGGTCAAATTGGCGTTGGATTCAAGGATTGGGAAGTTGTTCAAAAATAAATCGTAAATCTGCAATGTCTAGATGTTAGGTTAGATTGAATTTTTTTCGACCACTTACAGCTCTTGTTGCACATTGTCCACCTGGTCAATTACACCTTCGATATAGAAGAATGACTGGTCAAATTGGCGTTGGATTCAAGGATTGGGTAGTTGTTCAAAAATAAATCGTAAATCTGCAATGTCTAGATGTTAGGTTAGATTAAATTTTTTTCGACCACTTACAGCTCTTGTTGCACATTGTCCTCCTGGTCAATTACACCTCCGATATAGAAGAGTGACTGGTCAAATTGGCGTTGGATTCAAGGATTGGGAAGTTGTTCAAAAATAAATCGTAAATCTGCAATGTCTAGATGTTAGGTTAGATTGAATTTTTTTCGACCACTTACAGCTCTTCTTGCACATTGTCCTCCTGGTCAATTACACCTTCGATATAGAAGAATGACTGGTCAAATTGGCGTTGGATTCAAGGATTGGGAAGTTGTTCAAAAATAAATCGTAAAACTGCAATGTCCAGATGTTAGGTTAGATTAAATTTTTTTCGACCACTTACAGCTCTTGTTGCACATTGTCCTCCTGGTCAATTACACCTTGGATATAGAAGAGTGACTGGTCAAATTGGCGTTGGATTCAAGGATTGGGAAGTTGTTCAAAAATAAATCGTAAATCTGCAATGTCTAGATGTTAGGTTAGATTAAATTTTTTTCGACCACTTACAGCTCTTGTTGCACATTGTCCTCTTGGTCAATTACACCTTCGATATAGAAGAATGACTGGTCAAATTGGCGTTGGATTCCAGGATTAGGAAGTTGTTCAAAAATAAATCGTAAAACTGCAATGTCTAGATGTTAGGTTAGATTGAATTTTTTTCGACCACTTACAGCGCTTGTTGCACATTGTCCTCCTGGTCAATTACACCTTCGATATAGAAGAATGACTGGTCAAATTGGCGTTGGATTCAAGGATTGGGAAGTTGTTCAAAAATAAATCGTAAATCTGCAATGTCTAGATGTTAGGTTAGATTGAATTTTTTTCGACCACTTACAGGTCTTGTTGCACATTGTCCTCCTGGTCAATTACACCTTCGATATAGAAGAATGACTGGTCAAATTGGCGTTGGATTCAAGGATTGGGAAGTTGTTCAAAAATAAATCGTAAATCTGCAATGTCTAGATGTTAGGTTAGATTGAATTTTTTTCGACCACTTACAGGTCTTGTTGCACATTGTCCTCCTGGTCAATTACACCTTCGATATAGAAGAATGACTGGTCAAATTGGCGTTGGATTCAAGGATTGGGAAGTTGTTCAAAAATAAATCGTAAATCTGCAATGTCTAGATGTTAGGTTAGATTGAATTCTTTTCGACCACTTACAGCTCTTGTTGCACATTGTCCTCCTGGTCAATTACACGTTCGATATAGAAGAATGACTGGTCAAATTGGCGTTGGATTCAAGGATTGGGTAGTTGTTTAAGAATAAATCGTAAATCTGCAATGTCTAGATGTTAGGTTAGATTAAATTTTTTTCGACCACTTACAGCTCTTGTTGCACATTGTCCTCCTGGTCAATTACACGTTCGATATAGAAGAATGACTGGTCAAATTGGCGTTGGATTCAAGGATTGGGTAGTTGTTCAAAAATAAATCGTAAATCTGCAATGTCTAGATGTTAGGTTAGATTAAATTTTTTTCGACCACTTACAGCTCTTGTTGCACATTGTCCTCCTGGTCAATTACACCTCCGATATAGAAGAGTGACTGGTCAAATTGGCGTTGGATTCAAGGATTGGGAAGTTGTTCAAAAATAAATCGAAAATCTGCAATGTCTAGATGTTAGGTTAGATTGAATTCTTTTCGACCACTTACAGCTCTTGTTGCACATTGTCCTCCTGGTCAATTACACCTTCGATATAGAAGAATAACTGGTCAAATTGGCGTTGGATTCAAGGATTGGGAAGTTGTTCAAAAATAAATCGTAAATCTGCAATGTCTAGATGTTAGGTTAGATTGAATTTTTTTCGACCACTTACAGCTCTTGTTGCACATTGTCCTCCTGGTCAATTACACCTTGGATATAGAAGAGTGACTGGTCAAATTGGCGTTGGATTCAAGGATTGGGAAGTTGTTCAAAAATAAATCGTAAAACTGCAATGTCTAGATGTTAGGTTAGATTGAATTCTTTTCGACCACTTACAGCTCTTGTTGCACATTGTCCACCTGGTCAATTACACCTTCGATATAGAAGAATGACTGGTCAAATTGGCGTTGGATTCAAGGATTGGGTAGTTGTTCAAAAATAAATCGTAAATCTGCAATGTCTAGATGTTAGGTTAGATTAAATTTTTTTCGACCACTTACAGCTCTTGTTGCACATTGTCCTCCTGGTCAATTACACCTTCGATATAGAAGAATAACTGGTCAAATTGGCGTTGGATTCAAGGATTGGGAAGTTGTTCAAAAATAAATCGTAAATCTGCAATGTCTAGATGTTAGGTTAGATTAAATTTTTTTCGACCACTTACAGCTCTTGTTGCACATTGTCCTCCTGGTCAATTACACCTCCGATATAGAAGAGTGACTGGTCAAATTGGCGTTGGATTCAAGGATTGGGAAGTTGTTCAAAAATAAATCGTAAATCTGCAATGTCTAGATGTTAGGTTAGATTGAATTTTTTTCGACCACTTACAGCTCTTGTTGCACATTGTCCACCTGGTCAATTACACCTTCGATATAGAAGAATGACTGGTCAAATTGGCGTTGGATTCAAGGATTGGGTAGTTGTTCAAAAATAAATCGTAAATCTGCAATGTCTAGATGTTAGGTTAGATTAAATTTTTTTCGACCACTTACAGCTCTTGTTGCACATTGTCCTCCTGGTCAATTACACCTTCGATATAGAAGAATGACTGGTCAAATTGGCGTTGGATTCAAGGATTGGGAAGTTGTTCAAAAATAAATCGTAAATCTGCAATGTCTAGATGTTAGGTTAGATTGAATTCTTTTCGACCACTTACAGCTCTTGTTGCACATTGTCCTCCTGGTCAATTACACCTTCGATATAGAAGAATGACTGGTCAAATTGGCGTTGGATTCAAGGATTGGGAAGTTGTTCAAAAATAAATCGTAAATCTGCAATGTCTAGATGTTAGGTTAGATTGAATTTTTTTCGACCACTTACAGCTCTTGTTGCACATTGTCCACCTGGTCAATTACACCTTCGATATAGAAGAATGACTGGTCAAATTGGCGTTGGATTCAAGGATTGGGTAGTTGTTCAAAAATAAATCGTAAATCTGCAATGTCTAGATGTTAGGTTAGATTAAATTTTTTTCGACCACTTACAGCTCTTGTTGCACATTGTCCTCCTGGTCAATTACACCTTCGATATAGAAGAATGACTGGTCAAATTGGCGTTGGATTCAAGGATTGGGAAGTTGTTCAAAAATAAATCGTAAATCTGCAATGTCTAGATGTTAGGTTAGATTGAATTCTTTTCGACCACTTACAGCTCTTGTTGCACATTGTCCTCCTGGTCAATTACACCTTCGATATAGAAGAATGACTGGTCAAATTGGCGTTGGATTCAAGGATTGGGAAGTTGTTCAAAAATAAATCGTAAATCTGCAATGTCTAGATGTTAGGTTAGATTGAATTTTTTTCGACCACTTACAGCTCTTGTTGCACATTGTCCACCTGGTCAATTACACCTTCGATATAGAAGAATGACTGGTCAAATTGGCGTTGGATTCAAGGATTGGGTAGTTGTTCAAAAATAAATCGTAAATCTGCAATGTCTAGATGTTAGGTTAGATTAAATTTTTTTCGACTACTTACAGCTCTTGTTGCACATTGTCCTCCTGGTCAATTACTCCTCCGATATAGAAGAGTGACTGGTCAAATTGGCGTTGGATTCAAGGATTGGGAAGTTGTTCAAAAATAAATCGTAAATCTGCAATGTCTAGATGTTAGGTTAGATTGAATTTTTTTCGACCACTTACAGCTCTTCTTGCACATTGTCCTCCTGGTCAATTACACCTTCGATATAGAAGAATGACTGGTCAAATTGGCGTTGGATTCAAGGATTGGGAAGTTGTTCAAAAATAAATCGTAAATCTGCAATGTCTAGATGTTAGGTTAGATTGAATTTTTTTCGACCACTTACAGCTCTTGTTGCACATTGTCCACCTGGTCAATTACACCTTCGATATAGAAGAATGACTGGTCAAATTGGCGTTGGATTCAAGGATTGGGTAGTTGTTCAAAAATAAATCGTAAATCTGCAATGTCTAGATGTTAGGTTAGATTAAATTTTTTTCGACCACTTACAGCTCTTGTTGCACATTGTCCTCCTGGTCAATTACACCTCCGATATAGAAGAGTGACTGGTCAAATTGGCGTTGGATTCAAGGATTGGGAAGTTGTTCAAAAATAAATCGTAAATCTGCAATGTCTAGATGTTAGGTTAGATTGAATTTTTTTCGACCACTTACAGCTCTTGTTGCACATTGTCCACCTGGTCAATTACACCTTCGATATAGAAGAATGACTGGTCAAATTGGCGTTGGATTCAAGGATTGGGTAGTTGTTCAAAAATAAATCGTAAATCTGCAATGTCTAGATGTTAGGTTAGATTAAATTTTTTTCGACCACTTACAGCTCTTGTTGCACATTGTCCTCCTGGTCAATTACACCTCCGATATAGAAGAGTGACTGGTCAAATTGGCGTTGGATTCAAGGATTGGGAAGTTGTTCAAAAATAAATCGTAAATCTGCAATGTCTAGATGTTAGGTTAGATTGAATTTTTTTCGACCACTTACAGCTCTTCTTGCACATTGTCCTCCTGGTCAATTACACCTTCGATATAGAAGAATGACTGGTCAAATTGGCGTTGGATTCAAGGATTGGGAAGTTGTTCAAAAATAAATCGTAAAACTGCAATGTCCAGATGTTAGGTTAGATTAAATTTTTTTCGACCACTTACAGCTCTTGTTGCACATTGTCCTCCTGGTCAATTACACCTTGGATATAGAAGAGTGACTGGTCAAATTGGCGTTGGATTCAAGGATTGGGAAGTTGTTCAAAAATAAATCGTAAATCTGCAATGTCTAGATGTTAGGTTAGATTAAATTTTTTTCGACCACTTACAGCTCTTGTTGCACATTGTCCTCTTGGTCAATTACACCTTCGATATAGAAGAATGACTGGTCAAATTGGCGTTGGATTCCAGGATTAGGAAGTTGTTCAAAAATAAATCGTAAAACTGCAATGTCTAGATGTTAGGTTAGATTGAATTTTTTTCGACCACTTACAGCGCTTGTTGCACATTGTCCTCCTGGTCAATTACACCTTCGATATAGAAGAATGACTGGTCAAATTGGCGTTGGATTCAAGGATTGGGAAGTTGTTCAAAAATAAATCGTAAATCTGCAATGTCTAGATGTTAGGTTAGATTGAATTTTTTTCGACCACTTACAGGTCTTGTTGCACATTGTCCTCCTGGTCAATTACACCTTCGATATAGAAGAATGACTGGTCAAATTGGCGTTGGATTCAAGGATTGGGAAGTTGTTCAAAAATAAATCGTAAATCTGCAATGTCTAGATGTTAGGTTAGATTGAATTTTTTTCGACCACTTACAGGTCTTGTTGCACATTGTCCTCCTGGTCAATTACACCTTCGATATAGAAGAATGACTGGTCAAATTGGCGTTGGATTCAAGGATTGGGAAGTTGTTCAAAAATAAATCGTAAATCTGCAATGTCTAGATGTTAGGTTAGATTGAATTCTTTTCGACCATTTACAGCTCTTGTTGCACATTGTCCTCCTGGTCAATTACACGTTCGATATAGAAGAATGACTGGTCAAATTGGCGTTGGATTCAAGGATTGGGTAGTTGTTTAAGAATAAATCGTAAATCTGCAATGTCTAGATGTTAGGTTAGATTAAATTTTTTTCGACCACTTACAGCTCTTGTTGCACATTGTCCTCCTGGTCAATTACACGTTCGATATAGAAGAATGACTGGTCAAATTGGCGTTGGATTCAAGGATTGGGTAGTTGTTCAAAAATAAATCGTAAATCTGCAATGTCTAGATGTTAGGTTAGATTAAATTTTTTTCGACCACTTACAGCTCTTGTTGCACATTGTCCTCCTGGTCAATTACACCTCCGATATAGAAGAGTGACTGGTCAAATTGGCGTTGGATTCAAGGATTGGGAAGTTGTTCAAAAATAAATCGAAAATCTGCAATGTCTAGATGTTAGGTTAGATTGAATTCTTTTCGACCACTTACAGCTCTTGTTGCACATTGTCCTCCTGGTCAATTACACCTTCGATATAGAAGAATAACTGGTCAAATTGGCGTTGGATTCAAGGATTGGGAAGTTGTTCAAAAATAAATCGTAAATCTGCAATGTCTAGATGTTAGGTTAGATTGAATTTTTTTCGACCACTTACAGCTCTTGTTGCACATTGTCCTCCTGGTCAATTACACCTTGGATATAGAAGAGTGACTGGTCAAATTGGCGTTGGATTCAAGGATTGGGAAGTTGTTCAAAAATAAATCGTAAAACTGCAATGTCTAGATGTTAGGTTAGATTGAATTCTTTTCGACCACTTACAGCTCTTGTTGCACATTGTCCACCTGGTCAATTACACCTTCGATATAGAAGAATGACTGGTCAAATTGGCGTTGGATTCAAGGATTGGGTAGTTGTTCAAAAATAAATCGTAAATCTGCAATGTCTAGATGTTAGGTTAGATTAAATTTTTTTCGACCACTTACAGCTCTTGTTGCACATTGTCCTCCTGGTCAATTACACCTTCGATATAGAAGAATAACTGGTCAAATTGGCGTTGGATTCAAGGATTGGGAAGTTGTTCAAAAATAAATCGTAAATCTGCAATGTCTAGATGTTAGGTTAGATTGAATTTTTTTCGACCACTTACAGCTCTTGTTGCACATTGTCCTCCTGGTCAATTACACCTTGGATATAGAAGAGTGACTTGTCAAATTGGCGTTGGATTCAAGGATTGGGAAGTTATTCAAAAATAAATCGTAAAACTGCAATGTCTAGATGTTAGGTTAGATTGAATTCTTTTCGACCACTTACAGCTCTTGTTGCACATTGTCCTCCTGGTCAATTACACCTTCGATATAGAAAAATGACTGGTCAAATTGGCGTTGGATTCAAGCATTGGAAAGTTGTTCAAAAATAAATCGTAAATCTGCAATGTCTAGATGTTAGGTTAGATTGAATTTTTTTCGACCACTTACAGCTCTTGTTGCACATTGTCCTCCTTTTCAATTACACCTTGGATATAGAAGAGTGACTGGTCAAATTGGCGTTGGATTCAAGGATTGGGAAGTTGTTCAAAAATAAATCGTAAAACTGCAATGTCTAGATGTTAGGTTAGATTGAATTCTTTTCGACCACTTACAGCTCTTGTTGCACATTGTCCTCCTGGTCAATTACACCTTGGATATAGAAGAGTGACTGGTCAAATTGGCGTTGGATTCAAGGATTGGGAAGTTGTTCAAAAATAAATCGTAAATCTGCAATGTCTAGATGTTAGGTTAGATTGAATTTTTTTCGACCACTTACAGCTCTTGTTGCACATTGTCCTCCTGGTCAATTACACCTTCGATATAGAAGAATGACTGGTCAAATTGGCGTTGGATTCAAGGATTGGGAAGTTGTTCAAAAATAAATCGTAAATCTGCAATGTCTAGATGTTAGGTTAGATTGAATTCTTTTCGACCACTTACAGCTCTTGTTGCACATTGTCCTCCTGGTCAATTACACCTTCGATATAGAAGAATGACTGGTCAAATTGGCGTTGGATTCAAGGATTGGGAAGTTGTTCAAAAATAAATCGTAAATCTGCAATGTCTAGATGTTAGGTTAGATTGAATTTTTTTCGACCACTTACAGCTCTTGTTGCACATTGTCCTCCTGGTCAATTACACCTTCGATATAGAAGAATGACTGGCCAAACTGGCGTTGGATTCAAGGATTGGGAAGTTGTTCAAAAATAAATCGTAAATCTGCAATGTCTAGATGTTAGGTTAGATTAAATTTTTTTCGACCACTTACAGCTCTTGTTGCACATTGTCCTCCTGGTCAATTACACCTTGGATATAGAAGAGTGACTGGTCAAATTGGCGTTGGATTCAAGGATTGGGAAGTTGTTCAAAAATGAATCGTAAATCTGCAATGACTAGATGTTAGGTTAGATTGAATTTTTTTCGACCACTTACAGCTCTTGTTGCACATTGTCCTCCTGGTCAATTACACCTTCGATATAGATCAATGACTGGTCAAATTGACGTTGGATTCAAGGATTGGGCAGTTGTTCAAAAATAAATCGTAAATCTGCAATGTCTAGATGTTAGGTTAGATTGAATTTTTTTCGACCACTTACAGCTCTTGTTGCACATTGTCCTCCTGGTCAATTACACCTTCGATATAGATCAATGACTGGTCAAATTGACGTTGGATTCAAGGATTGGGCAGTTGTTCAAAAATAAATCGTAAATCTGCAATGTCTAGATGTTAGGTTAGATTGAATTTTTTTCGACCACTTACAGCTCTTGTTGCACATTGTCCTCCTGGTCAATTACACCTTCGATATAGAAGAGTGACTGGTCAAATTGGCGTTGGATTCAAGGATTGGGAAGTTGTTCAAAAATAAATCGTAAATCTGCAATGTCTAGATGTTAGGTTAGATTGAATTTTTTTCGACCACTTACAGCTCTTGTTGCACATTGTCCTCCTGGTCAATTACACCTTCGATATAGAAGAATGACTGGTCAAATTGGCGTTGGATTCAAGGATTGGGTAGTTGTTCAAAAATAAATCGTAAATCTGCAATGTCTAGATGTTAGGTTAGATTAAATTTTTTTCGACCACTTACAGCTCTTGTTGCACATTGTCCTCCTGGTCAATTACATCTCCGATATAGAAGAGTGACTGGTCAAATTGGCGTTGGATTCAAGGATTGGGAAGTTGTTCAAAAATAAATCGTAAATCTGCAATGTCTAGATGTTAGGTTAGATTGAATTTTTTTCGACCACTTACAGCTCTTGTTGCACATTGTCCTCCTGGTCAACTACACCTTCGATGTAGAAGAATGACTGGTCAAATTGGCGTTGGATTCAAGGATTGGGAAGTTGTTCAAAAATAAATCGTAAAACTGCAATGTCCAGATGTTAGGTTAGATTAAATTTTTTTCGACCACTTACAGCTCTTGTTGCACATTGTCCTCCTGGTCAATTACACCTTGGATATAGAAGAGTGACTGGTCAAATTGGCGTTGGATTCAAGGATTGGGAAGTTGTTCAAAAATAAATCGTAAATCTGCAATGTCTAGATGTTAGGTTAGATTAAATTTTTTTCGACCACTTACAGCTCTTGTTGCACATTGTCCTCTTGGTCAATTACACCTTCGATATAGAAGAATGACTGGTCAAATTGGCGTTGGATTCCAGGATTAGGAAGTTGTTCAAAAATAAATCGTAAAACTGCAATGTCTAGATGTTAGGTTAGATTGAATTTTTTTCGACCACTTACAGCGCTTGTTGCACATTGTCCTCCTGGTCAATTACACCTTCGATATAGAAGAATGACTGGTCAAATTGGCGTTGGATTCAAGGATTGGGAAGTTGTTCAAAAATAAATCGTAAATCTGCAATGTCTAGATGTTGGGTTAGATTGAATTTTTTTCGACCACTTACAGCTCTTGTTGCACATTGTCCTCCTGGTCAATTACACCTTCGATATAGAAGAATGACTGGTCAAATTGGCGTTGGATTCAAGGATTGGGAAGTTGTTCAAAAATAAATCGTAAATCTGCAATGTCTAGATGTTAGGTTAGATTGAATTCTTTTCGACCACTTACAGCTCTTGTTGCACATTGTCCTCCTGGTCAATTACACCTTCGATATAGAAGAATGACTGGTCAAATTGGCGTTGGATTCAAGGATTGGGAAGTTGTTCAAAAATAAATCGTAAATCTGCAATGTCTAGATGTTAGGTTAGATTGAATTTTTTTCGACCACTTACAGCTCTTGTTGCACATTGTCCACCTGGTCAATTACACCTTCGATATAGAAGAATGACTGGTCAAATTGGCGTTGGATTCAAGGATTGGGTAGTTGTTCAAAAATAAATCGTAAATCTGCAATGTCTAGATGTTAGGTTAGATTAAATTTTTTTCGACCACTTACAGCTCTTGTTGCACATTGTCCTCCTGGTCAATTACACCTCCGATATAGAAGAGTGACTGGTCAAATTGGCGTTGGATTCAAGGATTGGGAAGTTGTTCAAAAATAAATCGTAAATCTGCAATGTCTAGATGTTAGGTTAGATTGAATTTTTTTCGACCACTTACAGCTCTTGTTGCACATTGTCCACCTGGTCAATTACACCTTCGATATAGAAGAATGACTGGTCAAATTGGCGTTGGATTCAAGGATTGGGTAGTTGTTCAAAAATAAATCGTAAATCTGCAATGTCTAGATGTTAGGTTAGATTAAATTTTTTTCGACCACTTACAGCTCTTGTTGCACATTGTCCTCCTGGTCAATTACACCTTCGATATAGAAGAATGACTGGTCAAATTGGCGTTGGATTCAAGGATTGGGAAGTTGTTCAAAAATAAATCGTAAATCTGCAATGTCTAGATGTTAGGTTAGATTGAATTCTTTTCGACCACTTACAGCTCTTGTTGCACATTGTCCTCCTGGTCAATTACACCTTCGATATAGAAGAATGACTGGTCAAATTGGCGTTGGATTCAAGGATTGGGAAGTTGTTCAAAAATAAATCGTAAATCTGCAATGTCTAGATGTTAGGTTAGATTGAATTTTTTTCGACCACTTACAGCTCTTGTTGCACATTGTCCACCTGGTCAATTACACCTTCGATATAGAAGAATGACTGGTCAAATTGGCGTTGGATTCAAGGATTGGGTAGTTGTTCAAAAATAAATCGTAAATCTGCAATGTCTAGATGTTAGGTTAGATTAAATTTTTTTCGACCACTTACAGCTCTTGTTGCACATTGTCCTCCTGGTCAATTACACCTCCGATATAGAAGAGTGACTGGTCAAATTGGCGTTGGATTCAAGGATTGGGAAGTTGTTCAAAAATAAATCGTAAATCTGCAATGTCTAGATGTTAGGTTAGATTGAATTTTTTTCGACCACTTACAGCTCTTCTTGCACATTGTCCTCCTGGTCAATTACACCTTCGATATAGAAGAATGACTGGTCAAATTGGCGTTGGATTCAAGGATTGGGAAGTTGTTCAAAAATAAATCGTAAATCTGCAATGTCTAGATGTTAGGTTAGATTGAATTTTTTTCGACCACTTACAGCTCTTGTTGCACATTGTCCACCTGGTCAATTACACCTTCGATATAGAAGAATGACTGGTCAAATTGGCGTTGGATTCAAGGATTGGGTAGTTGTTCAAAAATAAATCGTAAATCTGCAATGTCTAGATGTTAGGTTAGATTAATTTTTTTTCGACCACTTACAGCTCTTGTTGCACATTGTCCTCCTGGTCAATTACACCTCCGATATAGAAGAGTGACTGGTCAAATTGGCGTTGGATTCAAGGATTGGGAAGTTGTTCAAAAATAAATCGTAAATCTGCAATGTCTAGATGTTAGGTTAGATTGAATTTTTTTCGACCACTTACAGCTCTTGTTGCACATTGTCCACCTGGTCAATTACACCTTCGATATAGAAGAATGACTGGTCAAATTGGCGTTGGATTCAAGGATTGGGTAGTTGTTCAAAAATAAATCGTAAATCTGCAATGTCTAGATGTTAGGTTAGATTAAATTTTTTTCGACCACTTACAGCTCTTGTTGCACATTGTCCTCCTGGTCAATTACACCTCCGATATAGAAGAGTGACTGGTCAAATTGGCGTTGGATTCAAGGATTGGGAAGTTGTTCAAAAATAAATCGTAAATCTGCAATGTCTAGATGTTAGGTTAGATTGAATTTTTTTCGACCACTTACAGCTCTTCTTGCACATTGTCCTCCTGGTCAATTACACCTTCGATATAGAAGAATGACTGGTCAAATTGGCGTTGGATTCAAGGATTGGGAAGTTGTTCAAAAATAAATCGTAAAACTGCAATGTCCAGATGTTAGGTTAGATTAAATTTTTTTCGACCACTTACAGCTCTTGTTGCACATTGTCCTCCTGGTCAATTACACCTTGGATATAGAAGAGTGACTGGTCAAATTGGCGTTGGATTCAAGGATTGGGAAGTTGTTCAAAAATAAATCGTAAATCTGCAATGTCTAGATGTTAGGTTAGATTAAATTTTTTTCGACCACTTACAGCTCTTGTTGCACATTGTCCTCTTGTTCAATTACACCTTCGATATAGAAGAATGACTGGTCAAATTGGCGTTGGATTCCAGGATTAGGAAGTTGTTCAAAAATAAATCGTAAAACTGCAATGTCTAGATGTTAGGTTAGATTGAATTTTTTTCGACCACTTACAGCGCTTGTTGCACATTGTCCTCCTGGTCAATTACACCTTCGATATAGAAGAATGACTGGTCAAATTGGCGTTGGATTCAAGGATTGGGAAGTTGTTCAAAAATAAATCGTAAATCTGCAATGTCTAGATGTTAGGTTAGATTGAATTTTTTTCGACCACTTACAGGTCTTGTTGCACATTGTCCTCCTGGTCAATTACACCTTCGATATAGAAGAATGACTGGTCAAATTGGCGTTGGATTCAAGGATTGGGAAGTTGTTCAAAAATAAATCGTAAATCTGCAATGTCTAGATGTTAGGTTAGATTGAATTCTTTTCGACCACTTACAGCTCTTGTTGCACATTGTCCTCCTGGTCAATTACACGTTCGATATAGAAGAATGACTGGTCAAATTGGCGTTGGATTCAAGGATTGGGTAGTTGTTTAAGAATAAATCGTAAATCTGCAATGTCTAGATGTTAGGTTAGATTAAATTTTTTTCGACCACTTACAGCTCTTGTTGCACATTGTCCTCCTGGTCAATTACACGTTCGATATAGAAGAATGACTGGTCAAATTGGCGTTGGATTCAAGGATTGGGTAGTTGTTCAAAAATAAATCGTAAATCTGCAATGTCTAGATGTTAGGTTAGATTAAATTTTTTTCGACCACTTACAGCTCTTGTTGCACATTGTCCTCCTGGTCAATTACACCTCCGATATAGAAGAGTGACTGGTCAAATTGGCGTTGGATTCAAGGATTGGGAAGTTGTTCAAAAATAAATCGAAAATCTGCAATGTCTAGATGTTAGGTTAGATTGAATTCTTTTCGACCACTTACAGCTCTTGTTGCACATTGTCCTCCTGGTCAATTACACCTTCGATATAGAAGAATAACTGGTCAAATTGGCGTTGGATTCAAGGATTGGGAAGTTGTTCAAAAATAAATCGTAAATCTGCAATGTCTAGATGTTAGGTTAGATTGAATTTTTTTCGACCACTTACAGCTCTTGTTGCACATTGTCCTCCTGGTCAATTACACCTTGGATATAGAAGAGTGACTGGTCAAATTGGCGTTGGATTCAAGGATTGGGAAGTTGTTCAAAAATAAATCGTAAAACTGCAATGTCTAGATGTTAGGTTAGATTGAATTCTTTTCGACCACTTACAGCTCTTGTTGCACATTGTCCTCCTGGTCAATTACACCTTCGATATAGAAGAATGACTGGTTAAATTGGCGTTGGATTCAAGCATTGGGAAGTTGTTCAAAAATAAATCGTAAATCTGCAATGTCTAGATGTTAGGTTAGATTGAATTTTTTTCGACCACTTACAGCTCTTGTTGCACATTGTCCTCCTGGTCAATTACACCTTGGATATAGAAGAGTGACTGGTCAAATTGGAGTTGGATTCAAGGATTGGGAAGTTGTTCAAAAATAAATCGTAAATCTGCAATGTCTAGATGTTAGGTTAGATTGAATTTTTTTCGACCACTTACAGCTCTTGTTGCACATTGTCCTCCTGGTCAATTACACCTTGGATATAGAAGAGTGACTGGTCAAATTGGTCAATTACACCTTCGATATAGAAGAATGACTGGTCAAATTGGCGTTGGATTCAAGCATTGGGAAGTTGTTCAAAAATAAATCGTAAATCTGCAATGTCTAGATGTTAGGTTAGATTGAATTTTTTTCGACCACTTACAGCTCTTGTTGCACATTGTCCTCCTGGTCAATTACACCTTGGATATACAGGCTGGTCCAACACTAGTGTCCAGCGGCAAAACGACCTTTTCCTTTGAAGCTAGAGTTTTAAATTTTTTACAGGGTGTATGGGTACTAAAAACCCTCCAGATGGCCTTAAATTTTTTTTGATTGGACCAAAAATGTGACGTCACGAGATTTCAAATTGAGCTATTTTCATGGAATAAATAATTTTTGTCCATAAGTTGATTATTTTGGGCCGTAAGATTATGTTGACCGGATTTTAAATTTTTTTGAAAGTCAGGTTAGCAAACTGCAGAAGGCAAAATAATCGTCATTTTATTTCATAAGGAGGCCGTGAAACAATATCGAAACGATGCGCCGTGTGTCCAACTTGAGTTCATCGAAGATTTAGAACTGTCAGTTGCTTGTCATGTTAAAACACGGGTGATTGAACTCCAGAATTATTAATTGATTGATTTATTGAAATAATCTGATATTTTTACAAAAAAATTATGCGAAAGTCATGAATATTCACCAAGAAGTGTTTGAACGCGCAGGCGCAATCGCAATGCGTGTTGTTTTTGTTGACATCTCTACAGCTGATGCCGGCAGTCCGACACGATTAATAACCTTTCTAGCAGTTTATTTCCTTGCAAACGCGTACAGAGGTTTACCCCATTTAATTATCTGTGAATTGGGTAAGTTTTTCAACTTTCATTGAATCTATAAAAACAACCCTGTTTAATTGAAGGTGATGTTGAAGATTTGGACTCGGATTTAAACGACAAGATTATGGCATCTACTCCAAATAATCTAATAATTGATGATTATCACGTTCTGATTCAAGACATTTTACAAGGGAAAAGTGTGGATATTGTGCACTAGTGTCGGTTTAAGGAACTCGTGTAGTGACTGCGATGATTAGTGTCAAGATTGCAGTGAAACCTTACTACGTTTGACTAAATAAACTACATTGTTGAATTAGTAATATGATAAAATAAATTACTAGCCAGGAATTTGGGGCATTTTGTTCCAAGTGAATATTCAGACCTTCATAAAGATCCGTGTGTACCTTACTTAAAATAAATAAGTTTAGTGGTGCTTTATTCATAATTTAATCCAACAGAAATTGTTACTGTTTTGCTGATTGTTTTACAAAGACTACGCAATATTTTTGAAACCAGTCCCAGATTCATTCGCATTGCATTTCACCAAAGTTCGGGCACTTCGACAGACAGGGTTTCGGTTTCTCGTTCTCATTACTAACACTGACGAATAATTCTGCTAGTCTTGCTTTCGATATTCTTTTATCTTGTAATTGTAGTAAATAACTGCTTCTTGTAGATTGTGATGATCCTGTCGTCCAAATCTTCACACCTTAAATTAACCAGTATTGCTTATAATAATACAAAGAAAATTGAAAAACTTACTCAATTCACTGATAATTAAATGAGGTAAACCTCTGGAGAGCGTTTGCAAGAAAATAAATAAACTGCTAAAAGGTTCATTAATCTTTACATCTTCCAGGCATCAACTGTCGAGATGTAAACAACACGCTTTGCGTCTGCGCGTGTTTAAAACTTCGCGGGGCAGACTCGATGATTTTCACATAATTTTTTTTTTAAATATCAGATTATTTCAATAAATCAATCAATTAATAATTCTGGAGTTCAATCACCCGTGTCAAAACATGACAAGCAACTGACAGTTCTAAATCTCCGATGAACTCAAGTTGGACTCACGGCACGTCGTTTCGATATTGTTTCACGGCCTCCTTATGAAATAAAATGACGATTATTTTGCTTTCTGCAGTTTGCTAAACTGACGTTCAAAAAAATTAAAAATCTGGTCAGCATAATCTTAAGGCCGAAAATAATCAACCTATGGACAAAAATTATTTATTCCATGAAGATAGCTCGATTTGAAATCTCGTGACGTCACATTTTTGGTCCAATCAAAAAAAAATTAAGGCCATCTGGAGGGTTTTTAGCACCCATACACCCTGTAAAAAATTCAAAACTCTAGCTTCAAAGGAAAAGGTCGTTTTGCCGCTGGACACTAGTGTTGGACCAGCCTGTAGAAGAGTGACTGGTCAAATTGGCGTTGGATTCAAGGATTGGGAAGTTGTTCAAAAATAAATCGTAAATCTGCAATGTCTAGATGTTAGGTTAAATTGAATTTTTTTCGACCACTTACAGCTCTTGTTGCACATTGTCCTCCTGGTCAATTACACCTTCGATATAGAAGAATGACTGGTCATATTGGCGTTGGATTCAAGGATTGGGAAGTTGTTCAAAAATAAATCGTAAATCTGCAATGTCTAGATGTTAGGTTAGATTGAATTCTTTTCGACCACTTACAGCTCTTGTTGCACATTGTCCTCCTGGTCAATTACACCTTCGATATAGAAGAATGACTGGTCAAATTGGAGTTGGATTCAAGGATTGGGAAGTTGTTCAAAAATAAATCGTAAATCTGCAATGTCTAGATGTTAGGTTAGATTAAATTTTTTTCGACCACTTACAGCTCTTGTTGCACATTGTCCTCCTGGTCAACTACACCTTGGATATAGAAGAGCGACTGGTCAAATTGGCGTTGGATTCAAGGATTGGGAAGTTGTTCAAAAATGAATCGTAAATCTGCAATGTCTAGATGTTAGGTTAGATTGAATTTTTTTCGACCACTTACAGCTCTTGTTGCACATTGTCCTCCTGGTCAATTACACCTTCGATATAGATCAATGACTGGTCAAATTGGCGTTGGATTCAAGGATTGGGTAGTTGTTCAAAAATAAATCGTAAATCTGCAATGTCTAGATGTTAGGTTAGATTAAATTTTTTTCGACCACTTACAGCTCTTGTTGCACATTGTCCTCCTGGTCAATTACACCTCCGATATAGAAGAGTGACTGGTCAAATTGGCGTTGGATTCAAGGATTGGGAAGTTGTTCAAAAATAAATCGTAAATCTGCAATGTCTAGATGTTAGGTTAGATTGAATTTTTTTCGACCACTTACAGCTCTTGTTGCACATTGTCCTCCTGGTCAATTACACCTTCGATATAGAAGAATTACTGGTCAAATTGGCGTTGGATTCAAGGATTGGGTAGTTGTTCAAAAATAAATCGTAAATCTGCAATGTCTAGATGTTAGGTTAGATTAAATTTTTTTCGACCACTTACAGCTCTTGTTGCACATTGTCCTCCTGGTCAATTACACCTCCGATATAGAAGAGTGACTGGTCAAATTGGCGTTGGATTCAAGGATTGGGAAGTTGTTCAAAAATAAATCGTAAAACTGCAATGTCTAGATGTTAGGTTAGATTGAATTTTTTTCGACCACTTACAGCTCTTGTTGCACATTGTCCTCCTGGTCAATTACACCTTCGATATAGAAGAATGACTGGTCAAATTGGCGTTGGATTCAAGGATTGGGTAGTTGTTCAAAAATAAATCGTAAATCTGCAATGTCTAGATGTTAGGTTAGATTAAATTTTTTTCGACCACTTACAGCTCTTGTTGCACATTGTCCTCCTGGTCAATTACACCTTCGATATAGATCAATGACTGGTCAAATTGGCGTTGGATTCAAGGATTGGGAAGTTGTTCAAAAATAAATCGTAAATCTGCAATGTCTAGATGTTAGGTTAGATTGAATTCTTTTCGACCACTTACAGCTCTTGTTGCACATTGTCCTCCTGGTCAATTACACCTTCGATATAGAAGAATGACTGGTCAAATTGGCGTTGTATTCAAGGATTGGGAAGTTGTTCAAAAATAAATCGTAAAACTGCAATGTCTAGATGTTAGGTTAGATTGAATTCTTTTCGACCACTTACAGCTCTTGTTGCACATTGTCCTCCTGGTCAATTACACCTTCGATATAGAAGAATGACTGGTCAAATTGGCGTTGGATTCAAGCATTGGGAAGTTGTTCAAAAATAAATCGTAAATCTGCAATGTCTAGATGTTAGGTTAGATTGAATTTTTTTCGACCACTTACAGCTCTTGTTGCACATTGTCCTCCTGGTCAATTACACCACTATTCTGGGATCAAAATCACGATTTGAACCTGTACCGCCAAAAACGCGTTTTCACACTATTCTGGGATCAAAATCACGATTTGAACCTGTACCTTCAAAAACGCGTATTCGCACTATTCTGGGGCCAAAAGCACGATTTGAGTCTGTACCGTCAAAAACGCGTTTTCGCACTATTCTGAAGTCAAAATCAAAAGCACGATTTGAGCCTGTGCCGTCAAGAACGCGTTTTCGCACTATTCTGAGGTCATAAGCACGATTTGAGTCTGTACCGTCAAAAACGCGTTCTCGCACTATTCTGGGGTCAAAAGCACGATTTGAGTCTGTACCGTCAAAAACGCGTTTTCGCACTATTCTGGGGTCAAAAGCACGATTTGAGGCTGTACCGTCAAAAACGCGTTTTCGCACTATTCTGGGGTCAAAAGCACGATTTGAGGCTGTACCGTCAAAAACGCGTTCTCGCACTATTCTGGGGTCAAAAGCACGATTTGAGTCTGTACCGTCAAAAACGCGTTTTCGCACTATTCTGGGGTCAAAAGCACGATTTGAGGCTGTACCGTCAAAAACGCGTTTTCGCACTATTCTGGGGTCAAAAGCACGATTTGACGCTGTATCGTCAAAACGCGTTTTCGCACTATTCTGGGGCAAAAGCACGATTTGAGTCTGTACCGTCAAAAACGCGTTTTCGCACTATTCTGGGGTCAAAAGCACGATTTGAGGCTGTATCGTCAAAACGCGTTTTCGCACTATTCTGGGGTCAAAAGCACGATTTGAGGCTGTACCGTCAAAAACGCGTTTTCGCACTATTCTGGGGTCAAAAGCACGATTTGACGCTGTATCGTCAAAACGCGTTTTCGCACTATTCTGGGGTCAAAAGCACGATTTGAGTCTGTACCGTCAAAAACGCGTTTTCGCACTATTCTGGGATCAAAATCACGATTTGAACCTGTACCTTCAAAAACGCGTTTTCGCACTATTCTGGGGTCAAAAGCACGATTTGAGGCTGTACCGTCAAAAACGCGTTCTCGCACTATTCTGGGGTCAAAAGCACGATTTGAGTCTGTACCGTCAAAAACGCGTTTTCGCACTATTCTGGGGTCAAAAGCACGATTTGAGGCTGTACCGTCAAAAACGCGTTTTCGCACTATTCTGGGGTCAAAAGCACGATTTGAGGCTGTATCGTCAAAACGCGTTTTCGCACTATTCTGGGGTCAAAAGCACGATTTGAGTCTGTACCGTCAAAAACGCGTTCTCGCACTATTTTGGGGTCAAAATCACGATTTGAACCTGTACCGTCAAAAACGCGTTTTCGCACTATTCTGAGGTCAAAAGCACGATTTGAGCCTGTACCGTCAAAAACGCGTTTTCGCACTATTCTGGGGTCAAAAGCACGATTTGAGGCTGTACCGTCAAGAACGCGTTTTCGCACTATTCTGGGGTCAAAAGCACGAATTGGGTCTGTACCGTCAAAAACGCGTTTTCGCACTATTCTGAGGTCAAAAGCACGATTTGAGCCTGTACCGTCAAAAATGCGTTTTCGCACTATTCTGGGGTCAAAAGCACGATTTGAGGCTGTACCGTCAAGAACGCGTTTTCGCACTATTCTGGGGTCAAAATCACGATTTGAACCTGTACCGTCAAAAACGCGTTTTCACACTATTCTGGGATCAAAATCACGATTTGAACCTGTACCTTCAAAAACGCGTATTCGCACTATTCTGGGGCCAAAGCGAAAACGCGTTCTTGACGGTATTGGCTCAAATCGCGCTTTTGACCCCAGAATAGTACGAAAACGCTTTTTTGACGGTATTTCACTCAAATCGTGATTTTCAGCCCAGAATAGTGTAAAAACGCGTTTTTCACTGTTTAGGCTCAAATCGTGCTTTTGACCCCAGAAAAGTGCGAAAACGCTTTTTTGACGGTATTTCACTCAAATCGTGATTTTCAGCCCAGAACAGTGTAAAAACGCGTTTTTCACTGTTTAGGCTCAAATCGTGCTTTTGACTCCAGAATAGCGCGAAAACCCGTTTTTGACGTGGCTCAAATCGTGATTTTCAGCCCAGAATAGCGTAAAAACGCGTTTTTCACTGTTTAGGCTCAAATCGTGCTTTTGACACCAGAATAGTTCGAAAACGCGTTTTTGACGGTACAGGCTGAAATCGTGCTTTTGACTCCAGAATAGTGCGAAAACGCGTTTTTGGCGATACAGGCTCAAATCGTGCTTTTGACCCCAATATAGTGCGAAAACGCGTTCTTGACGGTATTGGCTCAAATCGTGCTTTTAACTCCAGAATAGTTCGAAAACGCGTTTTTGACGGTATTTCACTCAAATCGTGATTTTCAGCCCAGACTAGTATAAAAACGCGTTTTTCACTGTTTAGGCTCAAATCGTGCTTTTGACTCCAGAATAGCGCGAAAACCCGTTTTTGACGTGGCTCATATCGTGATTTTCAGCCCGGAATAGTGTAAAAACGCGTTTTTCACTGTTTAGGCTCAAACCGTGCTTTTAACCCCAAAATAGTGCGAAAACGCGTTTTTGACGGTACAGGTTCAAATCGTGCTTTTGACCCTAGAATAGTGCGAAAACGCGTTTTTGACGTCGCTCAAATCGTGATTTTCAGCCCAGAATAGTGTAAAAACGCGTTTTTCACTGTTTAGGCTCAAATCGTGCTTTTGACCCCAGAATAGTTCGAAACCGCGTTTTTGACGGTACAGGTTCAAATCGTGCTTTTAACCCTAGAATAGTGCGATCACGCGTTTTTGACGTGGCTCAAATCGTGACTTTCAGCCCAGAATAGTGTAAAAACGCGTTTTTCACTGTTTAGACCCAAATCGTGCTTTTGACTCCAGAGTAGTTCGAAAACGCGTTTTTGACGGTACAGGTTCGAATCGTGCTTTTGACCCTAGAATAGTGCGAAAACGCGTTTTTGACTTGGCTCAAATCGTGATTTTCAGCCCAGAATAGTGTAAAAACGCGTTTTTCACTGTTTAGGCTCAAATCGTGCTTTTGACCCCAGAAAAGTACGAAAACGCTTTTTTGACGGTATTTCACTCAAATCGTGATTTTCAGCCCAGAATAGTGTAAAAACGCGTTTTTCACTGTTTAGGCTCAAATCGTGCTTTTGACTCCAGAATAGCGCGAAAACCCGTTTTTGACGTGGCTCAAATCGTGATTTTCAGCCCAGAATAGCGTAAAAACGCGTTTTTCACTGTTTAGGCTCAAATCGTGCTTTTGACACCAGAATAGTTCGAAAACGCGTTTTTGACGGTACAGGCTGAAATCGTGCTTTTGACTCCAGAATAGTGCGAAAACGCGTTTTTGGCGATACAGGCTCAAATCGTGCTTTTGACCCCAATATAGTGCGAAAACGCGTTCTTGACGGTATTGGCTCAAATCGTGCTTTTAACTCCAGAATAGTTCGAAAACGCGTTTTTGACGGTATTTCACTCAAATCGTGATTTTCAGCCCAGACTAGTATAAAAACGCGTTTTTCACTGTTTAGGCTCAAATCGTGCTTTTGACTCCAGAATAGCGCGAAAACCCGTTTTTGACGTGGCTCATATCGTGATTTTCAGCCCGGAATGGTGTAAAAACGCGTTTTTCACTGTTTAGGCTCAAACCGTGCTTTTAACCCCAAAATAGTGCGAAAACGCGTTTTTGACGGTACAGGTTCAAATCGTGCTTTTGACCCTAGAATAGTGCGAAAACGCGTTTTTGACGTCGCTCAAATCGTGATTTTCAGCCCAGAATAGTGTAAAAACGCGTTTTTCACTGTTTAGGCTCAAACCGTGCTTTTAACCCCAAAATAGTGCGAAAACGCGTTTTTGACGGTACAGGTTCAAATCGTGCTTTTAACCCTAGAATAGTGCGATCACGCGTTTTTGACGTGGCTCAAATCGTGACTTTCAGCCCAGAATAGTGTAAAAACGCGTTTTTCACTGTTTAGACCCAAATCGTGCTTTTGACTCCAGAGTAGTTCGAAAACGCGTTTTTGACGGTACAGGTTCGAATCGTGCTTTTGACCCTAGAATAGTGCGAAAACGCGTTTTTGACTTGGCTCAAATCGTGATTTTCAGCCCAGAATAGTGTAAAAACGCGTTTTTCACTGTTTAGGCTCAAATCGTGCTTTTGACCCCAGAAAAGTACGAAAACGCTTTTTTGACGGTATTTCACTCAAATCGTGATTTTCAGCCCAGAATAGTGTAAAAACGCGTTTTTCACTGTTTAGGCTCAAATCGTGCTTTTGACTCCAGAATAGTGCGAAAACGCGTTCTTGACGGTACAGGCTCAAATCGTGCTTCTGACCCCAGAATAGTGCGAAAACGCGTTCTTGACGGTATTGGCTCAAATCGTGCTTTTGACCCCAGAATAGTGCGAAAACGCTTTTTTGACGGTATTTCACTCAAATGGTGATTTTCAGCCCAGAATAGTGTAAAAACGCGTTTTTCACTGCTTAGGCCCAAATCGTGCTTTTGACTCCAGAATAGTTCGAAAACGCGTTTTTGACGGTACAGGCTGAAATCGTGCTTTTGACCCCAAAATAGTGCGAAAACGCGTTCTTGACGGTATTGGCTCAAATCGTGCTTTTGACTCCAGAATAGTTCGAAAACGCTTTTTTGACGGTATTTCACTCAAATCGTGATTTTCAGCCCAGAATAGTGTAAAAACGCGTTTTTCACTGTTTAGACCCAAATCGTGCTTTTGACTCCAGAATAGTTCGAAAACGCGTTTTTGACGGTACAGGTTCAAATCGTGCTTTTAATAATAATAATAATAATACTTTATTGCCCAACAGATAACTCCATTTATAGGACAAAAATAGAACAAAATAATATTGAAGCAAGATAATAACAAAATTAAGATATTGCAGACTCTAAACATATTCAATAAAGCTTAAATACTAAGAAGCAAACATAAAAAGGAACAAGAGATCAAGGCATATACACAATCATTTTATCAGTTAAATGCAATGAGCAAATTTTACCTTAGCAACATCAATCAATATCCCAACATTATCAGCATATATGTCACACAATTCGACCAGGTGATTGCAGTAACCAGACATTACATACAATGACCCTAGAATAGTGCGAAAACGGGTTATTGACGTGGCTCAAATCGTGATTTTCAGCCCAGAATAGTGTAAAAACGCGTTTTTCACTGTTTAGGCTCAAATCGTGCTTTTGACCCCAGAAAAGTGCGAAAACGCTTTTTTGACGGTATTTCACTCAAATCGTGATTTTCAGCCCAGAATAGTGTAAAAACGCGTTTTTCACTGTTTAGGCTCAAATCGTGCTTTTGACTCCAGAATAGTGCGAAAACGCGTTTTTGACGGTACAGGCTCAAATCGTGCTTCTGACCCCAGAATAGTGCGAAAACGCGTTCTTGACGGTATTGGCTCAAATCGCGCTTTTGACCCCAGAATAGTGCGAAAACGCTTTTTTGACGGTATTTCACTCAAATCGTGATTTTCAGCCCAGAATAGTGTAAAAACGCGTCGCCAATTTGACCAGTCTCTCTTCTATATCGGAGGTGTAATTGACCAGGAGGACAATGTGCAAGAGCTGTAAGTGGTCGAAAAAATTCAATCTAACCTAACATCTAGACATTGCAGTTTTACGATTTATTTTTGAACAACTTCCCATTCCTTGAATCCAACGCCAATTTGACCAGTCACTCTTCTATATCGGAGGTGTAATTGACCAGGAGGACAATGTGCAACAAGAGCTGTAAGTTGTCGAAAAAAATTTAATCTAACCTAACATCAAGACATTGCAGATTTACGATTTATTTTTGAACAACTTCCCAATCCTTGAATCCAACGCCAATTTGACCAGTCATTCTTCTATATCCTAGGTGTAATTGACCAGGAGGACAATGTGCAACAAGAGCTGTAAGTTGTCGAAAAAAATTCAATCTAACCTAACATCTAGACATTGCAGTTTTACGATTTATTTTTGAACAACTTCCAAATCCTTGAATCCAGCGCCAATTTGACCAGTCTCTCTTCTATATCGGAGGTGTAATTGACCAGGAGGACAATGTGCAACAAGAGCTGTAAGTTGTCGAAAAAAATTTAATCTAACCTAACATCTAGACATTGCAGATTTATGATTTATTTTTGAACAACTTCCCAATCCTTGAATCCAACGCCAATTTGACCAGTCATTCTTCTATATCCAAGGTGTAATTGACCAGGAGGACAATGTGCAGCAAGAGCTGTAAGTGGTCGAAAAAAATTCAATCTAACCTAACACCTAGACATTGCAGTTTTACGATTTATTTTTGAACAACTTCCCAATCCTTGAATCCAACGCCAATTTGACCAGTCATTCTTCTATATCGAAGGTGTAATTGACCAGGAGGACAATGTGCAACAAGAGCTGTAAGTGGTCGAAAAAAATTCAATCTAACCTAACATCTAGACATTGCAGTTTTACGATTTATTTTTGAACAACTTCCAAATTCTTGAATCCAGCGCCAATTTGACCAGTCTCTCTTCTATATCGGAGGTGTAATTGACCAGGAGGACAATGTGCAACAAGAGCTGTAAGTGGTCGAAAAAATTCAATGTAACCTAACATCTAGACATTGCAGTTTTACGATTTATTTTTGAACAACTTCCCAATCCTTGAATCCAACGCCAATTTGACCAGTCACTCTTCTATATCTCAGGTGTAATTGACCAGGAGGACAATGTGCAACAAGAGCTGTAAGTTGTCGAAAAAAATTTAATCTAACCTAACATCAAGACATTGCAGATTTACGATTTATTTTTGAACAACTTCCCAATCCTTGAATCCAACGCCAATTTGACCAGTCATTCTTCTATATCGAAGGTGTAATTGACCAGGAGGACAATGTGCAACAAGAGCTGTAAGTGGTCGAAAAAAATTCAATCTAACCTAACATCTAGACATTGCAGTTTTACGATTTATTTTTGAGCAACTTCCCAATCCTTGAATCCAACGCCAATTTGACCAGTCATTCTTCTATATCGAAGGTGTAATTGACCAGGAGGACAATGTGCAACAAGAGCTGTAAGTGGTCGAAAAAAATTCAATCTAACCTAACATCTAGACATTGCAGATTTACGATTTATTTTTGAACTAATTCCCAATCCTTGAATCCAACGCCAATTTGACCAGTCATTCTTCTATATCGAATGTGTAATCGACCAGGAGGACAATGTGCAACAAGAGCTGCAAGTGGTCGAAAAAAATTCAACCTAACCTAACATCCAGACATTGCAGTTTTACGATTTATTTTTGAACAACTTCCCAATCCTTGAATCCAACGCCAATTTGACCAGTCATTCTTCTATATCGAAGGTGTAATTGACCAGGAGAACAATGTGCAACAAGAGCTGTAAGTGGTCGAAAAAAATTCAATCTAACCTAACATCTAGACATTGCAGTTTTACGATTTATTTTTGAACAACTTCCCATTCCTTGAATCCAACGCCAATTTGACCAGTCATTCTTCTATATCCAAGGTGTAATTGACCAGGAGGACAATGTGCAACAAGAGCTGTAAGTGGTCGAAAAAAATTCAATCTAACCTAACATCTAGACATTGCAGATTTACGATTTATTTTTGAACAACTTTCCAATCCTTGAATCCAACGCCAATTTGACCAGTCATTCTTCTATATCCAAGGTGTAATTGACCAGGAGGACAATGTGCAACAAGAGCTGTAAGTGGTTGAAAAAAATTCAATCTAACCTAACATCTAGACATTGCAGTTTTACGATTTATTTTTGAACAACTTCCAAATTCTTGAATCCAACGCCAATTTGACCAGTCTCTCTTCTATATCGGAGGTGTAATTGACCAGGAGGACAATGTGCAACAAGAGCTGTAAGTGGTCGAAAAAATTCAATCTAACCTAACATCTAGACATTGCAGTTTTACGATTTATTTTTGAACAACTTCCCAATCCTTGAATCCAACGCCAATTTGACCAGTCACTCTTCTATATCGGAGGTGTAATTGACCAGGAGGACAATGTGCAACAAGAGCTGTAAGTTGTCGAAAAAAATTTAATCTAACCTAACATCAAGACATTGCAGATTTACGATTTATTTTTGAACAACTTCCCAATTCTTGAATCCAACGCCAATTTGAATTGAACTGCCGTAGCTAGATATTGATCCCTTTGGGGAGTGCATCCGCACCGCCTCAGCGGCATAGCATGTAATTACCGGAAGACAGTCGGTATTACAGACAGCGTAATCCTCAAACGCCTGATGCAAATAAAATGGCAACCAAACATACTAATAATAATATTAATAATCATAATGGTTTCAGCTATGAAAATGTGGTTGTTTAACGATAACAACATACAGGTTGTCCCAAAACGCTCCCACTCTATTAAAATTCTGTCACGGAACGTATTTTCGTAATTGTTATATACGAGATAGTATCGGAACCTCATAATTTCCTGAATACTACTAAATTTCGCTAAACTGACGTATTTTCAAAATTTGGTGCTTCTAACCTTCCGAGGCTGTCCCTGGGCACTTAGATTTTTTTCCAAATTTTCTTGAATAGACATTTTAAACAAAAATAAATGCTCCATCTTCGATCACACTTTCAATTAGCTAAGTCGGATTTTATCACCCTCCCCCCCCGGAAACTACCCCTGAATTTTGCTGAACAGATACATTTTAAACAACCGCTTATTAGAATTATTGCAAACACGGGTTTTATCATCGTCCACTACCGAAAACCCCTCATTTTGAACAACGGGCCATTAAAGATAAATTCTTCAAAAATCTGACTTCCCCAAATTGACCAATGCATAGACAAAAGTATATGTGCAATGATCCCTTCGGGGAAGCTTTCCTTAATGTCGAAAAAAGCAACATCTTTCGGGATTAATCACAGGAAACCACCACAAATCATTACATAAGCGCTTCATAATGGTTCTTATTCGAGTAGGAGCCTCAATGCTGACCCCTTTCCACGAATAGTTGTGTGGCATTCACAAAATGAACCTCTTCTTCAACGTGGTGACCCTGGACTGTGCAGAAGCCCTTCCAATGTGGAAAAAAGTACCATAAAACCATAAATTCATAAACCATAAAACCATAAGACCACCTTAAATCATAGCATAAATGCTTCTTGGTGGCTCCTAAGCGAATGAGGAATTCAGAGCCCCACCCATCTTCCACAAATAGGGATGCTACCGTCCAGGACACTGAATAAATGCTTCCCCGCTCAGTAGGGGTCTCAAGGCTAACGTTTTTCCACAAATAGATGCGTTACATTCCACAAATAGGGGTGTTACATTAATCAAATCGGGCCCCCTTCCGCGCCGTGAACGGAGTCTATCCAGGAGCCCTTCTAACGTAGAAAAATTTAGCATAAGCCGGAAAATAAAATTTTCTCCTGAATTTGAGTTCCCCAAAGGGATCAATTCATAGACAATAAATGTCAATAGTGCATGTGCATTGATCCCTTTGGGGAAGCTTCCCTAATATCGAGATTAATAACATTTTTGATGTTTCCTCGGAGAAAACCTCACGGAACCACCTCAAATGACTGCCTGAAGCCTCATGATGTTTTCTAAGTGAGTGACGTACTCAGCAATATCCTAGCTAATCCCTATCCTCAGATAGTCGTGTTACATTCCCCAAATAGACTCTCCCTTCCGGGTGGTGAACGGGCCTGTTCAGGAGTCCTCCCAATGTAGAAAAAAATAGCTTAAGCCCAAAAATGTGATTTTCTCTAAAATTAGAGTTTCCCAAAGGGACCAATAGATAGACAATATACGTCAATAGGGTATGTACATTGATCCCTTTGGGGAAGCTTTCTCTAACATCGAGAAATGCAACATTTTTGAGGTTTCCTAGCAGAAACCTCGTAAGAACCACCTCAAACCATTGCCCGAAGCCGCATGATGGTTTCTAAGGGAGTGTCGTACTCAAAGCTAACCCCTTTCCGCAGATAGGGGTGCTACATTCCCCAAATAGACTCTCCCTTCCGGGTGGTGAACGGGCCTGTTCAGGAGTCCTCGCAATGTAGAGAAAAATAGCTTACGCCCAAAAATGTGATTTTCTCTAAAATTAGAGTTTCCCAAAGGGACCAATAGATAAACAATATACGTCAATAGGGTATGTACATTGATCCCTTTGGGGAAGCTTTCTCTAATATCGAGAAAAGCAACATTTTTGAGGCAGAAACCTTGCAAGAACCACCTCAAACCGTTGCCCGAAGCCTCATGATGGTTCCTAAAGGAGTGTCGTACCCAAAGCTAATCCCTTTTCGCAGATAGGGGTGCTACATTCCCCAAATAGACTCTCCCTTACGGGTGGTGAACGGGCCTGTTCAGGAGTCCTCCCAATGTAGAAAAAAATAGCTTACGCCCAAAAATGTGATTTTCTCTAAAATTAGAGTTTCCCAAAGGGACCAATAGATAGACAATATACGTCAATAGGGTATGTACATTGATCCCTTTGTTGAAGCCTTCCCTAATATCGAGAAAAGCAACACTTTTGAGGTTTTGTGCTAGAAAACCTCACAAGACCACCTCGAATCACGGCCTGAAGTTTCATGATGTCTTTTAAGTGATTGACGTACTCAATTGCAATGTCATATCTGAATTAAAGCTTCAAATTTGCCCAAACTAGTAGATAATCCGTAGGATGCTAGTATAGGGTACAATCCGAAGATTTTTGGAACTCGTGTACTTACTTTTGGTACTGACCAATACTAGGAACCCTAGTTTTATACTTCAAAACAGTTGAAAGCTACTAGGGCACAATAAAGCACCAGAAAGGGTGAAATAGATTTTTTATTAGAAAACTAAATTCCCCAAAGGGACCAATAGATAGACAATATACGTCAATAGCGTATGTACATTGATCCCTTTGGGGAAGCTTTCTCTAATATCGAGAAATGCAACATTTTTGAGGCAGAAACCTTGCAAGAACCACCTCAAACCGTTGCCCGAAGCCTCATGATGGTTCCTAAGGGAGTGTCGTACCCAAAGCTAATCCCTTTTCGCAGATAGGGGTGCTACATTCCCCAAATAGAGTCTCCCTTCCGGGTGGTGAACGGGCCTGTTCAGGAGTCCTCCCAATGTAGAAAAAAATAGCTTACGCCCAAAAATGTGATTTTCTCTAAAATTAGAGTTTCCCAAAGGGACCAATAGATAGACAATATACGTCAATAGGGTATGTACATTGATCCCTTTGGGGAAGCTTTCTCTAATATCGAGAAATGCAACATTTTTGAGGTTTCCTAGCAGAAACCTCGTAAGAACCACCTCAAACCATTGCCCGAAGCCGCATGATGGTTTCTAAGGGAGTGTCGTACTCAAAGCTAACCCCTTTCCGCAGATAGGGGTGCTACATTCCCCAAATAGACTCTCCCTTCCGGGTGGTGAACGGGCCTGTTCAGGAGTCCTCGCAATGTAGAAAAAAATAGCTTACGCCCAAAAATGTGATTTTTTCTAAAATTAGAGTTTCCCAAAGGGACCAATAGATAGACAATATACGTCAATAGGGTATGTACATTGATCCCTTTGGGGAAGCTTTCTCTAATATCGAGAAATGCAACATTTTTGAGGTTTCCTAGCAGAAGCCTCGTAAGAACCACCTCAAACCATTGCCCGAAGCCGCATGATGGTTTCTAAGGGAGTGTCGTACTCAAAGCTAACCCCTTTCCGCATATAGGGGTGCTACATTCCCCAAATAGACTCTCCCTTCCGGGTGGTGAACGGGCCTGTTCAGGAGTCCTCGCAATGTAGAAAAAAATTTTACGCCCAAAAATGTGATTTTCTCTAAAATTAGAGTTTCCCAAAGGGACCAATAGATAGACAATATGCGTCAATAGGGTATGTACATTGATCCCTTTGGGGAAGCCTTCCCTAATATCGACAAAAGCAACACTTTTGAGGTTTTGTGCTAGAAAACCTAACAAGACCACCTCGAATCACGGCCTGAAGTTTCATGATGTCTTTTAAGTGATTGACGTACTCAATTGCAATGTCATATCTGAATTAAAGCTTCAAATTTGCCCAAACGAGTAGATAATCCGTAGGATGCTAGTATAGGGTACAATCCGAAGATTTTTGGAACTCGTGTACCTACTTTTGGTACTGACCAATACTAGGAACCCTAGTTTTATACTACAAAGCAGTTGAAAGCTAAAAGGGCACAATAAAGCACCAGAGAGGGTGAAATAATTTTTTATTAGAAAATTAAATTCCCCAAAGGGACCAATAGATAGACAATATACGTGAATAGGGTATGTAGATTGATCCCTTTGGGGAAGCTTTCTCTAATATCGAGAAATGCAACATTTTTGAGGCAGAAACCTTGCAAGAACCACCTCAAACCGTTGCCCGAAGCCTCATGATGGTTGCTAAGGGAGTGTCGTACCCAAAGCTAATCCCTTTTCGCAGATAGAGGTGCTACATTCCCCAAATAGACTCTCCCTTCCGGGTGGTGAACGGGCCTGTTCAGGAGTCCTCCCAATGTAGAAAAAAATAGCTTACGCCCAAAAATGTGATTTTCTCTAAAATTAGAGTTTCCCAAAGGGACCAATAGATAGACAATATACGTCAATAGGGTATGTACATTGATCCCTTTGGGGAAGCCTTCCCTAATATCGAGAAAAGCAACACTTTTGAGGTTTTGTGCTAGAAAACCTCACAAGACCACCTCAAATCACGGCCTGAAGTTTCATGATGTCTTTTAAGTGATTGACGTACTCAATTGCAATGTCATATCTGAATTAAAGCTTCAAATTTGCCCAAACTAGTAGATAATCCGTAGGATGCTAGTATAGGGTACAATCCGAAGATTTTTGGAACTCGTGTACTTACTTTTGGTACTGACCAATACTAGGAACCCTAGTTTTATACTTCAAAACAGTTGAAAGCTACTAGGGCACAATAAAGCACCAGAAAGGGTGAAATAGATTTTTTATTAGAAAACTAAATTCCCCAAAGGGACCAATAGATAGACAATATACGTCAATAGCGTATGTACATTGATCCCTTTGGGGAAGCTTTCTCTAATATCGAGAAATGCAACATTTTTGAGGCAGAAACCTTGCAAGAACCACCTCAAACCGTTGCCCGAAGCCTCATGATGGTTCCTAAGGGAGTGTCGTACCCAAAGCTAATCCCTTTTCGCAGATAGGGGTGCTACATTCCCCAAATAGAGTCTCCCTTCCGGGTGGTGAACGGGCCTGTTCAGGAGTCCTCCCAATGTAGAAAAAAATAGCTTACGCCCAAAAATGTGATTTTCTCTAAAATTAGAGTTTCCCAAAGGGACCAATAGATAGACAATATACGTCAATAGGGTATGTACATTGATCCCTTTGGGGAAGCTTTCTCTAATATCGAGAAATGCAACATTTTTGAGGTTTCCTAGCAGAAACCTCGTAAGAACCACCTCAAACCATTGCCCGAAGCCGCATGATGGTTTCTAAGGGAGTGTCGTACTCAAAGCTAACCCCTTTCCGCAGATAGGGGTGCTACATTCCCCAAATAGACTCTCCCTTCCGGGTGGTGAACGGGCCTGTTCAGGAGTCCTCGCAATGTAGAAAAAAATAGCTTACGCCCAAAAATGTGATTTTTTCTAAAATTAGAGTTTCCCAAAGGGACCAATAGATAGACAATATACGTCAATAGGGTATGTACATTGATCCCTTTGGGGAAGCTTTCTCTAATATCGAGAAATGCAACATTTTTGAGGTTTCCTAGCAGAAGCCTCGTAAGAACCACCTCAAACCATTGCCCGAAGCCGCATGATGGTTTCTAAGGGAGTGTCGTACTCAAAGCTAACCCCTTTCCGCAGATAGGGGTGCTACATTCCCCAAATAGACTCTCCCTTCCGGGTGGTGAACGGGCCTGTTCAGGAGCCCTCGCAATGTAGAAAAAAATAGCTTACGCCCAAAAATGTGATTTTCTCTAAAATTAGAGTTTCCCAAAGGGACCAATAGATAGACAATATGCGTCAATAGGGTATGTACATTGATCCCTTTGGGGAAGCCTTCCCTAATATCGACAAAACCAACACTTTTGAGGTTTTGTGCTAGAAAACCTCACAAGACCACCTCGAATCACGGCCTGAAGTTTCATGATGTCTTTTAAGTGATTGACGTACTCAATTGCAATGTCATATCTGAATTAAAGCTTCAAATTTGCCCAAACGAGTAGATAATCCGTAGGATGCTAGTATAGGGTACAATCCGAAGATTTTTGGAACTCGTGTACCTACTTTTGGTACTGACCAATACTAGGAACCCTAGTTTTATACTACAAAGCAGTTGAAAGCTAAAAGGGCACAATAAAGCACCAGAGAGGGTGAAATAATTTTTTATTAGAAAATTAAATTCCCCAAAGGGACCAATAGATAGACAATATACGTGAATAGGGTATGTAGATTGATCCCTTTGGGGAAGCTTTCTCTAATATCGAGAAATGCAACATTTTTGAGGCAGAAACCTTGCAAGAACCACCTCAAACCGTTGCCCGAAGCCTCATGATGGTTCCTAAGGGAGTGTCGTACCCAAAGCTAATCCCTTTTCGCAGATAGAGGTGCTACATTCCCCAAATAGACTCTCCCTTCCGGGTGGTGAACGGGCCTGTTCAGGAGTCCTCCCAATGTAGAAAAAAATAGCTTACGCCCAAAAATGTGATTTTCTCTAAAATTAGAGTTTCCCAAAGGGACCAATAGATAGACAATATACGTCAATAGGGTATGTACATTGATCCCTTTGGGGAAGCCTTCCCTAATATCGAGAAAAGCAACACTTTTGAGGTTTTGTGCTAGAAAACCTCACAAGACCACCTCAAATCACGGCCTGAAGTTTCATGATGTCTTTTAAGTGATTGACGTACTCAATTGCAATGTCATATCTGAATTAAAGCTTCAAATTAATCCGTAGGATGCTAGTATAGGGTACAATCCGAAAATTTTTGGAACTCGTGTACTTACTTTTGGTACTGACCAATACTAGGAACCCTAGTTTTATACTACAAAACAGTTGAAAGCTACTAGGGCACAATAAAGCACCAGAAAGGGTGAAATAGATTTTTTATTAGAAAATAAAATTCCCCAAAGGGACCAATAGATAGACAATATACGTCAATAGCGTATGTACCGTTCGTTTCATTCCAGGCGCCGTATAGGGAAATAACACGGGAAAAGTGTTTTTATTTTTTGTTTGCTCCTGAAACTGGTTCCGGCCAAATCTGAGTGATACAGTCAATGGGCCTCAATGTCCTCTACGCATGAAAAAAAAATGGCCCTGAAATGCCCCCTTGTTAAAACGGGAGGACCGGTTGAAAATTGGAATTTTAAATTTCGCGGGCGTCAATTCAGCGCTGTTTGACATCTCCGAAAACTAAACTTCCAGGGGCGGCTTTCACAATTTCTTGAGTTTTCGCTAACGTCAATTACTCACTTTTTTGGAATTTCTACAAATTATTGAGTGAATTCTGAGACGAAATAAACCGGCGCATTTTTGCAATAGTCCCAGAGAGTCTTGGTGTCAGAAACTTTACTAAAGAAAAGACACTATGAGGGTAACCTCACAAAAATTTTGTCTTTGGTTCCTTCGCTAGAACCAGACCGCATTTATTAACATTTTAATTCTCGAGGCAAGTCTCTGTTTATAGTTAAATCTGTCTTAATCGTTGTTTTGCTTCAGTTATGAATATTTTCACTGGAAGCACAGACTACGAGAAGGGTTGGTCGAATGAGGAAATGGCCAATATTCATGAACATTTTGCAACCTACCACCGTCCCCTTAATTATGTTTTGCTATATTTGTTTTGTAAATTGAATCCTCGCGAGGAACTTTATTACTTTCTCACCTTACAGTCCAGTCTAATAACAAATAAAATAAATAGTAAGTAAATAATAAAATTTTTGCTGCTTATATTTTTGATGTGTTTATCTTCAAGAGATATTGTAGTGACAATAATTATCTAAGTTATATTGTTTCATTTATATGAGCAGTCGGTACAGCATATAGCGGTCATAAAATCGCTAATTTGATTATTCAAGAATTTATTCAAAATTTCAACATTAAATTGTGAATTATCAACTAAAATGTCTAGAAAATAAGGCCCATAAGACCTAGGTATGCTATTTTATTAATTATTAACATTTTTAGAATAAAACAATTAAAATTTGGCAAGCCAGTTACATATCTTCGTCCACACTCCAAACACGCACTCCGCGGTTAAATAACTGTTGGGGCAAAGGCACATCTTGTCCCAGGGGACAAGCAGGGCATGGTAACTCCTGCAACAGATTCCTCGGCACAGCCGAAGCCACTAGTCTAGGCAAGGCCATCACCACCAGCTTCCAGGCCTTGGAATGGAGACTGCAGGTGCCTTTTCCATCAGCCTTACAGGTGCTTGGTAAGGCGTATCCACCCTAAATATCAGAACCATCCTTGTCTTCGCTGTGACTCGTAAGGTCTATCGACACACCAATTTTTAAGCAAGACCTTCGCCTTACCTTCTGTGCTACCTAGCCTTTAGTGGCTCTCCATATTGTTATTCTTTAACAGAATTTGGTACCAGGTTCATGGTAACTGAATATTGGCCATTTCCTCATTCAACCAACCCTTCTCGTAGTCTGTGATATTCCAGTGAAAATATTCATAACTGAAGCAAAACAACGATTAAGACAGTTTTAACTATAAACAAAGACTTACCTCGAGAATTAAAATGTTAATAAATGCGGCCTGGTTGTAGCGAATAAAGACAAATTTTTGTGAGGTTACCTTCATAGTGTCTTTTCTTTAGTAAAGTTTCTGACACCAAGACTCTCTGGGACTATTCCAAAAATGCGCCGGTTTATTTCGTCTCAGAATTCACTCAATAATTTGTAGAAATTCCAAAAAAGTAACTAAATGACGTTAGCGAAAACTCAAGAAATTGTGAAAGCCGCCACTGGAAGTTTAGGTTTCGGAGATGTCAAACAGCGCTGAATTGACGCCCGCGAAATTTAAAATTCCAATTTTCAACCGGTCCTCCCGTTTTAAGAAGGGGGCATTTCAGGTCCATTTTTTTTTCATGCGTAGAGGACACTGAGGCCCATTGACCGTATTACTCAGATTTGGCCGGAACCAGTTTCAGGAGCAAACAAAAAATAAAAACACTTTTCCCGTGTTATTTCCCTATACGGCGCCTGGAATGAAACGGACGGTACATTGATCCCTTTGGGGAAGCTTTCTCTAATATCGAGAAATGCAACATTTTTGAGGCAGAAACCTTGCAAGAACCACCTCAAACCGTTGCCCGAAGCCTCATGATGGTTCCTAAGGGAGTGTCGTACCCAAAGCTAATCCCTTTTCGCAGATAGGGGTGCTACATTCCCCAAATAGACTCTCCCTTCCGGGTGGTGAACGGGCCTGTTCAGGAGTCCTCCCAATGTAAAAAAATAGCTTACGCCCAAAAATGTGAGTTTCTCTAAAATTAGAGTTTCCCAAAGGGACCAATAGATAGACAATATACGTCAATAGGGTATGTACATTGATCCCTTTGAGGAGGCTTTCTCTAATATCGAGAAATGCAACATTTTTGAGGTTTCCTAGCAGAAACCTCGTAAGAACCACCTCAAACCATTGCCCGAAGCCGCATGATGGTTTCTAAGGGAGTGTCGTACTCAAAGCTAACCCCTTTCCGCAGATAGGGGTGCTACATTCCCCAAATAGACTCTCCCTTCCGGGTGGTGAACGGGCCTGTTCAGGAGTCCTCGCAATGTAGAAAATATAGCTTACGCCCAAAAATGTGATTTTCTCTAAAATTAGAGTTTCCCAAAGGGACCAATAGATAGACAATATACGTCAATAGGGTATGTACATTGATCCCTTTGGGGAAGCCTTCCCTAATATCGAGAAAAGCAACACTTTTGAGGTTTTGTGCTAGAAAAGCTCACAAGACCACCTCGAATCACGGCCTGAAGTTTCATGATGTCTTTTAAGTGATTGACGTACTCAATTGCAATGTCATATCTCAATTAAAGCTTCAAATTTGTCCAAACTAGTAGATAATCCGTAGGATGCTAGTATAGGGTACAATCCGAAGATTTTTGGAACTCGCGTACCTACTTTTGGTACTGACCAATACTAGGAACCCTAGTTTTATACTACAAAACAGTTGAAAGCTACTAGGGCACAATAAAGCACCAGAAAGGGTGAAATAGATTTTTTATTAGAAAATTAAATTCCCCAAAGGGACCAATAGATAGACAATATACGTCAATAGGGTATGTACATTGATCCCTTTGGGGAAGCTTTCTCTAATATCGAGAAATGCAACATTTTTGAGGCAGAAACCTTGCAAGAACCACCTCAAACCGTTGCCCGAAGCCTCATGATGGTTCCTAAGGGAGTGTCGTACCCAAAGCTAATCCCTTTTTGCAGATAGTGGTGCTACATTCCCCAAATAGGCTCTCCCTTCCGGGTGGTGAACGGGCCTGTTCAGGAGTCCTCCCAATGTAGAAAAAAATAGCTTACGCCCAAAAATGTGAGTTTCTCTAAAATTAGAGTTTCCCAAAGGGACCAATAGACAGACAATATACGTCAATAGGGTATGTACATTGATCCCTTTGGGGAGGCTTTCTCTAATATCTAGAAATGCAACATTTTTGAGGCAGAAACCTTGCAAGAACCACCTCAAACCGTTGCCCGAAGCCTCATGATGGTTCCTAAGGGAGTGTCGTACCCAAAGCTAATCCCTTTTCGCAGATAGAGGTGCTACATTCCCCAAATAGACTCTCCCTTCCGGGTGGTGAACGGGCCTGTTCAGGAGTCCTCCCAATGTAGAAAAAAATAGCTTACGCCCAAAAATGTGATTTTCTCTAAAATTAGAGTTTCCCAAAGGGACCAATAGATAGACAATATACGTCAATAGGGTATGTACCGTTCGTTTCATTCCAGGCGCCGTATAGGGAAATAACACGGGAAAAGTGTTTTTATTTTTTGTTTGCTCCTGAAACTGGTTCCGGCCAAATCTGAGTGATATGGTCAATGGGCCTCAATGTCCTCTACGCATGAAAAAAAAATGGCCCTGAAATGCCCCCTTGTTAAAACGGGAGGACCGGTTGAAAATTGGAATTTTAAATTTCGCGGGCGTCAATTCAGCGCTGTTTGACATCTCCGAAAACTAAACTTCCAGGGGCGGCTTTCACAATTTCTTGAGTTTTCGCTAACGTCATTTACTTACTTTTTTGGAATTTCTACAAATTATTGAGTGAATTCTGAGACGAAATAAACCGGCGCATTTTTGCAATAGTCCCAGAGAGTCTTGGTGTCAGAAACTTTACTAAAGAAAAGACACTATGAGGGTAACCTCACAAAAATTTTGTCTTTGGTTCCTTCGCTAGAACCAGACCGCATTTATTAACATTTTAATTCTCGAGGCAAGTCTCTGTTTATAGTTAAATCTGTCTTAATCGTTGTTTTGCTTCAGTTATGAATATTTTCACTGGAAGCACAGACTACGAGAAGGGTTGGTCGAATGAGGAAATGGCCAATATTCATGAACATTTTGCAACCTACCACCGTCCCCTTAATTATGTTTTGCTATATTTGTTTTGTAAATTGAATCCTCGCGAGGAACTTTATTACTTTCTCACCTTACAGTCCAGTCTAATAACAAATAAAATAAATAGTAAGTAAATAATAAAATTTTTGCTGCTTATATTTTTGATGTGTTTATCTTCAAGAGATATTGTAGTGACAATAATTATCTAAGTTATATTGTTTCATTTATATGAGCAGTCAGTACAGCATATAGCGGTCATAAATTCCCTAATTTGATTATTCAAGAATTTATTCAAAATTTCAACATTAAATTGTGAATTATCAACTAAAATATCTAGAAAATAAGGCCCATAAGACCTAGGTATGCTATTTTATTAATTATTAACATTTTTAGAATAAAACAATTAAAATTTGGCAAGCCAGTTACATATCTTCGTCCACACTCCAAACACGCACTCCGCGGTTAAATAACTGTTGGGGCAAAGGCACATCTTGTCCCAGGGGACAAGCAGGGCATGGTAACTCCTGCAACAGATTCCTCGGCAGAGCCGAAGCCACTAGTCTAGGCAAGGCCATCACCACCAGCTTCCAGGCCTTGGAGTGGAGACTGCAGGTGCCTTTTCCATCAGCCTTACGGGTGCTTGGTAAGGCGTATCCACCCTAAATATCAGAACCATCCTTGTCTTCGCTGTGACTCGTAAGGTCTATCGACACACCAACTTTTAAGCAAGACCTTCGCCTTACCTTCTGTGCTACGTAGCCTTTAGTGGATCTCCATATTGTTATTCTTTAACAGAATTTGGTACCAGGTTCATGGTAACTGAATATTGGCCATTTCCTCATTCAACCAACCCTTCTCGTAGTCTGTGATATTCCAGTGAAAATATTCATAACTGAAGCAAAACAACGATTAAGACAGTTTTAACTATAAACAGAGACTTACCTGGAGAATTTAAATGTTAATAAATGCGGCCTGGTTGTAGCGAACAAAGACAAAATTTTTGTGATATTACCTTCATAGTGTCTTTTCTTTAGTAAAGTTTCTGACACCAAGACTCTCTGGGACTATTGCAAAAATGCGCCGGTTTATTTCGTCTCAGAATTCACTCAATAATTTGTAGAAATTCCAAAAAAGTAACTAAATGACGTTAGCGAAAACTCAAGAAATTGTGAAAGCCGCCACTGGAAGTTTAGTTTTCGGAGATGTCAAACAGCGCTGATTTGACGCCCGCGAAATTTAAAATTCCAATTTTCAACCGGTCCTCCCGTTTTAACAAGGGGGCATTTCAGGGCCATTTTTTTTTCATGCGTAGAGGACATTGAGGCCCATTGACCGTATCACTCAGATTTGGCCGGAACCAGTTTCAGGAGCAAACAAAAAATAAAAACACTTTTCCCGTGTTATTTCCCTATACGGCGCCTGGAATGAAACGAACGGTACATTGATCCCTTTGGGGAAGCCTTCCCTAATATCGAGAAAAGCAACACTTTTGAGGTTTTGTGCTAGAAAACCTCACAAGACCACCTCAAATCACGGCCTGAAGTTTCATGATGTCTTTTAAGTGATTGACGTACTCAATTGCAATGTCATATCTGAATTAAAGCTTCAAATTTGCCCAAACTAGTAGATAATCCGTAGGATGTTAGTATAGGGTACAATCCGAAGATTTTTGGAACTCGTGTACCTACTTTTGGTACTGACCAATACTAGGAACCCTAGTTTTATACTACAAAACAGTTGAAAGCTACTAGGGCACAATAAAGCACCAGAAAGGGTAAATAGATTTTTTATTAGAAAATTAAATTCCCCAAAGGGACCAATAGATAGACAATATATATAATAGGGTATGTACATTGATCCCTTTGGGGAAGCTTTCTCTAATACCGAGAAATGCAACATTTTTGAGGCAGAAACCTTGCAAGAACCACCTCAAACCGTTGCCCGAAGCCTCATGATGGTTCTTAAGGGAGTGTCGTACCCAAAGCTAATCCCTTTTCGCAGATAGGGGTGCTGCATTCCCCAAATAGACTCTCCCTTCCGGGTGGTGAACGGGCCTGTTCAGGAGTCCTCCCAATGTAGAAAAAAATAGCTTACGCCCAAAAATGTGATTTTCTCTAAAATTAGAGTTTCCCAAAGGGACCAATAGATAGACAATATACGTCAATAGGGTATGTACATTGATCCCTTTGGGGAGGCTTTGTCTAATATCGAAAAATGCAACATTTTTGAGGCAGAAACCTTGCAAGAACCACCTCAAACCGTTGCCCGAAGCCTCATGATGGTTCCTAAGGGAGTGTCGTACCCAAAGCTAATCCCTTTTCGCAGATAGGGGTGCTACATTCCCCAAATAGACTCTCCCTTCCGGGTGGTGAACGGGCCTGTTCAGGAGTCCTCCCAATGTAGAAACAAATAGCTTACGCCCAAAAATGTGAGTTTCTCTAAAATTAGAGTTTCCCAAAGGGACCAATAGATAGACAATATACGTCAATAGGGTATGTACATTGATCCCTTTGGGGAAGCTTTCTCTAATATCGAGAAATGCAACATTTTTGAGGTTTCCTAGCAGAAACCTCGTAAGAACCACCTCAAACCATTGCCCGAAGCCGCATGATAGTTTCTAAGGGAGTGTCGTACTCAAAGCTAACCCCTTTCCGCAGATAGGGCTGCTACATTCCCCAAATAGACTCTCCCTTCCGGGTGGTGAACGGGCCTGTTCAGGATCAGGAGTCCTCCCAATGTAGAAAAAAATAGCTTACGCTCAAAAATGTGGTTCTCTCTAAAATTAGAGTTTCCCAAAGGGACCACTAGATAGACAATATACGTCAATAGGGTATGTACATTGATCCCTTTGGGGAGGCTTTCTCTAATATCTAGAAATGCAACATTTTTGAGGCAGAAACCTTGCAAGAACCACCTCAAACCGTTGCCCGAAGCCTCATGATGGTTTCTAAGGGAATGTCGTACTCAAATCTAACCCCTTTCCGCAGATAGGGGTGCTACATTCCCCAAATAGACTCTCCCTTCCGGGTGGTGAACGGGCCTGTTCAGGAGTCCTCCCAATGTAGAAAAAAATTGCTTACGCCCAAAAATGTGATTTTCTCTAAAATTAGAGTTTCCCAAAGGGACCAATAGATAGACAGTATATTTCAATAGGGTATGTACATTGATCCCTTTGGGGAAGCTTTCCCTAATATCGATAAATACAACATCTTTGAAGTTTCCTAGCAGAAACCTAAGGGTTCTTTCAGTGTAAAAAATGCAGCAGAGAAGCGGCTGGAACCTCCCCATCGCGTGGATCTTTGTATTCTGTGTAGATAGTAGTCAATTCAACAGAATTTTTTTAATCCTTGACTAATTTCGCAATTTTCTGACAAATATCGACGTGACCTCGGACATCACCCATCACGTTTGACAATATGTTTCTTTTAAGGTTAATCTTTTGCCAACTTTTTGACAATAACTGCCACTTTATGTCATCCACTGTCAGCCCGCTCCCTTTTAATGAGAAAGAATTTTTTCTCTATTTTCCACTGAAATGGCAGAAACTGTGAACACATTTTTAGAACCAGAATTTGATCGCCTTTCTAATGGCGACATAAAAAAGGAGGTCTTGTATTTAAAATTTTAAGTTGATATGCTTAAATGGGACGTCCCGTAGGCCAATTGCTTTCAAAAGCCTTTTAGATCTTCAGCGGGTCACCCAATCTCCATGTACCAATTTTCAGCCAAATCGATTCAGTAATTTGGGCTATAATGTACTTTTACTGTTATTATGAAATTTCGATTTTTTGAACCAAACAGCGCTAAATGCGAATTAATTTTGTCCTATTTAAAACCAGAATTTGAAGACCTTTCTGATGGTGACAATAAATCTTTCAAAAACTTGTTTTTAATGGTCAAATGAGAGAATAATTTTAAATTTGGAAATTGGTGTGCCAAAACGGCACTTTCCGTGAGTCGATTGAATTCAAAATTTGTTCAGCTCTTCGGCGTGTAATACAATCCCCATGTGCAAAATTTCAGCCAAATCGGTTCAGGGGCTTGGGCTGTACCGCGATTTTAAAGTCCGATAAAAATAAATTTTTTTTAAATTTTTGGTCAAAAGGGCACTAAGAATGAATACACTTTTAGAAGCAGAATTTGAAGGTCTTCCTAATGGTGACGTGAAAAATGGGGGTTTGCATTTAAAATTTAAAAGTTGATGTGCCAAAATGGCATTTCCGGGTGCACGATTGGCTCCAAAAGCTTTTCAGATCTAAGTTAGGTTACGAGATGCCTATGTTCCAAATTTCAGCCAAATCGGTCTAGTAGTTTTGGCTGTGGCGTGATTACAAACGAACGTACGTACGTACGAACGTACGTACGTACAAACGTACGTACGTACATACACACAGACACATTTTAAAAACCCCTTTTTTGGGTTCCTGAGACCTCAAAACGTGAAGATCTGGTGGTATCTCAAATTCGAAAATTTTAGTGATTGCAGTAACCTCCCATTTTTTTTAAATTGTGATGGGGTTGGGGAGGTTAAAAGTAGTATCAAAAGCCTATTGTCCACTAAAACCAAGTACCCCAAACGTCATGAAACACATCTGTAGAAAGTGGGAACTACTGATATGTTCCTCTAGAAAAAACGTCTCTATTTGTAGTAATTGTTAAGGAATACTTCCTCAAAGGGATCGTTGTAGGTACATATACTGTTGTCTATGGATTTGTCAATTTAGACAACCAGTTATATATCCATTGGAGAAAAATATATAATGGTCAGTTTGGGAATGCAGAATCACTAGCCGAGATCAGAACCAGGTCACCTCCCCAAACTGACCATTATATGATTAATGAGCACAGTTTCGAAACGGATTGCCCTAGGGCAGTAAAAGTCGGAGCAAATCAACAATCGCGGTCAATTCTTTGATTTCAGTCGATAAAAGAACCCCCTGAATTTGCCTCCCCAAAGGGATCAATACGCATACATATATATATATTCTTCTCACAAAGGTGATTTGACTAATTTTAATACTATTTGCTTATATTCTTTTTTTATTATCCACAGCAGCACATCAATGAGCGATGGGAGAAAGTACTCACTGATAAAGCCCGCTTTGAACGAAGTTTCAAAACTGTAAGAAGAATAACACCAATAACACTTCAAAAAACAAATAAAAAAATTCTTTATATATTGCCTTATGGCACAATATTTTGTAAGAATTGTTATCAGCATTTCTGTTTCTGCTCCGACTCAATAGCAAAACATACTGCTGTTGAGAAATCGAAACATAAGAAATTGGACCTTACGTGTTATGAAGTACTGTCTGACAGCGATTAGTGGATAAGTAATATGGTGAACACTACTGTAAGTGAAAAGGCAGCGCGTCTGAAGGAACTAAAAGAATATCTTCGCAGAAGACCTTTAGTTCGAAACGAGTGTCGTGTTATTACTAGTATTATAAGAAATCCTAGACAATTAAGCAAAAACGATCTTGCTAACATTGTAGATAAATCAGACATTCTATCATCAAATCTTAAAAGGACGATTAAAAGTTTATATAAATTAGATGAACTTGAGGAAAGTGACTACGATTCTGAGGAAACAATTTGTGAAGATGGTTAAAGTTTTTATAATCTTCGTGAGGTTCAATTTTTTTATAATTTGTTAGATATTTTAAGAAATAAGAAACATATCTTAATCTACTTCTTTTATTTAATATATTAATTTAATAGTAACATAATTTTTTAATAAATAGCCTTCCAAACACAATATTTCATTAATTTAATAGTTTAAGGTAAGCGATTTAACAGCCACTTATACATCATTTCAACATTTTGAATGCTACATTTGAAGTTTCCCTGACAATGGTATTGACAGATCTGCTGATTTGAATTGAATTTTGGTGAGTCTTCATTTTTTTCCAGGTTGATTATTAGAGTATTTTCCATTGACAGCTCTCTCAGTTTTTCCTCCAAGAAACGGATTTTCTGATGTCCTCGTACGTAAATAATGTCGACTCGTAAATTGTTAACCAAAATTCGGTCTATTTCATCATAATTCACATACCCACTTGTATATTTTAAACCATGTATTTTTCGCTCCAAAAAATTGACTTGTCTTTTGTCTCCACAACTTAGATTTGAATATTCAATTTGCGGTTTGAACAGAAAATGGTTTGTGTAACTTCCTGCCTTTATTGCCAACTCTTTAGGATAGAACTGTTTGTTATTGCCCAGTACAAAACCTTGAATATCAACTACTGCAATTTTCATTATGGTTTTTGAGTGCTCTTGAGTTAGTTACCACTTATAATAAGCACCCTGAAGTTAACGACAATTTTCCAGCGACACAATGGCCGCCGGTTTCGTCGGAAATGTTCGGGAGGAAATGGCTGTGTGCTAAATCAGAGCTTACCTGTCACTTCACGAGTTATAAAAACGTTTTAAATTCGAAGCACAAACAAACAGTTGTCTTAAATATATTAGTGTCGTTAACTAATTAATAAAATCCGTTGTTTACTACTGGAATAAAGTGCTTCTGCCTCAGAAATCAAAGGTTTCATCTTTATATTATTTTACGGTTACATCACGTTAACAGAAACGTCAGTCCTGTCAGGTTTAAGGTTAGAATGTCCAAATTCTCTTAAACATCGGTTCTTGGTTTTCTCAAGCCGTTGTTCATTTATATCAATTACTTTAATAATTCCTCTACACCTGAGGCTTAACTGAGCAAAAGGACAAAGTGCAACAAGAGCTGAAAGTGGACGAAAAAAATTCAATTTAACCTGACACCTAGACATTGCAGATTTACGATTTTTTTTGAACAACTTCCCAATCCTTGAATCTAACACCAATTTTACCAGTCACTCTTTTATGCCTGAGTCGTAACTGAGCAAACGGACAAAGTGCAACACGAGCTGAAAGTGGACGAAAAAAATTCAATTTAACCTTACACCTAGACATTGCAGATTTACGATTTTTTTTGAACAACTTCCCAATCCTTGAAGCTATCACCAATTTTACCAGTCACTCCTTTATTCCTGGGGCGTGACTGAGCAAAAGGACAAAGTGCAACAAAACCTGAAAGTGGACTAAAAAAATTCAATTTAACCTGACACCTAGACATTGCAGATTTACGATTTTTTTTGAACAACTTCCCAATCCTTGAATCTAACACCAATTTTACCAGTCACTCTTTTATGCCTGAGTCGTAGCTGAGCAAAAGGACAAAGTGCAACACGAGCTGAAAGTGGACGAAAAAAATTCAATTTAACCTTACACCTAGACATTGCAGATTTACGATTTTTTTGAACAACTTCCCAATCCTTGAAGCTAACACCAATTTTACCAGTCACTCCTTTATTCCTGGGGCGTGACTGAGCAAAAGGACAAAGTGCAACAAAACCTGAAAGTGGACTAAAAAAATTCAATTTAACCTGACACCTAGACATTGCAGATTTAGGATTTTTTTTGAACAACTTCCCAATCCTTGAATCTAACACCAATTTTACCAGTCACTCTTTTATGCCTGAGTCGTAACTGAGCAAAAGGGCAAAGTGCAACACGAGCTGAAAGTGGACGAAAAAAATTCAATTTAACCTGACACCTAGACATTGCAGATTTATGATTTTTTTTGAACAACTTCCCAGTCCTTGAATCTAACACCAATTTTATCAGTTACTCTTTTATGCCTGAGTCGTAACAGAGCAAAAGGACAAAGTGCAACAAGAGCTGAAAGTGGACGAAAAAAATTCAATTTAACCTGACACCTAGACATTGCAGATTTATGATTTTTTTTGAACAACTTCCCAGTCCTTGAATCTAACACCAATTTTATCAGTTACTCTTTTATGCCTGAGTCGTAACTGAGCAAAAGGACAAAGTGCAATAAGAGCTGACAGTGGACGAAAAAAATTCAATCTAACCTTGAGATTTAGACATCGCAGATTTATGATATTTTAACCTCCCCAACCCCATCACAATTTAAAAAAAATGGGAGGTTACTGCAATCACTAAAATTTTCGAATTTGAGATACCACCAGATCTTCACGTTTTGAGGTCTCAGGAACCCAAAAAAGGGGTTTTTAAAATGTGTCTGTGTGTATGTACGTACGTACGTTTGTACGTTCGTACGTACGTACGTTCGTACGTACGTTCGTACGTACGTACGTTCGTTTGTAATCACGCCACAGCCAAAACTACTAGACCGATTTGGCTGAAATTTGGAACATAGGCATCTCGTAACCTAACTTAGATCTGAAAAGCTTTTGGAGCCAATCGTGCACCCGGAAATGCCATTTTGGCACATCAACTTGCTCAGTTACGACTCAGGCATAAAAGAGTGACTGATAAAATTGGTGTTAGATTCAAGTACTGGGAAGTTGTTCAAAAAAAATCATAAATCTGCAATGTCTAGGTGTCAGGTCAAATTGAATTTTTTTCGTCCACTTTCAGCTCTTGTTGCACTTTGTCCTTTTGCTCACTTACGCCTCAGGAATAAAAGAGTGACTGGTCAAATTGGTGTTAGATTCAAGGATTGGGAAGTTCTTCAAAAAAAATCGTAAATCTGCAATGTCTAGGTGTCAGGTTAAATTGAATTTTTTTCGTCCACTTTCAGCTCTTGTTGCACTTTGTCCTTTTGCTCACTTACGCCTCAGGAATAAAAGAGTGACTGGTCAAATTGGTGTTAGATTCAGGATTGGGAACTTGTTCAAAAAAAATCATAAATCTGCAATGTCTAGATCTCACGGTTAAATTGAATTTTTTTCGTCCACTCACAGTTCTTGTTGCACTTTGTCCTTTTGCTTAGTTACGCCTCAGGTATAAATGTGTGACTGGTCAAATTGGTGTTAGAATCAAGGAATGGGAAGTTGTTCAAAAAAAAATCGTAAATCTGCAATGTCTAGGTGTCAAGTTAGATTGAATTTTTTTCGTCCACTTATAGCTCTTGTTGCACATTGTCCTCCTGGTCAATTACACCTTGGATATAGAAGAGTGACTGGTCAAATTGGCGTTGGATTCAAGGATTGGGAAGTTGTTCAAAAATAAATCGTGAAACTGCAATGTCTAGATGTTAGGTTAGATTGAATTCTTTTCGACCACTTACAGCTCTTGTTGCACATTGTCCTCCTGGTAATTGATATAAATGAACAACGGCTTGAGAAAACCATGAACCGATGTTTAAGAGATTTTGGACATTCTAACCTTAAACCTGACAGGACTGACGTTTCTGTTAACGTGATGTAACCGTAAAATAAATAAAGATGAAACCTTTGATTTCTGAGGCAGAAGCACTTTATTCCAGTAGTAAACAAAGGATTTTATTAATTAGTTAACAACATTAATATATTTAAGACGACTGTTTGTTTGTGCTTCGAATTTAAAACATTTTTATAACTCGTGAAGTGACAGGTAAGCTCTGATTTAGCACACAGCCATTTCCTCCCGAACATTTCCGACGAAACCGGCGGCCATTCTGTCGCTGGAAAATTGTCGTTAACTTCAGGGCACTCTTATAATATACTAAAGTTTGAATTTGATTTGCACTGGTTCTTAAGATAGACTTTTAACAGTTTCACTTAGTGGGAGGTATTCCATGATTGAATCATGCACTATTATACAGTACGCTCTGGTATTTGCTGGAAATCCTTCACTTGCTTCGATGTCTAATCTCACATTGACTGTGGTCGGTTTCTCACTTTCGTCTCGTCGTGAGCAATCGATTACAAACAAAGCATGCTTCTTAAAGTTTGAATAATCAAGCAGCACATGCCTCCTAGTGTCACCTACATAATTCCTGTAGAATTTGGAATAAGCTGAATACGGTTCAACCCAATCATTCTCTTTGAAATTTATGGACATTTTGTCATTTGATGGATAATTTTCTCCATTTAACGTTAATTTGATGTCAACAATATTTACATGATCAAATTCTGTAGGGTCTTTGTCCAGTCGATCCTGTTTATCAGTTTGGAAGCATACTATTACAAGTCTTGGTGCCTCTACCGCTTGACTCGTCCGTACTGACCAGCTTTCTTTTCTGGCTCCAGCAGTTAGAGCAGGTAGCATGTGAAGGTCCCATTTTCTGTATGGTATGATGAGGGGTTTGTCTTCCTTAATATTTTGCAATAATCTGGCTTTAATATTGTAATTGGGGAGAATGCGTGAAATCCTTACTTCTACCGTGTGAATTTCAAGCCTGACTGTTGTTTTAACATCCGGTGGAGTCTTTTTCTCCCTGACGATAAAACAGTCATCATCGTTACTGGCTCGAATAAATCGAAATGTCTGTTTACCATACATCGCCACTTTATAGTCATTAAAAATATTAAAAATATGCTTAAGGGGGATGAGGAAATTAAATGATCCATCTGTTTTATTTATCACAGGTGCTGATGGATACTTCCAACCGGCGATTTCCATTTGTTTCGAATCCTCTTCCTCATAGGTGAGAAACCCTCGAATCGTACTGGTAATTCCGACTTCACGTACGTTTTCCATCTCTTTAGAACACATTTCATATATAGCAGTGGGAAACATAAAGGCCGCAGCGTTGTTGACAAACGATGCATCTCCGTCACCAGTAGATCTAATCACTTTACCCGAAATGAATAAGTGGCCTTCACATGTAGCGTTAAAAGAATCTGCTTGATTAATAACGATTTCAATTACATCATTATTTCCAAAAGACTTAAAGAAGGGAATATACTTTTTCGGTTCAACCTTGATAATTGAATCGTCAAAACTGGGTTTTTGGAAGATGTTAAAAATTTGGGCCATTATACCCGAGTGATTTCAAAAATCGGATATTTGCTGATGACAACTTCCTCTTTTTCCTCTTCTTGATGACGTTTCTGTTGTTTTTTACGTTACGGTAAAAAATCTCAGATGCCACTGTTGTAGGAGAAATTGTAGACTTTTTCTTATAGGGTTGATGGAAACAAGTGTTCTGGTTGAAAACTAAACCCATTATGACAGTTTTTTCAGCTCCAACCTGATTATAATCTCTTCACCTTTGAAATTGACCAACTTAAAATTCTGATCTCGCACATCAAGCGTGATGTTGTAGATTTCCGTTTTGTTTGTTATTGGTAGATAGATAAGATGTGTGGCAACCTCATCTATTGAGTAGCCAGGGTCGGAGTCAACTGCAAATTCATAGATCGTGTGAGATGACCTGTCGTTATAGTATGCTCCAATTGTGATATTGCAATCTATGTGAATTGTGCGAACTTTTACAATGTCAACGGGCAAGTCCGAACTGTGGTTCCAACACTCTCCTCGAAAACCCCAATGTTCGTCCAATAGAATCTTTAGGTTCAAAATTTACGGCATATTTCCTACTAAATATTTCACATTTAGATGTGTTGAGGTTCGGTTTTAATGAAAATATTTTATCAGGGTTCGCTTCAGTGTTGGGGATAGTCAATTCCTTCTGAATGAAGCCTTCGATGTCGGTAATTTCATAAGCACCCACAGGAATTTCTATTATTTTCTCTTTGCTTTTATCTCCGTCTTCAAATAAGTACACTTTGCATTCGTCTTCTACAGGGTGAGTCTAGTTGGACAAATCAGTCGCTCTAGCGTTTAAGATATTGATATTGGAAATTCTGTTTTTGGATATGCTGTAGCTGAAAAGGTCCTCTACGCATGGGACCCAGAAAGAAAGCTCCAGTTTTATTCAAACCCAAATTATTAAATAAAAATAAGGGCCTAAAATTTTTTTTTTCAATGTTGTTGAATTTTTTAAAGTCATTTCGTTAGAGAATCATTTTCTCTTCATGGAAACATAATTTTTTGCAGAAAAAAGTTAATAGTGTCCGAAGGGTAAATTATTTAAATAATAAAGATTTTCAATTAATTCGTAAGGAAAACCACGAGTGCCGTGATTTTGACAACTGAAAGGCAGCTGAGATGCTAGACTGCCCACGAGACTGCATTTCAGTTGTCAAAACCTCGGCACTCGTGGTTTTCCTTACGAAATTATTAAAAATCTTATTACTTTCATAATCTATCTCTCGGATACTATTAACTTTTCTGTGCAAAAAATTATGTTTCCATAAAGAGAAAATGATGCTTTAACAAAGTAATATTAAAAAATTGAACAAAATCGAAAAAAAAAATTTTTAGCCTTTGTTTTTATTTAATAATTTTGGTTTGAATAAAACTGGAGCTTTCTTTCTGCGTGCCATGCGTAGGGGACCTTTTCAGCTACATCATATCAAAAAATAGAATTTCCAATGTCAATATCTTAAACGCTAGACGACTGATTTGTCCAACTAGACTCACCCTGTATATTTGGAATACTGTTGAAGGAGTGGAAACTAAGTAAAGCCAAACCGTACTCGTTTTTTGGATCCAAATGTATAGGCGTTATAAAATCAATGGATAGGATTGAATTTCTGCTTTTAAGAGTCAGTATAACAGACATGACTGATGAAAACTATTTAAATTTATTGTTTTTATACAGAAATTCTAGAGAAAGTCCACCACAATTGCTTTGATTGAAATCTTGGAACTGCAGGTTGTTGTAGATTATTTTAATACCCTTTAAATACTGAACCAACTCCTCAGGCGGTTTGAGACCACCATAGCTATCAAAAAAATTTGCCAACTTTCCATTGACTGTGTAACAAACCCAATGACTGCCCGTTTGTGTGTGTAAATTTAAATTAAGGATTCCACATTCCCTTGACCATGGTGCTGATGGCAATGTGTCTCTCATGAAAACTCCTCGAAAATATTTCAGTTTAAGTTTCTTAGCATAACATAGCAAGTCAGTGTCATACATAGGTCTGTTGGGTAGCTTTATTGGTAGTTTTTTTTTTTTTTGTTTTTTTAAGAACAATCCAAAGCCTCCTTTCTGATTCTTTCTCAGATATAGTCCAGAACCTCTTGCACCTATAGCCTCCATGGCCTGATTGTGTCTATTTTCCTCTTGCAGTTTCTTTTTTGCGTTTTTAGCATCAATGACGGTCTTTGCAATGGCACTCGCTCCTCCCGCTAGGGAGCCCAAAGCACCTAGAGCACCTAGAATTGGTAGTAAAGGTAGGAACCCCCCAGTATGATCTTGAACGGGTATGACTAGGAATTCTACTATTTTTACGTTCACCAGCTTGTTTGACAGCGACTCGTGCAGCCTGCAATGCATCCAAAGCAGATTTTTTCAAACTGTTATGTGGATTTGACTTTTTCAATGCCTTAACAACTTTTGCTATAACATTTTTTCTTAATGAGACTGATGGTTTCATTTTACGCATTCCCATGCCTAAATTGCGTTTGGTCTTCATGCCTGTCGTTACGAACCAAGCAGCAGCCTTTTCACCCAATTTAGCGTCCTTTGCTTTTACGCGCTACCAAGCTCTATTTTCAAGTACCCAATCAGCTTTATGTCTATCTTCTAGAGATTTGTTTTCAGAATAGGCAATATCATGATCTCTGCAGGCTGCATCCAAAGGATTTATACCTTTTTCCCCCTTAGAGAGACGTTTTTCTAATTTGGTTCCTAGAAAGATGAAAATTATCCATGAACCCAGTATTCTCCATACGTACCGGGACCACAAAATTGATATCCTCCTGGAATATGTAACTCGAACGGTAACTTATTAATTAAAGAGTTCAAGAGACCTTCACCCTGATAGATCAACATAGAAAATAATGGATGGATGTGACTCATAAACTATTTATAGCTTTGAATACAAAGAATAATTGCCAGAAAATGAAGGTGCCAATTGATAACTATGATCATATTATGCATCTATCAAATCGTCAACAAGAAATTAAGCCTCATGGTGCGCTCTTACCCAACTCATTCAGAGCGATAGTATGTGGTCCGAGCTCTTCGGGTAAAACAAATGCAGTTTTGGCAATATTATTTCACCCGAATTTAGCAAAATATGAAAATATCTACATTTATTCGAAATCCCTTTGGCAACCCAAGTATCAGCTACTCCAAGAAGTTGTAAAAAAAGTTAGAGGATTGGGATATTTTCCGTTTAAAGAAAATGAAGACATAATCAGTCCATCGAAAGCTAGGAGTCACTCAATATTCATCTTTGATGAAATAGCCTGCGATCGAGGACAGCAGAAAATTCAGGAGCACTTTTCAATGTGTCGACACAAAAATATTGATGTATTCTATACAGGGTGAGTCTAGTTGGACAAATCAGTCGCTGTAGCGTTTAAGATATTGACACTGGAAATTCAATTTTTGGATATGTTGTAGCTGAAATGGTCCCCTACGCATGGGACCCACAAAGAAAGCTCCAGTTTTATTCAAACCCAAATTATTAAATAAAAACGAGGGCCTAAAAAATTTTTTTTCGATATTCTTCAATTTTTTAAGGTTATTTCGTTAGAGAATTATTTTCTCTTTATGGAAACATAATTTTTTGAAGAAAAAAGTTAATAATAGCCGAGAGATAAATTACTTAAATAATAAAGATTGTTAATTATTTCCTAAGAAAAACCACGAGCGCCGTGGTTTTAACAACTGAAATGCAGTCTTGCTTATACTGCAGACTGTACCCAGAATGACAAGTGTCAGTTGGAAATGTCATTTGGCGTCGTTTGTGGAAAAATAATGCAAAACTGCGAGTTTTTGCCCTTTTCTTCACAGATAATTAGGTAATTTTTATTGCCTGATGGATTTTTTGATAAATTCGCCGAATACAAGTGAGTACACTGCTGTCAAATAAGGTGATTTTGATGCCTTGTTAAAAAGTTAATCCTATTTCAGCCGTTAAGTTTTCACACTTACGAAAAGAAGATTTATCATCATCGGATGTTGAGGGGTCTATTCATATTCCATGTAGCAAATGTTGAGACTGTTGATATAATGAAAAAAAGACAAAGAAGCGTTGAGCAAAGTGAAACTAAGAAAATTCAAGACGGAGGGTGTAAACTGGGATAGGTATGCAATTCAAAAGGCAGTGCACAGATGAAATATGAATTGATGCAACGAAGGTGTATGTAGCAGTTACATCACATGAATCGAGATTAGGAACAAGTTTGATGTCGAAGCAAAATGGCTTGATTGTGGCTAGCGAGTTATTTCGGGCAGTGGTCATCAATGATGCTTGCGAACATCCAGAAATCACAACATGAAAAAAAACAGCACAGGAGGATGTTTCAAGTGAACGTTAAAATTGGACGGAGACTATTGTCACCACATTGTTATTTATTTCTCAGTACATTTAATGTTGCAACATTTATGTAAACCTCTATCAATTGTAGTCCACTGCATTTTAATCTAAATCTCGTTTCGTTAAGATCATATTTTTTCAAGTAGGTACCTACCTTTCTATTAAAGTCTGTACTCTTATTAGAAAGTGACGACAGAGGCTTAATGTTTATTTGAAATTTTGTCACTGTTCCTTTCTGGCTGACGAGAATAGCTTTTCTTGGTCAAACCATTCGACTCCAATGGCAATGTAAAAAAACATCAACCCAAGACACTTGTATTCGGCGAATTTAGCAAAAAATCCATGAGCCAATAAAAATTACCTAATTATCTGTAAAGAAAAAGGCAAAAACTCGTAGTTTCGCATTATTTTTCCACAAACGATGGCACATGACATTTCCAACCGACGCTTGTCATTCCGGGTGGTACAGTCAGCAGTATAAGCTAGATTGCCTTTCAGCTGTTAAAACCACGGCACCCGTGGTTTTCCTTAGGAAATAATTAAAAATCCTTATTAGTTAAAATAATTTATCTCTCGGCTACTGTTAACTTTTTTTTTCAAAAAATTATGTTTGCATAAAGAGAAAATGATTCTCTAACCAAATAACCTTAAAAAATTCAACGATATCGAAAACAAAATTTTTAGGCCCTCGTTTTTATTTAATAATTTCGGTTTGAATAAAACTGGAGCTTTCTTTATGGGTCCCATGCGTAGGGGACCATTTCAGCTACAACATATCCAAAAATAGAATTTCCAATTTCAATATCTTAAACGCTAGGCGACTGATTTGTCCAACTAGACTCACCCTGTATATGTCAAACGTATTCAAAAATTCCAAAGCAGCTTATTCGTGATAATGTTAATTTGATAGTGATTTTCAAACAGGATGGAATTAACCTGAAACACATATTTGATGAACACGTCTCACCAGATATATCTTTTGCACAATTCAAACAAATGTGTTCTGAATGTTGGGTTGAGAAATACAAACCTTTGGTAATTGTGAAAGACTGTGAATTAAGAGGAGGTCGTTATCGCAAGGGGTACGATAAATATATAAATGTCTAAGAACACTATTTCACCCTCATCCTTGTGTCAACCATGAATGTGCACACTGATAGCAATGCCGTTAAGGTTGCTTGGAAAAAAGATAAAATCAATCAGTTGGCAAGACAAGTTCGAAAAAAATATCTCGCTTTAAAGCTGGGCAGGTCTGAAGAAGATCAGGCAATAGAAAAGCTATTCAAACCTGTTTCTACACCGTTGAAACAACTCGAGAAGACATCTGATGCACTCAATAAAAAAGTGAACGACTTAAAAACGTTGGCTTCCATCAAAAAGGAATTAAAAAAGGAAAAGCAAGAGGAACAAAAGCCTGCAACAACCATATCTCCAACATCTGTAAAACAAGAGAAAATTAAAGGACCCAACTTTTTACCTCTAGAAGAGATCACGTTAGCAAACAGCGATGACGATTATAGTGAAGTTAATGACAATGATGATAATTATGATGATGCTGAAATGTCTTTAGCTAACGTAACAATGGAGGAAGCAGAAAGATATCTAGAACAATATCCAGTCGCTGCTCAAAAATATGTTAAGGAGCACCTATCGAAAGATGATCAGATTGATAAAAATTATGGTCCAGTATATGATGCTGTGACATCAGGATGGTTTCTAGGAAAACAGAAACTGGATTTTGATCAGCGCACCGGAGATATAGTTATCAGTGGAAGACAATTTAAGGGTACACCGGGTCTGTACCAACTGATTTTTTACAAGGATCCAGCCTTCAATAATGAAGATAAAGCAGCATATAAACAGATTTTGGAATTGTCCGATGTTCATCGGGATAGCATGGGACGTTTAAAGGGTTCAACTGCTATAAAATATAGCGAGGTCATTAAACCAATGTTCAAAAAGGCTGGTGGTGCTGGTCTACCTTTTGACAATCAAATAATTTACAATACAGATCCTATTGAGTACACTTATTGGGATGACCCCAACGAGCTCGTAGAGAGGCTCCAGCTTCTTATTGCATCCAAACATGCCGGAAATACTACATCTCATGACAATGAAATCGTTAGCATCTTGAACGAGTTGAGGGAAGCTAAAATAATATATTAATTGAAAAAAAGTGGTAGGCACGTATTATTAAGTTGCATCAGATTGCACAATAACTATTTAATGCGTTGGATGTTTTCTCCTAGACACCACTTCAACAATGACTGGATAAATTCGGACGGGTCTCACATGGCAAATTTCCGTACAAACTTGCTCGGGTTGTGCAATCGCCATCGCCGTTTTTATCTCACACACCAGATGGAAACATAGATTTAAGGAACATAAAAATTAGCAACGTAAAAGATCCTACAGACGATGGAGACGTTGTCACTTTGGCATATTTCAATGCCGACTGCCGACTCAAACGAGGCAATTCAAAAAACCATTGAAGGCCAGTTGACCAGAAAAATAGATGGAATTGATCAACAAACATCCAAGCTTCAGAGTCACATTGACGAAATTAGAACCTCAGAAAAACATTACTACGAAGAACTAGAGAAAGTGCATGACAAAATTTCGTTGATTAGTACCACGCTGCCAATAGTGGGATCGGACATATCAATGATAGTGGAACGTGCAGCGAGAATTGCGAAAAAAATTGATGCATTAGATGTACACTTAAATAGCCTGAATCAAAGTTTTCTTCGATTCACTAATGAGATTGTGAACACACGTCAAAAGAGTATTGCTGGTGGTGGTGGTGGTGGTCAGCAGAAATAATTGACCTAATTTATAAATTTTCAAGTCTGAACATGTTGAAATGGATAAATACCATGGGGACATGCCAGAGATGGACAGATAATAATTATTCATTATTCCATAATCAACTGTCTCAGTTGTATTGAAATTTACCAGTTTAACTTTAAGAAATGTTCAGTTTATGTTTTGGTTCAATAAATAATTAATTTCTTTTCTTTATTATTTAATTTATTGATATTGTTTGGTTACACAAAACACAATTTTTTTGTGAAGGAGCTGAACCATCCCAATGTGTTGTAGAGTCTGGTCTATTGTAGTGTATGAAACATGGTAGCATCACACGTAGATCGAAATTTCCTTTGAACGTCGATGGTAGTCTTGACCAAACTTCTAGCAGTTCCCAAGGTTTTGCATACTTGATTAAGTAATAAAGTGAAAAGTATTGCAATTCCTCACAGGTGAATTCATTTAATGGTTTTCCAAATTCACAATGTTCAAGAATAGCTTTCTCGAACTGTGACGGCTCAATAACACTACTACACCTCTGCATTGTCATTGTCATTCTCAATCGACACTACCAATAGATCATTAAATACTAATATGAAATGCGGTAGCTTTTAGGTTTTATACAAAATCTATGTTATCGATCCAACTGTTATGGGAACTGTCTAAACCCAACCATTTAACTTTGACTTTCTTGCCTTTCCTCTGTAGCACCTTCTCAACCAGGTAAATGTCGGGATTTAAAGTTCTCTGTAATTCTTCAGTGTAGAAAGTGCCTTTGATTGGTTGTCCATGCATGTCTTCGAGAACATACGTTGCAGGATTGGTTATGCGTATTTGGGTGATCTTAAAAAGTTCAGTTGACCAATTCGGCGTATACGATTTGGCAAACGCGTATTTGTTTTTGCTTATACGAACAATATCACCTTTTTTAAATTTTGCCATTCCACTTAGTTTGATGTGGTTAAATTTTGTATTAAGAATTTTTTGTTCATTAGCTTTTGAAACTTTAGATGGACGATATCCAGTAGAGCTGTGTTTAGTTTCATTGCAATTTTTGGTAATTTCAGGTAAAATGTCTATCCATTTGTAGCTACCCACTAGACTGAAATGTTTGTATAATTTACTTTTCAGTGTACGAATTAGCCTTTCAGCCATTGAACATTTGACCACGCTGTAGGTGTTATAGTGATTAATGCCATGTTTCTTCATAAGATTTTGAAATTTAACGTTGAAGAACTCGGTTCCTTGGTCACTCTGGACGTTCCTTGGTACTTGTTTGGAGTGAGCGAGAATGTCGGCAAATGCTGCAGTCACCTCTTGTCCGGTTTTCGTTTTCAACGGTCTCGTCCAAGCGAATTTGGAAAAACAATCGACCACCACAAGAATCATTTTAAAATTTCTATTTTGACGAGCATACGACCTCATGTCTGCTAAATCGATCTGCCAAAGGTCAAATAAGCCCTTAATGATGGTCCTTCGTCGAGGGTAGTTACGTCTCGCCATTCTGTGTAGTTCGTCGATTAATTGCCTCTTCTCCAGTGAAGCGGAGTCCATATTTGCTAGATTGCTTCTCTCTTTCTCTCTCTCTCTCTCTATCTCTCAGTCAACTTGTTCAGACTTGAAAATTTATAACCCTATCTTAAAGGGTTCAAAACAATAATGGTGTGTTTATACATAGTCATGGAATAATGAATAATTGTTATTTCAAAACGAAAAATAATGTGGATTTTTTTTTTTACTTAACTGATAAAATACAAAGAAGCAATTATTTGTTCATTCCATTGGAAAATAATGCGAAACAAAAATAATGGTCTAAATATTTAACGGAAAATAATAAACACGCTGGGGGGCACTAATTGGTCAAGTCCGAAGATAATAATAATAATGGCCTTAGTTTTACTGATAAAATACTAGGAAGCAATTTATGCAAAAGTCTAAATTGCTATACCTAATTATAAGTATTTTACTTGATAAGCTTTATCTTAATGAGCTGCGAAACAAAAATAATGGTCTAATTACATGCACGCGATAATGCGCGGCCCGCCTGTTTGCGCGGCAAAATTTCTAACGAAAGCGGGAAAACTTCAACCCCCATGACGGCCTGCGCACCAAAATTTCATTTTAGAAAGGAAAAAAACTTCAAGATTACAGTCTGCGAGGGAAAATTTCAGTTTCCCTATTTTAAAGGGGAGGCAGGCAGGCAGGCAGGCCAGGCACCCTCAATATTAGGGAGTACATACAAAATGGAGGCCTACCCCTTCAGTTCTGTGAAAAAAATCAACAATTACCAGGAGTCGCCGAAGAACTCGATGGCACATGAAAACATAACCTCAATTGGTCCAGAACCCCGCTATACCTACTACTTGGGCCTAAGCAGTGAAAAACGCGTTATTACACTATTCTGGGCTGAAAATCACGATTTGAGTGAAATACCGTTAAAAAAGCGTTTTCGAACTATTCTGGAGTCAAAAGCACGATTTGAGCCAATACCGTCAAGAACGCGTTTTCGCACTATTTTGGGGTCAAAAGCACGATTTCAGCCTGTACCGTTAAAAACGTGTTTTCGAACTATTCTGGAGTCAAAAACACGATTTGGGTCTAATCAGTGAAAAACGCGTTTTTACACTATTCTGGGCTGAAAATCACCATTTGAATGAAACACCGTCAAAAACGCGTTTTCGAACTATTCTGGAGTCAAAAGCACGATTTGAGCCAATACCGTCAAGAACGCGTTTTCGCACTATTTTGGGGTCAAAAGCACGATTTGAGCCAATACCGTCAAGAACGCGTTATCGCACTATTCTGGAGTCAAAAGAACGATTTGAGACTAAACAGTGAAAAACGCGTTTTTACACTATTCTGGGCTGAAAATCACCATTTGAGTGAAATACCGTCAAAAACGCGTTTTCGAACTATTCTGGAGTCAAAAGCACGATTTGAGCCAATACCGTCAAGAACGCGTTTTCGCACTATTTTGGGGTCAAAAGCACGATTTCAGCCTGTACCGTCAAAAACGCGTTTTCGAACTATTCTGGAGTCAAAAGCACGATTTGGGCCTAAGCAGTGAAAAACGCGTTTTTACACTATTCTGAAATGAAAATCACGATTTGAGCCACGTCAAAAACGCGTTATCGCACTATTCTAGGGTCAAAAGCACGATTTGAACCTGTACCGTCAAAAACGCGTTTTTGAACTATTCTGGAGTCAAAAGAACGATTTGAGCCTAAACAGTGAAAAACGCGTTTTTACACTATTCTGGGCTGAAAATCACCATTTGAGTGAAACACCGTCAAAAACGCGTTTTCGAACTATTCTGGAGTCAAAAGCACGATTTGAGCCAATACCGTCAAGAACGCGTTTTCGCACTATTTTGGAGTCAAAAGCACGATTTCAGCCTGTACCGTCAAAAACGCGTTTTTGCACTATTCTGGGGTCAAAAGCACGATTTGAGCCTAAACAGTAAAAAACGCGTTTTTACACTATTCTGGGCTGAAAATCACGATTTGAGCCACGTCAAAAACCCGTTTTCGCACTATTCTAGAGTCAAAAGCACGATTTGAACCTCTACCGTCAAAAACGCGTTTTCGCACTATTTTGGGGTCAAAAGCACGATTTGAACTGAACCTGTACCGTCAAAAACGTATTCTGGGCTGAAAATCACGATTTGAGTGAAATACCGTCAAAAAAGCGTTTTCGCACTATTCTGGGATCAAAAGCACGATTTGAGCCAATACCGTCAAGAACGCGTTTTCGAACTATTCTGGAGTCAAAAGCACGATTTGGGCCTAAACAGTGAAAAACGCGTTTTTACACTATTCTGGGCTGAAAATCGCGATTTGAGCCACGTCAAAAACCCGTTTTCGCACTATTCTAGGGTCGAAAGCACGATTTGAACCTGTACCGTCAAAAACGCGTTTTCGCACTATTCTGCGGTCAAAAGCACGATTTGAGCCAATACCGTCAAGAACGCGTTTTCGCACTATTCTAGGGTCAAAAGCACGATTTGAACATTTGAGCATACGACCTCATGTCTGCTAAATCGATCTGCCAAAGGTCAAATAAGCCCTTAATGATGGTCCTTCGTCGAGGGTAGTTACGTCTCGCCATTCTGTGTAGTTCGTCGATTAATTGCCTCTTCTCCAGTGAAGCGGAGTCCATATTTGCTAGATTGCTTCTCTCTTTCTCTCTCTCTCTCTCTATCTCTCAGTCAACTTGTTCAGACTTGAAAATTTATAACCCTATCTTAAAGGGTTCAAAACAATAATGGTGTGTTTATACATAGTCATGGAATAATGAATAATTGTTATTTCAAAACGAAAAATAATGTGGATTTTTTTTTTTACTTAACTGATAAAATACAAAGAAGCAATTATTTGTTCATTCCATTGGAAAATAATGCGAAACAAAAATAATGGTCTAAATATTTAACGGAAAATAATAAACACGCTGGGGGGCACTAATTGGTCAAGTCCGAAGATAATAATAATAATGGCCTTAGTTTTACTGATAAAATACTAGGAAGCAATTTATGCAAAAGTCTAAATTGCTATACCTAATTATAAGTATTTTACTTGATAAGCTTTATCTTAATGAGCTGCGAAACAAAAATAATGGTCTAATTACATGCACGCGATAATGCGCGGCCCGCCTGTTTGCGCGGCAAAATTTCTAACGAAAGCGGGAAAACTTCAACCCCCATGACGGCCTGCGCACCAAAATTTCATTTTAGAAAGGAAAAAAACTTCAAGATTACAGTCTGCGAGGGAAAATTTCAGTTTCCCTATTTTAAAGGGGAGGCAGGCAGGCAGGCAGGCCAGGCACCCTCAATATTAGGGAGTACATACAAAATGGAGGCCTACCCCTTCAGTTCTGTGAAAAAAATCAACAATTACCAGGAGTCGCCGAAGAACTCGATGGCACATGAAAACATAACCTCAATTGGTCCAGAACCCCGCTATACCTACTACTTGGGCCTAAGCAGTGAAAAACGCGTTATTACACTATTCTGGGCTGAAAATCACGATTTGAGTGAAATACCGTTAAAAAAGCGTTTTCGAACTATTCTGGAGTCAAAAGCACGATTTGAGCCAATACCGTCAAGAACGCGTTTTCGCACTATTTTGGGGTCAAAAGCACGATTTCAGCCTGTACCGTTAAAAACGTGTTTTCGAACTATTCTGGAGTCAAAAACACGATTTGGGTCTAATCAGTGAAAAACGCGTTTTTACACTATTCTGGGCTGAAAATCACCATTTGAATGAAACACCGTCAAAAACGCGTTTTCGAACTATTCTGGAGTCAAAAGAACGATTTGAGCCAATACCGTCAAGAACGCGTTATCGCACTATTCTGGAGTCAAAAGAACGATTTGAGACTAAACAGTGAAAAACGCGTTTTTACACTATTCTGGGCTGAAAATCACCATTTGAGTGAAATACCGTCAAAAACGCGTTTTCGAACTATTCTGGAGTCAAAAGCACGATTTGAGCCAATACCGTCAAGAACGCGTTTTCGCACTATTTTGGGGTCAAAAGCACGATTTCAGCCTGTACCGTCAAAAACGCGTTTTCGAACTATTCTGGAGTCAAAAGCACGATTTGGGCCTAAGCAGTGAAAAACGCGTTTTTACACTATTCTGAAATGAAAATCACGATTTGAGCCACGTCAAAAACGCGTTATCGCACTATTCTAGGGTCAAAAGCACGATTTGAACCTGTACCGTCAAAAACGCGTTTTTGAACTATTCTGGAGTCAAAAGAACGATTTGAGCCTAAACAGTGAAAAACGCGTTTTTACACTATTCTGGGCTGAAAATCACCATTTGAGTGAAACACCGTCAAAAACGCGTTTTCGAACTATTCTGGAGTCAAAAGCACGATTTGAGCCAATACCGTCAAGAACGCGTTTTCGCACTATTTTGGAGTCAAAAGCACGATTTCAGCCTGTACCGTCAAAAACGCGTTTTTGCACTATTCTGGGGTCAAAAGCACGATTTGAGCCTAAACAGTAAAAAACGCGTTTTTACACTATTCTGGGCTGAAAATCACGATTTGAGCCACGTCAAAAACCCGTTTTCGCACTATTCTAGAGTCAAAAGCACGATTTGAACCTCTACCGTCAAAAACGCGTTTTCGCACTATTTTGGGGTCAAAAGCACGATTTGAACTGAACCTGTACCGTCAAAAACGTATTCTGGGCTGAAAATCACGATTTGAGTGAAATACCGTCAAAAAAGCGTTTTCGCACTATTCTGGGATCAAAAGCACGATTTGAGCCAATACCGTCAAGAACGCGTTTTCGAACTATTCTGGAGTCAAAAGCACGATTTGGGCCTAAACAGTGAAAAACGCGTTTTTACACTATTCTGGGCTGAAAATCGCGATTTGAGCCACGTCAAAAACCCGTTTTCGCACTATTCTAGGGTCGAAAGCACGATTTGAACCTGTACCGTCAAAAACGCGTTTTCGCACTATTCTGCGGTCAAAAGCACGATTTGAGCCAATACCGTCAAGAACGCGTTTTCGCACTATTCTAGGGTCAAAAGCACGATTTGAACCTGTACCGTCAAAAACGTGTTTTCGAACTATTCTGGAGTCAAAAGCACGATTTGGGTCTAAACAGTGAAAAACGCGTTTTTACACTATTCTGGGCTGAAAATCACGATTTGAGTGAAATACCGTTAAAAAAGCGTTTTCTAACTATTCTGGAGTCAAAAGCACGATTTGGGCCTAAGCAGTGAAAAACGCGTTTTTACACTATTCTGGGCTGAAAATCACGATTTGAGTGAAATACCGTTAAAAAAGCGTTTTCGAACTATTCTGGAGTCAAAAGCACGATTTGGGCCTAAGCAGTGAAAAACGCGTTTTTACACTATTCTGGGCTGAAAATCACCATTTGAGTGAAACACCGTCAAAAACGCGTTTTCGAACTATTCTGGAGTCAAAAGCACGATTTGAGCCAATACCGTCAAGAACGCGTTTTCGCACTATTTTGGAGTCAAAAGCACGATTTCAGCCTGTACCGTCAAAAACGCGTTTTTGCACTATTCTGGGGTCAAAAGCACGATTTGAGCCTAAACAGTAAAAAACGCGTTTTTACACTATTCTGGGCTGAAAATCACGATTTGAGCCACGTCAAAAACCCGTTTTCGCACTATTCTAGAGTCAAAAGCACGATTTGAACCTCTACCGTCAAAAACGCGTTTTCGCACTATTTTGGGGTCAAAAGCACGATTTGAACTGAACCTGTACCGTCAAAAACGTATTCTGGGCTGAAAATCACGATTTGAGTGAAATACCGTCAAAAAAGCGTTTTCGCACTATTCTGGGATCAAAAGCACGATTTGAGCCAATACCGTCAAGAACGCGTTTTCGAACTATTCTGGAGTCAAAAGCACGATTTGGGCCTAAACAGTGAAAAACGCGTTTTTACACTATTCTGGGCTGAAAATCGCGATTTGAGCCACGTCAAAAACCCGTTTTCGCACTATTCTAGGGTCGAAAGCACGATTTGAACCTGTACCGTCAAAAACGCGTTTTCGCACTATTCTGCGGTCAAAAGCACGATTTGAGCCAATACCGTCAAGAACGCGTTTTCGCACTATTCTAGGGTCAAAAGCACGATTTGAACCTGTACCGTCAAAAACGTGTTTTCGAACTATTCTGGAGTCAAAAGCACGATTTGGGTCTAAACAGTGAAAAACGCGTTTTTACACTATTCTGGGCTGAAAATCACGATTTGAGTGAAATACCGTTAAAAAAGCGTTTTCTAACTATTCTGGAGTCAAAAGCACGATTTGGGCCTAAGCAGTGAAAAACGCGTTTTTACACTATTCTGGGCTGAAAATCACGATTTGAGTGAAATACCGTTAAAAAAGCGTTTTCGAACTATTCTGGAGTCAAAAGCACGATTTGAGCCAATACCGTCAAGAACGCGTTTTCGCACTATTTTGGGGTCAAAAGCACGATTTGAACCTGTACCGTCAAAAAAGCGATTTCCCACTATTCTGGGGTCAAAAGCACGATTTGAGCCAATACCGCCAAGAAAGCGTTTTCGCACTGTTTTGGGGTCAAAAGCACGATTTGAGCCTGTACCGTCAAGAACGCGTTTTTTTGGGCCTAAACAGTGAAGAACGCGTTTTTACACTATTCTGGGCTGAAAATCACGATTTGAGCCACCTCAAAAACGGGTTTTCGCGCTATTCTGGAGTCAAAAGCACGATTTGAGCCTAAACAGTGAAAAACGCGTTTTTACACTATTCTGGAATGAAAATCACGATTTGAGCCACGTCAAAAACGCGTTATCGCACTATTCTAGGGTCAAAAGCACGATTTGAACCTGTACCGTCAAAAACGCGTTTTTGAACTATTCTGGAGTCAAAAGAACGATTTGAGCCTAAACAGTGAAAAACGCGTTTTTACACTATTCTGGGCTGAAAATCACGATTTGAGTGAAATACCGTCAAAAAAGCGTTTTCGCACTATTCTGTTGTCAAAAGCACGATTTGAGCCAATACCGTCAAGAACGCGTTTTCGCACTATTCTGGGGTCAGAAGCACGATTTGAGCCTGTACCGTCAAAAACGAGTTTTCTTACTATTCTGGACCCAAAAGCACGATTTGAGCCAATACCGTCAAAAACGCGTTTTCGAACTATCCTGGAGTCAAAAGCACGATGTGAGCCTAAACAGTGAAAAACGCGTTTTTACACTATTCTGGGCTGAAAATCACGATTTGAGCGACGTCAAAAACGCGTTTTCGCACTATTCTAGGGTCAAAAGCACGATTTGAACCTGTACCGTCAAAAACGTGTTTTCGAACTATTCTGGAGTCAAAAGCACGATTTGGGTCTAAACAGTGAAGAACGCGTTTTTACACTATTCTGGGCTGAAAATCACGATTTGAGTAGTGAAATACCGTTAAAAAAGCGTTTTCGAACTATTCTGGAGTCAAAAGCACGATTTGAGCCAATACCGTCAAGAACGCGTTTTCGCACTATTTTGGGGTCAAAGGCACGATTTTAGCCTGTACCGTCAAAAACGCGTTTTCGAACTATTCTGGAGTCAAAAGCACGATTTGGGCCTAAGCAGTGAAAAACGCGTTTTTACACTATTCTGGAATGAAAATCACGATTTGAGCCACGTCAAAAACGCGTTATCGCACTATTCTAGGGTCGAAAGCACGATTTGAACCTGTACCGTCAAAAACGCGTTTTTGAACTATTCTGGAGTCAAAAGTACGATTTATGTCTAAACAGTGAAAAACGCGTTTTTGCACTATTCTGGGCTGAAAATCACGATTTGAGCGACGTCAAAAACGCGCTTTCGCACTATTCTAGGGTCAAAAGCACGATTAGAAACTGTACCGTCAAAAACGTGTTTTCGAACTATTCTGGAGTCAAAAACACGATTTGGGTCTAATCAGTGAAAAACGCATTTTTACACTATTCTGGGCTGAAAATCGCGATTTGAGTGAAATACCGTCAAAAACGCGCTTTCGAACTATTCTGGAGTTAAAAGCACGATTTGAGCCAATACCGTCAAGAACGCGTTTTCGCACTATTTTGGGGTCAAAAGCACGATTGGAACCTGTACCGTCAAAAAAGCGATTTCCCACTATTCTGGGGTCAAAAGCACGATTTGAGCCAATACCGTCAAGAACGCGTTTTCGCACTATTTTGGGGTCAAAAGCACGATTTGAGCCTAAACAGTGAAAAACGCGTTTTTACACTATTCTGGCCTGAAAATCACGATTTGAGTGAAATACCGTCAAAAACGCGTTTTCGAACTATTCTGTAGTCAAAAGCACGATTTGAGCCAATACCGTCAAGAAAGCGTTTTCGCACTATTTTGGGGTCAAAAGCACGATTTGAGCCTGTACCGTCAAGAACGCGTTTTCGAACTATTCTGGAGTCAAAAGCACGATTTGGGCCTAAACAGTGAAGAACGCGTTTTTACACTATTCTGGGCTGAAAATCACGATTTGAGCCACGTCAAAAACGGGTTTTCGCGCTATTCTGGAGTCAAAAGCACGATTTGAGCCTAAACAGTGAAAAACGCGTTTTTACACTATTCTGGAATGAAAATCACGATTTGAGCCACGTCAAAAACGCGTTATCGCACTATTCTAGGGTCAAAAGCACGATTTGAACCTGTACCGTCAAAAACGCGTTTTTGAACTATTCTGGAGTCAAAAGAACGATTTGAGCCTAAACAGTGAAAAACGCGTTTTTACACTATTCTGGGCTGCAAATCACGATTTGAGTGAAATACCGTCAAAAAAGCGTTTTCGCACTATTCTGTTGTCAAAAGCACGATTTGAGCCAATACCGTCAAGAACGCGTTTTCGCACTATTCTGGGGTCAGAAGCACGATTTGAGCCTGTACCGTCAAGAACGCGTTTTCGCACTATTCTGGGGTCAAAAGCACGATTTGAGCCACGTCAAAAACGCGTTTTCGCACTATTCTATGGTGAAAGTCACGATTTGAGTCAAACACCGTCAAAAACGAGTTTTCTTACTATTCTGGACTCAAAAGCACGATTTGAGCCAATACCGTCAAAAACGCGTTTTCGAACTATCCTGGAGTCAAAAGCACGATGTGAGCCTAAACAGTGAAAAACGCGTTTTTACACTATTCTGGGCTGAAAATCACGATTTGAGCGACGTCAAAAACGCGTTTTCGCACTATTCTAGGGTCAAAAGCACGATTTGAACCTGTACCGTCAAAAACGTGTTTTCGAACTATTCTGGAGTCAAAAGCACGATTTGGGTCTAAACAGTGAAAAACGCGTTTTTACACTATTCTGGGCTGAAAATCACGATTTGAGTGAAATACCGTTAAAAAAGCGTTTTCGAACTATTCTGGAGTCAAAAGCACGATTTGAGCCAATACCGTCAAGAACGCGTTTTCGCACTATTTTGGGGTCAAAGGCACGATTTTAGCCTGTACCGTCAAAAACGCGTTTTCGAACTATTCTGGAGTCAAAAGCACGATTTGGGCCTAAGCAGTGAAAAACGCGTTTTTACACTATTCTGGAATGAAAATCACGATTTGAGCCACGTCAAAAACGCGTTATCGCACTATTCTAGGGTCAAAAGCACGATTTGAACCTGTACCGTCAAAAACGCGTTTTTGAACTATTCTGGAGTCAAAAGTACGATTTATGTCTAAACAGTGAAAAACGCGTTTTTGCACTATTCTGGGCTGAAAATCACGATTTGAGCGACGTCAAAAACGCGTTTTCGCACTATTCTAGGGTCAAAAGCACGATTTGAAACTGTACCGTCAAAAACGTGTTTTCGAACTATTCTGGAGTCAAAAACACGATTTGGGTCTAATCAGTGAAAAACGCGTTTTTACACTATTCTGGGCTGAAAATCGCGATTTGAGTGAAATACCGTCAAAAACGCGCTTTCGAACTATTCTGGAGTCAAAAGCACGATTTGAGCCAATACCGTCAAGAACGCGTTTTCGCACTATTTTGGGGTCAAAAGCACGATTGGAACCTGTACCGTCAAAAAAGCGATTTCCCACTATTCTGGGGTCAAAAGCACGATTTGAGCCAATACCGTCAAGAACGCGTTTTCGCACTATTTTGGGGTCAAAAGCACGATTTTAGCCTGTACCGTCAAAAACGCGTTTTCGAACTATTCTGGAGTCAAAAGCACGATTTGGGCCTAAGCAGTGAAAAACGCGTTTTTACACTATTCTGGCCTGAAAATCACGATTTGAGTGAAATACCGTCAAAAATGCGTTTTCGAACTATTCTGTAGTCAAAAGCACGATTTGAGCCTGTACCGTCAAGAACGCGTTTTCGAACTATTCTGGAGTCAAAAGCACGATTTGGGCCTAAACAGTGAAGAACGCGTTTTTACACTATTCTGGGCTGAAAATCACGATTTGAGCCACGTCAAAAACGCGTTTTCGCACTATTCTGGAGTCAAAAGCACGATTTGAGCCTAAACAGTGAAAAACGCGTTTTTACACTATTCTGGGCTGAAAATCACGATTTGAGCCAAGTCAAAAACGCGTTTTCGCACTATTCTGGAGTCAAAAGCACGATTTGAACCTGCACCGTCAAAAATGAGTTTTCTTACTATTCTGGAGTCAAAAGAACGATTTGAGCCTAAACAGTGAAAAACGCGTTTTTACACTATTCTGGGCTGAAAATCACCATTTGAGTGAAATACCGTCAAAAACGCGTTTTCGAACTATCATGGAGTCAAAAGCACGATGTGAGCCTAAACAGTGAAAAACGCGTTTTTACACTATTCTGGGCTGAAAATCACAATTTGAGCGACGTCAAAACGCGTTTTCGCACTATTCTAGGGTCAAAAGCACGAATTGGGTCTAAACAGTGAAAAACGCGTTTTTACACTATTCTGGGCTGAAAATCACGATTTGAGTGAAATACCGTTAAAAAAGCGTTTTCGAACTATTCTGGAGTCAAAAGCACGATTTGAGCCAATACCGTCAAGAACGCGTTTTCGCACTATTTTGGGATCAAAAGCACGATTTTAGCCTGTACCGTCAAAAACGCGTTTTCGAACTATTCTGGAGTCAAAAGCACGATTTGTTCCTAAGCAGTGAAAAACGCGTTTTTACACTATTCTGGAATGAAAATCACGATTTGAGCCACGTCAAAAACGCGTTATCGCACTATTCTAGGGTCAAAAGCACGATTTGAACCTGTACCGTCAAAAACGCGTTTTTGAACTATTCTGGAGTCAAAAGCACGATTTATGTCTAAACAGTGAAAAACGCGTTTTTGCACTATTCTGGGCTGAAAATCACGATTTGAGCGACGTCAAAAACGCGTTTTCGCACTATTCTAGGGTCAAAAGCACGATTTGAACCTGTACCGTCAAAAACGTGTTTTCGAACTATTCTGGAGTCAAAAACACGATTTGGGTCTAATCAGTGAAAAACGCGTTTTTACACTATTCTGGGCTGAAAATCACGATTTGAGTGAAATACCGTCAAAAACGCGCTTTCGAACTATTCTGGAGTCAAAAGCACGATTTGAGCCAATACCGTCAAGAACGCGTTTTCGCACTATTTTGGGGTCAAAAGCACGATTTGAACCTGTACCGTCAAAAAAGCGATTTCCCACTATTCTGGACTCAAAAGCACGATTTGAGCCAATACCGTCAAGAACGCGTTATCGCACTATTCTGGAGTCAAAAGAACGATTTGAGCCTAAACAGTGAAAAACGCGTTTTTACACTATTCTGGGCTGAAAATCACCATTTGAGTGAAATACCGTCAAAAACGCGTTTTCGAACTATCATGGAGTCAAAAGCACGATGTGAGCCTAAACAGTGAAAAACGCGTTTTTACACTATTCTGGGCTGAAAATCACAATTTGAGCGACGTCAAAAACGCGTTTCGCACTATTCTAGGGTCAAAAGCACGATTTGAACCTGTACCGTCAAAAACGTGTTTTCGAACTATTCTGGAGTCAAAAGCACGATTTGGGTCTAAACAGTGAAAAACGCGTTTTACACTATTCTGGGCTGAAAATCACGATTTGAGTGAAATACCGTTAAAAAAGCGTTTTCGAACTATTCTGGAGTCAAAAGCACGATTTGAGCCAATACCGTCAAGAACGCGTTTTCGCACTATTTTGGGGTCAAAAGCACGATTTTAGCCTGTACCGTCAAAAACGCGTTTTCGAACTATTCTGGAGTCAAAAGCACGATTTGGGCCTAAGCAGTGAAAAACGCGTTTTTACACTATTCTGGAATGAAAATCACGATTTGAGCCACGTCAAAAACGCGTTATCGCACTATTCTAGGGTCAAAAGCACGATTTGAACCTGTACCGTCAAAAACGCGTTTTTGAACTATTCTGGAGTCAAAAGCACGATTTATGTCTAAACAGTGAAAAACGCGTTTTTGCACTATTCTGGGCTGAAAATCACGATTTGAGCGACGTCAAAAACGCGTTTTCGCACTATTCTAGGGTCAAAAGCACGATTTGAACCTGTACCGTCAAAAACGTGTTTTCGAACTATTCTGGAGTCAAAAACACGATTTGGGTCTAATCAGTGAAAAACGCGTTTTTACACTATTCTGGGCTGAAAATCACGATTTGAGTGAAATACCGTCAAAAACGCGCTTTCGAACTATTCTGGAGTCAAAAGCACGATTTGAGCCAATACCGTCAAGAACGCGTTTTCGCACTATTTTGGGGTCAAAAGCACGATTTGAACCTGTACCGTCAAAAAAGCGATTTCCCACTATTCTGGGGTCAAAAGCACGATTTGAGCCAATACCGTCAAGAACGCGTTTTCGCACTATTTTGGGGTCAAAAGCACGATTTGAGCCTAAACAGTGAAAAACGCGTTTTTACACTATTCTGGCCTGAAAATCACGATTTCAGTAAAATACCGTCAAAAACGCGTTTTCGAACTATTCTGTAGTCAAAAGCACGATTTCAGCCAATACCGTCGCGAAAGCGTTTTCGCACTATTTTGGGGTCAAAAGCACGATTTGAGCCGGTACCGTCAAGAACGCGTTTTCGAACTATTCTGGAGTCAAAAGCACGATTTGAGCCTAAACAGTGAAAAACGCGTTTTTTATACTAGTCTGGGCTGAAAATCACGATTTGAGCCACGTCAAAAACGCGTTTTCGCACTATTCTAGGGTGAAAGTCACGATTTGAGTGAAATACCGTCAAAAACGCGTTTTCGAACTATTCTGGAGTTAAAAGCACGATTTGAGCCAATACCGTCAAGAACGCGTTTTCGCACTATATTGGGGTCAAAAGCACGATTTGAGCCTGTATCGCCAAAAACGCGTTTTCGCACTATTCTGGAGTCAAAAGCACGATTTCAGCCTGTACCGTCAAAAACGCGTTTTCGGACTATTCTGGACTCAAAAGCACGATTTGAGCCAATACCGTCAAGAACGCGTTATCGCACTATTCTGGAG